>CM032666.1:49479746-49559019 GCA_019095985.1 Streblospio benedicti | reverse complement strand
CAGCCCAATCTGTTATTCTTTGACACAGACTCAACGTCAAGAATCCCTAGTCTTTCATAGTGAAGCAGAGCTGACACTGTCATTGACTTTCACACTACAAATCCAAAGGATCATCACCATGTCCTTTTCGAATCAAACATGAGCTATCTTTTGGTGGGGGCCAACGTTCACTACAATATACCATCTTCCACGGGTGAGAAATGACAGACTCCTGTTCGAAAAGGATTTGTAGCAGTTCCTAAACTTAAACCCAGCACATGGACACCTTGTGATTATACTGGATGTCCGGCTGGCTGTGCAACCTTCTATAGCACAGATTGTGTCACTAAGAAAACAGAAAGTCTACTACACCAAGCTAGGAATTGTCGACTAGGACTTGCTTCATAGGCCTTCCATTAAAGCTTTACCTATATCAACAAGATGACGACTCCTATACGTTGGATCTTTTCAGCTCTCCTTGATGCCACGACAGCTTTTCTGTACTAAACTGGAACAATGATGACACATAGTGGAATTTACTCTTTACGCTCTTCTTACATTACACAGAAACTCTCTTTCATTAACCAGCACATTGATGTTCTTTCCATCAGTTGCTTTCTACTGCACAACACTTAAGAAGTCTTCTCTATGTTGACACATATGTGACGTAAACCTGTATGTCTGAGGTTGGCTTTCCATTCTTTCTTTCTTTTTGAAGTTACACCAAATGGATGATTATTGGAACAGCAGTATTTATACTTCTCTCTCTCTCTCTCACACGTCTCTCTAGCAAGCATATTTCTACCAACGATAGATATAGCTGAAGACAGGTTTACAACCCCTAAGCTTCCATTTGACTATATCAAGTGGCCCTGGCGGGACTCGAACTCACGACCCCAAGGTTGTGAGACCAGAAAGATACCATCATCCCAAGCAGCGCGCTGTTAAAAGGTTACTCGGCTGAACCGATGTCTCTGTAACCCCCAGCTTACATACTTGGTCTGTTATCATCTCAACCCAGAGGTCGTGGGTTCGAATCCCACTTGAGGACGAAATTTTGGGAAGGGTCTTATTAGCATTTTTAGTGCTTTTGAATGATACATATGTGTTTCCCAGTGCTTGCGGATATATTTTTATACTTCTCTCTCTCACACGTCTCTCGCAAGCATATTTCTACCAACGATAGATATAGTCAAATGGAAGCTTAGGGTTGTAAAACCTGTCTTCAGCTATATCTATCGTTGGTAGAAATATGCTTGCTAGAGAGACGTGTGAGAGAGAGAGAGAGAGAGAGAGAGAGAGAGAGAGAGAGAGAGAGAGAGAGAGAGAAGTATAACAATATATCCGCAAGCACTGGGAAACACATGTATCATTCAAAAGCACTAAAAATGCTAATAAGGCCCTTCCCAAAATTTCGTCCTCAAGTGGGATTCGAACCCACGACCTCTGGGTTGAGATGATAACAGACCAAGTATGTAAGCTGGGGGTTACAGAGACATCGGTTCAGCCGAGTAACCTTTTAACAGCTCGCTGCTTGGGATGATGGTATCATTCTGGTCTCACAACCTTGGGGTCGTGAGTTCGAGTCCTGCCAGGGCCACTTGATATAGTCAAATGGAAGCTTAGGGTTGTAAGACCTGTCTTCAGCTATATCTATCGTTGGTAGAAATATGCTTGCTAGAGAGACTTGTGAGAGAGAGAGAGAGGGAGAAGTATAAAAATAGAGTTGAAAATAACTGATTGATGAAATCATTTGGTTGGCTCTGACCAATGATATTATGGCCAAGAAACAAACTTGTGTGGTACAGTTGAATAAAATGTACTACATGTACATCGACAAAGTTCCATGAATTTAAATTAATATATTTTTTCTGACAATTTTTCATCTTTTTGAGTATAGATAATCCTGTCATCCGAACCTTGTGGGCTGCTGAAAATGGAAGGATTGATATTGTTAAAGATATGCTCAGCAAATATCCTAATCTAGTCACATGTCAGGACTCAGATGGCTATAGTCCACTGCACCGGGCATCATACAATGGTCATTTGGAAGTTATGCTAGTAAGTATTGTGCCTTTCTTTAAAAATGTTTACAGATGATCACATTTACTTAGAGGCTACTGTAAAACCCTTTAAGTTTGCATCTCTTTCCATTTGCGGCTTTTTACGTTTGCAGTGTACGGAATATCCTGAAAATGGGAATTTCACCAGCCACAAAACTATTTGCTAAATGTAGATCGTGAATTTAAAGGGTTTTATAGGAGTCTTTAATTCACCTATGATTTAACATTCTTTTGATTCAATAGAAATCACCTTGGTTGGTCAATAAATTTAAAAAAACATTTTTAGCTGCTGCTGAAAGAAGGGGCAGATGTAAATTCTCTTACAAATGACAAGTGGACACCATTGCATTCAACTGCATCATGGGGGCAGTATAAAGCGGCACATATTTTACTCTCTCATGGTGGACACATTAATGCTCAAACAAAAGGAGGTACTTATGGGTATTTTATTCGCGAAGAATATATGTTATGATCATTTGATCTGAAGTTCAATATTTTACACATCACTAATAATGAGAATAAGGAGTAGAAAAATGTAATATAATTGGTCCCATACATTGGCCTCTGAACTTGTAACTGGTATGTTAATTAAATTAGAATATGTGTGAAGTCTTGTGACAGGCTGACAGGCTGATTCTGCTTGGTAAAGAAATAATTCAAAAGGGTATTTGTAGGTTTTGAACTTTGTAAGTTTTTGTTTCAGGTCAGACTCCACTTCACCTTGCCGCTTGCCCAGAGGAAGTCTCTCAGGAATTAATAGAAATGTTTCTGATGGATAGACGATTAGATCCAACTTTGAAAAATAACATTGGGGAAACAGCTAGAGATCTTGCTTTAAGGAGCTCTCGTTTTCATTGGATGTTTGAAATGTGTGATGAAGGTGTAAATGAACTTTGTTAACATTGTCATAAAACACATTATTATTAAATCAGTGAGAAAACTTTTTGTGTTATTATCATGTTACCATGGATAATGCTGCTTTATCTCCATTGCATAAGTCGTGAATTAGATCTATTTATTTATTTATTATACGCGTATAAATTGGAGGAAAATTGCAGTAAACTATATATAGATATAATTTAAGTTGCCATGCATAAGTGTGCTCAAGTGGTGAAACTATTTCTAAATAAAACGCTAACATTTTCTTGTTTGGCCATCAATATTCATGACGTAATCGTAAACAAATATGGCGACGTCAAACAGAGAAAGGAGAAACCAGGTAATAAATATTTCGCGTTTCTTCTTTTGACCATAATTGTGACGTACATATTACTAATTTAATAGAAATGCAAATACTTAACGTGCTTTATGACTAGGTGAATGCGATCAATTATGAGTGTTCGTTGAATAATCCAGTGATTATTGATTCTGTCATTTTGCATGAGACATGGACCAATGGAGATGATGAGATATAGTCACAAGACCATGTCCATGACGTCCCCTGCCATTCCTCAAAAATGATTTTTCTTAAATCTTCTGTGTATCTAATGATTTTAAGACATTAATTTGGCCTAAATAATCAAGTATATAGACTGACTAGACATCCGTTCGCCTAGGCGCTTTGACATGAAATTGGTGAAGCACTGGCTACAGCAAGAAGTGCCAGTGAAGGTTGAGTTACCTACTAGTACTAAACCACGAGACTAATATACGACTATTACTATCGTAGTACCACCATTGAAACACCAATCCCGTTCTGAGAATATCTCTAACGACACTGACATTCTAAATCATTTCCTCCTGCTACATCATAACACAGGGTATGGTTGATCGAGACTAATAGATAGAGCATCAATTGCACTGTTCGGCCATACACACAATTTGTGAATTTTATGTAAGACGTGAACTCCCTGTCGTAGAGGTTGCTATTGACACTAAATTTCCTATCATACGTAAAATTCACGGATTGTGTGTATGGTCGAACAGTGCGATTGGTGCTCTATGCACACCACATGCGGATCCAATGCTACTTCATATTTTAGCAATCATTCTGATACACCTTTGTACATCATTGATATATGCCACCTGGTGTGCTGTTGTGGTATTACGAAAAAAATGTTAATTATAAATAGATGAGCGTGCCACATCGACATAGGTCAGCAGATGGTCACGACTCGCGTTGCTAAAATGTACATGTGACGACCTGCTAATGTAGGTCGAGGTGATGTCGTACACATCTAGACATATCTAATAAGTATTCAACAATAAAATCTTAATTCACTTACCTTACTTCCTGATATACTTTTAGATAAATGCAGGGCTAAATTTGAACCTGAAACTTATCAAATACTGGTTAAATCAGCTGAATGTCTCATTTTTCCTAGAATCCATGTTTACCATCACAATAAATATTATCTAAAACCGGGACTTAACATTGGTGAAATCACCTCAAAGAGAGTCAAAGTCTCCTTGAATGAGTTCATCGTGTTGGAATACATATATATACATTATTTAGTTCATCTTTAAACAACACAAACACAATTTACCGTTGATGAGATAGACTGGGAGGAAGTGAGTGTACTGGATAGGGAGAGGGATTGGAGAACAAGAACCATCAGGGAGGTGATAAAGATAGGAGGACAGAAGCAGGTCATGAACCGAGAAGAGGGGGCCTTTCATCTCTCTCACGTGTACAACACGATTTTCGACATCGGAAGTCGTGCTGAGTGACCTTGACATGCGCAGAGATATTTTGAAAATGGCAACAGGAGTTGCCGAAACTGTCAACAGTAAATTGTGTTTGTGTTGTGTAAATATGAACTAAATAACGTAAATAGAGTCAAAGTCTGATTTTTCATAGAAAACGGGACAAATAATTGACCATCACACTAAATACCGGTGCTGATTCTAATATGTTATTGAATAATGAGAACATTTTTACATGGTTATTAAACCATTTTTGCTATAATTTGACGTATGAAACTTTCTAGATTTATAAGTCTCAAGAGTTCAACGAAAGGATTATGGCAGATTTCATAATTTCGAAACTTTTCACCAGTTAGAAATTATGATTGGCCCTTAGCTACTGTAGAATAATGTTTTCACAAAATAGGCAAGTACTGTAATCCAAACGCAAGGAATTTTCTAAAAGTTTCACCCCCACACCCATTTATTTTGATAAAATTTCTTTTATAAATTTGTACTTTTCGAATTCTCTGCCTTGAATTTCTGACATCTCTTTCAAACAGCATAATCTGATAATGTTCATGTGGTACTTAATAAACTCATTCTGGATTCAAGATTCACAGTTCTGACATTATTCCATAGCAGATGGATAAAATGACATCCTTTCGAATCCTTACGAATAAATGATCTGGTCACAGAATGTGTGTACATGTACTACGAATGCATGTAGTGACAAAACAGTTTTTTGTAAATAAAATCTTGAGACAAAAATTAAATGATACATATTGATTACTATAACTAGCGGTATCAAATGTATGTAAATGTATAACTAACATTATATCTTCATGCTTAATCAACTACATTAGTAATGTATATGTTGATATTAAATTTTCATTTCATTTTTGATAGGCAATGCTGGGTGATTTACCCCAAGACTTTTTGAGAATTGGTCCTTCTCCTGACCAACAGCAAATGGTTGCTGATCAACAGTTAGCACAGTCACTTCAAGCTCAGCAAGCAGGGGTCACTTTTGCTTCTAGTACAATGGCAAAACTCTGTATAACAGTTGTTCAGGTAAGAAGAAAAAGTTGAATCCTACTTATGAATATATTTATTTTGAGTTAATAGTAGTAATTCTTGCATTATTTATATTTTATAGTTTGTAGCTTGTTTGCAAGAGTACATTATACTTTAAATCATTGTAGGCTAAGCTTTCCAAAAACTATGGATTTGTAAAAATGGATCCATACTGCAGAATCCGGATGGGCCATTCTGTTTTTGAAACACACACAGCCCACAACGGTGGGAAAAACCCAAGGTGGAATAAGACTATTCAATGGTATGTACTACATGTAATGATTCAAATTAAAAAAGCAAACTATCACATTAATGATTTTCATATGATGTAATTTTTTACACTACACTAAGGTCAACATGAAAACATCAATTGTGGTCTATCTAATGGTTGCAAAGTAAATGTTTTGGTCACCCATAATCTTTGATAGACCTATTCATATTCATGAGGTTTTGTTTCAGCTATATACCTAAAGGAATAGATGCTTTGCATCTTGAAATATTTGATGAACGTGCCTTTTCAATGGATGATAGAGTAGCGTGGGCTCTTATCCAAATTCCTCAGAAGGTGTTTAATGGAGAAGCCCTTGATGATTGGTTTGTACTAAATGGAAAGCAAGGTGATGGCAAAGAAGGCATGGTGAATCTTGTTATGGAATATACTGTAATTATACTTTAACTACTACTGATTTAATGATTACATTTCACTTAATTCCACAGTTAACTGTAATTTACTGCATCTTGGCCAAGATAATTATGGTAATATGTGTTTAATTATCCCAGGCCAATGCCCAGCCTCCAGCAGTTAATCAACCGTTGGTCTATAACACGGGTGTAGCACCAGTTATGGTAATTCCATCTGGAATGCCAATATATACTCCTCAAATGGGTAAGTGAGAATTAATATCAGTCATATTAAATAATTGTCAAATAATCTACTCCAGCTGTTGAGAATTTTTTAAAGAAAAGATAAAGCAAGATGATATCTCAGGATTCTTCAAATTCTCACTCATACATTTTCTTGTATGGTATTACAAATTACACTTTAATTTTATACATGTATACATGTACATGTAATCCCAAGAGTGAGAGATGTTTTCTCAACATTCATAAGTCCTGAGGTGTGTGTATTTTCTAACTCACCAGAAATGGTATGTGCAGCAGTTATGTTTTCATGTGTAAAAAAATATCGATCTGTCAAGTTGTACTCCTCCATGGGGCTTGTGGTAAATTGACTGGTATCTCTCTCCCACAACCCTGCCACTGGTATAAATCAATTTTTAAGAAATGGAGAATGGACCTTCAAGGTCTCCACTTAAACCCCAGATAAGAATGCAAGTGGTATTCTAGTAAACTCAATGTAAGTGACAAATGATAACTTTACAAATAGCCAGCCCTTAGTATGTATGTAATAATAAAACTCATACCATGAAATTAAATGTAAATGTGTTGGTGATTGTCAAGTGGTTCCAAGAATTTAACATTTATGTTCGGTTTTTATTACAAATCAGAAATAATACGAAAACACTATTCCATCATAAATTTAGATTACATTTTCTTTTTTTTTATTTTAGGCGTTGGTCAGGTTGGTACTACTTATCCACAACAACAACCTCCACAACCAGTGCACCAGCAGCAACCGTCACAGCCAAGAGGTCCTCTGTATACGGATGAAGATGTTAAACAAGTCAAAGAAATGTTTCCTGATGTTGATGAAGAGGTTATAAAATCTCTTCTCGAAGTTAATCAGGGCAATAAAGACCTTACAATCAACAATCTTCTTAGTATGCAGGATTCATAATAATTAGTCGTATAGTATGCAATCAAATTTTTATTGTTCATGAATTATTTGTGAAATGTTGATAAAAAAGATGAGTGATTTGTATTGTAAGTGTCTTCGGATCAATGCTTTATGATTTGTGGTCCACTGTATAAAATGTGTGCTTTTGTAAAATATGTCAAATTATGCTTAGTATAAAATGATGTCTTAAATGTATTGATAACCTATGCTTCCATGTGCTTAAAATTCGATATTAACATTAGAAATGCCTGCATGTTAGTGATAATTAACTTGAATATCTCCCAGCTTTATGTATTGAAATTAAATGTGAATTAATCAAGTTTATTCCAAGCAGTTATTTCAACTATTTAATATAGTCAATCACATAAATGATTAGATGTTTTTGATGTATTGTTCACAAAAAGAAGGCTCAGTTTGTTCGCTTTATGACCATATGGGAGCATGAAAAATGGTCCTATTACAAAAGTGGTCTCAATATGGAGGTGCTCTTACTTGTAGGTTCAGCAGTATATTGGAGACATGGTTGTTCTCATCATAAGCAAAATATTATCCTTTAAAGCAAGTCCATGGGAGTCATTTTAATATGCATTACCCATTCATTCATTGTTTGGAATGTAGTATGCAACTGTGATTGTTGGAAGTCCCTTGTGATAGTGTGTGTGTTGTGACTTGAACTGACAAACTTTACTAGTAGGCAGATGCACGAAACCATGTTCTTATTAGGTGCATTTGAATCACTGTGGAATATCAGTTGAGATATTTGATTTGCATGCTAAAAGTATTGTTTCAGTTTCTTACCCGGTTATTAATGTGATCTTTTTTATGGTAAGCATTATGGAATGATGTATTTTTGGGCTAAATCCTGTTGTTCAGTTATATTATTTTTTAATTCAATTTTTATATATTTTGTTTAATACTGTCTTTGAGATAGATTCTGTGTTAATCATCATAAAAATTTGACAATTCTAACGGACTGGGTTTGAATTATAAAAATGCTTGGGTTTTGATGTCCAAAAGTGTTGATCCACAGGTGCTCTTGCAGCTAACTGGCGTGTTTCCACTCTTGCAGGCAATTTCTTTTTAAAATATGTATCAATATATGATGAATGGTCATTGCTGTTTATATTTTTAATCAATAACTAATAAATACAGTAATCTAGCTCTCAACTTTTTCATTGAAAGTTAAATAACAAAGATAATCTTAACAACAACCAGCATTTATTATGCAAAAAGTAACTTACAATGTCAAGAACAATTTTGAAGATGTTATATGTAAAATTTGTCCGTTATTTTAAATTTAGTTTGTAAATCAAAAACGTTAACAAAATAGATAAAACGTTTCGGGGAAACTACGTAATCAAATAATCTGTTCAATATCGACAATATTCCATAGTATGGTATGGTACCAGTACATCAAAATATAAGCAATTTATTGCTTTTACATCCAACTAGTGGACACGCTAACGATGCAGCTATCACACAGAGTTTAAGGTCTATATACAGAAATGCCTGTTATTTACAAATTGTATTTTCTAACATCACATTGTTAATAACTAGTACAATTTTTTCTCTAGTTCAATATTCTCTTGTTCTAAAGTCTTACAAAGCTCACACAATTATAGTTAGCACTACACAAATGAATTATTGAAAGCAGAGTATGAAGTACCATCTGGTTATTTGCAGTTACTGAACATATGATATATAACAGACTGATGCCAAAAAGTTCCCTCTATGTTCAAACTTCAAATATTGATAAAACAATATCAGCTGTTCTTCAAAGGTCGAAAATATATTTAGGAATTGATATGAGATCAGCCTGAATTATGAACAAGAATGATAAATACTGAAAGACTATGCACAAATCTTCATGGTATAAAGTATAACCATTTGAAAGGGAATTTGTGCACTTTACATTACAATCCTGCCCATGGAAAATAATGCAGTTTTTCAGCATTTATAACAATTTTAGACGTTCAACGATTTACAACAGCCTGTGCAGTACAAAATACATAATATGGAGACTTGTAAATGCATGTTTCGTCAGCAAACAAGACAATATTACAACTACAAATACACAACTTACTTCTATCATTTGCAGAATTCTATACAGAAGTTATTGAAAAAAACACAAATCCACTTAGCATCTTGTCATTCATCTAGCACCAAAGAGTGGAGAGAAGCTGAAATGAAGTACCTTCAGCCAGTTCACAATATTTTGCATACAAGCATGATTACAAATACCTGCTCTACAATTTGTCTAATGGAGTATTCCAACTTTAAAAAGCATATGGCAGGAATCTAATATTAAAATCCACTAATCCACTTTGCAGTGAAAAACTATGCATACCTTTTTAATTGTCGATTTGCATAATCTACCTATCTTCAATAACGGTAAATTATTAGTAATTCTCTTCAATCAATACTGCACATTATTCTCAGTACAATACTAAAATTATCTATTCTTAACGTTTTCAATCACAGAAACAGAACAAGCTTCTGCTTCTACACATAATGTAAAGATGTATGACTACAATGTGTTCATAATAATTTGATTAAATATTGCATATATCATATTGATCTGATCTTTTCTCTAAATATTTTTTTTTTTATAAAAATGATTAACTTAACACTAATTAATTTCACAGATCATTTGAATTGCATCCCATTAACTACATAAAACACCTACATCTATAAAGATAACAAAACTTCTAACATGAACAATCTACTGTAACTTTATCAATTAAATGCTTATCAAACATCATCTAATTTTTCAAAATAAAGAATTAGAACTTTTAAATGTTTTTTTTTTTGTGATGTAAATAAAGAACAACATCTGAACCAAAACAAGTTTAGAATTTATGTCTGCTACGACCAATTATCCATATTCTTAAGGACAGCCAGATCGCAAATCTTTAAGCACGGCCACATTCAGGACACAGGATGTCATCACCATCAGTAAGGAAGCCGCGTCCCACCAATGAGGTATTGCATTTGTAGCACAAAAAGCAGTCACTATGCCAGTGACGTTCTTCAAAGGAGATGAATTTGGTACCTCCCAATCCTAAAATAAAGAACGCATCCTATAACACTAGAATGGTGAAGATCAGAGATCAGGCATCATTCCATAACCCGTGGGTCAGATAACTAACCCAGAGTCTCGCAAAATACCAACTCTGGCATGATGTGACACCCTGGTTTACCTGTGATGTTTCTGTATATCGGTAATTCTCACCACTAACAGTTTTACATGTTTAAGTACATTTTATCTGTGTTTTACCTTTCATAAGCTCACTTACAAAATAGTGTTCGAAGAACTAGGCTTTGATGTTGAAAAAAAACCTAATTAAATCCAAACTGAATTTTTACTGTCACCGACCAGGCTATCACAGCAACCTGGGTTACTGCGTGGTCCAACAAATATAATAATATGATTGAAGACGAAATCGGAAGTTCTGATTTTGAATTTTGTTTCAGAAGTATGATTTGTGCCAAACTAAAAATGTAATACATTTTAATTGCTTCCAAACTAAATCATACATATATAGAAATGCTTACCAGTAATGGGTTTGGTACAGCGGATGCACTTTTTGGCAAAGAGGTCTCCAAAGCAATCAGCACAATAAGGTTTGTCTTCACGAGAAGTGAACTTCTCTCCAGACAAAATCTTATTGCAGTTGGTGCAAGTAAAGCACTCTTTGTGCCAAGGGGTACCTTTATAGGTAATGCCTCCCTTGTTGATAACCTATAAAGACAATATTTGCTTATGGCAATAGCATAGCTTCAAATTTATCAATAAAAAACAACAACAGTGATATGGCGGTCTCATATTTTACAATCATTCCATTGCACCTGGAATATGCCGCTAAACAAGCACAATTATCATCATAGTGCAGTGCTGATATTGTAATAAATAGCATAAAGTTGGAATAAAAATTACCCCACTGCATTTCAAGCATCGTTGCGCAAAGTTCTCTTCATAGCAGGGTACACAAACTACCTCCTGATCGCGAGGGATGAAACTCTTGTTACCAATAGGTTGCTTGCACACAGAGCAACAGAAACATTCCTCATGCCACTGCTTACCCTTGTACTCAAATTTCTTCATGCCTGCAATATCGGATAACATATTTGGTAAAACTCGTTCTTGCCAAATTATTACAACAAATACTGTTATTTCAATTCTACTAACACCTGAAAAACACTACCCTGAAAAATGAACAATCAAAAGCTGTTGAGTTTATCGAGGTGATATTTTCATGCTTCATCAGCTTTAACCTAACAGATCAAAAGAAAATGTAATCATAATTTCATTGATTTTGCAGAAGTTAAGTGAAGTGTACAAAGAAGAAAATGTTATTTAATATGCAAGAAAGATAAATTCTAATGTTTTATGTCATTATTATATTACAATGACAGAACAATAGTTATGCAATATAAATGTTATAATAGATATGATTGTCAAGACAAGAAGTACAATAATGAATGTAGTAACAAGAAGTGTGCAAAAATCAGGAAAAGCTGTGTTGATAATCTTTCGAATTCAAACTTATTTGCTCTGCACGTAAGATTGAATTATATCTTAAAATTACAAATTATAAAAAAATATATATGCATGTTACATATATTCATTTCTGAATGAAAGAAAATAATCTTTTTAATCAGAAACAAATATATATAAATATATATCAGTAAATAAATAACATATATATTGCAAAATCATGTGACACAATTTAGTAAGTTAGTCAGCACAAACACAAAATCTTTTATAAGTTTTACACATATTTTTCAATTTCACTAAATGATGTTTCATGCCAGACAATATAATGGCAATAATCATATGATGTTCAACCTCCCGAACTAAAAGTTTGATGTCTGTAAACAAAGGTAAAAACTTAAAATGAAATAAAATGACATGGGTTCACTCTACCATCTACATACATTTGTCTTACCATAAACTGATGTACCTTTATACACAAATTTCTTATCCCCTGTAAAAGTACAATTTTAATTTTCATGATTGGAATATTGTTTCAGACATTTTCTTTTTGCTCAGGGACATGGGGAAAAAAAGACGATGGGAAAGAATCATATTTCTTGGTATTGGGAACTACACTAACTTTTTTGAATGAAAAAAAAAGTCATGTCAGTGATCATTGGATTATGTAATTGCTACGTTGAAGTAGCTTGATTACCATGTCCAGGGTGTCTTTCTTGGCCAAGGCAATATTGTTGCAAGATTTTTCAATACTCAAGCACAGATACAGGTATATGGCAACTTTGGTCACCAACTAATGATTGCACTTTCTCATTTCAGAATGGCTGAGCCATAACATAAACAATAAATGTAATAGAATTATTTCAATTCATGTACAAAAATGACACATTTCTTTACTAAAAATGATGATTCATACAATAAAGGCTAAAAAGCGCAATTTAGTACAATCATATTGCCCAGAACTTCACTTTTTCAATGTGATCAATGGAGGTTTAGCGGATCGAGTAATCAGTCATGATCATGTTACACCAATTATGCCGGGTAAAGCAAACTTTCCTCAAATTAGAAATCCATTGACCTGTTAATTTATCATCTATAGAATGTAATTTTGCACTTTATGGCTGTAAAAAAGCCGTGATTGAAAAATATTTTGAAAGAAAAAAATGGCACTATGTTGTTAATAATATGATGACAAACACACTAATAAAGTTTCTAAAATATATATATATATATAAAGTAATACTTGAAATTAAAAAAAATCCATGGGGTATTTTCAACTCCATGAATTTAAAGAAAAATGTCTGCAACTGAGTGGAAATAAAAACATAAATTAATGCATCACTTCAATTTTCCTGGAATTTTGGTTCACACAATATTCTTCTTACCCCGACTATTGCCTTTTAATGTTAATTTCATGTGTCCTGCAAAACATTCCAAGAAGATATATTCAAAGGCATATGAAGATCCATCGATTATTACTTAGATCCGAATAGCTAAAATGAAATGTATGGAGACTTAAACCATTGGTAATATCAGGGCTTGACCAATTGCTGCCCAAATCCGGTTACGCGGCGAGTCTGAGTGAACAACCAAATTTCAGAATCTGGTATCCAAACTGACCTTTTTGTTTCCCTAGAAGCTTGTACATGGGTCGAACCATGGCTAACATACACACAAGTTTTCTTCAATCACTTATAATAGAATGTATACATGTATATGTATATAATTCTATTAACAGCATCTGATGCATATTTACAATTATTAGTGAGCAATCTACTTGGTACACAAGGTCATACACTTTCAACCTACCATTTATGTAGGACAGAGTGAAAAAAAATTGAGTAAATGAATGCTACCTGTAAATAATTTACACAATTTTGACTGAAATATAAATAGGTTGAACAAAACTGACCAGCTTTGAAGATGTTGGTGCAGCCATCGCAACGAGCAGCAAAGTTATTGTCATGGCAATCAGCGCAATAAAGCTTGTTGTCCTTGGAGGAAAAGGGTTGATCCACCAGAGAGTTCTGACAGTCAATACACTTGAAGCATTTCTCGTGCCAATGCTTTTCTTTGTAAGATAAATCCTGAAAACAAATAATAAGGTTTTACAACCCTGTATTCATCACGATCTTTTATTATTATATTATGATAATATCAATCTTTTAACACTTAAGATTGTTTTTATTATTTTTAACATTGCCATCATATACACTGTACATTTGTGAAATATGTTTGGACATTGTCACTACAATAAATAAAATAAACTACATATAACTAACATACATGAAATCTGATAAATCTTTTCCATAACTAATTACTACTAAATAAATCCAATTTCACGTCTTTGTTTCCCAAGTAGGAGTGGAAAATGTGTGTTTTTGCTTAAACATAGACGCCATGCATCATGATCAATTGGGTCAGTGGTCATTGTTCCACTCCTGCAGGTCTTTCATTACAGCTTCCTCCAAAGTTTTAGTGGTCCGTCAGCATAATAAAATTCCTTTGGTAGATTGTATGAAATTCTTTAGAAAGATCAAGAACCAAAATAAATAGTAAGGCACTTGACTTGATGTACACACACTTTGACACTGAACTCATCACGACAAGAGTAACTAACCCGCACACAGCTTTGCGCACCACAGTAAATGGTCTGTACTAGCATGAACAGCCAGTCTTCTACACCTAGTTTTCGAATTGCCCACAACAGTGCCAATCTGGGTACTGTATACTTTTTCAAGGTCCACTCAAATAAAATATGCAATAGTGTAGCCAACAGCAGCTGTCAAGTTCATCTATTACTCAATTGAGGAATCTGTCTTGAATTCCAGCGAGTCTAAGAGGAAAATAACAAAACTTACAGAAATACAATGTTTGTTTTGACAAGAATGTGATCCTGCGAGGTCCGTAGGCTATGAACTCAACTCAGAATTCAGACAAAAATTCAGCAAAACGCACCGGATGACCCCGTGTTAGTACGGATGACCCCGAACGAATGACGTGCATAACGTTCAGATAACTACGTCACACGTACGTTGATAAACGTGGTGGTTGCACCTACTGTACTCAATTATGGATAACGTAACACTTTCATATCAGCTACGGATAAGTAATTACACAAATAAAAACAGTGATGCTTCTATTTCTCAAAGTTTACATAGAAATGTCAAGGTACATTTAACAGTTTAATGAGGATACTAGCTGTCATTATCCAACTGAACGTTGCCACTTGAAATCCCGTGGTCTGTCTGCGAATGTACGTTTATCAACACGGGAATAGTTCAATGTTTAAGGTTGTGGAGCTTATAAAACTGCTAATTATTCATACACATATGTAAAATTTACTACTGAAACCGATTTCATACATAATAGATGATTACTTACATTTCTGAGTGAAAACGTTTAAAAAATTGGTTGTTTATTCCGGGATCGGCAAAATATCTGCGTAGTTGACACCATCATTTATTCGTTCAAAGAAAAGAAACACACGATATACGGAGCCTATGCAGCTTTCATAAGACTGCTGTCAAACACCTTATCTGTGATCCGCCATTTGAATTGTCATCAAATATCCATTTTAGAAGACACAAACCAAATATCTGTCCGTGTGCCGTGTGAGCATCATTGTACAATTTTGATACTAAATATGAGCTTACGAGGCTGGATTTTTGCGGCCTATGTTCCTCTGCTGGTATTCCCATAGTGACTAACATTTTATTAAAATCACGAATCATGTCCAGTGAAGTGAACTTGCGCACGTGGACTTACATCAGCCATCATTAACAGCAATGAAAGTGTGACAGACAGATGTTATATAGCTCTATACTTATTATTCAACTTGTGTTTCATTTTTTTTTTCTATTATACAGGAGCGTTTTAAAAAGAAGATGTTAATGGAGACAGCCACTATTGGCTTATAGTGTCTAGAACTATATAGAGTTCTCTCTATACTACTTGTGTGCGTCCTCATACCAATATTTTCTTTAAACTTTATGACCATCTTTCGTATTCATTTATCATATTCATTATCATAATAAAGAATCATTCATAATAATTCTTTTTCCTTAAATTTTCTGCACATGAACAAGACATAATATGAGGGGTTTGGGTCTTAAGCAACTATTTTTAAGAATCAATTATTTTTATACAACAAATACAAACAATATTAGTTTCCAGGATCCGACTATAAAAAAGATTGTTTTCGTTGTTCAAAAATGATCGCAATGACACATTTTGCTTGTTACAACCTACCTTAGAGTCAGTGCCAATAGGAGTTTTACACTCCTCGCAGGTATTGGCAAAGAGGTTTTCGTAGCACTTGATGCAGTAGGGGTGGTCTTCACGCAGGATGTACCTGTGACCAGTGAGGTTCAGGTCACAGTTCCAGCAGCAGAAATGCCCAGAGTGCCAATCTTGATCCATGGCCTTTGTGTATTCGCCCGAAAAAATGAGCTGCAAAACACAGATGAATACGGTATATAGCATTTATGTTGCGCTAAATTTGGTTACATTGAATTATTAGCTATCATCAATACAGCTTCTAATTAACATCTGTTCTTCTTCATAATATGGATGACTGTAAGGATTTCAATGTTTAAAAGGGTACCATCTTATTCATCACAGACAAGGGGGTGTTAAAACTAGAGGTAGAAATTATTGGGTGCACCTATGATGAATTTACATACATTAGTAAAAAAAATTATTGGGCCCGGTTAGGGACTGAATTTTTTAAACTAATCAAGGGACTGATAATTAAAATCTTGCCATATTTAACATATAAAACATGTAATGACTAATAAAATGTGATACATATGCTTAAAATTAAGAATCTTAATTACAAACTTTAGTATAAAATTCTATATACATATAAAAAATATCTTAAACCCAATTAATCCACAGAAATCCAATTCTAAATCCAATATTCATCAACATGTTGAATGACTATGATCAATTAGGGAAACCATCATAGTAGAAATATTGTTTAACATGCAATAATTTTCAATATCATTTGTAATAAAATGATTTCTAAAGTAGAAAACACAAACTCTTTTCAGACACACAGGTGTATAATTATTACATTTTTATGAACAAATGTAATAATTTCATCACAGACCTTTTACTTACTTGGCATGTTGCAATCCATCTCTGACATGGATGACTATGTCAATTTGGTGAAAATAATGGTATGAAATATGATATGATGGTAAAAGTATCAAGGCCAATGGACATTATGAACTATGATTTAGGTTATAAAAACCAAAAAGAAAGAATGAATCCTGTCATAAAGTATGATTGAAAATTTCAACCTCAAACTTCAACATACCTCATTTGGATCACTAACACCAGCCATAGAGATATCTTGGCGACTTTTATCAAAACCTTGAAAAGTTATTTTATTAAGCGTATATTTCTCCACAGGATCCGTTTTTACTATCTCTGCGGATAATTTTGAGGGTTGCACATCATTGCTATTATTTGAAGACTTTTTTCCTCTAATAATATTGAAGATACTTTTGTTCTTTATCTTTGCCTTATCTCCTCCTTTTTTACATGGAGATGGTACAGATTCAACTGATTGATTACCATCTTTATGATAATCTTTAATTTTACAATGTTTTTGGCAATCAGATGTAGATTTAACAGAATTTTCTGTTAGCGCAACAACTTTTTTAAATTCATCACTACTCTCATTACTATCTATAGCGCTACTCTCTGGATTTGGATTTCTGATTTTCTGAATCAATCTATTAATGGGGGAAATTGATTCAACTGATTGCGCCATAAGTTTATTATCAGTAAGTGCAGTAATTGAATCCATCTCCTCACAAAATTCAGATCCACTCTGTTCAGAACAATCCTTATATGGACCAGCATCTATTTCTTTATCCTTAACCAATGGTTCTGATAAATTTTGCTCTTGATCTTTAGCCCTTGTTTCTACTTCCTTTGATGATTTTGAACTACCACTATCATTTTCATTTATGACAGCAGTTTTCTTTTTTGGCAAAAAGGGAATAATTTTTTTAAACGTTTTAACTTTACTGCTTGATAATGCCTTACGAAAACTTTCTCGTGATGAAAAATCCATATCAGCAATTGTTCTGTAATTAGCTTTATAACAATCAAATTCTGATGTATAAGTAGACGCGTGGTGGGTGCTAGGTATATAAGAATCAGCACGATACCAATCTTTTTCAAAATGATTTATTTCCAATGATTTGCGCAGGCTGGGGTATTCCGGAATTTCTGGTGGGCGAGATTCACCTTCTGGTTCTATGACAAAGCCCAAGTACAGTGACATAATTTTTTACTTATCCACATCATTCTCAAAAGCAAAACTGCTCAAAGATATTAAGTCCTGAGCAAAACATCAGCCGTTAGGCTAAAATCGCATTGCTGATTTTTTTTCCAAGACAAAATCCATAACTACACCGCAGCTTTAGCAGCATCCCTAATCGAAGTTAGAGTAACGGAAAATTGCACCAATCACAATTCATTGAAGCAATAACTTCGTGACTAGTCTTTTTGATGTTCGCTTCTATATTACGCATAAGAAAGTACAACATCTCTTACTGTCATAATCAAACAATGCAAATGACTTAACATGATTGATTAGATCATCTTCTCCAATTACAATCGATTTTCTGGACTTTTTCATAATATTTGAAGATGGTCTTTTCTTGAAAATTACAATAACGACAGCAGTCATGTTGTGTTCTCTTACACTGCTTATGAATCTGAACAAGAAAATATTTCAGCAAATGCAAATGAGCTGCGTCAAGCAAAACAGTCGAATGAAGGGTGTCATCTTTGCGTATAACTTTAAACATCAAAGCAAAGAGAGTGCATTTGTTTTGGATGGTTTAGCCCTGATTGGTTCTTTTGCGGATTGAAAATCAATATCCATTCTCGGCAGCAAAATGTTTAGATAGAGGCTTTTCACCAAAATGTTGAAGCACTTTCTATGCTAAAATAGTGGACCTTGACTAGACCAAAATCACAGAGCGGACGTAATAAAAGGGTGAGGTTTGAAAACAAGAAATTTCTGTTGAATGAGCATCGATTTGTGATTTGATGACATTTTTTAGTGGGAGTGATGGATGATACAACATAAATATGGAGGATTATGAACAAAACGTATCAAATCAGATCGTTGCAATTTCAAAGATTTAACAAAAAAACCAACACTTTTACAGATATCTTACCCTATTCTTATCTTTGTCGCCACTGATGTTGCTAGTATTATCTGTATAAAGAAGAATGAAAGCACTGTAATGATTTTTACAATTTGAGCAGATAGAATATCTCTCCTGACACTAAATTGCAACTATACTACATACACTACGCACACCATAACAAGGAATTTTGCAGACATTTATAAGCACAAAAGTTGCTTTTTTTTTTCAATTCACACGCATTGCAGCTACTCAAATTACAGACCAATTTCTCAACATAAAATGAAATAGAAATATGAAACATGATTGCCACAAAGGCAACCTTTAGAGTGGGAATTGGAATATCTGGTTGACTAATGAATCAGGTACATGTACATCAAATTTGCTCGCCACAGCTTAGCTCCAATTATGCTGGTACTTTAAAATACGGGATGACTCTCACTCAAGTCTCTCAGATCACAACGTCCTCAATTGTTGGCAAAATGAGATGCTTGCGTTTGTGGTTACATGTACTTTCTATGACAAGCCAATGCATGGCATAAGTCATGGCAGGAATATCTTATCCTATTCCTGGTCAAGCCTAATATAAAACTAAGGACCAGGTCGCAAAAATAGAAAATTAAAATACTGATTCCCAGATCAAAATTTACACATCAGACGAGCAAATCAAATGTAGCTACTATCTGGGAAACGTGCTTGATGGGCTTTAACCTCAAGGCATGGTCACACTAGTTAGTCATGTAAACGCATGAACTACAGTAGAACCTCTCTATTAAGACCACCTGTGGGACTGACCTCATGTAATCTCAAAAGAGGTGGTCTTTAAAAGACGGTTCATTTTGGTTACTTTATGGTCTTAATTGGACGTGGGCCAACTGAGCTCCTGTTAGTGGCAGTAGATCAGAACTGGGCCACAGAGGACCGTTTCAGAGAATACGGGGACTACCGTAAATAACGATGTGCTCCACATATGCTTTCAAACGTCAACCCTACAAATAATAACGTGCACCATATTTCTCTGAACATTCTTGCAATGCACTAAATGAACGTACTGGATGTAGGTTATCAGTGCTGAGTTATTACAGACATTTCATGTACGACACATGCAATACTGATGAAATACTGACGTATCACGGATGGTTAGCTTAGAAGACACAAATACGTCTACGTATGATTGGCTCTAAATAAAAACAACTGGTTCCTGAGCATGTATATACACTGAATTTTGTATTTCTAAACGTTTTGTGCACAATCTGTCAGTAGTATATAGGATAAGTGCAGTTCATTAACTGTTATTAACTGTTCATTACGTAAATTGTCTAAATTCTCAACAGACATGAACGCACCACCAAATTTTGAGCGTCAATCATTCATACACATACGTGACTATTAGGCAATGTGACCATGCCTTTTTGTACCTTCAGCATTGTGTACCATTATGACAATCCATGTATCAAACGTAGATGCAGTCGCCAGAGTCTCGACATACGTCAGTCTCATCACGTCACTAAAATATACGTTGTGACGAGACTGACGTATGTCGAGACTCTGGCGACCGCATCTAGCACTTTCTTTTGGTTTTTGTACACTTGCCATAACACAAATGCTGAGTACAAAAGTAATACTGTAATAAATGTGTGGCCCTTGCTAAGCATCTCACATCAGCTGAATTTGCAACACCCACTAACGATGAGGCATTATGACACAAATAGGGTGAAAAATATCTGCTTTCGGCCTAGACCTAGAGACTAGAGTACAGGTCCTGGTCAAACCAGTACAAGGAAACCAGTCAATTAGCTTTGCAAAAAAATCTTAGTACTAAACCACACTATATGGATGTATGCAATAACTTATTACATCTACAATAAACCATACCAAATTCACCATTCATTTTAGCAGCAACAACAATAACATCAACTCAACATGAACATCCACAGAAAACAGCAATCATCAACCACATGTAAAACTGAAAGTCAACAATAAATTTGTGCTAAAAATGGCATATGATATGTGCATTGGTTATCAGGAAACTACCATGTACTATGGGACAGTTATGAATATAGTTTTCTAACAATAATTTGAATACTTTTAAAATACTTAACAAATATTATATGATAGCACCTGCACAATATGAGCCAAACTTTACAGAATGTTTTTTTTTATCATAATGCAAACTACAGACTATTGGTGTGCTGTTCTTTTCAAATTGAATATATTTTGGATTCATATTTTCAAATATCTCTTTTCGTCTTCATTTTTGATGAATACAAAAGACATCAAGAACATAGATCTATATTCTTTTTATTTCATTTATTTTTTTGTAATCGAAGCAAATTTTTCTGCTTGCCTACAGTGAGACCTTAATTGGTTAATCACCATACATGAAGTTGTATTTGGAAAACCAGAATGAATATCATCAAAAACTGAATTGTAAACCTATCCTTTTTTGTTATCATTCAATAAGTATACTTATCAACATTTTTTCAATCCTAGCAATAGAATGAGTATTGCCATATGTGGGATTACAAAATGCAAAAAAATATTTGCTTATTAAAATTAATGGCATAATTATTGTTTTCGGATACTTCATAAAACTGAGACTCAGATTTATCACGAGGTAAATTTTTAAATGTATTTTGAATACTGAATTCCACTAGCCAATCCAGTGAGGCACAGGGAACTCGGCCTTTCCAACCCCCTTTCCCCAAAAATATGAAACCATGAAACAGTGTTTTTTTAAATCACAATCACACATTGCACCCTCCTCCGTCATTTTTATGTAAGCCTGAATCTTCCAATATATAGATAATATGAAGTCTTTCCTATAAGATTCATTTTACCTTCAAATGTTGATATCTCTATAGAAAACCTATATTCATATAAATTATGGATTATGAGTTATTTCAAAGTCAAAACAAATCATGCATTTTATTATCAATTGATAGTGTAACAACAACAAACATTTTAAGTCAAAGGTGGATAATTTAACACATGGCAATATTTATTGCTTGTGTTATTCTCATGAGCATACGGTCATTTACAGGAGTACAGTAAAAGCTTAAAAAATTATCAAAACTGTGTATATAAAAAGACTGTATGATTTTGATATCACAGAGATAAAGCCGTTGCCCGTAACTACAAGTTACTGCAACAAAGTTGGTCATTCATTTTTCAAATGCCTGCTCGTATTGTAAGCATTTAATGCAGTATTTGAAAATACAATTTATCTATTATAATAATTAAGTTACTCATTTAGCAAAGTCACAAAAGAAGGGAATTTAGATATCTAATTTGTGAAATTGACAAGTTTGAAATGTCATCAAGGTGTGCAGTCTTTATGTGTTTAAGCAAGCAAACCTATTAATTAAAACATCAAGTTTTTCAGTTCAGCAGAGATAGTAATAATCAAAAGAAAAACATTTGAATTGAAAGATGCCATCACAATCCAATGGATATGACATACTTTTTGCATTCTATTTACCACTCAATGAACTCATATCATATCAAATAAATAATAATTTGTAAATAAACAATCAGTGTATTCACTGTATTTTTATGTGCTTCAACTTAGGGCACTGTGTATATACATTATTCAATTTTTATACCATATAAAAGATATACATTGAAATACTAGAGTTAAAATATCCACCAATGACCCCATGCACACCAGAGGATTCAATGTTAATGGAGAAAACGTAAATATTCAATTTAAAAAATATAATACAGTAAGTCAATTATTTCTATAGATGCTAATGTTTTATAAAAGCCTTGCTTTCTTGTATATTTTATGTCATCAGAACGATTAATAACTGACAAATGCAAAGTCATATGTTTCATTTTTATTTTATAAAGATCTATAGTCATATGTTATTATCAACACTTACTCTCATATGAAATGGTTTTCACATCTTTACTAGTTTCTCTTTGTGGGGTTGGAATCCTTCTTCTAGTAACAGGGCTTGGTGGTGTTAAAAGGTCTTTATCAATACTAGCAGTTGATTTAGGTAGCACTTTTGGCTTTGGGGGCACTTTAGGTGGTATTTTTCTTGTTGGTGAACTACCAAATGCAGAGGATGAAACTGTTGGCTCAATTAAATCTTCAGAAATCTCTTTTCTTGGTGGTGCACGTCCAAATGCAGAGGCGGAGATTGAAGGCTCAATCAAATCTTCTGATATTTCCTTTGTTACCAATTCATCTTGAGGTGTATTGATCCGCTTTGGTGGTGGTTTTGGTGGAGATGCATTATAAGATGATGAGTATTCTGGTTCAATATAACCTTCTGGTACATCTTCTACTTTAAAAGCAGGCTCCGGAGAAATAGCATCATACTCAGATGAATATTCACCACGATCATACTCAGATGTGTCAGATTTGATTCGTTCCACAGAAGCTTCCCTCCATGAATGTGACACAGAGCCTCGTCTATACTTATAAAATGTTGGTACTTCGGTTGGATCATAATTCCAGTGTTTCACATCAGGACCATCTCTTGGTGACTAGCAAGAAAGTTATAGATGTTTAAGGATATGAAATGTAATGCTGTGTTTTTTGTAAAAATAATTGTTCAAGCCCATATACTATTATACTATTGTGAAATTACAATAAAAATCTTATTAGGTTTGGCTCTCTTTAGTTGTTTATCCTATGTTTTCGATTAGAACCTTTCTTAATCAAAACTGCTGATGCCAACTATTCAAGACAGACAAACTAGCTTTAGGCAGTTTTGGTTCCAGTACTGGTACAAAGAAAAACACCATTAGCAGTTTGTTAATTAGATCTATAGCTGCTCATAAAAAGTATTGTCTTTGGTTTTCTTTTTTAAAGATATCTACACGTCAATTTCTTTTTCATCTTTACATTTTCTTTAACAAATAAATTTGTATAAATGATTTGATTATGCTACGTGAAGATATGACACGACAAATTGAAAAGTAATGATTTTTATATGTCTACATATTTGTGAAAGTAAAAATTTGGGTTTTAACATGTTTGAATGACAAAAAGTGAGAAAAGTAAGCACCCGGTCTCCAATCCACTTGTAGACTCTTCTACATGCACAGATTATCTCCACAGAAACTGCAAGAACGAAAGCCACCAGCACCCCAGCTGTATATTCTAGGTACACGTTCTCTACTTTTTCCATGTTGAAGTTTCAGTCGATGACTCTTTACATTGTAGTGGAGACCTTCTTCATAATCAACTGGTGAATGACAAAATTTAATGATACAATGTTATGTATAATTGTCAAACACAACTATTGCATCATAATAAATCATACGGTTATTATACTGTCAAAAGGTCAAAAGGAGGTAGATGAGTTATTGTTTCAAATCATTAATAGATATTGGGTAAAAAAATAATTGCATAAAAGAGATTCAAATAGAGAAAAATAACTTGCGGAAATAACGCTATTGTAAAGATAACTGGTGTATATATTTTCCATGCAATTTACTATTTAATAGATTTACTGTTAAATAACAAACTTAAACATAATAAACACAAGTATTATTTACAAAACAAAATTATTATGAAAGGTGTAGTTTTCAGACAGATATAACAGTCAAAATGGCATTCAAGGAAAGCAGCATCTGTTGGCTGTACGCCTACATGTAAACCAAAAATACCCGATGTTTCTTAGATATATCCTAGCGAAATGCCTATTCATAATTTAATTGAAGATGTCATTCACGGCAAAACTTTCTAATATTTATATATTAGATGATGTTATAATGAAATGATTGATAGAAATACATTACTTTTATTATTTGAAAATATAATGCTATTCTTAAATAAGAAATTACATATCAAATCATATGCCGAGTATATATATACAATTTCTTAGTTCCAATTTCTACATAATTTATATTTTTACATCTTTCTTGTAGTCAAATATGAAAACAAGTCAAGTATAATTTCATAAAATACTCATACGAAACCTGTTTCCAAATATCATTCTGTTCATTAACCAACTTAATCCCATAAAATATGTGTTTGAGAGGTACTGGTATACATATATCCTTCATGGTAGATCTAATGTGTGTAATGATGAATTAATCATATTCTAGTTCATAATGCTTAATCACAAATTACCTCAGACATGTCTTCTTGTGCTGCTTTAGGCAGTTGTTCCTGCACTTGGAATGCCATTATTAATTTATTTTATCTTTTAACGAACTAATTTATAATATATCCACTATAAGTGATAGTTAATATGCTTTCTTTTCATTCATCTCCTTCATGTATATTTCTCTCTGTAAACATATTTGGCAACTTGTTAAAATTATGTAAAGCCTAAAATTGTCTATTCAGCATGTAGCCTTGAGTCTTCTTATAACTTGTGTGAAATAATACTAACTTCTTGAAAGAAAAAGTCCTCATACTTTATGTCCTTGCAGATACTAAGTGAAGCAATGCTGTTATTGCTATAACACCTACTGTACTAAACACAAGAACAATCTGAGCTTCAGTGTAAAAATTACAACCTATGAAAATTGCAACAAGTAGCAGTAGATATATCAATAGAAAGAATGACAAAGTCACTAAAGACAGCCCCTGCATTATCACAACTTATAATAATGAACCCTACATTCACAATTTGCACGATTTGTAATCCAATTGTGTCATATTCACATTATTTAAAGATAATAGTATAGGGCAAATGTCACATCGTAAGCAGTGTCTATTCACTATTCTAAGTGAAGATATGCGTCTATCCCTGATCTTCAAGAATTTTGCAGTTCTGCCAAGTTTCTGGGATGAGTTTGTTAGTAAGATATGACGTACTCAGGGCTCCCAACGTTCAGGTATATCTGTTAACATTTGCTGATAATATCCACAGTTAGTTTTACATCTGTACTGCTTTTTATCACAGCTGGTCTCTGGTATTTACTTTTCTATCCTACATTCAAATACACGAATTGTGACACAATGTTTACAAAGTTTTATATTATCAAATGTAACTATTGATGTTGCAATTATGTACAATTAGCACAAACTATTTTCTCTGATATACATGTACATTGTATACCAGCTTGCAAGGATAACAGACACCAATTAGAAAATGACTGAAATGGCATAATCAATCAATATTCAAAATCTTTTTGGCAATGAAATTCAACATGATAGGCGCTTATGAATAATTAGACAGCATTGCCAATAATATCAATCATATAGTCAATGAATATTCATACTGTATATTTTCTATAAATAATTAGATGTTCGTGTTGAATGCATTTTAATGCATCAAAAGTATAAATTGGACAAATTCTGTTTAATTAATCTTGCTTTCTCTAATTTCAAAAAGAAAATTAATCATACGAGTGAATACATATTTGTATATAGATACACAATATACATTTTATTTCTTAAAACAAAGAAAAATATCACTAAAATTCATGATTACTATATCTTTATAAAAATGACATTTTTCAAGCAGAGCTTGCACATATAGACATTTGTCAGGATGCTAATCATGCTATGATGAAGATACCCCCTCCCCGTATACTACATGTATGTCTTTGTTGATGAGCTAAATTATTTGTGGGGAAACAACTACAAAATATCATAATGCAAACAGCTCAAACATACAATATATTTAGTGTTGATATGAGATTAAAATAAAAATACCCATAGCCGGTCACACAGAGATCAAAGAAATAATGCACAGACCTCTATATGTAAACTATATGGTATGCCAAGGCACACACTTAATTTTTTATGGAAAGATCGTAATATATCACTGATATCATTATAAATCACTAAACATCAAAAAAGCATAGACTCCGCCTACCAATTCTTATCTATTACATTTTACCTGCTCCACAGGGCAAAGGTTTTTATACACCATGCCAATCTTGATAAAACTAAATAAAGATAATTCTACTCTAACTCACTTCTGCCAAACAAAATAAAGATAAATTTACACTCATTTCTAATAAGTTTATTCTGATTTGAATTGGCACAATTCTATATTCTAACTAGAAACAATAACAAATTCAATCAAACTCGTACTGTATTAAATACAAAAACAAATATGACAAAAGAACTTTGATAAAGATGGAGCATTTGCTGTGGCATTCTATTTCATTGCGGAAAGCACTGTTTGAACCAAAACATCCTTACCCACCATCAAGTCTATTGTGCAGTGAAGGCAGAGAGCAAGACTAGATGACAAGACAGCGGCCAAGGTAATCAAGGCAAGCTACCTATACACAACATCTGGAATGCCAAGCCTTCAGTTTATGGCTCCACCAAGAACCAGTCAAGACAGTACTTCAATGATGTAAATGGACACCCATTATTATTTGAGAAAGATATCAAACCTGTTTTTCTACTGAAGCATTAAATAAAAAAAAAAGACATAAAATACATTGGCAAAATCCTAATTACGGTAAATGTACTATTGTTTTGTTCTAAAATTTAAAACCTAGCTGTAAGCTTGGAATTCTCGATTATTGTTTTGTCTTATGAATATGAAATGAAACATACAAATATTAGAGCACTCATATGTTCTACGTGACTACATGTGTATTTTACTGCTTGGATCAGGGGGGGGGGGGGCGAGGGGGCGGGGACATGTATTTTATATGTACTTGGTTGATGACATCTTACATTACATCACAAAATCCTTCTGGTACTAAGAACTCAGATCGATCACTAAAAACTAAGTGTTATATGGATATGCAAACTAGCATGGCTGAGCACTCTGTCAGCACATCATCAAGTTTCTTTCAACTCCATGAAAATGATGTGTTAGCATCATAATATTCACATAAACATTGCAGTGATGTAGGTAGACTGCACTCAGTGAAGTAATTGTTAACATGATAGCAAAGAACAAGAAAGAGCTTCGTCTGGGCTGTCACTATGCAACCACAAGCAAATCAAAGCATTGTAAGTTACACCTAATTTTATTTTTAGCCTGACTAATGTTAAGTTAATTTTCTTAAATTTAAGTAGAGTACATGAGTTGATTCTGAATAATAGGACCCTCTTTATAAATGAAGATGATTATTAAGTTAAAATGTTATGTTAGCATCCAAATATCTAAGGCTTACTGGCAAATGTATTTTTGTGCTTGTTAATTACTGTTAGTGATATATATATATTTATACTATCATGAATCAGACATGTTCCGAATGCCATTTGGCAAAGTCTATGCAAAAATCTGAAAACCTCAAATAAACATTTGTGAGATATTGGCATTCAGAATTGTTAAAAATTTCACAAAACTTCCCTTTAATCTGTTTCTAGGATATCATTACCTAGAACAGGTTTACATATTTGTTACAACCATGAGATTAAGTTACTTTATGATTAAAGTAAAATAACTTTAAAATGAATAAATGGAATACATTACTATAAACGAAGTCTGTTTAAAGGTCACGCGGAATATCTAAGAAGCCTGTCTATAAATAAATTAGATGCATTTCAGAGTGTGCTCATTTCAACTATGCAGCTGGCTCAGCCATCTATCAGAGGCTAATGATACGTTTTCTATCAAACGATCTATACAAAAATGTATCATTTCAATATAAAAAAATGTTAGACCAAACATCTCAAGAGACGTGCACTGAACTGAAACGATGAAAATCACAAGCCGGTATTTTGTGGACTACGAATATAACTGTGAATCCTTGACTATAAGAAATAAACTGCACTCCTATTGAAGAAATAAAAACTGGTGTAAGATCTCACATAATTTTATAAACTCTATATTTAATATAATAAAATATTGTAAAATGAAAATAAGCACTTTAAAACCAGTCATTTTTTCCTAATTAACAACAGACAAACATATTTACAGTAGACTTTCTACTTTCAACGAAAGTCAGATTATTTAGGGAAATATCACCTGTCACATAATGTCTTCATCAATGTATGTCAACCTTCTGGCTACAATATATACCAACTATAATGTACTCAACAGTGGTAGATTATTTTCATCTTAGACTTAACAGAAAAATCATCAACACAGACATATTTATCTTACAATTACAATCAATCCCATCAGACTTCACCATCACCCATATGATGTACAAAGTAAAACTTGTACCCCATCTTGTATTATAACTTCAAAGAGAAGTTTTTGTAGATAGTCAGATGAAATCTGGAATGTATTTTTGACAATAGTCATTTTTATCGCCTTACAAATAGTAATGCATTGCCTCATTTCACAATACCACAGCAGAGAACATTTCAGCATGATTCTTTAAGCACAGGAGTAAAAGAATTTACTTAAAAAACTATTCAAATACGTGTATATTCTATGCTTTTAGATTGAGAAAAATTACCATGAAACCTCTATAAAAGTTTACTCACCGGTATGTTACGTATACTATAAGAATTATGACCTAAGAATTAACTACTATTCAAATCATACACATACCGTTAGAAAAGAATCCAGGAAAACAATTTACAATCAATTCCAAAAGGATGTCCACTAAGATACATGTACTTCAATGATGTAAATGGACACCCATTATTATTTGAGAAAGATATCAAGGATCCATTGTTTGTCTATTCAAATTTCACAATTCATGTAGTTGCTTACACAAGTTATTACCACTGCAAAACAATATTTTATTAATGGTCTCCCAAAAGATCAACAAAACTTGTTGATGAGCCAGCAGAATGGACGAAATAGGTAAATTACACCTTTGTGAATAAGCTGAAAGGTAGGTTCATCTAATTTTGAATATGTATGCATGAAGATAGGCTTTTCAAATGAAAGTGTAATATAACGTCAACCAATAAGCTATAGAATAATGAACCACATTGACAATATTATTACTAAATGAAGCCATTTCATCCGCAGAAAGATTTTTATTCATAACATACTTTTAAAAACAATCCACACAATGCTTTAAATATGCAATTAAATGAGTGAAATATTTTCATTTAGCACCACTATTTTTGGTCTCAACATGGAAAGTGGAACCTATACTACAGCATGGAAAGAATGTATCATACAATTTCATCGGATTTCTTCTGATAATATGTTGACTTATTTTATGATAAATCCAGCTTTTAAACTTACACTTCCAAAATTTTCAGTCTTGTCAACTGATGACCATCCTCACGAATGATGTCACACTGAGGTATTGCATGATGTGACGTCAGGGAAAGTTTCTACGACTTCGGAGGGGTGCTGCTCAGCCAGAAGAACACCTGAGACTATGAAGGCACCTATCAACTGTCCCACGCATACGACGGTCTCTTGAAGCCAGGGAGTGCCCATGGGGGTGGCCCCCCCTCCAAAGTCGTAGAAACTTTCCACGACGTCCCATCGTGCAATACCTCCATGTGATGTCATTCTTAAGGATGGTCTTCAAATGATAAGACCGAACATTTTGAAGTGTAAGTTTAAAAGCTGGATTTATCATAAAATAAGCCTTTAAATAGCATGGAAAGAACTATCATACTTATCAGAATTTACAAAACATATGTAATACACGTAATATTAACTTCTATTAGGCCAAACAAACAGGAGTGAACAATATACTGACAAGAACTCAATCTCTTACACCTTGCAATCCAGAATAGTGAGCTTCATCACCTGTCAGATGGGACATAAATCTGAACTGATCGGTGAAACAATGTCTGGATCAAGACATAATTGTTTATGATCCATGGAGCTTACATTTTAAAACCATCAAGCAAAGCTCAGTATATGTTTTGAGTCATTTTCCATATTACACATAACCACTGCATCAAGCAAAGGTAACTTTTAGATAAAACTTATGCAAATTGTTAATTTTACAGTTCATGTCATGTGATGAAATAGATTTTCTATATTACATGTAATCGTGACTGTATATAACTGTTTGTTTAGATGTTTGTTTAGATAAGTGAAGGTAATTTAATTGAATCATGTATAATTAACTAAACGAAGAAAAGTACTGCAGTTGCCTGTTGGGGAATTTACTCTGCGGTCTAACATTCTATCTTCTACCTGGCAGGAGATAAAACAACATCTCTGAAGGTTTTGCACATCCATGTCTGCATAAATAAGTTACATGGGTGGCATTTAAAATATTATGCTATGCAGGGAGATATTTTCTAATATATTTTCAAATATAATATATTTAATTCAACAACTGATTGTGGACTTAAGAGGTTGGGACATTTAATTATAACTTACAATGAAAAGTTAATCAAAACATAGTTAACCACTCAATCTAGCCTATTATATGACCAAAAAGTGAGGGCCGCTTTGTAAAAGTCATCATATTTGCAGGTGATACTATGAGTACAGAATATTCAAAGCTTATCATACAAAATGTGTATGAATCATGACAATTTTACCACAAAACCTGATCAGAGTATTATAATTTCGGTACTAAACTAACATCCTTTATTACAACAATACAGATTTGCTTATCTGTTGAACACTGATGGGTGCAATCAATTACAATGAGAACATAATCGATCTGGCAAACAAACAAGCTCAAACAAGCGTAGTATCAATTACATACACTGCAATAGTGCTCATCACAATGTTCATGGGATTGCAGACGATCTGATCACCAGCATGAGAAGAGTACCATCTAAATCAAATGATATCAATGCCTGAATGGCAAATTATCATTATGATCTACATGTACCACAGGGGGCACGTAATAGCCATCACTTGAGTATCTCCAGAAATTTAATACATTGATAATCTTCTGCTCTTGAATGATTTTGCCTGTTAATTGTTGCTCTTTGCAACCTGAACTGATTGATACATTTAATAAGTTTGATACAAAAATTGGCTCAATATGCAAGTTTTTTGCCCATATTTCTGGGTTTAATAAGTGCTATGAAAAATTCATTGCAGTAAAACCAATTAAAAGATAGTACATTTAGCAACCTGTTGAAATGTATCTTTCATTTGGTTAATCTCTTACCACATCTTAACCTTGCTTGCCTCTTTAGAGGTCCTTACAGATTTCACTTCTGGCACATTAGCACCACAGGTTTATGTGAAATACATCTGCTAGAGCCATAACCAATGGAGAAAAGCAGGATTGCAGTGATAACAAGAATAATAATCTATCACTGCATTAACTCTCTCTTATCACTTATTTATTGAGATACTTCTTTGTGGGTATCAAGAATATCAATTACTAGTAAATGTTTAGTAATGAATATCAGTTATCAGTTACCTTACACAATTTCCCCTATAATTCTTCAATTCATACTTTGTGCAATAGAAAACCTGTACTAGATTAAAGGCACTGTTATAATTACAATTACTATAATCACATATATTGGTATGCTCCAGAGTGAAATAAGATGGTTAAAATAAAATCCCAGGTACTGAACATGTTAAACTGGAAACCTTTAACTATGAGGGCTACTGGTAGCTCTTCTCCTCCAGACATGGGTCCTTCACTTGTCTGAGCACAAATGAATGGAATGCAGAGTGTTTGTCCAGCTCTCAGGTGAGAAAAGTTATATATTTATAGAAAGGCCAATATTCTATATCATTAGTGGTCTTTAGCAAAACACTTTTGTTTACAATAGACTCATGGACAATTGGATGTGTGTTAAATTACATGTTTACACCAATATACATATTGATAACATCAGCTATCTCTTTGCAATTTCCAGTTCTATTTATATTTCAGTATCATTCTCTTTATGGCACATCACTTTGTAAACAACAGTGATCTAGCATTAGCTCAATTGTACACCCAACATGCCAAAGGCAAAATACAGTCTTTAGGAGATGATAGAAAGTGATAAAATATATGTAATGATGATAATTACTATAAATTATGCCTACTGCACATAATTTGTTTGTCATTTGGACATTGATAGGCAGATCCGGGGGGGGCATTGCACCCCCCTCCCTTTTCCCACCAAAATACTTCATTTTCCTAGGGTTTTTTACACATCCACCATAGATCGCGTGTACGTAACCCATTAAATCCCCTAAGCGTGCCCCCCCTTTTCCAAAAACCTGGATCTGCCATTGGGACATGAAAATATCTATAATTTCTTTGGAACAAATATCAATGATTTTTATGCAAATACATGAAATATGACATCTGCCAAAGTAAACATCTTTTACAAATTTGGATATATGATAACTTGTACCATTCATATTGAGCAAGTATCATGAGAAATATGTATCACTTTTTATGCATGTTAAGTTCACTTTATTTCTATATCATTAGATTCATTCAATCAAATCTTGCCAACAAATCAATTTCGATCCCACCCTACACAGTTTCAATAAAACCAACCAATGTTGTGAACTATATGGGTATAAAAAACGAATCAGTGCCATCAAACAAAATTAATGACAACAGAAATCTTACACTAGGTGTAACAGAGAAGAAAATTGTTTGAATGTAACACATGAAATGTAAGAAATAAACACCAAAGAAAAAGCCAGAGAAATCCAACTGAGACAGAAGTCATAATTTGAGCACAGCTAGATGTATCCTGTCCAGCCCTGTAGGCTCATTATTAAGTTAACTCTAATTTCTGTTCTTTCCACTATCCTACATGTATGTCTAACATCGATCATAGGTTTTTGAACAGAACAAGAGTGTTATTCAACACGATTGGGAATAGCTAGTAAAGTAGAAAATTTTTGAAATCACTGCCGATCAAAATGCAATATGCTAGGATTGTCCTACCTGAGGTGCCCTAGCTGGGAAAGCGAAAGGGAGCCGCACCGGTAGAGAGGTGGTATCCTAAGCTTGCAAGTAGCTGCGGAAGTACAGAGGGTGACCTTCAATAGGCTAACTTACCACTGTTTTGCATCCATTTGCACACCACCCTCAAGAAACGCTCAACCAATTGAAAGAGAAAAGCGCAAGTTTCCAGGTAGTTCCAGGATGCTCATTCACATGGTCTAGACTTGCTTCAGAACTTGTTAGATTGAAGGATTGAGTATTGATATACCCTCCATGTTTTGTCCATTTTGTTTCTGGAGGCAAGACTAAAGTGCCTACTTCTGGGAATGAGTGCAGACCACAGCTGGTTGCTACGAGAGCTAGATACCATAGCAACTATGACAACAATGAGTAGGAAAAACAAAAGGCACATGGTTCAATGGTGTTTGATTGGAGGAAACAGGGATTTACTGGTTTTGAAAGCGTACAACCCTTACAAACAGGATATTATTGCTATGATTGATGGATATGTGTAAACTGTGCATTATACAAGATAGTGTAATGGTGTGCTTCACACAGAGTGAATTAGATGTTTCTTATTGCAAGAATCCCAAAAGCCCGGTGTGATTCAGTTCACATCTATTCTAGCACAAAACTAGGACTCGGTGGATGTAGATGCTGAAATGAATCATATGCAATTTCTAAAAATGAGGTTATTTTGATCATGTTTAATTACAAGTTGAGTTGAATATGATCTTCTTGCTATCATGACATTATGATTGTTCTGTAATACTTTCAACGCTAAGATTGTTCTTTACCTGCAGTGATGATCGATCATCTTTCGACACGCTTAGTTTATTGAAATTAAATAATACTTGTGAATTATACAATCTTTTGTAAATTGAGAAAAGAAAGTGCCCAGATCCAGTTTTTGATAAAATCAGGGGTCAGCCAGAAGATTTTATGGATTTCATAAATGTGAAACATCGTGGAGATTTGACAAACAACATGAAAATGACAATTTGGGGGCGGGGGGGGGAAGAAGCATGAGACCGCTGGGCTGCCCTGTATCTACAATGTACATGCGCTACTGTACTATATACTATAAAGTTGTCCAACTGAAATGGATCATAGGAATTTGTCTTTACTATTAAAATGTCACACTAAATCTCTGATATTGTCAATACGTTTCAATACAATGTCAATGAATGGCTACAAGGACACATAACCCATACATTTGAAAACAAATCTCTGTCTATACATACGGCACAGTTAGCAAATTAAAATTAAAAACAAAAACTTCAAACATATGAAATATCAATTCACAATTATCTATTCTACAAAGAGAAAAATGTTGAATATGCAAGACACAAGAATTTTACCTCATCTTGCTTGAGTATCTTGTTATCCTCAATTACCTCAGGCATAATGTGTACACCTAATGTTGGCATTACAAATGCGATACAAAACAAATCAAGTTTCGTGAACATAAACGAAGAACTCTTAGAGCATTCAATGTACATGTATCATATGATAGCAATATAAAAATGGGTCAGAAAACGCTTGTTAATGGTCCATAAGTACCAGATGATGATACTTTTAGGCTGAAGAACAGTCCAAGGACCAGCATACATCCATGTCAAGATACACAAAGTGTTTGTTTTTAAAGATAGGAGCTTATTACATTGTATATCAATTCAACCAGATTAACCTTACATTTATTGAGAGAGCCACCTCAATATGATAAAATCTGAAAGAAAGAGCTTTGGACAACCTCGTAAATGATTGTGTTAAATAATTTTCCAAATTATGTTGGCATAGAATAGACGCCTAGAACATGACTCAGCAACCTGGTGTATACCTGTTCTGTGCAATAACAACCCATGTGAAAAATCACACAACAGTCCAATGTTACACCAAAAGATTCACTTAGCAACCATGGTGGCATGAAGCATTACGTTGTCTAGCTTTAACTGTACAACATATTAATGTTTGTATTTGGAACAGAAAGTGAATCACTTCTTATATATATATGTATATATATATATATGAGAAATATTATGTGACTGCAAAAATTAACTGCCAGAATATCTCACTATCACAACTACACGTATAAGTATGATACGTCTTACAAGCCAGTTCGTAAGACAATATAAAAGGGCAACAATCTTGATCAGGTATAATTTACAAATAATTACATAGTAGGACCTTGTAATAGATATATTCAAATCTGTATCATATACATGTATGTTCACAGCTTGTCAAGTAAATTGTTTGTATTATACAATAATGACATTTCATCACATTATATATGCAAGTAACCAAAGTAAACTAATAGATTTCTTGTTTTTAAGATTTGTAAAATCTGAGCCCAATTGCACATCTGCAGAACTGTTGTGTTAGATAATTTATGCTGCACCTTGAGCAGTAACAGGCTACCAATTATTACAAAGCAAAAAGCAAATAAATCATTAAAAATGATGATAACCGCAAGTTACCAGTTCATAACCTCATAAATCAGAGATGAATTGCACTATACCTGTTGTAAGAGAGAAAATTTGAGGCCCAACAATGACAAAATTGATGTAGACATGATTGATTATTTGTCTAGCACATATTTTTGTCTTTCTGCCAAATGAGAAATCTAGAACGCCAATATCACAAAAGTTGATGTCATAAGTTTTGCTTATGATTACCAACAAACAACACTCTGTGGTGGACATCAATTGCTAAAATTGCTAAAATTGCTAAATGCAAAACTTGGTCATTAGCATTCTACCATAAATCTGAACCATATAAATGAAAATAACATCACCGAGCATTTAAAAGTACCACACTAGACAAATGTAAACGTAAATGTGCCTATTTACAGTCTCAATGAACATTGTTGCCGTTTTCTAGCGACTTTACATCTACACCAGGCCATTGGCATCCTTATCACACTATATCTTTCTCACTCCCCTGACCTGTGCCTAATGAAACGTGCAAGTACCACGCAGCAGTGTGTAACCTGTCAGAGATGAGTTTGGTCAACACCAACCATTGGACCCAACCAGGAATCAAACCCATGACCTTCTGGAAGCAACCCACTAGACCACTTGACCATGCTAAATGAACTGACAAAGTGACATTGGTACTATTTGGTAGTGGTCCAGGTTTAGTTCTACCAATGGTTATCCTTGTTATGCGATATAGTCCTACTCTATACACTTTAATTAAAGCCCTGTCACACAGGCTCAATGCATTATGAATAAAAATCCCAGGATCTTCACCAATATGCAGGCATATTGGCGACATTTGTAGGTGGTCTAACAGCAATGTTTATGTACATTGTAAAAGTCAATTATGTAACAACAATTTTACTATTGCTTTGAAGGCATGTAAATTGACAACTATATTTTTGTTATAGTCACTACACTGGTTATTGGATTAATGATTACTATTAGCATATACCTGGTCAGAGTTAATGATACCACATTTGTAATTTTTATTGTGGTAATAAATTATAATCAAAGTATACTCACTTCGCCAATGATCGCAAATTCCTTTGATAAAGAAGAAGCCATTTTCAGAATTTGCACAAAATTTAACCCCAATGCATGATTCTGTTTGAGCATCCATACATCAAAAACCTTACACATTTTTGAGTTTGCACCCTATCAAACCCTTAGCAGCTTCGATTTAGTAGGACAGTTAGGGTCTATCAGAAGCAAATTGAATCAATTGCACACATTTGTTCGATCATCTGGATCTGTGGATCATTGACTTGAAGAAAAAAAAATCATTCTAAAATGTACAGTATATTTTTGTATCAATAGGACATATTGGTATGAATGCATGATAGTCAATTAAAGATATCTTAGCAATTGTGTCACCTTTTTGCATGATATATTGAGTCCAACTACTTGGATAATATTTTGAAACTAAAATGAAAACAAAATATAACAGACCTAAGGATCTACACCCAGCAAAACTAGGGGCACATAACTTAAGTTCTCTAGCATATACATTATATTGCCACAGAACTGGGGTGAGGATCTATTATATCATTAATAATGTACAATAATACAAATTACATTTTGAATTGTAGCAATTTATACACATAACAAAGCGAACGTATGACACCTTAGTCCTATGTATAAATTAGTTGAAAGAATATGTCTAATTAAAAAGTAAATTTCTAAATAACGAAGGTTTCAGAAAATTTGTACTTAATAAACTGAATCTTTTTACAATGTATTCCCAAGATGAACGGAACAGTAGGGAAGGATATAAAAGTAAGAATTACAATGGTCAATATAATGTTTGAAAGGAAAAGGGAATAACTTTAAGATGAATTATTTGTTATGAGACAAATAATTTTTTATGAGACTAAGCAAGTATAAAAGTTCTTTGCAAAGGTTGTTGATGTACAGTATGTCCGGTTAACTATGTGACATACACCTGGATGGAATAGTTGCTTGACTTTTATCCTCTGTACATTCTTCACTCGTAGGTCAAGGTAGTCTACATATTTATGAGGAAGAAAAACTTGTTTTTTTACAGGTAATAGTTGTGATTGTTGTAAACAACTTAGCTAAAAGAACATTATTCAGCATGCCTTCTATGAAAAACACTTTCCCAATCATACTATTTTAATTTTCCTAAATACATGTACCAGCAAGCATTTTCTGACCAATTTGTTAGATACATGCTAGTAGGAAAGAGATCTTATCTCATGCCTGATGCTAGGCCAAGATGACAATTTGTTGTCAACCCTGATAGTTGCTAGTTTTATTTTAATGACAGTTTAGCAATTGGGGTTTACACTACTTAAAGAAATTATAACATTAAATTATTAATTGATAAATTAATTAAGTCACATCCTATTTCATTTTCTAAAAAAAAAAATTAATCAACATTAAAGTGTACTGCACCCAAGATTAAATGACCAATTATTATATATTTAGTAGTCTATTCTTTATTCCTGTTTCACATACCATTCATCCTGGATAGGAGGATGTAGGAACAATGGAACATAATGCTCACACCACTTTTTAGTGGCTTGCAGAAGTTGGGTTCGCATCACCTGTACATTATGATCACTTACAAATCACTAATTCTAATCCTCTAGAGCTCAATAACATCTTTGTGACTGTGTTAAATGAGCAGAGTCAGATGTGATCTGAATTTGCACTTGATGAAGCACAATGTAAATCACTGGAACCCATACAATTCATGCTGCTTGATTTTACCCTAATAACAACTCCAATGTCCTGTGAGCCCAACAAAAGTGGTGTTTTTAAATTTCTGAGCTTCCAGAGGTACATATAATGTGTTGGCAGCAAATTCATGGAGTAACATTTTCTATTACATGCATAATTAAAAATGGACTTTTAAATGGTCATGAATATGAAAATAAAAATGATAGGAATGATACGGTATTTTTTTGCCAGATCTACATGGTAATTCTCGTTATTCTGATTGGTTTACGTAATAGTTAATTCTTCATTCTGGCATTTTTTTCAGTCTGTGAGAGACAGAGTCAAACATTTGAAACAAGCCTAAATTGGGTATTAGGTACCAATGTTGGAAGAGCAGCATTTTAATTTGCATACACCTCTTTTCTAATGGAAATATTCATGTACGATCGTAGTACCAAAAACAGCCGCCAGGTGGCATATATCAACGATGTACAAAGGTGTATCAAAATAGTTATTAAAATCTTAGTACCATTGGCCCTGCAGGTAGTGTGTATACCTGTTAGTCTCGATCAACCAAACACTGTGGTACTACAGCGTAACAGGAGTAAATGATAAAGACTGATTACTGTTTGTCTAAAATATTCCCAGAATGCAATAGTTTGTAGTCACCTGGTGGCTAGATATGGCACTGGGATAGTCGTAGTCGTGTATATACATGGCTAGTCACTCATGTTATACAGCAATGTGTGTGCAAATAAAAAATACAAACAAACTTTGCTGTTTTAACCAGTGGACCTAATCCCCAAATTAGGACTGTCTAAAATGTCTGACTATGTCTCTCAGAGACTAAAAAAATGCCATTTTGATGTAAGTGTTCACTTTTATGTAAACCATTCAGAATTACAAAAATTGCAATGTAGATCGGGCAAAAAAATTGCATTTCATTTCGGTAATTTTTGTCTTAATATTCATTACCATTTTTAGTTATGATAGAAAATGTTACTCCATGAACTTGCTATCTGCACTTTAGGATATAGGGGAATTGGGAATTACATGATTACATTACAAAATTGCAATGTAGATCGGGCAAAAATATTGCATTTGATTTCGGTAATTTTTATCTTAACATTACCATTTTTAGTTATGATAGAAAATGTTACTCCATGAACTTGCTGTCTGCAATTTAGGATAGGGGAATTGGGAATTACATGATTAAATGCAGCTATTTTGTTTTTAAGTTAGACGAGTGGAGTGACTGTCCACTACGTATGTAGGTCATGACTTTTACTAGGCTTGATGCTTGATCTAAGTGTGATGTCTCTTGAAAAGCTCAGTCACAACGTCCGCAGGTAGCACATCTCAGTAAAACTCTTTGGCTCTACATTGACAAACTGGGCTTTTATAAGTATTATTTTTCATTTGTTTAAAAATTATTCTGAATTTTATATGAAGATTAGTTGGAAGTGAACACACCTATTACAAATACATGTAATAGATAAAATAGAGAGATAGAAAAAATAGAAAGCAATTTGATGCAAAGGGCTTTATGAACATGATCATGGGATAATCGTAAATAATATGTAAAAAGACTTCAGTCTCAAATATTTCATTTGGACAACTCATGTAGATGGTTTGTGGAACACAAGTGCCAGAACAAATAAAAACGTTTTTTCATACTTTCTGTCTACACTTGTGTAGGAAACGTTTGCCGACATCTTTTCTATCAGCTGTAAATGTTTTAGAAACGTGTCTTACTCATATAATGAAGAAACAAGAGATCACTGTCAAAACATATCAATGTTCTTTTCTCAGCATCACAAAAGTGAATGATGATTATGAAGTTTGGGTCTATACTATCTACAATAATATAATGTTTTTCATTCTCCGTAGGCAGAATTTGTACATAATCTAGATATCATTTAAAATTTTAGATGTTATATTGTAATACATATCCTGGTATATGTACCATTCAAATAAATGAGATAATGTATTGAAAAACACCCCTTTGCTACATTCCATCATAATAAAAGATTTTTAGCATGCAGTAAATTCCCACATAACTCAACAAATCCAGACCCCCAAATCCATTTTGATGGTGATTGAGTTATCATATATGTGTATGATTTGAAGTTATTTTTCACTGGAAAATCAGTCTAAGGTCAACATTTGTGATAACTTTTGAGAGAACTAGAAAGCGACAGCTATCCAAGACATTAAGACACAAAGCCTCGATAGATATAAAATAATCAACAACGTTATCTGGAGACTTGACTTGAAGAAAGATTGTTGGAACTTCTCAGCTAACTATTGAGTAATTCCCCTCTTACTAATTAAGTATGTAATCTTGTATAAGAAAATCTAAGTGACTGTGGATCAAATGTTGCAAGTTTATTATATGCATACAGTATTGTAAATTAAAAGTAAGGGTAAGTTATTTTGTTGTTTGTTTTTTATCAAACTGCTCTAACAAGGTTAAAATTGACAGGAGGTTTAATAGGCACTGGGAATCTGACATGCTCTTTTGCTTTCACATAAACTCCCTAGGCAGCCATCAGTGCTTTGTTAAAAGTGTACAACACTTTGGATCCTGGTATGACCTGTAAATATCCATAGGAATGACTTCCTCAACATTTATTTTTCTTTTGGAACTGGAGAGCAAACCCTAAACCTCGTGGTGTCATAACATCGTTTTTTTTTCTCAATTCCCACGCTGGTGAAAGGCATTGCTCTAAATCAGTCACACTTTGTGCATTAGCAACCTTGAATAAAGATAATATACTTTTACCTACCGACATGTACATACATGGACATACATGTAGTCTTACATTACTGTTAAATCAGTAGATCATAAATTAAATAATGGATTTTGTTTCTGACTAGTATGCAATTTGTACATTGAAAATTCTTAATTCGTTTTTACCTATGGCCATGAGAAAAGCTAGAGTAGGATTTTCCCCATAATGATATTTTGTTTCCTGATAAAGTTTGCAAAAGTAAAGATGCAGAGAAGCAAGGAATAAGTACTAGTATCACAACAAATCGAATGCAAGGTACTTCTCTTTTCAAATTTGCCACTTCTAATAATATGTGATGTATTGTTTGTTCATCTTAATATCAGATTCAAAATGTTATGTAATATTTCATAACATAGTAGTAGAAGTATATTCCACTTCCACTATTCATTGTTACATTTTAAGAAATACATGAATATCAAATATTACCGGTACATATTACGCTTCATTGTGATGAAAAGTGACTTTTATTTTCATGAGCATCTTACACATGTACTTAATCAGACCAAGCAGTGTACAATGTAAAGCAAGCGTTGAAGAAGCCCATAAACATGGTACAGAACTAATGATGTGCTGCTGTAATTTATTTCTTCTTCCACTTGACCAGTTCTTATGTTCAGCTTCTGTTTTATCTGGATGATAAATATTGTCCAGAGTGTCTATTGACGGGCTCTTCTTTGTTGGTTTAATCTGCCCGTTTATATTACCCAAGATATGATTGTAAATTGTGATGATCAGAAAAAGACCTGCATTGGTGCTCATAGATGATTAATGAGCCAACAGAGAACGATAATTGAAAGGTTTTGTTTAGTTGATCAATTGAACAGATGTACATTTCCCAGTATTAAGGTACACATGTCATGGGAAATACATCATACCTAGGTTTATACAGGCTGCATGAAAATCTAATCAAGTCTTGGCACAAACCTATCAATGACTTACCTCTAGTCTGGTTATCAATAGCTATATAGCATATACTGAATTTGATATTAGATATTTACAATTCTTTCTAAAGCAATCTAATCTAAACAATTAAAGATCCCTTGTAAAAGGTATTTGGTATTAAGGAGTATTAATGAGTGCTTTGACTAAACAAATTTACCGAAAGATTTTGTCTGAATGTAAAACATTTCAACAGAGAGTCTCAGACAGAAACAGGCATTTGATGTAATTAGAACATGCAAAAACTTAAAGTCTCAATGTTTTACACATACATTTTTATACGTTTCTTCTATGAAGTTTTGCCATAAACACAATGTATACTCAACAGTAAAATTACCCATAAAGCATTAACATTGTGACCAGTAGATTCAGGAAACCATGATAGATGTTATGTATGAGATGAAAACGTGATATGATACTATTACTTTAATTAGTAATTACTTACCTTCAGGCCTCAGATCTTCATTTTGTTTACCAGACTTTTATTTTATGCATATAAAAATGAACATTTTTGAACACAATTTTTAATAAAATCACATTCAATATATTGTTGCACCAGTAAAACTGCATTATATAAATCTTCGAAAAAAATGATTTCTTTACAGCTTAAATTCATCATACCTGGTAATTAGGGGTAAGTATTGACATAGAGTATTCTGCATACCAAACTATATCACATAGACTCCACGGAGACTCGAACTGTGATCCACTAACACTGTGGGAACTGCATGTATTCCTCATTCACGTAAGACTAATATACTAATATCTGGATGGATGTACAATGCACATCAATTGAAGATACATCTACTGTTAATCTACAGCTAATGCTAATCTAATGTATAATGTATATTAGAAGATCTATGTTATATACCTCATCACAAGCAGCACATCTTGGCTTTACCAGCTCTGCATAGTGTCTCTCACAATAAACCGCACCATCTTTAGCACAGTAGGTCATGTCCACCAACAGTTCTTCGCACGTAGAACACATGAAACAAGCTGGGTGCCAACACAGGTTCTCTCCCACTTTCGGGGCAAACACAGCCATCTCACCAGCTTCAATGTAGCCATTGCATCTATGGCAGGTCTGAAACAAAAAAAAGTGTATAAACTTCATTATTAATATTCCATATGCTGAACTATTATTTCCTCGATGTTGATAAATATTGGATGACAAAGTTTAAGTTTAATAATAGGTGTTGGACTCATGACCAGAAATTCGAAGATTCAGCCTTGTCTGGAATTGGTAAAGGGGGTTGAGCATTATATGTAGCGCATCCTTACTTTGCTGCCAACTGATGCATACCATTTGCTAAAAGAAATTATTGTGATGAGTATTAATCAAACTAAAATGATGCCTCAGAATATGCAACCATGCCAAAACTCATCTACTAGCATAAGTGTGAATTCTATGGCAACATATGGAATGCAAAGATTTGTGAATCCCAAGATTCGTGAATCCCTTTTACTTCAATCACTGAACAACCTAATTGAGCCTATGAAATGTTCTCATCAATAAGCCAATAAGTTCCATCTATACCTGACTGAAGTTCACTTGAATATCTCAGGTAATAAGAATTTACAGATAGAATTGAATACAACTTTTGTATGCATCACTATAAGTCCTATCACTGACGTGTTTTGTAGAAAACATTCAATACTGGTACTATTGGATGGAAATTTGAAAATCTGAAGAACCAACAAAGATGTAGAAATATTTTAGAATCACTTGCCATTGAATAACATACCAAAAAGAAATCCATACCGTATTCTTTTTAATAAGCTCACCTGCCCTATTAAGCACACACCCTTGTTTACACAGATTAAATTAAACAAATCTTGCTTTGCGCACAGAGATTTTATTTACCTAGTTGTTGCATTTTGACTTTTATCGTTCGAAGGTGTGGTTTTGGGATTCACTTATTAGACATCTCTTTGGTTTTGTTTTTGGTTGAAATAGTTTTTTGTAAGCGCACTGTGCACTTATTAGAACAAATACGGTAATCAAAATAACAATGATAACAATGATGTATGATTTATCTAATTTATTTAAAGCTTAATGTTGAAGATGATCAATTAAAAGTTCTCTCATTTGAGAATTACCCTTAACATTCACATAAAAACACATGGGCTTTATACAGTTGAAACATTGCCATTTTAGTAGATGAGCTCTTACATGTATCAAATAATAAATGGATCAATAATATTACTTTATACAATGCAATATATTTTTACAGTGGGTTGTTGTGTGACCGTGTCCTTTCCTCAAATGTTTAGGGTATAAATAATAAATACATGTACATTTAGGTACGTGTATGTAACTGATGCAGCTTATGCCACTCGTTTTAAGTGATATTTTTGAAATTCTAAACTTTGGTTTTGTGATGGTTGCCATCAATGTCTAGAATAAATATGTAACAGCTGATGACAATGAACATATTTCCATTTATCTTCATTTTACATGTGTATTAAGTTCAATAAAAAGTTCAATAATGTTATAAATTTACATCTAATATCTTAAAGAAAAAAATTGTTTAAATTTCATGTTATTCATGCATCATCATCAATTACCACATCTGTTAAATAAACATTACTTACTTATACTTTCTAAATTCTAAAAGAAGCGATGTTGGATTTACTGCAAATATTTTTGTTTTGCTTATTTAAAGTTCAGTTGCAACTGAATTTGTGTTACCCAAATGTATCATGACCATATATGTATGAACCAGCGCGGTATGTTAAAACTCTTGGACAATTTACTAAAATGGCAAAATATGGATGCTGCTAAAGCATCTGTACTTTGTAGCACTTATCATCACCCATGATTAGCAGTGTTTGCCTTCCTGTTAGCATTGTCTGCTTGCAAAAAAAGGACATCTATGCAGAGATCAGCATTTACCACTAAAAACTACAATGGTGTGACACCAAAATTGATTTCTGCAAGAGTATTGTATGGATTTCATGTTGCCGTAAGAAACTGATTGATGTTCAAGAACAACCATGAATTTATGCACACTACACACACAACTTATATCATCATAACTCATCAATCATAAGTTTTCAGAATTATTGCGGCAGAATATTCAGTTCCAACATTAACAAATATGTGTACAGGTATAACTATTTATAAATACATTTGTAGTTTTTTTTTGGTAATTAGCAAATTGCATACAATGTGATAATTCACTACACAGATAATGAATTCGATAACTTCACAGTAATTGACAACTATGGTCAATGCAACAAAAGCAGTGTAATGCTTCAATGAGACTTGCATCACCATCATACAGTACACCTAAATATACAACACAAGTATTATAACATAAAATAAACACTACTGAACAGTACAGAATACATTATCTAAAACCAAACATAAAAATTTACTTGACATACAGGTTTTTCGTTGCAATATCCATCTTTATTGCGAATCCAATATTGAACAATTTCTTGACGAATTAGAACCGTTCTTAATTCCTCTTGTTCAGCCAAATTCTTTGCAATATGCTCCATAATATATACATTATTTCATGAAACAATTTAAATTCAAACTGCACGAAACAGCCAGAAGAGCTGCCACCATATTCAAACTTTAATACCGAATCACCTCTTGCTGTCGTGATGACATGGAAATCTTTTTCACCATGCAATGTTAGCTAACCAGATGGAATAAAAATACACTTTGACATCATAATCACACTTTCATCCCAGTGACCCTGATTCCAAATAATACATGCTTAACTCCATTTCATGCTAATCCTTTAAAAGAAGAAAATAAAAATTGATAATGTATTACATAAACAGGTCTTTGAGCTTGTGATGTGGTCAACTTCATAAGCGCATCCTGAAGAACCTTGCTTGTATCTTCTTCAACATCCACTTCAATTATATCGGTGATATCAGGTCTTGATTTCCTCCTCAATATGTTGAAACTCATATTTTATAAAGATTTCTTTTACACCCTAAAATAAAGCACCTCAACCCAGTGCCTTACCCCAAGGTCAATCAAACGACTGTGCACCTACCAGAAAGGAAAAATTGGTGAGTCGATATTTGGCAGTGACAAAACCTAGATGGGAATCCTTGTCAAAGGCAGCTGTAAAATACCTTTTATAACAGTTGAATAGATAGTGCTAAAAATCAAAGGTAGTTCAGTTGAGCAGACATAAACATAGAAAAAAAAGAAATAGTAAATAAGAAAGTGCAATTACAAATTTATAATTGAGGATCTTCAGTGCTTCTCTCAAAACGGAGATGTCCTTTTCATATGGTGATAATCCTGACACTTTTTTTCCATGGGTGCTGTCAGCTGGGACCTTCGACTGACCAGGTTTTCCTGCCACAGGGTGTGTCTCAATTACTTCTTCCCATTTCTGTTGAAGGAAAGCTTTACGCAAGTCTTTATTCCCCTTTACTTTACTTGAATGACCTGGTATTGAAGCCATTGCTGTAGCCATCTCAATTTTTTATGAATATCTATGCGTTCTAATCCTTGCACGTTTGTAATCCTCACAATTGTGGAGACAAATAACTGATAGGCGTACACAGCAGTGAGCAATGTCACCCGATGTGATGGTGTTAATAGCCACCTTCAACTGCACAATCACTACCATAAACCGGCAATGCTCATGCAGCTGTTGCCTACAAACTCTCCTCTGCCTTCTCCTCCTGTACAATTGCAATGCATTGAATCAGCCACAAACACTTCTAATTAAACGTACAACATACCAGTTGGCCAAAATCTGGGAATTCATACATACCCCAACAATTAAAAATAGACTCAGAAGAATTTGTACGTTGTATATATAAGTCATTGAACATTCACTATTGAAATGTTTATATCATTATTCAAAGGATAAAGAAATAGATGAATAAAAGGCAAAACAGATCTTAAAATGAGCATCCAGACTGTTGACATTTTTAGTTTCAACAATGAACAATTTAAAAAAAATGGTCAAGTACAGCTACTTTTATGTTCTATAAAACAAGAATAATATCAACCACATCAATACACAGACAATAAAAAAAACACAGCCATATTAGAATTTTGTGGAACCAGCGTGAAATTCAACTGTCATTGGTATCACTTGATGAAAAGAATTCAATAACATGAGCAGTCAACAGGGCAGCTCAAAATAACTCCCTGTCCACCCAGACTTGATAAGATTTACGCTGGCTACAACAGTGATGATATGAAAAAACTTCCATTTGGCGAATATGTTTACATGGTACATGTAAACTGTTCGTGAATGCAAATCTCTTTCAATATCTACAATAACTTGTGAATTGAATGAAAAGCCAATTCGCGGATGTAAATATAAGTTAATACGCACAAACTGTAAACCATCATTTTAATGTTTTAAAAAAGCTTACTGTATTTGTAATTTTAAAAATTGCATACTCGATTCTTTCATTTACTCAATTCTACTCTAGAAGACATTTAATTCTTCCATTTGACTATATTAAGAGGACTCAAAGAGTCAAACGCACTATCCTGTGGCTGTGAGACCAGAATATGATACGATCATCTCAAGCAGTAAGCTGATTAATGTACATGATTTCTTTCATACAAGAGTCAGTTTCAAAATTAAATGCTTCTTTCATGAAGTACAGGAAGGTTGTAAATTTACATATGCTACTATCATCCCAAGCATTAAGCTGATTAACTCATATGATTTGTTTCACACAATGCTCAGTTTCAAAATTAAATGCTACTGTCAACATAACAGGAAGGTTGTAAATTTACAACATTCCTTCACGACATAAAATGGATGCCTCACTTCTAAAATGTTTATAGGAATTGTAACCAAAACACAGGTTTTTGACATTTCTTGTGACAATGGTGTATCGCTTAATTCTTCAAATTTTCAAAGAAAATATGAGCCAATTATCAGCGGTTGTCTTCAAAAAGGTAGATTTCAGTTGAACATTTGCAGGCAGGTTAAATGTAAAGCTATGAAGACTGTTTATTTACTAACTGCATACAGCAGAATCTTCCATTGATGGCCACCTCTATCACAAGACCACCTCTTAAATAAGATCGTCTTTTCCACGTCACAAACTGTAATGGAGACCACTTCAAACCTCCAATTGAGAGTTGAGCTCTCTACCGAGACCACTTGTATTGGGCATATATTCCGAGTGGTATATTTTGAGGGTTATACTGTTATCACAGTGACTTTTATGTATACAAATGAGACAAAAATTTAAGTCTAATGTTTTATACAGAATAACTTAAATATTGAAATTTCCATGCCAGCCATATGTACATGTACATACCAGATGCTAGGTACATAATCACGCAATACAAATGCCACTCATACTATAAACTAGCACTAGTTTGAAAATATAAATACTAAATGGGAAACAGAGAAAAAGCAAAATTGTATGTACACTTGTCAATATACATGTAGTTTCAATGCAAATTTTATCCTTTACTGGGGAATTTAATACAACAAATGTGAAGTTAAAACTTATTCACACAAAACAATTAATGTCTGCATTTTTATACAGGTAGAATAAATTAGTTCCAGAATATTGAATTGAAAAATGTTGTCTGCAATATCAAACATGATGCTTGAAAATGCAGATGTGTCAATCTCAATAAGAACGTGGGGGCTGCCGACCTGCCAGCCATCTCCACCAACATCCTACCAGCTTCTGCCGATGACATTACACCACGATCACGTGACGATTAGGCAGTTGGCAGACTGGCGAAGGACTGGGAAGGTCCGAAAGGCTTTCAATGTGAGTTAATAAAACTAGCACAAAAGGATAGTTTAAACTGTGTATATAATGTAAAAAACTTGTGCAGATGAGTATTCAATATATGTGTCAATCTGTGTATGTCTGTTGTAAAAGTGATTGTAGAGGAATGTAGCAGCTGACTACAAAAAAGGTACATTTACACTTATCTGATACACATATAAATCACTCTCCTTCATTTATAATATTCAGAGCTGTTACAGGCAAATACAAACAATCTTTGATATTAGAAGTTCCACACATACTGATAGCACACTATGACGAGATATCATTTTTGAGTAGCTTCATCACTTTCTACATAGCTTGCAACAGTTAGTTACAGGGCAGATACAAATTTGAAAAGTTGAAAGCAATGACATTTGCAATGTTTTCTTTCTGATGCCTGGATCATTCAGATATTTCACAGATGTATACCGTCTCCAAATATAATACTTTAACAATAGGTGTATATGCACATCTTCTAATATGAGCACATGAGCTTGACAAATGTAGTAGAGGACATTTAATAAAAAGTGCTCATAATTCCAAAATGTTTACACAGTTTATACTTTATTAAATGCGTCCGAGTGTCCAACTGTCCAACTGAATGACTATCATGTTAGTTACTCCGCTGCATGTCATATCGTTTGAACAAGGTGTGCAAATTTGGTTTGTCTGACAGTTAAAAAATAGTGACAACTTAGAGGCTATTTCACATGGACCCAAACAGTTCATATTTGGGTCCATTCCCGACTATTGTCCATTTCTTACTGTTACCCCTCTACAGGTCATATCGTTTGAGCTAGGATGCTAAAATTTGGTTTGTCAGTTGAATAATGACCACTTGAGGCCTATTTTATTCATATGAATTATTAGTCCTAGATATGACAAAAATAGTCAACAATTGTCAATTAGGGTCCATTTTAGGGCTATCATTTGGTGTTTCTGTCACTTTTGTCACTGTTGACTGTCTACTTGTGACAGCACTCTGGTTTCTCACCTCTGGTGACTTTTTTCATCATATTTCGATGATTGATTTTTAACTCTTAATCAAGTATGACATATACTTAATGTGTATGGTAAATTACAGACATTCTACATCAATAAACAGAAGCCTGGTCAGCTCCATGATAAGGATTGCTGGTTTCATGAGCAAAACACTCATCAGTGATAGCTCAAAGTGGGTCAGATAAAGAGTTTATACTGCTGCTTTTTCCCCTTCCACATGTTATATGCAAGGTATTCTCATAATATTACTTCTTCGTAATCTCATTACAGTAGATTGTGCATCAACTGGCAGAAATCCAACATGAAACCTTTGATCGAATCAGCATATGAACTTGTATCGTATTGTATTGTAATTGTATTATCAAATTTCGTAATGTAAATAGCAAAGGGTTTACATCATCTCCAAAGTGCAAGTCTTCACTAGAAATTTTGATGTCATAGAGAAATCATGGTATATTTTGTTAAACTGTTGCTGGTTATACTTTTCATTGAGAATATAATACAACATCATGTTATGTGATGTTGAATGTGCACACAATGTAATTTATTTCTAAGGGGTAGTCCTTATAGAATTGTATGGCCAAATTGATTACAGATACATATCATTATCCCATCAGTATTAAACTGTTAGATTTAAAAAGTACAATGTACTTGTGTTATTGAATAAACAATTAATGTCTCAAAAGGCAGCAATAATATATTTTATAGCTAAAATACAAGGAAATAATTCCTCATTACCATAATTGTTTTCTAAAAGGTAGTCATACTGATATGCCCTCTGGTACAGAATAATGGACTATTCCTCATAAGATTTGGCTCAAAATAAATTTCAAATCCTTAATAATTGTTCTTTTAACGGTTCATTTGACGATGTTATAACATGCTAATTATAATCAGTCTGTATGTGATGTTTTGAACTCCAAAAGAATATATACATAAAAATACTTTTCTTTAATTAATATATGTGTACCCTGAAAATACAAAGCACTTTACCACAATATTTCATCTAGAAAATATATTGTTAAAATATCATCAATTGAAATAATAGTAATACAATACATGTATTTGTCATCAATTAGTTGAGGGAAAGACCCTGTTTCAGGTGTCTAAGTAAAGTTATTCGGAAACATTTACAACAAAAGAGAATGTACTTGTAAATAAAAAAGCAAATAAAATATCCTCGAGTAGGTTATAAAATGAAAAATAAGAAGAGAAAAAAAAAGATGTAATTAGTCACTGAAATATCTTGTTTATAAATGCATAATGGCCATTTAATGGTGTGACCGCCATGATAACCTGTGCCCTCCTGCTGAATAACAAAACTATACCTGCTGAGCCTCCAGCTGCTGCTGGGATTGATCTTTAAAACAATCATGGTCCAGCTTCAACTTCTTCTCTTCATTTGCTGGTGGAAGTCTCTTCTTCCTCTCTTCACGTTCAATATTATCACCCATATTTTATGTTGAAAATAAATCCCTTTTACTTTTCACCACTGTAAAGCTATGATGATGTTGAATCACAATTATCCAGCTAGTTTCGAAAATTTGAATTAGCAGCGAAAGTGTACTCCTTTTATGGATTGGTAATTCAAATAAAAAAATACTTCACTAATTGACACAGCACATCAATGAAAAAGCTAGTTTAGACACGATTGATCAGCGGTTACAAATGACTCCTAGAAGGCTGACTCTAGGACTGAACCTTCAGTCACGGTGCCAAAAGATTTCGAAGAAGTTTTATATGAGTGGCAGTAAATGCTAGATGATGCCTAGCAGCTTCCACCAATAACTTTTACCTATTGTTGTCAGATAATCTGTATTGCACAAGATTACTTTAATGCGCGCTGTGATACCAATGTTCAGATCTTAACTGTGGGTTGAAACTTTCTCTGATACAAACATGAGTCATATGAAAAATCTTGGTAAACAGGACGACAGTTACTTTTTATGATTTTTCTTTTTTTTTTCCTTGAAACCGATGAGTTACCATGAACAACCCGAAGTTCTCTTCATTAAAATTCAGTCTCACTTCTAAAAGACTGCTATATTTGTTATTAACAATTAGCTACAATTTCACAAATATTCCATATGTATTTTCTAAGATAGTGTCAAACTGATGCCAAATGCAATATTCTCATCACTAAACTCTCACCAAACTCATATCTATCACATTTAATACATGTGCATACTTTTCACTCAAATCAACATGTCTATCTGTTATCACACCACACAAATCATTTGTACTATCTATGAATGCCTACATGTAAGAGTATAATTGTAAAGTAATTTCCGCAATTCCTGTGGATCAGTTCAATGTCAAACAGTAAGCGGCACGCGGCAAGCTCCGTCTGTGACTGATGATCTTAGTGTCTAACAACTTGTGAATACACAGTTAAGTCCTTCAGGAAATGGAAACACCAGTATTTAAACTGTCAATCATAGACCTGTATCACTACTTTCAGTACACCCACCATCTAAAATCTCAATCCCAGTTTCAAGTTAAAATTGTCAACAGATGTCTGTGTTTATGCTAGTTCCCTAACATCTTGTAAACAAGTCAGTGTTTAATTTCTTCATACCTCCATACCAGTGTTTATAAATCAAGTGAGGATGCCCATCACAGAACATAAACAGAAGTTCCAAAACAAACACTTGCATTTTTTTTTGATAAGTTTGATTTTTGTACAATTTCAATAATTCTATGTTGATATTTCACGGGAATATGTACAGTAATATTGCTAACCATTATGTAAGATCTCTTGAATAATAACATGATCAACAAAAAATTAAACTACAAAGATTGCTTTTCCGCATCATGAAAATAAACTTAGTGGTCACTATTATATTATCAATTAAAATGTAGTTTATGACATCCCCACTTCAGAATACATAAAGCTGTCAATTACATATATCAATTAAACAAGTTTTACCTTTCTAATACTTGACTAAACGGAAGTTTGTCAGTTCTGCTACTATTGTTAATTAAATATTACATTGAAAAGATGACTCTTATTTTCAGGTTAGAATTCTTAACCATTTAAAACATTGTGCAGGCTTTTGGGTTGTACTTAGTTTTTTTTAAAAAGAGAGTTAAAAAACACCAACTATCTTTTTTTGACAATTGATATAAAACATAGGTGTATTTATCTAAAATTATTTCTGCGTCTAACCAATATATGGAACAAAACTTGGGCAGGCGAGAGAAGAAGAAGAATGGACTTTGGGCCCACTCGTAGATGAGAAATATTTCTACATAAGCCTTTAGTAGGAAATATGTACTAGAACAGTTTACGGATATCCTTTTCACAGTTAAAATTTATGCATTTTTTTATATATTCACTCATGTGTGTCTTTTAACTGATACAACTTTCTGAGGTGAAATATAATTGCAAGATGGAAAAATACATATTTTGAAAATACATGGACAATTAAGTCATGTTTGACATGACTGAGGGTGCTTCCAGCTTGGACTTTGGACCATGATCACAGAGCCTAGACAGAGAGCTAATATAATGGTCTGTGCCATGAGTGCCTGAGTGTACATCATCCAACCATCAGAATTAATAAGAATTTTAATTGAATCTCTGAACCATCCCTGTGAAGATATTACCTGCGTTCATTACGTTTACTACCTGCCTGCTATGGAATTTGAAGAATAAACAGTTTAGACACAACCTGCCTGCAAAATTGCAAGAAGAAATTGACCTTATAAGACATTCACCGAAAACTGACAAATATTTTGTATTGACCATTTTGGAGTATTAAGTAATACATTGGAAGATAAAATTTGTTGTCATACATACAGCTAAAATTCCATTGAATATGTTTAAGTTAGGCATCTACAAGGTGTTCAATCAATCTCCAGTTTTTGTGAGTTATAAGCAGATTTTGTGAGGAAAATATTTACTTTTGAAATCGGCGGTTTGGATTTTCCACTGTAAACGGTCTAAAAACCATTTCTGAGCACAATTTTTGCCATCCATGCACTATAAGAATACTTCTGGCACATACTGATGCGATTTATTTCAACTCACATGGGCTGGTTTCTGCTGCTAAGTCTGCAATACAAGACCACCCACCTTCAAAATTGAGGTCATCTGATAGAAAACGACGAATATAGTGGCTGTAAAGACGTAATTCAGGCAAAATATGAATGAGAATGTATCTCAAACTTGATACAAAACAGATTACACTAATCCCATGCTTTTTAAAACCACATAAGTGGCCAAAATTACGAAATGATTTTCAACTCTTCACGAAAACTGTTGATTGTACATTTCTGTAGATTTGGAGACTTTACACAATATAGAAGTTAATAATATAGATGCAATGCATAAGGTAGTTTTCAGTCAAGTATAAGCTAAATGCCTGACCCAACTTAGGGCTTAACAAAGCAATATAAGGCAAAATATCACTCATTTTCGGATAGTGGACAGCCATGTAGAACGAAGGTCTTCAACTATTGCAGACTTAGCAGCAGAAACCAGCACATGTGAGGGGAAATAAATCGCATCAGTATGTGCCAGAAGTATTCTTATAGTGCATGGACGACAAAAATTGTGCTCAGAAATGATTTTTAGCCCGTTTACAGTGGAAAATCCAAACCGCCGATTTCAAAAGTAAACATTTTCCTCACAAAAACTCTTGATTTCCTCACAAAATCTGCTTATAACTCACAAAAACTGGAGATTGATTGAACACCATGATCTATCTGAGCTTTGTGACACACCTCTCAATACTGTATGCTGATTGGCTGAGAGTCGAATACAGATGGAGTATATTTTTTCCAAATACGCAACCGGGTACTTTTTTAATGACACCAGAATCTGCCATTTTGAAACCTCTCGATTCAAATCATAGCCAAACCCCATATTCATAACATAATTATTTCTTCAAGTTACAACATTTCTTTGCTTTAATTATTACAGGGAATTTAGTGTATGCAATTGATGGATCCTCGTGTTTGAGGATGTTGGAGAAGGTATTGGAACTGCTTTAAAGGTACCCACACTAGCACAGTACAACAGGTCTAAAAAGGCCTCATTTGTTGCAGTGTTTTAGATGATATCTCAACTTGGCATGGTATTTCTACTTAAATTACACAGTGGCAGTCTATACTATTAAATGCTTGTCTCTCACAAGAAGACAAGGTGTTATGGAAGAACACTACATGCAGTTTATGCTGAACTAATATATCATGACCTGCTTCGATCTTTATCACCTCCTTAATGGTTCTTTTTCTATAGGCACTTTCTGAGAACCAACAAGCAGGCGATAAAGATACGAACACAGAAGCAGGCCATGAACAGGGACGAGGGGGCCTATCACCTCTCCCACATGTATGACCTGTATTTCTACATTGGAACTCGTACTGAGTGACCTTTACATGCGCGGAGAGATCACAGTGGCCCAGCAGATACCCTTCCTTCAGTTTTAAGATACCATTGTGCCAGTATATTTTAGTCAGAAAATCAAGAAGAAGAGATAATTTTTGCCTCTCTAGTCCTGATTACTTCATCTCTTATATTCCTCTTTATTGTAGTTTAAACTTGTTACATTTGCAGTCATTTTTTGGTTCATCTTTATTCACAACATCATATTGTTTTACATACATTAACAGTTTTGCCAAACAACTCTTGGCATCGTCAGAATGCTCTTCCCGTGCAATGGTCCTGAATGGTCGTTCCGGTGTGTGAAACACCAAATAGAAACCAAACTTGAAAGGAAGAGTGAAAAGAACAAGAAAAGAAAAGAAGCAGAAAGATCAAAAGGCCAGGTTATCCTACCATATGTGAAAGGTGTTACAGAAGGGATCTCTCGAATTTGAACAAACACTTAATAGCTACAGCGGTGAAACCAATGCAGACTATCAGGAACATCCTAGTACACCCAAAAGATAAAGTGGACAAGATGGACAAATGTAAAATTGTGTACAAGATTCCATGCAAGTCATGTGATAAAGTGTACATCAGGGAAACAGGCAGTTTGGTACCAGACTGAAGGAATATTAGAAGGACGTGGAAGCTAACCAGAAGGGAGCATACACCAGATCCACAAAGAAAGAGTCTCAAACGAAAATACACAAGAGTGCTTTCACAGACCACGTGAACCAGCAGAACCATGAAATAGACTACGAGGGAGCTAGAGTGATAGACTGGGAGAGCGAATGGAAGACCAGAACATCAAAGAATCAGTACACATCCGAACCTGCAAGCAGGTTATGAACAGAGACGAAGGGGGCACCAACTCTCGCGAGTGTATGATTCTATCCTCGGTCAAGATCGTAATATTTGACCTCCTGACATTGCGCGGGAAGAGCATTCTGATGATGCCAACAGTTGTTTAGTGAAACTATTAATGTATGTAAAAAAATATAGTGTTGTGAATAAAGAAAGATGAACCAAAAATATTTTATACCAACACAATGAACACATTCAAGAATATTTGCAGTCATGTATGGATAAAATCATAGGTGATTAATATGTGTAGACACCAAAGTGATTTGATTTTGGGCACTCTGCCTATTAAAGTGTGCTTTCCATGAGGCCACTTATGGTCCATTTTTGACACTTGGTGTAATATCTTTGATACAGCTTGAAATAAACCATTCAAACTCGGTCCAGTGTTAACATAACTAGAGACTATCATGTGTATCCAATTTTGTAAATTTTATATACTGCTTATATACCTAGTGACCATCATAAGTGTCCAATTTTTGCACTTTGCCAATTTAAAGTATGCCTTCTATAGGCCATTTTTTGTCAATTTTGTCATTTTACACAGTAGTTTCAATACAGCTAGACACATGGCACGTATTTGATACAATGTTTATGTTAGTAGTGACCATCACCTACCTGTGTCTCCTTAGTTTTTATTATTAAAAATAAATCATATCATAATGTTCTCATTCTTAGTAATTTCTGAACACACAAATTGATAAACAATCATTGAGTCTTCAAATGTAAGCATGTTCTGAGTTAAGAGATGATTCTGTTAAGCTGTTTAATAAATGGGTAGTTTGGCTGGGATATTAAGGCAACCTTCTATAGGTTCCCCTTTGATTTTCCTCAAGAAAACTGGCGTTCATGGTATCCTCAACTGGCAACACTGGTATCAATATGGGTACCTCATTTAAATCTTAAATTGTAACTTTAATATTTGATTTTTAATTGAAATACCTTTTCTATGTGATCTATGAATGTTTATTCAACATAAATCAATACATATAGTTGATTTAACGAGACTTTCTGGATATAAAAAAAAAATCTCAAAATGTGCTTGTTTTTTATTTTAGTATAAAAGTACATTCATTTCCCTTTTCAAAAATGTATAACACTTTAGGGGTTTCGGGAATGGAATTTGGTTTATGGACCATTCAAAAGATCATGTATACAATATTGGTACAGGAAAAATTAACATTGACTGAATTTTTTATTGTCTTTTGTATGATCTTTTGTATGGTCCATAAACCAAATTCTATTCCCAAAACCCCTAAAGTGATATACATCTTTAAAAAGGGAAATGAATGTACTTTTATACTAAAATAAAAAACAAGAACATTTTGAGAATTTTTTTATCTCAAAATTCTTTTATCTTTTCTTAACACACACGAGAATAATCCTCGGTATATTTTTCTGTGGTCAAAGGTCCAAATCTAAAACTGGAGGAACATTTGGTAGGCTTTGGCCTAGCAGATACCCCTTCCGCCAATTTTAGGACACCATTTGCCAACAACAATCATGTAAATATAGGATTATCCTTGTGTGTTAAGTCAACTATATGTATTGATTTATGTTTAATAAACATTTAAAGACATGAAAAATTTTAAAAAATCAAATATTAAAGTTACAATTTAAGATTTAAATGAGGTATTGATACCAGTGTTTTGAGGATACCATGAACGCCAGTTTTCTTGAAGAAAATCAAAGGAGAACCATAGAAGGTTGCCTTAATATTGCCAAATTACCCATTTAACAACTTAACAGAATCCTTTTATTAACTCAGAACATGCTTACGTTTGAAGATCAATGATTGCTTCAATTTGTGTGTTCAGAAATAAAAGAATGAGAACATTATATGATTTATATTGATAGTAAAAACTTGGGAGACAAAGGTAGGTGATGGGCACCACTAACATAAACAATCAATTTTACGGAAGCCATGTTTCAAGCTGTATTTGTAAAATGACAAAATTTAAAAATGGCCTTCAGAAGGCATACTTTAAATTGGCAAAGTGCAAAAAATTGGACACTTATGATGGTCACTAGGTATGTAAGCAATATATCAAATCGCCAAAATTGGATACACATGATATTCTCTGGACCGAGTTTGAATGGTTTGTTTCAAGCTGTATCAAAGATATTGCACAAAGTGCCAAAAATGGACCATAAGTGGCCTCATGGAAAGCTCACTTTAATAGGCAGAGTGCCTAAAATCAAGATGATTTTAACTGGTGAACATGGTATCCTGAACTGGCGTATTGGTATGCGTTAAACGCTGAACTGGCGTTAATGGTATGAATTTTAAAAAGTCTCTTTTATGCCATTCACAAATAATCCTTTAACGAAATGACCATCCATACAAGATTGCAAATGTAACAAGTTTAAACTACAATAAAGAGGAATATAAGAGATGAAGTAATCAGGACAAGAGAAGCAAACATTATCTCATCGTCTTGATTTTCTGACTAAAATCAACTGGCACAATGGTATCCTAAAACTGGCAGATGGGTATCTGCTAGGCCACCGTGGTTGAGATGTTTTGAAAATGGCAACAGCAGTTGTTGAAACTGTCAACAGTAAGATTTATTTTGTGCTGTGAAAAGATGAACTAAGCATGTCTATATGTATTCCAATATACATTGTGAACACATTCAAGGTTGTTTGGATTGTTTGAGATTATGATAATAGTAAATCTGCAAATGGTATTCTTTTTTTTTTAAAATCTGAATGACCTGGATTTAACAGTCAGTTCAGTATGCCGAGTAAGTTTGCAGACTATTGAAACGTAATACATATATATATTGCCACATTCAACTTCAATCAATCATGACTTCTACATTAAGAAAAAGTAACCATACACATGTATTTGCCTAGGGTGTTTGCCAAGCTATTAAAATAGTATTACCTTAAACGCCGTCGTTTGTCAAACCTTTCTTATTGGAGTTTTTTTTTTATGTTGATGAAACCTTTTTTGTGCTGTTTGTTTTTTTATTTCATATTGAGTTTGACTGAGAGCATTTAGATTATCAAATATCTACAATGAAACTCTTAGTCTATGAACATTTTCAGAGTGTTGAATATTGATGAGGAATCATCTGGATCAGTTTCCAATGTAAATTACCAGTGCTTTCTCATTCTGTAACAGTCATTTTGATTTCTTTCAGCACGTTGATATTTGATTTAGTACAGAAATCTCATATTACAGCTTTTATTTATATTAGATATTAGACATTCCGTCTTCGATAAGTGAAAATCTAAAAAATTACATAATAATATGGCTACTAATTCCAAACACCTGCAACGCACGTAAAATGAAAAAAGCAAAACTTGCAAACTTAAAAAGCAAACCATTTGTTAAGATATTTTTATAATGCGTGATGTTTACACTAAAGATTAGTGTCTCATAAAAATCTTACAAAGATGATAAATGAAACAGCATAAATTAAACTTCCACATTTAAATATGCATATGGACTGGCAAGGTGCGATCACAGCCTTTACCAGTATATTACCTGTTCAAGTTCTTCACATGTCTTCCATATGCATATTTGTTTGCCACTATATATCTATGTTTTATGTTTAATAACAATGCCTGCGAGTTAACCGTGTTGATGTTTACTTATGATTAATATATCATACATGACATAATTGTGGATGCTCAAGCAATGGCTATAAATTGATCTAGAATGGCTATAATATGCGTGAAGTGAAAATCTTACCGTGTCATCTTTTGTATTTTCACAAATTAGCCCAATCTCCATATCTTGATGGTCACGCGTGTGTCTAAACTCTTCAAATGCTTTCTTTTGATGAGGAGTTTTAAGATGTCTGGAGAAAAACAAAGCAAAAATTCACACACAAAACAAATGTTAACCAGCTAACATGAAGGGCCGGTCACATACAATATGACGTCCACATCACGTCAAAAAGTTATGAAAATCTGGTGAACGTGGTCGTCAGTGATAATACTTGATCAATTTTAGTCTTGTGCGTGCTATGTACATGATGTAGCTGTTGGCGGCAGTTCCACGGCTGACACACTGTCTTTACACTGGTAGCCACGTCCCAACCACGTGTAACAGCAAATCAATGTAGCGGCCAGTTTGCCGCACCTTGTGCTTCGTGTACAACCTGAATGTAGCCACAGTAGCACCCATTGTTTTAGCCACGTCTTGTTGCGTCCATCCACATATTCAACACTGCCGTAGCACGGCTTGTCACTTGTGTTTCACGTCTGCTGCACATCTTTATCACGTGTGCCGTTGGTGGTTGTACGCGGAATCAACTTTTGAACTGTTCAAAACATGTTTCCGCGTCCAACCACGTTCAAATTTGTTTCAATGTCTTCGCACGTGCATACATCTGCCATAGCACGTCTTAAACACGTCAATACCACTTACAACCACCTTCACAAAATTTTCGTGGAGTTTTAGACATGATGTAGACGTGGTTTGGACTTTGAGTGCAGTCTGACTGGTTCTTGAATTTAAACCAAACAACTTCATCTTCAAACTCACTGAACATATTTAAAATATATCAGTCATGTTCAGGTAAAGAGTCATGGTTGTAAAATTCTATTAAAGAAATATCATTTCAAAGAGGAATATATTCTTATTACCTACTTAAATTAATATAAACATTTTGAACAACAAACCTGCAAAATTCATCTGATAAGTCTTGTCTGGGTAACTGCACAACAAGCTGAATATCTCGATATTTCTCCCCCTCAGTGCCTTTACGGGGGATACGATTGTTGTCAAGTTGCTCCATATATTCATCAACCTTTTAGGAAAATTAAAAATAATATTGGTAAGGTTATCAAGTCATCCATTATATGAGGCAAATACAGTAAACCTTCCCATTAAGACCACCTCTATAATAAGATCACTTTTCTCCATCCCAATCTCCAATCCCAATAAAAAAAAATACCAGCTGGAACCTTCATATAAAGACCACCTCTTCACTGAAGCCACTTTAAGTTGGTCCAAAGACTGGTCTTAATAGAGAGGTTCTACTGTAATATCAATACTCGGAGTCCACTGGGGCTATGAAAGTTGTTGCGATTTCATCCCAATGCAGTTTGAGGACAGGTGGCACATAGTGTCACCAATAAGTGATTAGTGGTGTGCAGTGGTTCAAACCTTTTCTCCCAACTGGGTTGTAGTGGCCACTAGCGCAAATTTGGCAGCAAGAGAATTTCAAAACAATTAAATTTCCGTCTCACCACTTACAGCTCCCAGTGTCAACCAACTGTCAACCCAGTGTCAACAAATGGTCCTCTGTTGCCATGAGTGGCAACAAAATTAGGTGAACTTTGAAATCTAATGGCCATGTTATGACGCAAGCTGAAACAACATTTTGGAACTAGCCTGGTAGTTTAGGATCCATTTATCCAGGTTACTGGAGCCATAGCGCAAGTCACTGCACACCATTTTGGTACTGCCTTACATGTAGCTCTGCTGTTGATATGATATTATGTCATTAGAGAGGCAATACTCTTGTCACTAAGGTTATGATAGTAACATAGGCTTGCTCTTATTGCTGAGGAAGTCACAGCGAAGTCAAAGTGTGCTTGATCTGACTTTGTTGCAGAAGTAATAGGGCTGCCATTGCCTTTACTCAGTTGTTGATGTGATGTCATCGGTTAGACAATACTATTGTTGCATAGGTTCTACCAAAGTAGTCGAAATGTGCTTAAATTGACTTTGTTGTAAAAGTAATAGAGTTGGCACTGCCTTACTCTGTTATTGATGTGATGTCTTCTGAGAGGCAATACAAAATTTGCACTCTTGTTACTAAAGTAGTCTTTTCTGTATGTACATCTCTTTTGACTTTGCTTCAGCTCCATCGTGGGTTTAAGGGAATTTGCCTCTTTAAATCTATTTTTATTCACTAACTTAACTAATAACCCCGAAGTGCCACGTACAATACATGATAGTGGGTCTTGTACGAATGCAAATACAATACATTATCTTTGGTGTGATGCTGAGCCTACTGGTGCTGGCTCAATGGACCCCTAATGTTGATCCATAATCAATTAAGTCCAATGTTCCCAAATTTTAAAAACAATCTAATCCCCCCATACCATAAATTAATGACTGATCCCTAAGCTGGTTATCTGTGCTTCTTATGTGATACAATAAACATAGCCATCTATATGGAACAATTTGTAAAAACCTAGTTTTCTATTAGCAACACAGTTTCAAATAGGTACATTGTAGTTTCTGTAAATGGAATCTCATGACATGTGATTGCTTTCAATAAAAGCATAGAAGAATTATGCAAATTGAGATTGGTACTTTTTAACATTTGCCTTTTATACATGAGAAAATGCTTGTGCAGGCCTGTAGGAAGCAAAATGAGATTGGTTAGGCCAATTGAAAATTATGATCTAACACAACAAAAAGACCAATTTGTTTGTAAATTTGATTGAACTGTTGCTGATTTGCTTGTGAAAATTGATTGAATTGTTGTTTTTTCTCTCCACAATATATTGTTTTTACTTTCCCCCCGACAAATTATTGGTAAAGCCATGGCCTTGCACATGCATAGCCAGGGCATTTGAATAACTGAATACCTGTATTCATTAATGATAGTCTTATATCATGAGAGTACTAGAATAATTGATATCACCTTTTCCTTTGTGAGTCCAGGAGGGATCCAGGTGAAATCACTGTTCAGAGTTATTTCCTTATTGACCTGCATGCTTGGGTCCTGGGGCTGTTCCCATCCCAGTCTCTCAAAGATGTTAACAAAATCTGTGTCATGGTAGATATCATGCATCTCTCTTGGACAGCGACATTTTTGACAGACATTTCTGAAGATAGATTTCATTGATACGTCTTATATCCATACGTACAGTAATAAGCAGTTATCTAGAAGCTGCATGAATCAACAATATGGTGCAGATAGGCAATATTATATTTCAAATATTCAACATTATAAACAACTTGCTGACATCAACAACATATCTGAACGCACAGATACTTGGATGTACATGTAGCATTGATGAATTAGTGGAGATACATACATGTTTACATGCTTGTGAGCCAGACACAAATATAACAAAATACAATGTCACTATACATGTACTTTAACTAAGCAACAACATTAAAATATAAAATTCAAATTTCATATTTTATAATGCAGTGTAGATGTAAAGGGTTAAAGTCATAAATGCTTTTTGCGTTCAATCACACACACCATAATGTGGCATTTCAATATATCTTTACATGAAAGTCATTTGACAAATAGATCTATTTGCATAATGACGCAACAGTATCTTAAAGATGAGACATATTAATGACTCATTACAATTTTACCCTGTGAACATTAGGGTTGCTGGTGACAAAAGATACACACAGAAATAATTGGAGACAAAATAAGTCCCAATGTATAATGATAATTATTAAATCAAATTTTTGCATCCTACCGCCATATGTGAGGTGCAAATCCTGGACATTTTTCTTTACATACAAGGCAAGGCTGGCCATCATCCACTTCTTGAATTATAACATTCTGAAAATATAACAATTATCAGCTGGATGAATATCAATCATAGTGTTTTATGAGGTAATGAAAACATTTGTTTTGCCCTTGTATTCATTGGTTTACATCGGGCATAAAGCGGATAGTGTTACCAGTGCTGCATTGCACCTCCAACTATTCAGATACATGTATGAAATAAATTATAATGTATGGACAGATGATGCAATGTAATGTTAACTTGATTTATAGAGCAAAGTGTTCATATATGCTGTTTTGATTATTTCAGTGACTTTCAACTTTTCTAATCACTGAACATCTTGAATATCAGTGAACAGGTGGGATCCAAAAGTGATTGATCATGATACATTGGAGTATCAAGACATTTTTGATGCTTTTTAGAATCCAATGGAAAATCGCCACCAGTACCCCTTTCCAGACAAAAAATTTGTTATCATTTGCAGCCTTAAACTTGGTGGGTCACAGCGCGTGTGAAGTACATGTGTGTTGTGGGGTATGTGTTTGGTTGGGGAAATCCTGGATCTGCAACTCTAAATGACTCATGAACAAAGATTATAGATTAACGTCCAAAATATGTAAGTGAACACATGATGTGACCTGTCCTGATATAAGCCTACTCTTTCCCTCAAGTGATCATATAGGTATCTTTGATCTTTCCAATTTAATGCCACGGATATGAAATCGGGATCTGTAGAGCAATACGACGCTGTATTTCTTTCATTTTTCTATTCATTTGATTTTATGGGACTGCAAATTTCTTATTTGGTATTAAACCTGAACACCTTATAACAAGATCCTTTATTGGTTACAATATATCTATGTGTAATGTATTTTTTAAAATCTTATATTTGTGATATAATGAATATAATTTACTTGTTTTGAGAGCACTAAAATTTATAGCCCGAGCTTGCGAGGGTAATATTCCACAAATGAGGGGTGTGAATCTCATGATAGTGCCATCAAAAAAACTAAATATTTCATAAGTGTGTATGGACTTACATCAGAAGGATAATTTATGTCCATTCTTTGTACATTTTCATTAATATCTTCTGTCCCTTGTGTAACAATTTCTGCTGGTTTCCCATCTTGATCAATCAGTCCACCTCCAACAAAGTCATCTATTTCTTGTAAGTATTCCATGTTGTTTTATTTAACTGATGAAATATGTAATAGTTAACTAAAAATAGTCCCAGAATTTGCTCTAAATGTATTGTGACACAAAACACTGACTTTATATATCAAATCTTAACTTTGTTCAGTATAAGATTAATGCCATGAAACAAACAGCCCTGTATCCTATCACAGAATTACTAAAACATACTTTATCATTTGATCTGTGAAACAAATACTGCATTGGCATTTTTTAATGTTTTCTACTGTGTCTAAGTGATAGCTCCAATGATAAAAAACTGATATAACACCAATGTTATAATCCACTTTTTGATAATATGACACAAGCCAATTATAGATCCTGTTGAATTTTCTCAACTTCTTTTGATCTATATTAGTACGATATCCTGTTGATCATGGTTTAAAACTTCAAAAGTTACGTGGAATTCTTGAATTCCTATTATCTTGTACAATGTGTGTAACAAAGTGTTTCCAAATGCTACTGTGGCAAGGAATTTTAGGGGAAAAACAGTACATATATGAACCGCAAGTTTACATTTTACTCTTTAAAGACCATGCACATGCTATTATAAATGATCCTTAAAATAACCCTTTCAGTCCTTCAGATAGGCTTGAAGATTCCTATAAATGGTAGCATTGAATTGACAGTTTCATAATACATGTATGTATATATAGGCGGCTGTCCAATGTAGAGTGTAGAGTGGAGACATGTAACATATGGTGTCAATTACAGTCATATTTTGTCATTTATCATTTTTGCTATATTCATTCCAAATGAAGAGATGGTTTATATGCAATAATTGTTTTCTTTTTTCTTATCATACATGAGTAGCAAAATTGACATTAAATCACATTATCAACACCTATAATGATATACAATATATTTGTGTCTCAAAACAATACAATAATACAATGTGAATAAGTAGAACCTCTAATTAGACCACCTCTATAAGGCACCAGTCATTATTTGTGGAGTGGGTTGGTGAGAAGTATTTTTGGATGGTGGTGTTATGAACTGACCCCATGCTCCACCACTACGGGGTTGTAGATTTAAGATACAAAAACCCCATAGACATAGAATATGAACATCTGACCTCCCACATGTCCCACCCTCCCAAACACAATGAATATCCAGCACTCCCACTTGTATAAATAACAATATGTGACAAAACTGAACAAACTTTTGATTAAAAATTGTCATAATTTTCTTCATGCATAAGGTGAAAATTCGTATACAGGTAAGCAATTAGAAAGGCATGGAGTCATGTTTTTGGACAAATAAAATGGTGCAGCTTGAGAGGTTCATTTTTTTGAAGAATAATGCTTTGTTGAGAATATTGAATATTTTCATATGCAACCAGAATGATACTCCACCACCACAGGAAAATTTCATGAAAAGAAGATTTGAAGGTTTAAGTTATTGTTAGAATATTTCTATTGTTTCCTATAGACATCCTTGTCCAATGTGCCAACCTATGTGCTGGTGTCTATCAGATGCCATAGATTTGATCTACCATTAAAATTCTATATAATTTGAACATTTTACACTACCAAATTTTTTAAATTAAAACTTTACTTTTGACTCCCTCCACAACATATGTCTGTAAACGTCTCTGACCGTCCGTCCACTCCCGCCCCCAGACCCCCCCCCCCACATCCCCAGAACATTCAGATTTAAACAACTGACACCCCAAGTTTTTTTTCTGACCTCCGGCCCTCGGCTTAAATAATGACTCTTCCCTAACTTGACCACCTGTATAATAAGACAATTCTTAAGTAAAAAAAGACCAATGGAACCTCCATAAAGAGACCATCTGTCTAATTAGACAACTTTTAATGAGCCAACTGGAGGTATTAAGACAATGGCATTGATATTTTGATGAACCCATTCTCCTTTTACCTTAATAGCAAATATTTTCGACTTTGTGTGTCAGACTGTCTTTTTCAAGCTGACGTCACACAAGTTGACAGGATGTGACGTCAGGAAGAAGGTTAGTAACTGGGGTGGGAGGGGGGCCGGGGGGGGCAGGGCAGGCCTTCGCCTCAGCACATTGTCATACATGTACGATAGGCTGCATGCACCTTCGTCTCAGTTCGTTGTCTTCTGCGTCTTTGTTATTGCGATCGCTTCCCGAATGTGTCTGTCTCTTTTGTTGGACTCACGACTGATGGGCTTCGTGTTGTCCCAGTCAGGGATATGATTGAAACTGTCCATGTGATCTGTGATGGCGGACTTATGTATTTCAATCATATCCCTGAATTCTAATACAATTTATTTGTAAATTATAACTATACACTCAATACAGTACATCACACTTGGTGGTCAAGGGTTTTGAAAAGAGATGAACCTTCTATAAGTTATAGCTTGACCACATCCCTAGTTTTGAATGCTAGCACTGAGCTGTGAAATAATAATGCTCGTTGTAATGCAATACTCTTTTACCGTTAACTTAACATTGGAACAGAATAATTAAGATTCTGACTTGTAATATCAGCTTTTCTTGTATTGATAAAATAAACATACAACTGAATCAGACTTCTATAATTTTCAGTTGACTTACCTGGTTTGAATGAAAAGCACTGCAGGAGCAGACTCTTCCTATCCATCTTAAGACCTGTGACTTTTTACCAGCCACCTTAGAAGGACTAGATTTTATTCCTTTATCCATATTTGAACACTTTACGATTATCAGTACAACATTTTTCAAGCATCATTTTATTGTGTACAGTAATTTGCAGAGGTAAATTAAGACTTTCTAACACATGCTTTAATCATGTTTTATTTTCAGATTATATTATATATTAAAAAAGACAAATAACAAATAAACACAGACACAAAAATAGTCAATAAAATATAACAAGATCTTTTTGAAGATATATCCAAGCAGAATGAGAGTGTCATTTTCAGATGGATGAACAGTGCAAAAAGGTTGTATCATTCTTGTCAGTTCCGTACATCATTGAATATATGCTTTCAACTTTATTTAATAAAACTAGGCAAAAATCCACAATGGATGCTAAATATGGATGGATTGAGATGGCATGTAATGTCAGCAAGGAACATCCACAGTGATGCCAGCTTGTGAGTTAACACTGCTGGTGAGATCAGTGAGGGACAGATGAAGTGTTCAATCAAGTGCACACATTTGATTTAACACAGACTTTCAAAATTACACATGTTCACAACACACTATAACTTTTTTCATATCATGATCATCTTTTAGACACACATTGTCGTGAAAATCTCAGAAATGACTTTTACCAAGAAAATGCCATATGTAGTCAATCTTTCTTTTTTTCAGACACAAAACACACCTGAAAAGTATTATGAATTTAGTTAGACAGAATTAGGCTGCCATCAGTAGAAATTTCATCTGCTGATGACATTATAACAAATTGAGAAATTGTATAGTCAAATATGAGCAACTTCAGCAGCTAAAAATAAACCTGTCAAAGAGGTTTATATTAGATAGGATGGCATCCCAAATAACAGGATACAGTGCATCACAGAGAAAAACTTTTGTTAGTGATCAATATGTGAACTATTCATTTTCTTGAAACTAGCTACATTTGCATGGTCAGGGGCAGATAATTTTTTCAAGGGGGGATTTTGCACTGTTTTGAAAGGTTTTGTGGGTGATTACTGTGGATTTGTGGATTTTGTGAGGCGATTAGCAGTAAAGAGGTTCTTCTCATGCAGTTACAATTCCTCTTTACTGGATCAGTACATTGTTATAGCTATTTGTATTCCTTGACACTGTGCAGAAATCTTTTTTCAATGTTAAAATGCTCAATGCTACTCAAAACCAAAGAACAACATTCAACAATTCACTTGTCTGTAATACAACATATGTAGCAAGACAACCAAAGCCCTAGTAATATTTTATGAAATGGTTAAAATGAAATTTTCATGGACTGGAATAAGTTCAGAATATTGGATTTCTTCAGATAGAAAATTATCGAACATCAATTACAATAAGATTATAACAAAAATAATGAAAGATGTGAAACCTGTCTTACATGGACATCTTTAGAAGCGAAAAGTGTCCACACAAGACGCACAAGTTTACTTTACTCATATACATGTACATGTATTATGCACAGGTCGTGTTATGTTTTCTTTAATTTTCTATATATGCTATCAAATAAAGTCTAAACTATTTTCAAAATGAAAGAATGTAAACTTATACCATCCTGGGTTCCATTATTCATGATTATATAAAGAACATTATTAGATACCTCTAGGAAACAAACCTGTCATTGTTGGCGGGACTTTACTTGTTATCTCAACAACTTCATCAGCCCAATTTCAAAATGTTTTAAATTTAAGCTTTTCAGCCCTAATCATATAAACATTAAAAAACAACAAACTCTTTAGAGCTGAGAGGCTTGAATCTAAAATATTTTGAAAATAGTTTACAACTTATTTGATAGCATAGAAAGAAAACATAATATGAAAAATGAGACCATATGTTATGTAAAGACTACACGAAATTACTACTATTATGCATACAGAAAATGTGAAACAGGAGAAGTGAAAAGTGTCTACATATTAAAGTGTCCTTAAAAGCAGGTTTCACGATACTATAAAGTATAAAAGTTATTAATAATGCTTGATTTTATGAACGGCCACATCGAAACTTGATCAACAATATCAAGGAACTTGATCATGGAAATCAATGAAACTAGAGCTCAAGGTTCCCTTCCTCTCAAGAGTGAAAATCATCTTGTTATCATACACTGGCTCACTAAAACCCTAAAATAGTTTATCTGGCATAAAGGTCAAAATAATTTTCTTGGAAACTGTACCCAATAAATGTCTGAAATCTCAAACATTAGAAATGTAAAATCTCTGTAATCTTTTTTTCAGTATATGTAGATTTGAAGTAATTGCCACAAATGAAACCATAGTTGCTATTCATTTTTATCAAATTGTGATTTTCAATTGTGATTTGAAAAAGAAGTACATGCTGTTGCATTATACAAAGATGCCACAAGAACCATCCCAACTTCTTGAGTAATAAATTATGTAAAAATAAGAATCTGATTGTAGGATAACAAATATATGGTGAAAAACTATACATTGCTATCAATTGTACATTACAGATTGAGCAATGATTGGTACTTTGCGCTTCTGTTTGCTTGACATTTTCAGTGAAGTGTTTTGGTGCATTTTTCCTTTATGTTGTTGTCAGGTCTACGGGTACTTTATTTTTAACTATTTTTGTCAGCTTTGTTTGATAAGTATGTTTTAGAATCTTTTATTAATTTGCATCAGTTTAAATAAAAAATCACTGTGATTGTATCACTATGAAATGATTTGATGGGTGAATAGTCAATGTCCACATATCTCTAGATGAGAGGATTAATTTACAAGGAAACCTGCCATCAATATTCTTCAAAATTATAACTCTATGGAATCTGTCCATGTAGACACCTCCATATGGTGGACACCTGTCTTATGTGGACACTTTTCATTTCTCCTGTTTCAGTTTACCTATATAACATATATAAGGTAAGCCTCTGTATAGTGGACACCTGTCTTATGTGGACAGTGGACTCTATGTCTGCTCCCAAATGGCTTACATACCTGTGTATAGTGGACAGTTCAAAATTACCCACTGTATTAAAACAAAGCAATATTTACTGGCAATTTAGCACTTGAGCTATACTGGTGTGATCTGTAGAAGGGTAATAAGTGTGGGATTGAATGGTTGCCATAATGCACACAAATATGGGCCATTGTGATTGATAAAAAAATTATCCCCATGGGTCACTATTGTCAACTTAAAAACTACATTTGAGCACTCTAGCTCTAATGCTGACACTATAGACATGGACGGCAGCATCATGGGTGGTATATACATATCTATATTGGTAGTAATCTGTATGGTATAGTGTTTATAAATCATAGTAGTATGTAGTATGTACATGCTACCTCCTCCTTACCATGATGCTGGGGCCCATGTCAATAGAGATTACCACAGCAGGAAACAACTAAAGGCCATATCAATGTACCATATTAGAAGCCATTGTGGTCCATTTAAATTAAGTGCCAAAATGGCACTATTTGTAACTTACAAACTAAATTTGAGTTATCTAGCTCTTTAATACAATATTACCTGAGTTGTGGTAATAAGCAGGGAACTATAATGGCCAACAAAACGGCCATATGAAATAGGCGCTGAGAGGTCGCCAATATCAATGAACAAACCAAATTTGACCACCTTAACTGAAACATACATATCTATCCCGCATACATTTAGATGGGTAACAGTTGAAAAAAGACAAAAAATCATCCAGAATGAACCCATTTATGAACCCATTCATTTATATGGACCATTTGCATCCATGTGAAATAGGGTACAACGGACCTACATGTACCAAATTTAAGCACTCTAGCTCAAATGATGCAATGTGTAGAGAAGTACATGTATCAGTAAAAGATCGACCAAATAAAGGTCCAGAATGGACCTAAATATAGACTGATTGAGTCCACATAAAATAGCCTCTGTGTGGTCATCATTTTCAAATGACAAATCAAATTTGAACATCCTAGCTCAAACAATGTGACCTGTAGAGAGGTAACAGTCGAAAATGGACCAAATAATGGTTTTGAATGGACCCAAATATGGACCAATTGGGTCCATGTGAAAGAGGTTACTTTTGGTCACCATTTTCAACTGACAAACCAAATTTGAGAACCCTAGCTCAAACACTGCCACCTGTAAAGGAGTAACAGTCAAAAGTGAAGCAAATAATGGTCTGGAATGACACTAACATGGACCAATTTGGTTCATGCGAAATATCCTTCATGTGGTCCGCATTTTCAAGACTGACGGTTGGATGCAATTAATGGATTATGAGCCAGTGTAAACACTGATTTAAGAAATTAAACCAATCAAATTCATGTATCTCCAAAATTCCCACTACGAAACTGAGCATTATCATGATAAGATATTTTGTTCAGGCTGTTGGATTTTATCTTTTCTACAAACATTCAGAAGCGTCAGGTTACAATGTGAGAGTCTGGAATTTAGGATATAGATCCTTCTTCAGCACATTGAGAAGATGCAGACTACATAGCAAAAATATTTCAACTGCATTCAGAAAAATAAATATCCATGTGGTGGGATTAGCATAGTCCCAACCCCCTTTCTTTTTCCTTGTACAAGTAAGTTAAGGGGTCTAATGTGCCTCAATATGCATCACAAAACAAAGAAATGTAACAGCACAACACCAGTAATTCAAAAGGCTTTATACGCTTGGCACAGTGGAAAAGGGTCCAGTACTTATATCATGTTTATGTATGCAACATATTGTTACATTTTTATATATATAATATGTAAAAATGTATTTAGTTAATATTGGCGGGATATATGTTACAATCTTATCATCTCACACTCTCAAGACCAGCTTGAGAATAAAATCCATATCAAAATGTCTTTTTGGAAGAGTTGCAATATGTTATAGTCGGTCAAGGGGTCATCATCTAGGAATCAGCTGAGGGCAGAGTTTTGAGGATGGTCTAGGTGACATGGGCTCCCATAAGATTTTAAAATTCTGTGTGCTTTTAAGTTTCAGGTGCAGAGGTTAAACCCTGTACCCCTAAAGTACATGTAGATGGATCTGCTACTGTAGCACTATGATACATGGACATAATGTAAACTACACAAGAAAGCAGAGAGCAGACCGAATACAAGTATAAGCTGACTTATTGACTGTACGGAGAAAGAATATTGTTTGATTTTGAACAGATAACTTGTATTACTGGAACTTTGCAATCATTTATTCATTTTCACAATTTTCAATTGTTGGAAAGATTTATTTCAATTTAATCAGTTTGATAAAATTTCTTAGTACATGTATATATATCTGAATCTAACAACCATCTCTATTTAAGCTTTGAAGTTTTCAGTCATTTCTCATGAATTCAAACTACGTGTGGTCATGAACACATTGCTGTAGGCCAGTGCTGTAGCACACATCAGTGGCCAGGCTGTTGTCATACATAACTGGAAGCTCATGAACGACTACGTTGTACTTCAGCTGCATGTACGTATTAGCAGGAATACATGTATTCCTGGTATTAGATATATGAACCAGCTAGGTGTATATGGCCTCATGCTCTTATCACATGAATGCACATGAATGATAACATGGATGAATTTCTGTGTGCAAGTTTAACCAACTTAGCACATTTAACTACATGTACTTACAGAATTTATAATCACTGATAATTATAGAATTTAATAAAGTCTTTTGAACATCTGAAATGATCCACAGATTGTATAATTAGTGCTTCTGTGGCCGGATGGATAGGGAGTTGGACTCGTGACGGGGCGGTTGTGAGTTTGATTTTCAGGTGGTGGGTGTTGAGCAAACTCATCCATAAACAGTTGCACACTATTCCGTGGTACCTACACTTCAAATAGGTACAGATCGGGCAAATGAACGCTGATGTTTTTTGATAACCACATCTGTACTACAGTTGCGCTATGCTCTATGGTCCCCAGGAAGTTGAGAAAGACATACATGTAGAGTGTGACAAGGATGCCAGTGACCTGGTGTGACGGTAGCCTCATGATCCCGCAAAGCTAGGATTTAAAGACCATAAAATAGCCAATTACCTTTACATTCATAGTGTGGTACAAATGAAATTAATTCTCAATTAATGGTCTGACATCAGAAATACTTCCAGGTCTTTATACAGAGTCCCCAACGTCATATCTCATGGCTATCTACCCATTCAAACCCTTTAATATTTGTGGAAGTTGGTCACAAAGTACAACCAATCAAAAAGCCCCACTGCTGAAATGTTCAGTGATGTCTAACGTTGCTTTTGACCAAAGTCTAACGTGACAAATTTCTCCACTTAAAAGCCGCTACTTAACCATCAGCAATGTATTACCGGTACATAACAATCTGGTGAAATCCTTCCATTGAACAGGATTTCCATTGTGTACTTACATTATTAAGCAGTACCTCTTTTTATCATCCAAACTTTCTGTTTCACACCATTATTTAACTTTCATTGATAGTTCAATGTTCTGTAAAAAAGTTCACCCTGCTATAGCTTATCAAACAATGAAAAGTAGAACCTCTCTATTAAGACAACTTGTGGGACCGACTTAAGTGGTCTCAGTGAGTTGGTGGTCTTTACATTTGTATATGGAGGTTCCCGTTGGAATCATTTAACCCATGACCATGTTACATAATCAGCCAGCCAATAGAAAGTGGTTTTTAACAGAATGCTATTTTGATGATTTGAAAAGTAATACAGCCCTTGTTTATGGAGCTGTTAACAAAAAATCAGTTGATACTTATGTGGTATGTTTAATTTACATGACAAGTACGGGCAATTATATATGTTAGCCATACTAAAATTAAAGGATAACGAAAGCCTTTGTGAACAAACTGCTTGCAATTTTATTGAAGCCATGCCCAGTAAAAGCATCATCAGTCAATTAGACTCTCTTTCATATTGCACATTGTTTAATATCTAGAACTATATTTTTCAATAACTTGTGAATTGAATAACAAGTCTGAAATATATGAGGATGAGTAAAAAGGGGCACGTTTTTTTAATGCAGCCATTATCATACATGTAGGTATTAGGTACCTTTAGCCCCCAAGGAACCGCAAGCGAATTCTTAGGACACCCAGGTCTAAGGTATATAATGTAGCTCGCTAATACTCCTGCATGTAGTTAATCTTCATTTTCAATATGTATATAGAAAACTGACAGTTTGATTATTTTGAATATTGGCTATCTGCAATTTCTTATTCACATCCCTTCAACTTCCAGGTAAACAGTATCTACTGTAATTTTAGAAGAATTTGTCCTGACTCTTGCTTTAAGTTGTCAACACACATTCAGAACTGAATAATTCCTGCTATTGAATTAATCAACTTACTTTGCATGTAGTAATAACACCTCCAATTCCTTCATCAACATCATCTTGTTTTTTCTTATTTCTTTTTAAGACATTCAACCTTCCCTTAACTAATGAGTCTTTTCCAATTGTTATTGAGTCTTTTATTATTTCAATTTTATTTTCTGTCGCCAAATCCATTTTAGTAATAATCAAAAAACTTATAGAGCAGATAGAGTACTATAAAACAGAAAAACACAAGAGCCGAATAATAGGTATCTCGTTATGATTAATCATTTTATCCATTCTCATTTGATCAATCAATGTGAGTGTTTAGTTCTTGCTCTAGTTTATGATTACTTTCAACACTCACTTTTCAAAACTTTTGCCTTAATATAGGCTGTTCAGATTAGTGGAATCATATTGTCTCTAACCACCATTGCAGTAAATGTGTCTATCATAAAAAAAAACATCTATTGAATATCCATTATATCCAGCAATAAATTTAAAAATGCTTGATGATTTCTGTAGTACATACATTTGATAAAAGACTTAACATTCTGATCGATTAACCTTATCATGTTTATTGTGAAAATTAATTCTTATCATCATATACAAAACATTAACCCTGCCAAACTTATATTAGGTGCACCTTTCTAGATTATTCATCATCTCTTGAATTACTATTAACTAAGCAAACATGAATGTACTCATGAGAATGAATTAAAATCAGTTGAAGATGTAGCCGTCATTATAATTCAGACATTTGCAATGCACACAAAAGTGACACGATCCATTTTGAAGTGTGCCAATACCAGTTTGAATCCCATCTCTTTATAACTTGTAATAATGTTATTCTTCAACAAATGTACTGCCTAAAATGGATGGGAAATAACTGATATATGTAAGTTTTACACGTCTTTATCATAAGTTTTTATCATGTTACAGCATTAGGTTACAGCCAGCTACGTTACATTTTTCCTATTATCTCATAATCTTTGTAAAACGATTGAATAATTGTATCTTATATCTCTAATCATGCATATTTATATATTCACTACCAACACTAGCAAGCACAGTTTAAAGTTTGTATTGAAAAGACAATACCCCCCCCCCCCCCCTTTCCTCTTTCCTCCCTCCCTGCGTCCCATGAAATATTAAACTTAAGGGACACAAATTAACATAGGCTATCACTAATTATAACTAGAACATTGGCTGCCAGTCAAAATATTTCTGCGGGAAGGTTTAATATATACCTATATTCTTGTATTTTCCTCATATTTTTGCATGATGGTTTCTTGCAGCTGACCATGCAATTTTTACAAATCTGTTTGTCTAAAAATTATATGTAAAGTCATGATGCAAACTTGTTAAGCTTATTAAATAAACATTTGCATTTCATAGTACCCTTAACACTCTAATTTGAGCATTCTAGCTCTAATAGCGTGACCTGTAGTTGGGTAACATGCTGAGGACTAAATGATAGCTATAATGCACCCATATATGGACCATTGTATTCCATAGGAGATAGGTGCCCACTGATTTCAAACTTGAAAACAATTTGAGTACTCAATTTGAACAGTGTAACCTGTAGTGGCAACAAGCCAGGAACTAAATAATAGCCATAATGCACCCAAACAGAAGCTATTGTAGTGCATATGCATATGCAGTGCATATGCATGACTATGGACTAGGCGCCAAGAGGTTACTATTTGTGACTTACAAACCAAATTTGGGTAAATTCCACAGGGTTTTAGAGGATTTTGTCAATAAGTCATAATGCAAACTTCAGATACCTTTGCTGGTAACGAATACTGACCATTCTGCACAAATTTCATATGAACCATAACACACTAAATTTGGGTCCATTATATGGCTATATGGTCCCTGATTTATTCCCAACCTGTTGTTAAAAACTAAAGAAAGAAAATCAATCAAAATCTTCCACAGAGAGATGATGTTTATGATTTAAACCTCGAGATTGAAACAACATCAAAATTAATTCTTACATGTGTATGTCCAGATTGCCAGAAAGTAACATGTGCTTGATAACGCCAGTTTTCAGTGCAAACTAGAAAGAGATTTGACATATCAAACATTTGCATATAATCTGGATAGCAGCTTCTCAAGAACTACAAGAATTCAGCTGATTTCAGATTCTTGAATAAGTTTCCAAGTACAAAGATAAGAAGTCATACGTGTAGTATTTAAAGTAATATTCTTATAGCCATACAATAACAAATACCCCATTTTTTAGGTGCCAAATAAATGTTTGCAAAAGTAAAAATGAAAATGTTTGGGCATTTATAGTTGGCTTCTCAGTGCTATCGCTTGCTCAAACTACTTTCCATCATTTACACCAGATCTTGGTGGTGGAATCATAGTCATTACCAACTCCCCAGAAAGTGGAGTTTTACAAAGTTCTAGCAAGCTATGACGTTGCATACTTTTACCCATTCATATATTCTTGCATCACCAGCAGATCTGTACATATTTAACATGTAGGTGACACTGAGCTGTGTGCATATACCTGTAGTAAGGAATGAGTTTGCTCAATACAAACCACCAGGACTCAAACAAACAACATTCTGATCACAAGACTATCTCTCTATCAACTCGACACAGAAACAAGTATTTTCCATATTCATCAGCCAGGATTTGAACTCTTGAGGTATTCCATGGTGGGACATGAAACCCAACACATTAATTTGCAGTAGAGAGACTTTTAAAAAGGGCATGTGTAGCCTGCATGATAATTATATTGCATTGGATTGAGTCCTCATGCCATTTCAGTATTATCAATGATTATTACTGTTGTTAGACTTCTTCTAATTTCTACGACAACACACAATTCATCTAAGAAGAAAGTTTAATTCAAGATTATGCACCTACAATGTATGTTAGTAAAATAGTTTGAATTTTTAATAAAAACTCACATTTTAAATCATGGTGACTTTCCAAAGAGGTTAGCCCACATGTGCATATTGTGATTTTAGAACTAGTTATAAGTTTTATTGATGGAGGGTTGTATAATAAAACCTTAGTTATATAATACCAAAAAAAATCTGCCGCACTGACTCTCGCGCTGACGAGTGATATTAATTAAGTGGTTCATCTTAACTTATTGGGGTACATGGGAGTTCTGATTAAGTATATGCTAAAACCCAGGTAAGCATCCTCATCTATTTCAAGCTTAATATTCAATTCACAATTTATTTAAATAATCTTCATTCAAGTATTGTTCTATAATAGAAATCCTTAAGATGATCTTTGAATCATATTTTATCTCTGCAAAATAGGAAAATTAAAAGATAATTAGGTACATAATGACATTATATGGTGTTTTCTTACCTATTAATGGAGAAGTGGATAGAAATCAGTGTGAGGATAGTGTTAAACAAAGGTCAAATGTACAATTAAAATGATTAAATGTAAATTGTTTCCCCTTAAGGTTGATGAGAACGTCTAGTGAAAAAAAGAAGTTGTGTGAATCATCACAAAACTTTGCTCACTGATAGATAATAATTTATAATAATGGAAAAAAATAATATTAACACACATCTTCAGGCTAGATTTTATTATAAAAAAAATATTTGTGTTAATATTTTTGTGATATATTACAATGCGAATGAAAGGAATGGCTGACCTGTCGCAATTCAATCTGCAATTTCTAAAAAACTTTCATGTGAATTGCTGTAAAACTAATTTCCCTTCACGCTTAAACTATATACTATCAAAAAATAGCAAAATAATGATACCTCTTCAGGCTAGTTTTTGAGATATAATTATTAAAAGAAAGGTATCTAATATCCTCAACATGTGATATTACAGTAAATAAGTATATGCACTTAGATTTACACACAATATATTGTTATAATGCCAGAATAAATATTGGTTATAGTTATTTGAACATTAAATCAGTGACTTTAGTAAGATAATAAAAACTATAATTAGGTATCAAATGCATAAATAAAGTGCTATAGAATAAAATTAAAAAAAGAAACCTTTTTCCAAATCCGGAAAAAAAATTTTTTATCCAAAAACTTTTCCC
>CM032666.1:49456891-49479646 GCA_019095985.1 Streblospio benedicti | reverse complement strand
TTATGAGCGTAGTCAATGTGGCAAGTGTTTTATTGACAGTAGCAGCTTGACCAGCCACATGAGAATCCATACTGGGGAGAAAAACATAAGTGTACAGTGTGTGAGAAATCATTCAGTTAAAGTGGAACTCTGAATATCCACTAATCAAATACATATGGCTCTAATAATCCAGTACCTTCCTTATCCGATATCACATCAGGTGAATCTAAAAGCCAGTAGCAGTGGTTAAATATCCCCATGAGAACCCACACGGGTGAGAAACCATATAAGTCAATATGGCAAGTGTTTTAGTGACAGTAGCAGTTTGACCAAACACATGAGAATCCACACTGGGGGAAAAGAATATCAGTGTACAGTATGTGAGAAATCATTCAGCCGAAATGAGCATCGGAAAGCCCACTTGAGAGTCTATACGGGTGAGAAACCTTTTAAGTGTAGTCAATGTGGCAAGTGTTTTAATCATAGTAGCCACTTGACCAGCCACATGAGAATCCACGCTGGAGAGAAAGAACATCAGTGTACAGTGTGCAAGAAATCATTTAGACAAAGTGGAAATCTGAAATACCACATGAGAATCCATTCTGGTGAGAAACCTTATGGTTATGGAGTTTGTGATAAAAGTTTCTCTCACAGGTCTGCTCTTGTTACTCATATGCGCACTCACACGGGAGAGAAACCATACAAGTGTTATCAGTGTGGGAAATGTTTTGCTCAAATTGTTCATCTGAAGATGCATAAGCGCACACAAACTGGTGAGAAGCCATTTCACTGCCATATTTGTCTTCAAGCTATGTCAATATAGTGGGTAGAAGCTTGCTTGCCATAGAAGAGAGAGAGAAGAATATAATTGTATCCACGAGCAAACTTGGGAAAAACACATTAGAAAACTCCACTAGCAGTAAAATGCGAAGAAATTAGAACTCCCCCCCCTCCCCCCCCCTAAAAAAAGAAAAAAAATTCCGTCCATAGGTGGGATTCGAACCCACGACCTCCGGGTTGAGATGATAATTGACCTAGTATGTAGGCTGGGGGCTACAGAGACATCGGTTCCTTCCGAGTTGCTTTTAACAGGTCGCTACTTGGGATGATGGTATCATTCTGGTCTCACAACCTTGGGGTCGTGAGTTCGAGTCCCGTCTGGGCCACTTGATATAGTCAAATGGAAGATGTGTCTTCAAGCTATGTCAATATAGTGGGTAGAAGCTTGCTTGCCATAGAAGAGAGAAAGAAGAATATATGATTGTATCCACGAGCAAACTTGGGAAAAACACATTAAAAAAGTATTCTTTTGAGTTTATTTAATAAAGATAAACACCTTGTTATTAAATATAAAGCAATGGTCATTAAGTCCAATTAAGCCATGTTATTGGCATGCGTTTGATTTACTATTGTATTATGTATGTCCACACTGTATATGTTCGTGCTCAGAGTGAGTTGAGGGATTTTGTCACCAAATTTAACTCGGACCATTATTCATGGTCCCAAGCTTACATGAAGAGACCACCTCTGTTTTGAGACCAGTTAAGAACATGCTGTTGTGGTCACAATAGAAAGGTTCTGCTGTACAATTCTCAGCAGCACAATATATAGACGTTTCAATGATTCAGTATTGAGGTCGTTGGTGCCAATTTGTTTTCTAAGAAGGATGTAAAGGAAGTAGAGAAAATTCAGCGGAGGGCAGCGCGATATGTGCTAAACAGGAACCACCAGACCTCAAGTGTAGAATCCATGATCACACAACTACAATGGACATCACTAAAGGAGAGAAGACGGCAGGCGAGATTATACAAGATGTATAAAATTCAAAACAACCTAGTAGCTGTTGATAAAGGCCGTTATGTGTCCAGTGTCCCAAGGACATCCAGGAGGACTACCAATGTTCACGCCCTCTATGCACAGCAGTCAACCAAGGACTATCACCTAAAAGTCCTTTTTTTCCCCACCATAAGGGACTGGAACAATCTTCCATCAGATACTGTGACAGCGCAGACCCTGGAGGAGTTCAAGTCACGGGTGGCAGGATTCTGAGTACCTGCTTTGTTTTTAGACTGCACTGTAAATTTTAACACTTTTGTTTTATCCTTTGTACATGTGTCACACCAAGCCATCTTGCATAATCTTCATGAGTGAAGGCGCAAGAATATCGGAAGAAAGAAGAAGAAGAAGTAACTAATCAGCATATTCTTGAATGTGTTCATTGTGTTGGTATGAAATATATCAGTTCATCTTTCTTTGCTCACAACACTAGATTTTTTTAAATACATTTACAGTTTCGCCAAACAACTGTTGGCATCCTCAGAATGTTCTTCCCGCGCAATGTCACAAGTCAAATATTCTGATCCTGAACGAGGATGGAATCATAAACTCGCGAGAGAGGGAGCCAGAATAATAGACAAAGAAAGTGAATGGAAAACCAGGACCATCAAAGAGTCTGTACACATCCGAACCTGCAAGCAGGTTATGAACAGGGACAAGGGGGGGCACCAACTCTCGCGAGTTTATGATTCCATCCTCGTTCAGGATCAGAATATTTGACTTGTCACATTGCGCGGGAAGAACATTCTGAGGATGCCAACAGTTGTTTGGCGAAACTGTAAATGTATTTAAAAAAATCTAGTGTTGTAAGCAAAGAAAGATGAACTAATAAACTAATCAGCATGTTTTCCGGAAAGACCAAAATGGTCCATATTTATATGCTTTACAAGGACATCACTAGCTTATAAACGGTTGTAGGCTCAAAGCGAATTTAATACGGGGTGATGATTTATATGGCCAAAATGACAAACAAACTGACTGAACATTAAAAAAAAAGTATCACTTTTAAATGGAGCATTTCTGAAACCATTCAAAACATCAGGATAGTTTAGTTTAAGCGGGCTCAAATGCACATTCTATCATTCCGTGCAAAAATCACCGCCAATAACCCACGCTGATTGGTCAATCAGCGTGCTCAATTAAGCGATTGACTGAACACGCGAGAGATTGACTGCATGCTACGACACCACCAAAAAAAGTCTAATCACTAACTTGCAGTTGTTGTATTTATTATTTCTTGGTGTCAAAAATCAATCGCATATTGGTCTTTTATCATTCACAAATGTTTTTACAGTGGATAATTTCTAAACTACGCTAAATTCAAAGGTTTTAACCGAATACCAGACTCATTCTATCATGACTAAAATCCACACTAAATGAGTGCCTGATTCGTTTTTATTTTGAAATAAATCATATCATAACGGTCTCATTGCCGTTTTGACCATGCGACTAGACTAGTACCATCACATTTTCTATTCAGCTGCTGACGTTGCATGGTCAAATGACAATCAGAACGTTATGATATGATTTATTTCAAAATAAAAACGAATCATACACTCATTTAGTGTGGATTTTAGATCATGATTGATTGAAACCACACCTCAATCCCAAAATTGAGCATGCTGACGTCTGAATTACCCTCACTTCGTTCGGGTAAATCAGACGTCAGCATGCTCAATTTTGCGATTGGACACTCAAGCTCGTGGTCAATTCCTACAATACATAGGCCAATATTAAAGAAAAATGGTTATTGATTCTGCTTTCAATGTACAGTACATGTAAGTCTAAACATCAAAGGTTTTCCAGTTGAAAAAGGCCATCCAAATTACAAGAAGATAATGTAAAACTGGATGTATGTAGTCTCTATAGTGTTAGAGATTCCCGTACAACGACAATGCCAGTAGTAGGTTCTGCCTGATCAGATTGATTCCTCTTATTCTCCAAGATAATTAGTCACAAGTGCTTTTGCGTTCTAGAATCTGTTTTAGCACCCTTATGTGGTGCGGATCCTTATGTGAAGGCGATCTTGTTAAGATAATGTTCAGCCATAAAAACATTTATTCTGTAAAAGCTTAAATGTCAATAAATATTGCCTTTTTAGTTTCAAGTGGGTGTACGGAAATTAAGATTTATAATGTTCACATATGAGACATATTATACTGTACTTTCAAATGTGCGAGATAAGGACACGGTGCCTTGTTTATTAAAACATGCTGTCACATGAATTACATAATCAGATGATTTTTGCTAGACGTACCATGTATTTTAATAACAGACACGAGATCTAACATCAGAGAGCAGTGACTTCTTACGCGCACTATGCAGTTAAAGAATTCATTCTATTTAGATATTGCTTCTTCAAGAGTTTTGACTGTTTTATTTGTGGTTTGTCCTTGCATGATTTTTACCATGTACCAGGTTATCTATCAGACTTGTTTGTATGTACATGTACATGGTATAGATTTGTCTGAGTACACAAAACACATCATAGTGCTTTGATTCAAACGTATTTGTTTGGCAACTGAGAATAACCTGGTGTTTTATAACACAAATAGTTTGAAAATATTAAGAACTTTCTTCTTTTTTTAAACTTGAGACCAGATTGAAATGAGGCATGTTAAACATTGATACACACTGACAAACATCAACAACATAGAACTTGGAGCAGGCTTACCTTGTGATAGGAAACAAGTTCCGATTTGACATCGACATCTTGATGTTTACTGAGCGTTGCTCCTCCACTGTATGATTCTTTTCTCTTTTTAAATATATTCAGACGGTCTTGTAGAACACTATTGTTATTCATTATTCTATTGTTCAGTTCTGAATCAATATGATATATATCCATCACAGTTATGTTATCACAGATTCTAGTACTGTTTAAAAATCGCTTAGTTCTTATTCATATTTGTGTGCCTTGTGAGAGTTGACGCTGTCGCATGGTACATAGTTTATATATATTCCATATATTATAAACACTTTGTTATTTTATTTTTCATATCCTGGTTCTTCTACATTTACAGTATCAATTCATTATGTTGGCACGTTTTGTTAAATAGATAAGCATGTCTTTAATAGACTTTATTCCTGAAAATGATAAAAAGACTATTAGTTGATTTAACATTATGTTAGTTAAGATTATTTATTTGCTTTGCTAGTGCCATCTCAATGACAAAATACTAACTCCAATGACATGACAATAGTTCATACTGTTACATAAAATACAATAAGTATGCATGAATGTAACAACAGCCAAATTTATACACTGTTGCCCATGTAGTTGAAATATAAGTTGTAAAACAGCTGCAACACAATAGCAATGTATCCATACGATCAAAGTATATGCATTCTAACTGAATATGCTTATGACTAAGAATATCCATAGCTTTTTAGGAAATATTTATTAATCTATGAAAGCTAATAATGATCTATCTCAAATGTTACATATTTAATGATTTTATGTTTTCCCATCAATATGCTATGAACAACTGCTCATAATGGAGCATAAATGTTCATATCATTTTCAATATCCTATCGAGTAAAACTTATAGTGTAAAACATCATTACGTGCAACTCTCACTGAAGAAAGTCTTTTGGTAAAATTGCTGTTAATTCAATAGCCAAATGATCTTTTACGAGGTCCTCTGAGCAAAATTCTCTATATTGTGTTATTTTAAAATAGAGAGCAGAAACTTCGAAGAGTAAAACATATGAACACATTTGCAACACTTAATCCATGGTGTTTTCATTCAGCACAAATTGAATTAACATAAACGTGAGTGAAAAGTCGCATATGTATTCAAAGATCAAACTAATAGTCATCATCAAAATAGAAATGATAAAATGTTATTGACTCAAATGAGTTTTCTTTCAGTGATACTTACTTAGGAATATTCAGTGCTCTGTCCCAAGGTTGTCATTTTAGAGTTCTTTTTTGATACTTTTTTTTGCTACATGTACACATACATTGTTTACACAACCGCACATGACCAATGAGCTGTTTGGCTAGGGAACCATCACACCCTGATTAGCAGTAAATTTGAGTTGACCAACCTGGTATAATAGATGAAACAATACTTCATTTTTTTGTAAGAGGTTTGATAGGGAATAAAGAATTAGCTTGAGGCCAATTGATAGTAAAACTTTACTGTATTTTCAAATGTTCGCGTGAAATTTGTGTGATGAAATAAATAACTGTAAAAGATGATGAATCTAGATTCCATATGGGACAACTTAAGAGTGATAAGAAGTGAAAGAAGAGCAAGAGTGGAAAATCTGCAAAAGAGCTCTGGACCCACTTATACATTTGGTAGAAGAAGGGTTTTTAAGTCTTACATATATCTGTCAATACCCACTCAGGTTGAGCGCATAGAAAGCCCGCTAGAGAATGCCACTAATTTTCATCAGTGCTGTTAAGTGTTAGCGGGATTGATGAATGTGTTTGCCTTGCTCGAGTTTTTGTCAAACAATTACAGGATGGTTGCTGCTACTCTCATCCATGAAGTCATGAACACACTTGTGATACATGCTTAATTAATGGGCTCTCTTAGACCCTTTCAATGGTTACTAACTTTGCCAACTGATTCCTCCATTTTGTTGTTGCACGTCTCCACAAAATCTCAACGTTCTTTTTCTTGTCTATTGAATCTCTTACATACTCTCATTGGTCTAATTTGAGCCATATAAAAATAAGACAATCTCCACACATCAATTGCTTTTGTTTACAGCTTGGTTTCCCATGATATATTCTAATGTTGAAACTTCATATGACTTAACAATAATAAAAATAATGGATAAAGCCAAATAGTGGAGGTAGATATATTTTGTTTCAATTACATTAGAACCTCCTATTAAGACCACCTCTTCATTGAGACCACCTCTAATAAGACCACTTTTCCCAAACCTTCGTAAAGCTACCAAAATGAATCTCTGAGACCATGGCCCTCTCTATTGAGACCGCCTAACACTGGTCCCAAAAGTGGTGCTAATAGAGATTTTCTACTGTATTCATTGTATAACGCACTTTCTATCCATCAGTGGTTCACATAAGTCTTCATTATCAGTCATTGCGCCATACACATAGACAACAATACACAACACTTTTGATAAAGCACACATGAATTTTTTAAACCAACTTGATTAACTTTATGCTAACTCCTTCATGAATTACGTCAATGTGTGCCCACTAACACAATTCAGGTCTGTGATCATTTTATGGACTTAGACTACTCATCTTTGCAGTGCATCTTATAAATGCAGTAGAACCTCTCAATAAAGTCCAGTGATCTCCATAGAAAGGTGGTCTTAATTGGAGGTTCTACTCTAATAGCATAAAACCCTCACAAACTTTGAGAGCTCTGACAACATCAGCACATATGTGAAACCTTCTCTATCGTAAAAAAAAAAATCTGCTTAAACAGGTGTATTTCTTACAAGCTAACTTTCATGCTCCCTGGGGAGTTGAGAAAGGTAAAAATTGAGCGCCATAGATGCCAATGACCTGGTGTAAATAAGTCAACTGAGCAGTATTCTTGGATAGTATACATGTATTATAAACTCATACATTTACATTTACAGTTACATTTACACGTAATTGTGCGACTAAATCACAGCATCCCGTTCCCACCTGTTACCTTATACTCACAAAAACCTGAAATGTATAGGTACTAGATTTTGAATTTGTTACTTCACCTGTGCAATCTGCATATTCAGCCATGAAACAGACATCAACAGATAGGGGATTGTCATCTGCATAAGCACATACAATAAAACCTATAATTACATGTAAGGCCACCACTCTATTGAGAACACTTCTTCAATAATAACAATTATCCATTATTACAAACATGAGACCAACATGAAAATATAAAAAAGACCACCTCTATATATAGAGCACTTGTGACCAGCCACTGGGCTCTTAAAATTGAGAGATTCTACTGTACATGCATTGTTTTTTACATACATTATTTTGCAACTCACATTCACAATCACCATGCTTCAAGCAACATCACTTTTTTGCCTCTACTATGAGTTACATGTACACTTGAAAGTTTTGCATCTTTGAAAAATAAATCTCAGGGAGGCTGATTTGAAACAATACAGTAGAACCTCCAATTAAGACCACCTTCATATATAGACCACCTCTATAATAAGACCACTTTTCACGGTCATAACCCCTCATAAAGCTACCACAATGAACCTCTGTATAGAGACCACCACTCTATTGAGACCACCTAACATTGGTTCCCAAGGGTGGTCCTAATAGAGAGGTTCTACTTATATTTTTTGGGGGGAGGGTGGGGGGGCGGATGAGTGATGGAGTCGGGGAAGGAAAATTATAGAGGAGGTTATCATATAGGTGGACAATAAACTGAATAATACATGTAGGATCAGGATATTTTGTACTTTCACATAATGATATGCAGTAGAACCTCTCTATTAGGACCACCTTTGGGACCAGTGTTAGGTGGTCTCAATAGAGAGGTGGTCTCTGTGCAGAGGTTCATTTTGGTAGCTTTATGAAGGTTTGGTAGCTTAAAAAGTGGTCTTCTTAATTGGAGGTTCTACAGTATGTAAAAATAGATAAAAGTTGTAGGGTTGGTTTGGGTGTAACAATACCTTAAAAATGATAGTGCCTAGCAGTTTGTGATTTACACACAATAGATATTGTCATTCTTGCATTGTTTGAAAAGAATCATACTGCCTGTAACCGTATACATTATGTACCATGTACATTAATTTAAGATAGTAAAAAGCGTATTGCTTTCTGGCATCTCTTTTTTCTTCTACATTAATAATAAGTGATACATTTTCATGAGTTAACTTATCTTCAGGCAAATGCTCTGAATTATTCAGTTAGCTGGTACTAGGCAGTAGGATTTACAGCATCAATGCTGTAACAATGATGTTCATTTATTCAAATGTAATGTTGTTTCAGAGAGTAATAAGCATTTGTTATTGATAAGTACGAAAAAGGCTCACAATAATGTTGTTGATTAAGGTCACTTCAAATTCATGTGATTCACTCATCATTTGAGTTATAATATTAAGAGAGTTATAACTCGCTATTCAATCCAGTATCTCCCCCAAACCCCCGCACCCCCACCCACCCAGCCAACAAAAATGGCCACTGATATAACATAAATACACAAATAAGATTGGTAATTGATCTCAATTGTGCGTATTGTGAAAACATCTTTCAATGCTGATATTTTCAACAGCACGTTTGATATTTGATCTGCCAGTGTCTTATTAGTAATCCTCTTTTATCTATGTGACATAAAGTACACATGTAGGAATCGAATATGAATAAAAATCCAAGCAATGTGCTTGTATGACAAATTCAAACATGGAAATTTGAAATAATTATCATCAAGGATGCAGGAGCATTTTTTGTGATTCATTAAATGCTAAAATGCAAATATGTAAAAGGGTCCCAGTATGAAAACAACGATGAATCATTTGTGTACATGTATTACATGGACTACAGTAGAACATGGGCAGGCATCAAAAGAGAAAGTGGTCTCCGTATAGACATTCACAGTGGTCACTATATTATGGTTTGGGACCTTCAGAAATGGTCCTATTATACAGGTGGTCTCTTTGTTGAGGTGTTTTTAATTGGAGGTTCTACTGTACTTTTTATATGAAAAACAATGTGGGGTTGACTTTTGAAAACATGCAGAACAGAGGCAAATTCAGGGGGCTTGGGAGGCCTGGGTCTCCTTTCCAGCCAACGTCATCATCATTTCGATTATGTGTTCTTAGCATGTTTTATTATACAGGGTCTGGAAATTCTGGATCTGCCACTGCATAACATTTTAACACATGTATGGCTTGTACAGTAGACCCACTCTATAAGGACCACCTTTGGGGTCAGTGTTATGTGGTTTCAATGGAGAGGTGGTCTTTATACAGAGATTCATTTTGGTAGTTTTATGAAGGTTTGGGACAGTGAAAAGTGGTCTTTTAATAGAGGTAGTCTCTATATGGAGGTGGTCTTAATTGGAGGTTCTACTGTATTTTCCCCATATTTATGGCTAAGGAGCACATCGGAACAGCCGTGGGAAGGCGAGGGGATGATTTTCAATCACTAGGGTCACATTCTTAGAAAATTGGTCGTATTTCAGACTTGAAATTTCTTATGAATATATGTATATGTAGCCATAGCCTATAAATAGTTGGAAAAGACTGGCTGATCATTACAATTCATACTGAGAGGAGCCTTACATTAGACTTTTACCAAACAGCCCCTCAGTCTAACCCCACCCCACGGACTCTTCCCATCATCAGTTTAAACTAAAAAATAAGATTCACTTTTTGCTAAAAATATTAACATTTGTTATCATAATTGTCTCATTTAATTTTACACTAGTAATGAATATTTGTACATACCATAATATAATATATTATAGAGAGCACTACTGATTTGTATAATTAATTGAATGAATCATACCAGATCTATGTATCCAGAATGGTATAATCGGTATTACATAACATTTGTTTCAGTGTCCATCATTGGATGTAAAATGTATTTGCTTTGAACAACAGTAGTAACATCCCAATCCAGAGCTTATTTATGAATTGACATGGCTTTATCTGGTCAAAGATCATCAAGAGCAAATGAATAAAATCCATCATTGAATTATGTAATCCATCTATATGGTCAAAATCCATGGATGTGCAGACATGTGCAGATACTGAATCAGCATTGAAAGTGAGTAACTGGGCCTCATTCATTCATTTGGTAGTTGGATGAAGGCATGTGTAAATAGTGTGTAACGTTATTGTGTGCAACCCCAGGGTTGTGGGTAGTGGGAAGCTTTTTTTCAGGGTATGCTATGCTATGCTTTAACTGGTGTTTTTTTCTGAATTTTTATAAGTATCTTTCTTTGATAAAACTTTCAAAACATTGCGGCTCACATTTTGTGAAACAATTGCTCAATTTTTTCAGACTCATATTTCAGACTCAGGATTTCTTATAAACATGTATCTGTATCATATTAATAAGTGTATCATGGCATATATTGTTTGTTAATGTCAAATGATATATTGTTCGAGCATTAAAAATTAGTTGATTGGTTTTCAAAGGTCACAATTTTATCAGAAATATTATTTACTAATATTCTATACATTTGGGTTTGATTTTTCATCAAAAGGAGAGACTTTGAGCATATTTGATTTAAGTGTCCGACCACTAGAACTGCCCCCAACGCCTCAAAAGAGTAACATGGCTTATTCAATTAATTTCTATAGAAATGACGGCTGATAGCTTATAGGATTACCTGGCAAGTGATTCTCTTGATAGATACCATTATATATTGTAGGATTTTAGCACAAGATTGGAGTGTTAACCATAACATGGTGATGTGTAATTAACAAAACTGACTTTTTCTCATTTGATTTTACTCTGCTCTATTTTTACTGCCTGATCTTCTAACTTGGTCTAAAGTGGTCTTAAAATACAAATATACCTGTTGGTCCATTTTTTTACGCTTATACATAGTTTCAGTACAACAGTACCCTTTTCAAAATAACAAAATAAGAATAGTTCCAAGTTGGGGAATGGAGATGCAATGCTTTCATTTTCAATAACAAATATCCAGCCTAGGGTGATTCAACAAACAATACTCTAGTATCTTTGAAAGTCCTCGCTGTAAAATATAATTTTTGGAACTAATTGCTTTTCCCTATGATTTATACATAACCCTAACACTTTTTTGTATGCTGCAAAACAGGAAACAATAATTTTCAGTTACTTTTAAAGCATATTAAAAGGATTAAATGTTTATAATTACCATGTATTACACTTTCATATATATGTTAAACAAATCAAACTCGTGATCACTAATCAAATGGTAAAATTAGTGTTGCTAAAAATGTGTTGCTCCAGATCTATGTAAAACTTTCTGATTGATGTTAGAAACGTTATATCAATTCACTTCAAATCTAAATACTTAATGATACGTTAGGTTAAATAAAATAATTTCCAATATAATAAACTTTTTATTCTTTATAATAATGTGCAAGAATTGAAGCAGGTACATGTATTGTCAGTCAGGTACAGAAAGGTTTGATAGAATATAGGCCCAATATAGATGTTGGTGCACCAATTATTGTACAAAAATTGCACCATAACATTTAGTTACATATTACCCTAAGTATTCACATACAAGCACATTGGCCTTTCTCATGAAGGTTCTTCTTTCATGTTTAATCTTATTCAAACTATGCTAAATTTATTCAAATGGATTAAAAAAAACTTACACAAACATTAACATATGATATGACATCCGCCATATTTAGTGTAATGATCATGTGATTTATTATGATGAGATAAGCTCAAGATTGGCGGGGTTAATCTGCGTTACTTTTGGTGATTAGTCGGCAATATACCACCATTAAACACCAAGGATGCCCATTGAGTCTTATCCCTACTCATTATAGTCTAAGTTGTTGAAATGAGCTATCAGAGAAACTATACATGAAAGAGTGGAACTGTAATCAGCATGGGTCCTGGTTCTGAGAGGTGCACCCCTGTGGGGTTTCCTCATCACAATAAATAATTTGGTCATTGCACCGACCAAATATGGAGAATGTCATTCGGTGTAAGAGTCTGAAAAATCCAGTAGAATGAACTTACTAAAGTTTGAATTTCCATTGGCTTTTAGGTTGAGCTTTGATCATTTGATTGCATTTACATTGCTAACACAAATAGAATACTGAGTAATTTTTTATATTTGATGTGATATTTGATAGGTATTTTATTTTGGGGAGATGAGGTTTTAAGTGAACATGGGCCCTTCCATGGATGTTTCAGACTATATGATGAGTTATTACGCTTTCAAGATTGTTTACGACAATGGACATAAATCAATTTTAATACCATATAGTGTATATATTATACCATATAGTGTATATAATATTAATGTATATAATAAGATAATGAAATAGCTGCAGTAAAATTTAGTAATAAAGCTAACCAAATATGAAGAACAAATCATATAAAAATAAATACTATTTCAAACTATCAAAAATATAATTTGCATACATATTGTGCATTATATCACATAATTTTCTTAAACGATTTCAATAACTTAGTTGAATGCACATATCGGTCAACATTTGACTATTATAACAATGATATGCTAAAAATTTGTGTTACTAAATTGTGAAATCACTGACAGCACAAGAAAGATGATACCTGTATATTGTTATTTAAATATCACACTATAAAATCAGGTTGCAAAATATAACAGAAAAAATAATACAATACATATCACACATATTCTTAACTACAATGACCAGCTTTTGATATTTCTAATAGCTTGTTTGACGCACAACTAAAACTAAAGCACCAGTTTATACATTGTAAATACTTATATTGCAATTGTAAAAGCTAACCTTTCAAAAGCAATAATGGTAATTGAAATATTTCATTAATTTCCCAATATATTACATTACATGTATAGAAATATTTCAGAGATTCTGTTATATTATTATTTTGTTTCTTAACAGGTGATAATCATAAAACGTAACTGTTTTCATAGCATCACTCACATACATATGTCTAATATGACTATATATTTGTGTACTATTCCAGCATTATAGCCTTTCTCCCACTTCCACTGTTATTTATGAATGAAATAGCCATGGCGGATTTCTCTCACACTCTCTTGGCTTGCGCTCACCAGAGCTGTGACAAATCCACTCATTGATATTTTCTTACCTCACATTCAAATACTAAAGGGCCAGTCACATACAATGTGACGTCCAAAACCACGGCCGCATCACGACGTGGTTGTCAGTGGTAATATTTTTGGTCAATTTAGACTTAGACATGCTTTGAACGTGATGTGGCTGTTGGCAGCTGTTCCACTGGTGTAGCACTGCCATAGCACGCCTAACCATATCCAGCCATGTCTAAGATGAAAAGTAGTTGAAGAAACAGTCATATATTGGTATCTATAGAGTGCTTAGAGGCTTCCACCCTCGAGAGCTTCCATGTCTAGCTGCGTCCCCCCCATGTATTGATCACTGCCGTAGCACTGATTATAGCATCTGCTTCACGGGTGTTGCACGTCTTTATCACGTGTACCGTCTGCGATTGGACGCAAAATAAAATTTTGAACAGTTTAAAACTTGTTTCCGCATCCAACGACTTTCAGATTTCTTTCCACGTCCTCTTGCGTTCATACGTCGGCTGTAGCATGTCTTAAACACATTAATGGGTCATTAATATAACTTCAATATCACTGACAACCACGTCCAAAAGATTTTCATCAGTGCTATAGACGTGATGTGGCCGTGGAAACCAGTGTGTCAGGTTCTTAACACTTGCAATATCCTTTGATCTTCTTAGAGCCATTCTTTATTGTTTTATGTATAATCACAATTCAATCGAATAAAGCCTGATATCACAATAATGAGACAAACACCTTACTATATTTTTTACCCCATTGCATAATATAGTTTTCAAATAAGTAAATTACTTTATTTCACATAGATAGTAGAAATGGTTAGTTTTGTAAAGAAGATTTAATTGAAATATGAGTTTTAGGCTGTTTATTGCACTTTTAATTATACTCTGGGTACAATTTACAATTTCATTGCTACTGAAAAATGATGGTGTCAATGCTAGCCATTGTGCTAGAATTAGAATAATGCACTTGTTACCTCACAATTTTACAGATATGTGCTCTTACATAATCATAAATTGAACATATATGAAAAAAGTAATGCTTAGAAAACACAAAACAATTATTTGCTTTCCTTTCCATGAAGCGCAATATCTCCATATAATACATGTATAGACACATCATATACATTGTATTTTAGCGGAGAGAGTTTGCAGTTGAAAACTTGGTCAAGTCAAAGTATTAGAACATAATTACAGCAATTACAATTAACATATTTATATCATATGCCACTTACATCGTATTCATTAATCATATAACTGATAAACCTCTATTTTATCTGCCATAGCTATCATGATGCGACCATCAGAGGTAATCGCACACCCTTCTTGGTTTGGTAAATCATCTTTATTCTCGTATTCAGGAAATAGATTTCTAAGGAATCGTCCTTCTGCACTAAACATATTAACTTTTCTGTTGTATTTCTCTAATATTATAATGTTTCCAAGTGTTCCCTCCACAATACGTGCTTCACTAAAAGCACCAATGAATTTCTTTTTAGTACCAGCTTCGTCCAATAAAGCACCTAAATAAGTCCCATCTTCTGAAAACCTATACAAAGCATCATCTGCAGTATCATGAAGGACAATCTCCTTCTTTGTAGTATAGTACACTGATCTAGGTTCATGAACTCTATTATCACTTTCTCCTAGAGAAATATGAAACTCTTTTTCCACCTCTCCTTGGAGGGAGAAAATAATAACCATGTTTTCTTCAGCTATCGTTGCCACAAATCGAGGAAAGTTGCCAGACATATAGCAGCAACTTGTGAAAGGTTTGTTATATTTGTTGAAGACATCCACTGGAATATCCCTATCCATGCTGCTTTCTAATGACATTATTTTGATCTGTTGATCACACAAAAGTAGGATGTGATTTCTGCCAGAATATACTTCGGTGGCATTTCCTATAGGATTTACACATCGCACTGTTTCACCCTCCATATCAAGAATACAAACATGACATTCATCATTGTTTCCAACAAGACACACCAGGAGATTACCAGGCAAAAATGCGATGGACTTAATATCAAGATAACTTGGTATATGCTCACAGAAAGGTTTTGTAATAGTTTTCAACCAGACAGGTTTATCTAACAACTTCGATTTAGGCTTTGACAGCAACTGTGGTTTCTCCAATCTGGCAGGAATAAACATGCCAAGCTCAGGGAATGATTTCTCTGGGGCAAATGCAAAGAAGTTTTTCATATCTTCACTCATTATGTCTTGAATTTCAGCACATTTCTCATTCAATTGTTTCATAGAGGAAAATATATCCCCATTTGTTTTACGTTTAAAATTTTCCAATACAGCCCTGTGAATTTCAAGTTGCTCAATCCTGTCACCTATATCTTCCTTCTGTTTGCTCAGTTCATTTTCTAAAAATTCCACCATATCTCTACCATGCATTTCCACATAAAGCATCAGTGCTTGCATTCGACTTTGTACATCTGTTGTTGCTTCTTTATACTTGCCTGACAGCGTTTCTGATACCTGAATGAAATAAATTCTTGACATATGAAATGAATTTAAAGATAAGTATAGTATGATCTATTGGTTCTATGAACAAAATATAGAGTGTATTCCCATGCTATGAAATTTAAATAATGACAATTTTGTTGATAAACTGGAAGTTTATTTGTCATCTGACAAAATTTCAGTGTAAATTGTACCCATTATCCTAGATTGTATGCACAACATGTAGATACTCATATTGTGCACGGGGCCTAGAAATACAGTTCTCAAAATCCACTTGCATCTTACCATCTGTAGCTTATAATACATTCTTTCTGGAACCTAATGGTTAATTTTCTGTGATAAATACATAATTGCTAAACATTTATCTGATAAAAAAAAATGATCAGTCAGATGTAAACAACCAGTTATTCTGGCTTTTTTTGAGAGTTATATCAATCATGTGTATTGCATGGGTTTGGCAAGCAGCACAAGATCAAATAATACATGTATTTTGTACTCACATGTTCCAGTTTACTAATAAGATCTGTACAATGCTCAACCTTCTGATGGACCAAATCAAGAATAAAGCGATCAACATCTTCAGGAGCTCGAAATTGATCCTGTATTTCTGAAGCAGCATGGTCTTTGTGATATTCCATCAAGCAAGCAAGGCATGCAGTTTGTTCACAATCTTTGCAGAAATACTTGATCACCTTAGAGTGAAACAATAAAAGACTATCACAATGATTCACCAAAGCAGCATACAAGTGAGTAAAAAATCAGTAAGAAAAAAGAAACGTGATAGAATAAGTTGAATTTGACAAATGCAATTTCAAATGATCAGCTTAAAAGTAGGATTAAAACTGAACTGTTATGGATATAAAAGCACATGAAATATAAATATTTTAATTAAATACGCAAACAATATATTTGCATACATGTACTTCTATAAATGCAAACAATATGTTTGTCTACTAAATACCCATGGGTTTACATAAAATTTTATAACTTCAGGCCAGGATTTTAGGTATGCTTGTGCTGCACAGTATAGAGCTTTTTTGTACCACAGTGTTCCCTGTTCTATTTTTCAATTGGTAAGCACATATCACAAACAAAAAAGCTTTATTTCATGAGAATAACCATCAGATGGTTTCATAGAATTATTTTATTTGCCAATTGGTGGCGGTAGCAGACGTATCATAAGATGAATCCAGGGGATGACCCAAATACATGTATGTATTCAGCACTGATTACTGATAGGAAGAACTCTATTAACCTGACTAGAGAACATGGCATTTTATGTTGAAGTAATCACAAAATAGTATTCATACAAAACATACCTCAGTTGGATGAAGCATACAGAGAACAATATCATATAACTTGTGATCTTTGAAAACACCACTTCCATGCTTATAGATACATTCGTCACACACCAGTTTGCTGCAGGATGAACAGTATTTTTTTGCTTGAAGCTCCTTTCCCATAACTAGATTGATAAATATTATAAGTAATAATATATAAAAATATTTAAAATAATTCATAATAATTTTAAATGAAAAATAAAACGGCATAAAATACCTTTGCATAATTCACATAAAATGACAGTTTGAATAACAGTTGATCCCATCCTCAGTGAACCTTCCTTGCACAATGGACTTGGTTTTGAAGTAAATCCACTCATCTTTGAAACCTATACATGTATTTGAGGACCATCACAAATCAAACAATGTAAATTGTTAGAAATAAAACTAAATTAAAGCAGAAACTGAGATTTTGTCTTACATATATCAATTTCACATTCCATTAGACTATATAATGTACACTAAACACAGTTCTTATTATTCAAGTTTTAATAACAATAAACGTCACTGTTAAAAATACCTCTGATAGCATATCTAGAAGTTGTGCGACCCGAAAATCGTCAGGTAATGCAGGGATACCAGCACGTGGTATTCTAACTGGAGTCCTGCATGTTGGACAAGGCATTCGTAAAATAAGTCGACCAGGACCAGAACCTGGACTTGAACTTCTTTCTTTATAAACCTATAGTGTGGATAGTTAAATAAAAAAAATAAAACATACTTAATATAGAAATAACAATAATCTAGTTCATGGAAGACACAGTTTGAAATATAATCTAATACATGAATAATCGATAACTTCCTAAATATGAGCTTCATAAATGCTTTTGTGAATTGGGCCTATTGTGAAACAAGCATAAATGCCATTTTATTACTTACATGTATATCTTCATATCAATGATCCTGTCAACCTTTATTTTCAAAAAATTAATGGTTTATTTTTTTATTATGTTTTTTTTGACAACGTTCAGATTAAACTTTGCACAGAGATTATCTAGCCTAATAGCCACACATCTGGTAGCAACAAAATAAAGAAATGCAATCATTATTTGCATGAACAAACCCCAACAATGATCAAATATTTACCCGAAAAGTTTGTTCCAAACATTCAAGGCAAAAACTGTGATGACATGGAAGGACTTTTGCCTTTCTAAAGGTATTAAAGCAAACAGCGCATTGAAGAAGATCGCTATTTTCAAACATATCTATCACCTGCCCTGGATTAGAACAGGCCATTGCTCAAGGCTTTCCTCCCCTATTGTTGAATATCTGAAATCACATTCACATATAAATGTAAATTAATATATTTGAAATGCAAAATAAATGTTTATCGTTTTTTTTTCCAATATTGAGTATTGTAAAACTAGAAATGTTTGTGCACAATTTAATTTGCGAATTTCGGGGGTAGGTACCAAAACGCAAACTTAAATAGTCAACAAACATTAATAGCCTATGTAGAGTAGGTCCAGGATGGTCCAAAATCGCAAAATTAAATAGTCACAAAATAATTTATAGATGAAAATCGCAAAATTTAATAGCCACAAAATATTCTAGTTTTACAGTAAATTGTTTATTTATAAATACAAAATGCTACATGCAAATTTAATGTGATTATCAGCAAAGTAGCACATTTTTACAAATAATATTCCTAATTGTCCAGAATACAATGCCTCCAGCTTGTGTTCCTCACAAATTATAAATTTAGGTTTTTTCTTAGTGGTCGGAGAAGCAAGTTTTCAAAGAAGCTAAGTTCATGACTACACGCATATGATGTGCTATGTGCATTGTGATACTTCCATCAGTTGAAACAAGTTTATTAGATAATCTAAAATACTTAGTAATCTTAAAACCATACAAGAGGACCATAAGGGTGCTAATAGCGCTCACCTGCATGCGTAAATTTGGCTTTAAAATTAAGTGAGAGGTGCCCTGGTGAATAATGAAACAGGTTCAATTTATACAAAATGTTTTAGATGCACCCCTGGAAAGGGTCAATTTTACATCAAGGGTTATGATTCCAACATTATACGATAACGATACAGCCATACAAGTTTTATGCAAGTTTTGTGAAATCAAATGAAAAATGAACAGACTGTTTGCATTATGCTAAAAAATTGCATGGGCCTCTGTGGATGGGGTCATGCAGTTTGCATTATGAATAAATGCAGTTTGCATTATGACTAACAATTGTTGACGGATGTTGATGGACAGCCGGCCGGACGACGGACGAAAGGTGATCACAAAAGCTCACATGCTGTTTCACAGCAGGTGAGCTAAAAAAGCTAGCTACATGTGCAAAAACAAAATTTGCTACTTCAATACGACAATCCAGTGCTCAAATCCTATAATTAACAATATTGTGTTTAAAAGTCTTTCTTACCACTGAGTTTATAATTAAAATATTAATCTGAATTTTTCAAAGCTATTTCATCTTTATGGAGACCTTATCAAAACAAAATCCAAAAATCCAAAACAATACTTCTCTGGCCAAAAGGATACAAGTGATCTTTTCAATTAGAACGAAAAGTATTGTTTTTGCATGAAGTTCTAATTGAAAATATCACTTGTATTTTAACCCTTTCTGCAAGAGAAGTATTCTTTTGGATTTTTTTATTTTGTTTTGATAATGAAATAAAAATAAAAATTCATGTGGATGTTTGAATTATAAACTCAGTGGTAAGAAAGACATTTTAAACATAATATGAGACAGACTGCCACTTAAAGTATATTGTTAGTACATAATTAACAATGGTTGCAATTCTACAACTGACTCAGGTTTAATTATTGGGATCCTCACTTTATATCTAATGTAAGAGACAGGTCGTTTTGAAAATATTGAATTAGAACAACGTCTGTGTATCTTCTGAGAAAGAAATGAAATTGAAAACGAAGTTCATTTACTTATTAATTGTGAGCTGTATAAGGACCCCTGTACTGTACTGTTTTCAAAAACATTAGATAAATGTAAAAATGTTAATAGTTTTAATGATCAAGAAAAGTTTATATATCTTATGACAAATTTTCAATATTATGTAGCTAAATACATAGAAAATGCATGGAATATGAGAAAAGACAAACTGTATTACTAAAAATTGTAAATTTTATTTTTTATTGCACCCTTATTATAAGATATGATTTAAACTGACTTATAAGCCATTATTGGCTGGGTGATATTACTTATGTATTTAAATATAATCAGAATATGTATATCAAATGTCAGTATAATAAATAATTATTTGACTTGACTTTGACTTGTAATGTGTGTGAACGTTTAGAAATGCAAACACGAGAAATGCATTGCACCGAAGCCACGGAAGACAGTTGAAGGGTCTCATACTTTGACCATAGCTCTTCTATGATCAAATGTAAAATGGGTTTGTTACAAATCTATAGTTGAATCTTGATGGCTATGTATATATATTAGGATCAACATGAATATTTTGTACACATTCGCTTTAAGGTCCAATGCATCATGTATTGATAAATCCAATATTAGAGAACACTGACCATAATCAGTCGAAAGCAAAAAAGCCATCTCATGTGTATACATGTATATGTACATGTACTTATCATATACAGGTGGAAAAAGAGATTGGAGAAGCAGTTGCATGCTATAGCAACGCTCACTTTCTACATATTACATGTTATATTTGCTGCTCTGATATTGATTGAAAATATTGCAGAAAAGTTCATAAGCTTTCCATTCGTATACAATCAAAGACTGTCGAATCAATGCTTTACAATGATACCTGTCACTGCCCATTAATTGCAATTTGAATAAATTCAGTGGAGCATACCTCAGTTATCAAGCATTCATTATCAGCATCTATTCCGATTAACCAAAGCATTGTAATTTATTGTATTGTATTTTATTGATAGCAGTCTACATTGTCTAAATTGCAAGACAAAAATATTCACATCACAATATTTTGTTTTCTCTACAGGAAATACTTTCAGACTCTAATTACTCTCCAGTTTGCAGATTATGCTTGATTCTGATTGGCTGCTGGGCATGACATCTTTATTTCAAATGACATACACACCACACATGTAGTAAACTTTAAATCACATATTCCTTGATACGTTGATTACTCAGCATAACGTCAGATGCTTTAATTTCCAAGAAACAGAGACATTCGTTTTGGATTATTTGAAATCTAGTCCATAGATGAGATACATGTATATGATAACTATGTTTTTCTGGCTATTGTAGTTTCATTTCACTTTAGGATAAATGTTGTCCGGATGTTGTCCTATGTGCATGTGTAAGCACTTCAAATACACAATTAATTTTGGCACCATGAAAATATTCAAAACGTAGATATATTGTTGCTTTTGCTTTAGAAAAATCCAAATATCTGTGTGGTTTAACGGATGTGCTTGGTGAAAGCTAGAAAATTGCTTTAGTATCTTAAAACGGGAGAAATATATGGTATTACATTATGTACAAATAACAGATAATGCAATGGGGGATGATTTCAATTGATATTTATATCGTTGGTCACCTTTAACTCGAATATGAAGAGAGTGAAAAAAATTCAAGTTATCTGAAATCTAGAGTATCAAAATACAAAGAAACATGAAGTGAAGCATTCTTTTTGCTAGAGTGATCCATAAATTTAAGTCGTCAGAGCTTGAGACAGTATATTTCAGTAATGAATAATAAATATAAAACCGATTACAATATCATAGAAAATTTGGTGACCTAAAAAGACAAAGTTTTTTAGATACTGTGCTGCATTTTCTAGTAAAACTTAGTTCCATTTTAATTTGTCACATAACCATCAAATGGAACACATTGCAGTTGGCATTGCCATAAATGCACATAATGAACATTAAACTAAATCTAGCTAATGAAAACAACTTCCTGATAGTGAAACATCATTTGATTAGATGTGAGATTTATGTGGAAGTATCAACAGAGGGGGTATCAGCTTACTTCTATATGACATATGTCAAGTGATAAAGTATTACTATAGGAGAATATCTAAAATGGATGTCACGACTCCTACTATGTTTCTGTAGTTAGATATCCTATTTTAGTTTCTACATGGATACTTGGTATAGATAATGCAGAATATGCACAATGCTGGGGCCCATGGCTTTCACAGCATTTGGAGATGTTAAAACTGTAAAATATCAATAAAAATAAATTGCATTGTTTATAAGACTTCTAAAATAACTTTCTTAGACATTCTGGCAATGATAAATATGTAAATCATATACGGTGTATACAATACTTTAAGGAATTTAAAATCTATTCATATTGGCACCATTCAAAAACCGACTGAATATGCAACCAAAATAGCGGCATTTACAAGTGAAAACAAAAAGGCTATAAGTTGCTGTCAATTCAAATTTTATGTTTGTATGGCTCGTTTTTGTCAATCTAGGGCTACGGATAGCTATAAAAAAGCCTTTCGGGGT
>CM032666.1:49441363-49456791 GCA_019095985.1 Streblospio benedicti | reverse complement strand
CGGGGGTACTCTCAGTTTGGAAAGCCTGTGTTTGGTTTCCCGGGAAAACTGGGTTTAATTTAAATAAAAGGGAAAGGAAAGACAAAAAAATTGAGACAACTGCCCCCCAAAATTTTTTTTAAAATATTAAAATTTCAACCCAAACTCTCAGGTTTAATTTTTGGGCCTTTTAACAATGGGGCAGGGGAATTTTAATTTAAACAACATCGGACCAAAAGAAAGAAATTCGAATTAAATTTTTAAGGAGTTTGGCCCTTGAATGTTTTAAAAAACTAGAAAAAAAAAGAATTTTAAAAATTTTAAAAAAAGAAACTTTTTTTTTAATATTTTTTTAAAATACATAAAAAATGTAATGGGAAAAAGATTCAAACAATTAAAATAAAAGGTTTAAAAAAAATTTTTTGACTTATTTTTACTTGAAAAAGTGTAAAAGGAAAGAAAACACGGAAAAAATCTTCAGGGGAAAAAAATTTAAAAGGGTCTCTTTATTTGACCATAGCTACAAATCTATAGTTGAATCTTGATGGCTATGTATATATATTAGGATCAACATAAATATTTTGTACACATTCGCTTTTAAGGTCCAATGCATCATGTATTGATAAATCCAATATTAGAGAACACTGACCATAATCAGTCAAAAGCAAAAAAAGCTATCTCATGTGTATACATGTATATGTACATGGACTTATCATATACAGGTGGAAAAAGAGATTGAGAAGCAGTTGCATGCTATAGCAACGCTCACTTTCTACATATTGCATGTTATATTTGCTGCTCTGATATTGATTGAAAATATTGCAGAAAAGTTCATAAGCTTTCCATTACAGATACAATCAAAGACTGTCGAATCAATGCTTTACAATGATACCTGTCACTGCCCATTAATTGCAATTTGAATAAATTCAGTGGAGCATACCTCAGTTATCAAGCATTCATTATCAGCATCTATTCCGATTAACCAAAAGCATTGTAATTTATTGTATTGTATTTTATTGATAGCAGTCTACATTGTCTAAATTGCAAGACAAAAATATTCACATCACAATATTTTGTTTTCTCTACAGGAAATACTTTCAGACTCTAATTACTCTCCAGTTTGCAGATTATGCTTGATTCTGATTGGCTGCTGGGCATGACATCTTTATTTCAAATGACATACACACCACACATGTAGTAAACTTTAAATCACATATTCCTTGATACGTTGATTACTCAGCATAACGTCAGATGCTTTAATTTCCAAGAAACAGAGACATTCGTTTTGGATTATTTGAAATCTAGTCCATAGATGAGATACATGTATATGATAACTATGTATTTTCTGGCTATTGTAGTTTCATTTCACTTTAGGATAAATGTTGTCCGGGATGTTGTCCTATGTGCATGTGTAAGCACTTCAAATACACAATTAATTTTGGCACCATGAAAATATTCAAAACGTAGATATATTGTTGCTTTTGCTTTAGAAAAATCCAAATATCTGTGTGGTTTAACGGATGTGCTTGGTGAAAGCTAGAAAATTGCTTTAGTATCTTAAAACGGGAGAAATATATGGTATTACATTATGTACAAATAACAGATAATGCAATGGGGGATGATTTCAATTGATATTTATATCGTTGGTCACCTTTAACTCGAATATGAAGAGAGTGAAAAAAATTCAAGTTATCTGAAATCTAGAGTATCAAAATACAAAGAAACATGAAGTGAAGCATTCTTTTTGCTAGAGTGATCCATAAATTTAAGTCGTCAGAGCTTGAGACAGTATATTTCAGTAATGAATAATAAATATAAAACCGATTACAATATCATAGAAAATTTGGTGACCTAAAAAGACAAAGTTTTTTAGATACTGTGCTGCATTTTCTAGCAAACTTAGTTCCATTTAATTTGTCACATAACCATCAAATGGAACACATTGCAGTTGGCATTGCCATAAATGCACATAATGAACATTAAACTAAATCTAGCTAATGAAAAACAACTTCCTGATAGTGAAACATCATTTGATTAGATGTGAGATTTATGTGGAAGTATCAACAGAGGGGTATGTCAGCTTACTTCTATATGACATATGTCAAGTGATAAAGTATTACTATAGGAGAATTATCTAAAATGGATGTCAGACTCCTACTATGTTTCTGTAGTTAGATATCCTATTTTATTTCTACATGGATAATAAGTGTATAGATAATGCAGAATATGCACAATGCTGGGGCCCATGGCTTTCACAGCATTTGAGATGTTAAAACTGTAAATATCAATAAAATAAATTGCATTGTTTATAAGACTTCTAAAATAACTTTCTTAGACATTCTGGCAATGATAAATATGTAAATCATATACGGTGTATACAATACTTTAAGGAATTTAAAATCTAATAGTTCATATTGGCACCATTCAAAACCGACTGAATATGCAACCAAAATAGCGGCATTTACGTGAAACAAAAAGGCTATGTTGCTTGTCAATTCAAATTTTTATGTTTGTATGGCTCGTTATTGTCAATCTAGGTGCGCTACGTGTATATGCTACTATAAAGCTCTACTGGTGTATTTTACATGTGACATCAAAGCGCTTGAATTAAGATTGATAGACATCCTGTATTTTCTGTGCTATTTACCATTATTTTTATACATGAATGTTGCACGTAATGGCACACTCTGCTCAAGCCACTCTGGTGGCGAGTAATTTCTCTATAACATGTATAATTGCATCCAATTGTTTTTGTAAATAAATAGAATATTACAACATCCTACTTTAATATAACAAAATATCCTCGATTTCTATTTGCCTCTAATGCCATCAATATTTTTCAATAAAAAACTCACCTTACTTTGAGCCTTTGTAAACTTATTCCATCTTCATCTGTCTAGGTCTATGTCCTTATAAAGAAATAAGAACACTGACCCGGATGTTTTGATTTGGCTGAGTCCTACTGCATTTGAGAAGCAAAATGGGTGCTCATATGAAACCTGCTCAAAGCCAGTTGCAACATACTTAAAAAGCACTATTTCTGTGCTCTACTCAATACATGTTCGCTCAATATGGGCGATGAGTTCTGTGATGGTTGAAAGCCAAGTTGCAATTCAAATATGCTTTTCCTTACCTGCTGAAAGAACCTATTTAGTATATCTTTGATATGCATATGGAAAATAAGATCAAATGAAATAATAAGTATATCAAAAGTGCCTAAAGAGCACAGTACATACCCAGTATTGTTTCATGTGCACAGTACCAAAAATAAATGCAGGTCATTGTCACAAGTTACAGTGTACCAAATTTGTGAATAATAATAATACAACCTGTATTGAAATGTATCGAAACTATTGCAGAGAATGCTAAAAATTTACATAAAATGGCTTTCTTTCTGGACAGCATGCTTGGCAGTGTAAAAAATAGACACGGGTCATTTTCAGTAGCTACAGTAGAACCTCCAATTAAGACCATGTCTATAATAAGACCACTTTTTACAGTCCCAAACCTTCATCAAGCTACCAAAATGAGCCTCTGTATAGAGACCACCTCTGTATTGAGTCCACCTAACACCGGCCCCAAAGCTTGTCTTAATAGAGAGGTTCTATTGTACTAAAATTGAAAGTCATGTGTAACCAGTATTTTAAACTATTAATTGGAAAAAAACTAACGATTGACCAAATGGTAATTAAAATGTTTACTGCAAGGCATACTTTAATTGGAATAGTTCCAAGATTGGACATGATGGTCACAACTGGTATACACATGCTTTGGTGTAGCCTCATAAATTGAAGTTACATAGTTTTAAAAGATGGTCCACTTGTAAACCACTGCAGGTTGTGCCTATAAACACACATCCATGCACACCTTTTTTTTCCCTGACCAATCTGATATTGCCATTTCATTCAGTAACAAAATAAGGCATAACACCTTACATACTTCAAAAGAACGAGATTTAAATTCAACCTTAACATTTTCTTATTAAGTATCATTACACGTAAATAAGTAAGGTCCCAGTTGGTGAACGCAAGTAGAGGGGTTACAGAGTTTTGTGTACTTAGGCGACATGTTGTCCAGTGGATGAGGCTGTGAACTGGCTGCAACTGATAGATGAAAGATTGCCTGGGGAAAATTTCGTGAGTTCCTACCAGTCCTTATGAACACGCACATATCTTTATCATCAAGAGGTAGAGCGTATTCCCCCTCTGTACGCAGTGCAATGCTTCATGGTTCTGAAACAAGGGCAGCATTCTCCTTTACTATAAATTGCCGAAGAAGAAATGACAGCTATTATTTTCTGGATGTATAGTTTGAAGCCTATACCAATGACGCCAGTTCGGAGAGCATTCTGGAGAAAAATGTTATAACAGATATTGATAGTGTGCTTCCTAAAGGGAGACTAAGATGGCCAAGACATGTTGAGGGCAGCTCCGGGCAGATTAGCAAAGCATTAATGAAAATTTGTAATAGAAGAGAAAGACCAAAACAGACTTGGGATGCAGCTGTGCAAAAAGATTGACCGCGTCTGGGCATGGATCTAATAGATCCTAATGACCGAAACGCTTGGAGATGCAGTTGAGATGTAGATTGGGTAGCCAGGCCACGCCTTCTGAATAAAGAATAATTAGAACCTGCCCAAATAAATTTAGGATTTGATTGAATGACTATAATAACGATTATTTAAAAAGGCCAGAGGCTTCAGGATATACAAACGCACACACATCACATTATTAAATATGTCTATATTCAAAATACTATCACATGAAATTTTTTTAATATTTGAAAAAATACAAAAGTATTTATGAAAGACAATGGTGCAATATCTTAAAAAACACATGAATATTTCCCAACACATCAAAAAATAGATATTCATTAAAGAAAATAACATATTTCTATACACGTGTACAGTAATATTACCATTTTTTTAAGCAGTTACAGACCTACACTGGTGTGATATCTCATCTTACATCCTCCAAATAATGAAATGGAAGGCATAGTTATTCATTGAAAAACCATTATACAATAACCACGCCCATTTTAATTTAATGAAGAGAATTTGCTAATGTGAATTTTCCAATTTTTGCAGTAGTTCTTTCAAATACACGTGTATATCTTTGATTTAATATATGAACTATAAATTAATAGCCAGATATTTTATGAATATCACAGTGTAGCTCTAAATATTGTTATGTTTGGAAATACATCTGTATTTTTGTTATCTTTATCAAATACACCTATACCATAGAATTACTTAGGACATCATAACACGTCTGTGCACATTTAGTTTTTTATCAAAACGAATTAAACACGCAAGACATAAACTGTGCTCTCTATTGCTTTATGCATTGACAAGGACGTCCCATTGCTAGTCGATGTTGTAATGGCACAAACTATGGACAAAATCACATTCTATCAAATATTTTGCAAATAGACAAGTGTATTAATCAGCAAAAGAAAAATCATATGACCTTGGTGTGCAAGATGAGATATACCATTTGTAGAGACTACTCGTCTGATAACACGTAAATGCAACCACCTAAGGGCCCACAAACATGTAAAGGCACCCTACTTACAAAAACACCATAACAACAATAAAATAATTTTTCAAACCATGAGCATTTAGATGGTAATTGTACTTGGTACATGTAACGCAAAAGTTTAATAACTCAATTGTTTGAGCTATAAATTTCATAGGCACTATCGTCTTGGTGGCGCTGACAATTAGAAAGATAATGCCATATCTAGTACGAAACTGTTATGATGAAATGCAAATAAATAACATACATGACATATATGTCTACATTAAATGTTGTGAATATGTATCAATTGTATTGACTGGAGTCATTAGCACAATTTGTAATGTCCAAGTCCTTTTAAAATGCTCTAAAAATCCAATTATGCTAAGATTTAATAGGTGATTGACCAAAAAATATCAACACTTTATTCAAAATCAAAAGTTCATTTCTTTTAGTAAATAGGTATATTTCTTTATACTGGGTGGGTATACAATATAGGTGAAATTACTTCTTGGATTTCTTTTCATATATATCTGGTCTACCAGTGTGATTTCTGAAAGAAAACATAATAAACATAAAGCAAGTTGATTGCATTGTGTTGTATTGACAATAATCCCCGGGCAATAATCATTCATACAAGACTCTTAAACTTACTTTTACAAGAGGGAGCTCATGATCTTTATGATGAAGTATTATCATGACATTGTGTCACCACAAATGGTTGTACATGTATTGGCAAATGGTCACTGAGGAATTAGTGGATAAAGTGTGTAGGTCTGTGTGTGAGTGTGAGTGTGAATGTCCAACTTTGATTTCTTTGGAGGAGGTGGTGTCATCTCAGAGGGTGTCATACATATGCATACGATTTGCAAAGGAGTGGGGAGGAGGTGTCAGAAGGAACTTCATAACTAAGGTGTCTAAAAAATTCTAACTTCCCACACTATAAAAAATGACTGGCCCCTCAAATACCTATTTCTATTTTTTGCAGAGGCATTCTACATGCATATAAATTTAATCTTATTTTTCTTTTATTGTTTAGTTAATGATGAAAGTGGACTTTATACTTGCCTGTAATCCCATTCACTTATTCCTACACCTGAAACACCGTTGACTTCAAAGCGACACATTCTTTCATGTATTCTTGCTTCCCAATCATAACCCATGTAAAATATTGGCCGGTCAAGTACATCTTGCTTTAGATTATACATTTTGTCACCTAAATGTATTGATTTACATGTACATGTATGTATATATATTTAAAACACTTAAGAAATACTCGATAGTTACATGAAATATGTACATAATTGTGACTTTTATTATTTTACACATACAAGTAAATAAATGTATACACACCAGCTTTGAATTTAAATTCTAGATGGTCAGGATCCTTCCCATCCTCTCCTGTCTGATGCAATTCTAAATCTGTCCAAGAAACGGTGTCCATTGATCCATCAGGATGGAAAACATAACCAATGATTAATCTGCAAAGCGCAAATAAACCATGATAATGATTATAAAATTACCAGTTGCCTACCAGTTCTTATTTGTTGTATAATTATGACAATTAAAGTAAAATGTACAGGTGTGGCCTGTTTCACCGACATACTCATCTTGGCAAGTCAGACAAGTAATGCTGTACACCACCCCGCACTTCTTTTCAAAAAGAAAGAAGCCAAGGAGAAAGACGACAGTAAAGGTGAAGAACGTAAAGTCCCGGACTCCCGGTGCGACTACCTTATGTGCAAGGTACATCTGAGACACTACAACGTATCTTCAGGAAACATGGTGTGACAACCTATGTGAAACCGTTCAACACGATGCGATCGCTTCTTGTGAAACCCAAGGACAAACCAGATCCACTCAAGAAGTGCGGGGTGGTGTACAGCATTACTTTTCCGACTTGCCAAGATGAGTATGTCGGTGAAACAGGCCGCACCTTAGAAACTAGGCTACAAGAAAATTTGGACAAGAATAGCTCCTCATCAGCAATCCAGATCCATGGTAGAAGACGGGTCACATCATCCAAGATAAGACAGTGAAGATAGTGGGCAGTGAGGACAGCTGGTCCAGGAGGAAGACAGTGGAAGCTCTTGAGATTTGGAAGAGGAGACCCAGACTGAATCTGAACCAGGGCAAGGCCGTCTCCCCCATCCTGATGAGACTTCTTAGTCACTTGAGAAACAAGTAGTCGTCGGGAACGCCATAAATCTCCCAGTCCCCGATCAGCCACTTTTATGTCAATCAATTTTATATTAATAATTAAAATTCATGGTACATATATGTATAAAGATCGTAGAGACAACACATCTAATCAGAATGAAAATAAAAACCTATCACATTTAAACTTCATCAAATGTGGGCTAAAATACACCAAAATCTAAATTTGTAATAATTTGTTTCTAAAAACACATCGTATTTTCATCAAAAGTAGGACAAAGTACACCAAATTCTAATCAGGTCTGGAGAGTAAGTAGTAAAAGGAAGCTAAATGTGAAATTTGGTGATAATAAGTCGAATACTTCTCCCTGTAGAGTGGTAACAAGATATTAACACGTATCGCTTATAAGTTCGTCAAAAGTAGGCCAAAGTACACCAAAATCAATTCAGTTGTGGAGACTAGTATAGTGAACAAAATTGTAAAGTTTAATGACCATAAGTGAAATCTTTTTCCCAGTCCAGTGGTAACAATTCAATATTCCTTAAATTAATTAATTAAGTAGGTCAAAGTACTCAAATATCAAATCACGTGAAAAGAGTGATATAGTCATACAAAATGTCAAGTTTGGTGATGAAAGGTCATAAAGTCTTCCCAGGAGACAGATAAACACAAATTCGTAATAATTTGTTTTTAAAACACATCGTAATTTCATCAAAAGTAGGCCATAGTACACCAAAATCTAATCAGCTCTGGAAAGTAGACAGTGAAGCTAAATATGAAATTTGGTGATCATAGGCCCGGGATCATAGGTCAAATACTTCTCCCTGGAGAGTGGTAACAAGGTTTATTACGTAACTCTCATAAGTTCGTAAAAAGTAAGCCAAAGTACGCCAACGTCAATTCAACTGTGGAGACTAGTATAGTGAACTTAACTGTAAAGTTTAATGACCATAGTGATATAGACATACCAAATGTCAAGTTTGGTGATAAGTCATAAACTCTTCCCAGGAGACAGATAAACACAAATTAGTAATAATTTGTTTTTAAAAACACATCATAACTTCATCAAAAGTAAACCAAAGTATACCAAAATCTAATCAGCTGTGGAGAATAGTACATCGAAGCTAAATATTAAGTTTGGTGACCATAGGTCAAATACCTTTCCCTGTAGTGTAGTAACAAAATTTATTACATAACACTCGTAAGTTTGTCAAAAGTAGGCCAATGTACAAACAAAAAATTTTGAGACATACTTTTTTACTCAAACAAAACATATTTATTATTCTTAGTATTTGTGTTGTGCCGTCTTAACTGCTGTACAAAATAAGTGCCAAAGATTTAAAAATTTTCAAGTTTATTTAATTTTGCTGAGGACTTTCGAACATAAAGTTCCTCATCAGAGCTAAAATATCTAAAGGTAGCCAAAAATATAAGAAAGTCCTGTGCCTATATAAAACAATTTGCACAACATAAATATAGGTTAAAATACACTGCAGTTCAAATAATGAATTTGGCTTACTTAAATGCCTACCCATCATGGATAGGGAGAACTATGTTGATTACTGGAAACAAGAAATTAAGGATCCAAAGGAGAGTTGCAACATTCAACCTTCGACAGGTTAGTGAAACATCAAGTTGGTTTCAAAGAAGTTGAGAAACAGGCTAGAACAATGCGAAATATGTATTTTAACCTATATTTATGTTGTGCAAATTGTTTTATATAGGCACAGGACTTTCTTATATTTTTGGCTACCTTTAGATATTTTAGCTCTGATGAGGAACTTTATGTTTGAAAGCGCTCAGCAAAATCAAATAAACTTGATTTTTTTTAAATCTGTGGCACTTATTTTGTACAGCAGTTAAGGCGGTACAACACAAATACTAAGAATAATGAGAGGACCTGCTACAGTTCAAATAATTAATTTGGCTTACTTAAAACATACTTAATTTGCAAAGCAATCGCTCAAATAAACACAAATTCGTAATAATTTGTTTTTAAAAACACATCGTAACTTCATCAAAAGTAGGCCAAAGTACACCAAAATCTCATCAGCTCTGGAGAGTAGTACAACAAAGCTAGATATGAAGTTTGGTGACCATAGGTCAAATACTTCTCCCTGTAGAGTGGTAATAAGGTTTATTACGTAATACTGATAGGTTCGTCAAAAGTAAGTCAAAGTACAGCACCGTCAATTCAACTGAGGAGATTAGTATAGTGAACTTAACTGTAAAGTTTAATGACCATAGGTGAAATACTTTTTCCAGTGCAGTGGTAACAATAGTTTTAGTCGAATATATGTATACGTACGTACGTACGTACGTAACATACATACATACATACATACATACATATGCAGACAGAAGCAAAAAGCTAGAAATCTCCCTCCGGACTTCGTCCGGGGAGATTTAATTCCATCTCACGTGACACAGCGCCACCTTCAGTGCAGAAGAGCCAGTAGACGTGGACATGAGTCCACGAAACGTCGCAAGTCGGAGGCAAATATGAGTTTCTGTGTCACTAACACAATGTTAGTTATCCAGCATGACGAATCCAGAAGCTATAAGAATTCTTCTTAATGATAGCCTCTGTAATATTTTGACCACCGGCACCGGTCACGAAGCAGAGCGATACAGGTAAAGAAACAATCAAATTAAAATTATATATGCTAAAATAGTTTTAAAAAAACAATCCTTTACAAATAGGTCTATTACCGTGTCATGGTTTTGGGAAAGCAAATATTTCCAACACAAAGTGCAGTACCATCATCTAAACAAGCATAGTTAATGGCATAGCGATGAAGATCAGCCCAATTTCTGATGTTTCCTAAATTATCAAAAACAACTTACAAAGCGTGTGTAAAATAAGCGATACATTAATTAATAAAATTGCAAAATAAAGTTCTAACCACATCATTTCCCATTACAATAACAATTATGATCTGTTCATGTACATGTAAGACATGAAAGAATGTACCGAGTTAAAAATAATTACCTGTATGAAATAATTATGTGCACTTACCATAAGAATGATCTCTGACACCTCGAACTTTTAAGGGATATTCTTTATAACCTTTTATGTCAACCACACCAGTGATTGTTCCAAATTGTTCATAATGAGTTTGATGTGCTCTAGTAATTTTGAAACAGAGAAAAGTTGCATAATAAATATCAAAGTGTAGCTTTAATTCGATGTTTCCCATTTGATTGACTTACTATGCAAAATAACATAAAGTGTTAACATACATGTACATCAAAAAATAATCGGAAGTTCTGACATACATGAGATGCCATGAATATTTTTAGAGAATTATCCTCAAGCTTTCAGAACTACATGTGCATCATTCATGTTGAAGCTTGATTACCACAAAAAATTGTTAACAATACAACATAATTTGATAAAATATGTACATGTACATGTATATTGTGTTTAGCTCAATCAGATAGTTTTCACCTGCCTATGCACATTATATTTTATCATTATTTTGCAAGCTGTCATGACGGAGATCAAGTTCCACTGTTAGTAAAAATGTTTGATTACTGAAATGCAGCAAAAGGTCCACATTTACCATAAAGGTGTTGGGCGGAAGCCCTACAATACTTAATTAGACTCTGGATATAAACTAAAAATAACAGATGCATCTTACTCTTTTAACATGTCAAAATATTCTTTAGTCCATGGTTCCCTTGCCATTGCTTCACACATGGCCCATGTATCTAAATCTGTATCAAAATCAAAGTGCTTGGTATCTGCATCCCAATCCAGATCAAATTTTACAGAAACTTCTTCTTGGTCACCATTTTTCTTGCTTAATCTGATAAAATTTAAGCAAAATATCTTTAATCTACATACAATGTATGTATGTCATACATTATCTGACTGGTCAAGTTCTAATATTTTATCAGCAGTACTGATAAACTGTTGTCTAAACCGGGAGGTAGCCGTATATTCTTATTTTTAAATTTTTAAATCTGCCCAGCTCACAAAAATGTAGGTCCAAAATAAATTAGGTTGACTTTTTATCGACATTTGCCAAATGTGTATTTACTGAAGCCACCTCCCTGAATTTAGACATTGCAATTAAAATAGATATTCACAATAGAAGTTTAAAAAAAAGATAATTAATTACACTTTGTTGCCAAAGTCAAAGTGTTAGATTATTTTCAATATTGCAATATTGATTATTCCTTTATTTATTTGCAACTTTAACATAGATACATGCATAAATATCCATTCACCTCATTTTCCCATCAAATGAAAGTTTCCATTTTTTCATTGGCTCTATGGGTTCAAGCTGTAAGCCATCTGCTGCATATGACATTTCATCTTTTCGATATAGGCAAGTATCAGGTTGTGAGGTAAGTTCTAGTAATCCTAATTCTGGAATCTATAGATTTGAAAATAAATGGGGACATAAAGGTTTGCATTTTGAAATTGATGAATCCAACTGTTTGATAAGAATCTGGTCAAAATATTTACCCTAATAAAAGAAAGTGTCTGCGTGAGTTTTTCATGGCGTCTTGCAGTTGCAGATACAAAAAAATAGCCATCAGAATTGCCAGCATTAAAGTATACAGCATCAACAGCCTATCAAATAATAATTGATAAAACACTCTTAGAAAAAGGTCAATATGAAAGAATCAGGATCAAAACCACACAATAGGGTTTATTTGTAAATATATGTACATTGTAAATGTTTCACAGATATGTATATGATTACTGCGTTTGACTTTCTGGATTTGATTAACTTGATTTTCTCGACGGGGTGCATTTGTGATATGTATGCACATATAAATTGTCCCCCAAAAGGTGTCAACAGTTAAATTGAACATTTTGGATGATTACTTCTCAGGCTCCACTAAATATATTGTAAACATCATGTACCGGTATATATAACAAGAGAACGTTGAAGGTCCTATATTGCCCACCTGTCCATATGAAAATCTTACCGGTCTATCAATGTCAAACATAGAGTTGACCACAAACTATGAGCTACTAATTGTCATGAATGATTGGTTTTATCCTGAATGATGAGTTAATGATGGTCACAAATGATAGGTTTATCCCCGACGAGCCCCCAATTATTACAAATCAATCATACAAAATGTAAAATGTAAATGTAATTGTATTGGTTTATAGTCTCAATGAACAGCTCATGCCGTTTTCTAGTGACTTTACATCTACACCAGGTCAGTGGCATCATTTTCACACTACATATATCTTTCTCAACTCCCTGGGGAGCATACGGCATTGCTGCTATTGCGCACATGTGCTTATTACCCACATTTGTGACCTGTACCTATTTAACGTGTAGGTACCACGGAGCAGTGTGCAACCTGTTAGAGGTAAGTTTGCTCAACACTTACCATCAGACCCGACCAGGAATCGAACCCACGACCTTCTTGTCATGAGTCCAACTCCCTAACCATACGGCCACGGAAGCACACCTGCCTATTCAAAATGTATAGTATGTGGAGTCTCCTGGAGTAGACGAGAGGTAGTCTCGTCATCCAGAGACTCTTCCACTGCATCTATTTGCGTCCGGCCTTCCCTAAACGCGGGATTCACCAACGACAGCATCGGGATTCCACTGGTGACTGTCGCGGTGGTAACTGTCGCAGTGACCACCATAGTGGTGATCACAGCTGCAGCTGGAGGGAGGGCAGGCAATGTGCGTCTGCTTCAACTGCTCCAACCCAATAGTGTGTGTTCGCAGTTCCACTATCAACATGGATCGTTGCAGCTTGTCAAGAGCACTTTTCAGCACCCTCACCTGCCGTATCACTTGGGGATGCTTGCTCAAGTCGTATTCTTTGAAGACGCAGTTGAGACCGGAGCCCACACTGCGCATAGCAACAGTCAGCTTGCCCACGTTGTCAGCATTCCTGGCCTCGTGCTTTTGCATGATACCGATATCATGCTTCTGATTTGCTGCATACTCCCAACACTGTCTCCAGTTTGCGCCCTACACCCTCCAACTCTTTCTTTATCAATGCTACTTTGTAGTCCCAGCTGGTATCTATCTCGACTACCTCAGTAGTGAACCGCAACGGGAGCCCTGCAACCCCTCCTGGGCTCGCTGAAGCTGGGCGGTCTACCCCCCTCCAGCCGAGACTTCTTCAGCTCTTTTGACTCTGCTTTGCTCGAGTCTTCGCCGGGATTGAAGCCTCCATGACTTCAACTCTTCTACACATGCCTTGGGACACTGGTAGCGGAAGAGATCTAACTGGCCGCATTTCCAGCAGCCCTCATCTCTTTTTCCTCGCCACCCTGGGAGTTCCGTGCACTTCTTTCTCTGTCGACTTCTCAACGGCGATGTTTGATTGCTCCGTGGCCTGCGGCTGCATTGCGCCCTGTTGGTCTAGAATCTCAACCAACCGCACAACATTGGCAGTCAGCGGGTTCTTGTGTTTTGCAGCGTTCTTCTATTTTTCTTATGTTATGTATGAATGATACTTGCCAGGGTTGTCTCAACTCTTACAACGCAACAGCTCCTGCATCAAGACTGTTAGTTCTACCAGCTGGACAGTGACATTGTCTTACATGCGACAGAGGGAGGCCATGCCCAAAGCGAGGTCGATTCATTTCATCATGACATATGATATCACCTGATTTTTTGCCTTTTTTCCCCACTCCCCCCACCCCCCTTGTCACCTTTTGTCATCTTTGTAGCACGCCCCTCCTGATAAGCTGACGTCATCTTTGCCTCCACCCTACCCACCCCCCTCCGTGACATGGTTTCATGTTTTGCTGCTTCAGTAACATTGATTTAACCGTTGTAAGTCCATATTTGAGACATAATTTTACAAATTCATTTAAGATATAAAGCAAAAATGGCAAGATGACTTCAACTAGTAGATATATCACAACTGACTTACAGAAAGTAATATCAAATTCTTTTAAATAACTACAACTTTTTTCAAAAGGTGACATCACCCAAGTGCTAGACACCCCCTCCCCCCCCTCTCAACTTTTGTCATCTTTTGCTACCCCCACCCCGCTGCAATGAACCCAATTACTGGAGGCCCTCACCAAACACGCTTTGTAAGTTTTGTTACATACACAAAATCAATCCCGGATCTGCCAAGAGTTAATCCAGCGCTCTATGCTTCCGTATTACAATCCAATCCGCCAATTGATGCCAAAAACTCAGATGGCCTTCGTTATAGGTAAGCTTAAAAACCCGGACAGACACTGCGTCATTGGTGAAAATGCACTCAAACACATAGCGTCTGTTCTTTTATGATCGCTGTATGCTAAAGGATGTGCCCAAGGATAAACGGTGCAGACATGGTAACGCCTAGCATCGGGAGAGGTGCCATCTAGAGGATCAAAGATGACGCCAAACCAGGGTCCGTATTCTCGTACGTATCGCCGAATGGATTCGCCCGAATTCAATTATTATCGTTGGGCCGATTCGTTAGAAAATGGTATTCTCGTACAGCAATATATTTTTTCGCACCAACGAATTTCGCATCTTTCGTGCGACAAGGCTTATTATTAATTTTCGTTTTCTGGAGAAAAAAGTTATTGTTTTGACAGCTGTATCTTCTGCTTTATTTGTAAACAATGGCATATGCCAATGATGTATTGAATTGTCGACATCCACAAGGCTAAAAAACCTTTGCTTCAATGACGTATTGAATATGTCAAGAGCAACAAACCAAAACCAAAACTGTTAAAAGTCCACCTTTGTCTAACATACAGTATATAATCAATTTAAAAAAATGCAATAGGCATATGTATGAATGGTACTAAACAAGTATTTAGATTTGAT
>CM032666.1:49387131-49441263 GCA_019095985.1 Streblospio benedicti | reverse complement strand
ACATACTTCAGCAATACATTTTATATTGCAAAAACCCATAGTAATAAAAATATTTCACAGCAAAATATCACACATAATAATTGTAGTTGTAAAAAGTATTTCAGTAAAAAGTATTTCAATAAAAGTTTAAAAAAAAAACATGTTCACATCCATTCACAATTGTGTTAAAATGCCCTAAATAGTATTTTTAATGGAGTAAATAATATTAATCATATTTGGTAACAAGTTAACTCATAAGTTCCATCTGCTACCATACCCAGTTTCCCGTGACCTGCCCTGGCTAATATTACACACACTTATTTTAAAATAACCTGAGTTATTTTGTTGACCTGCGTTATGTCAAACCGTTTCAAATATATAGACAAATAATCACCACATTTTTAACAATTACACGTGTGTGGATCCTTAACTACATATATTTATAAAGCTTTCAGCCCACTGTCATCAGACGCTTTTCCATGTAACATTACATGTAACATTAGAGTTTACCTATGCACCGATTCATATGCTACATAGTTTAGTTTTATAATCAAAACTTGACCAAATAGTACTGGTACATTTTTCAGATGGCAATGATCAAATACATTAATTACACATCCTCAATGTGTAACATAAATATTCCTTCAACTATAATTAAAAATAAATTTTAATGTTTAACCTTGAAATTATTTTTTCCACTTATATAGACAGTAGTGAATTGTAATCTATTACTATTATTGTGAATCTTCCTACTGTAACTAACCTATATTTCATCGTAACAATATGTAGTTTAATTCTCCTCAGGTCTATCTACGTAACCTGCCTTGTAACATGTCCTGTACCTATTTTCTCCCATTTTTTGCGTTTAAATTTCATTTGAAATTTCACAATAACATAAAACTTTTTTCTACTGGCCAACAATTAACAATACCAACCACACTTATACCATATGCACACAAACTATATGTCTCCTGGTATTATGATCCACTTGGTCGCACTTGAGAATTGTCTAATTTTTCTACAATTTAATTTCATCATAATTTAATTACCAAAACCTGTTGAAATATATATATAAATCCATGTACCAAAGTATCAATACAACAAATACTCCATTAATATGCTAAAACAACACAACAAGTACTTCATTACTAAATTACAAAAGTAAATATTCAGTCTAAATATCAACAACTATGAATCTCGAAGTAAACATTACATTTCAGATCCATAATAATATATTCATAACAATACAAATACCAAATTGGATTACTTTTTAGCACTCATTTGTTATTTCATGTTTCTTTATACATATAATTCATTACTCATTAATTTACTTTTTTAAACGTGCTCAATTCCTCAGTTCTGCTCTACTTTTATAGTGGGACTATGGAAACTAGGATAGGAATACGATGAACAGTAGCTGTAAATTACGGTAAAAGTTAGATACTGTTAAGATAAAGATTACTTATAGTTCAGGGAAACATGACGGTCAACAAAAATAAGACTGTGGTAGGAAGGAATCCTGAATATCGTTAATAACGCAAAGGCCAAATAAGTCGCTCAGATGATAACCTATGAGCATATAAACAAAAAGATAATAAGATTAACATTAGTGTGTGGAACGCACCATTATGGTCAATAACGAACTAGGATTATACTAAATAAAAACAAGCATATAATTGCGGAAAAGCACGCTACTTATACTCCAATTGTCGATGTGTGTACTCTGCCCTGTATTTGCCCCAGTGTTCTTGCCCACCCGGGATCAGCTCTTAAAGTCCCCCCATCTCATTGGTCCCCCGTCTTGATCATTGGTCCCCACGTCTCATTACTTCCCCCATCACATTGATCTTATTGCAATACTGTTATATGTACAGTTAGGATTTCAGGGGTGGATTTATGTCCTGAGTATGAGGGCTATGTGTTAAAAGGTAGAACCCCACCACCCTAAATGTTTGAAATTGTGAGTGCTCAGAGGTTGTGGAAGGGATGGGGGCAGTGATCCGCTACTCCAATAGACCATCTAGAAGAGAAACATTTCAAAAGTTTTATTCCAAGTTCTGTTAGGCTCTGGAATAATACTGCTCTTAATCAGAGAAATAAACAATATATTACGAAATTCATAAATCATAAAAGTCCTGAGTTGTATAATCATGGACATAGCATAGAAAATTCAATATCATGCATGCTCAACTGCTGATGCAGTGCAGTAAACTTAATCATCATTTGTATAGACTACATGTTGACTCGCCAGCCTGTTTTTGTGGTCTGGGCTAGTGGTGGATGTTGAGCAAACTCATATTTAACAGGCTGCATACTGCTCCTTTGTATCTACCCGTTAAATGGGTACAGGTGAGGTAAACAAGGATGCCAATGACCTGTTGAAAATATAAATCCCTTGAGCACAATAACAGTGAATTGCGAGTGTGACCATTTACTTATAAAGTATGCAGGCTTTTATGGGTTTTATGCAGGCTCTTTGGTATGGGTGCGGTTGCCAGTACAGGTTTAGTTTGTGCTATACTAGTATATGCAGTTGTAAATTTGAATTTTGATAATTTGTGGCTAGTGTGAAGCAGCAGCAAGGTGGGTGTAGATGTGACTTTGAAACCTGCCCAGGACTCTTGACTTTAGTCTATATGTCAGATCATAAAAATGTCCAGAAAACATTTTGTGTTGTGGTTCAGCATTGTTAAGCAATATAGAATAAAAATGCCATATGTGCGTAAAAGCAGCAACACACGCGGCAGCAGAAGCAGCAGCAACTATAACATTATTACCATACCAATTGAATGAGGGACCAATGAGATGGGGGACTAATGAGAAAGTGGACCAATGGGATGGGGGACCAATGGGACGGGGGACCAAAGAGATGTACCCACCCACCCAATGTCATCAAAAGATCAAAAGATCATTGAATCATAGGATCATTAAATCACGGCAATGTAAAAGATATTACTGTGACGTCATCAGTTATTGGTGACTTTTTCATCTAGTCAAATATGAAGACAATAGTGTCATGAATGGGATAAACGAGATGGCTGGTATTTAAAAGCAATATCAAAGAATTCCAGTCCTCTGCATTCATGTGTCATTAGGATATCAAAGCAGTCTTAGGCAAATGCATTTATTTGGATGTTGAAGTCAACTCCATTTCCAAATACCAGATAGTCATGGTCACATGTTAGCAATTAACTAGTAAATGGAGTAGCTGTCATTCCGACTTGGGTTTTAAACTATTAATAGTGCATCCTTGAATGAGTTCATCGTGTTGGTAATTAAATAAATTCATTATTTTCATCTTTCACAACACTAAAGAATCTATTACCATTTGACAGTTTCGTCTGCTTCTGCAGACATTTTCAAAAACACTACTGCGCATGTCAGATCATGGTTATGAACACTGTTAGATAGATGTGAGGGCATAGTTACAGAAATAGATGACAAGAAAATGGAAGAACACATCATAGATGCTTTGACAAAGTGTGGCTAACTGAAGTGGTCGTTTAAGAAGGTAAAGAAACAAATAGCTGAGAAGATGGAGAGAAAGAGAAGAGAAAGAAAGATCAAGACCAAGTGAAATCAAAAGGCCTAGTGATTCTACCATATGTAAAGGGTGTCTCTGAAGGAATTACAAGAATCTTGAATAAGCACAAGGTGGCAACTGCTGTAAAGCCCATACAAAAAATCAGGAACTTGTTGGTGCACCCAAAAGATAAAGTAGAGATGAGTGTGAAATGTGAAGTGGTGTATAAGATTCCTTGTGGATCTTGTAAGAAAGTTTACATCGAGGAAACAGGAAGAAAGCTGGGCATTAGAATAAAGGAACATCAGAAAGACGTTGAACAACATGGAAAGTTGAATTTCACCAGAGCTGCCAAAAGAGAGTCTGCCACAGAATTCAACAAAAGTGGCATCACAGATGACGTCAATAAAGAAAATCACAAGATTGATTGGAAGGGGATGACAGTTCTAGATAGAAAAAGTATGACTAGAGCGATCAAGGAAGCTATCCACATCGGATGCAAAGTCAGACCATGAACAGAGATGAGGGGGCCCACCAGCTTGCGAGAGTCTACGACCCAGTGCTTGCCGCAGGAGGTGACGGCGGCCGTAAACCATGATCTGACATGCGCAGTAGTGTTTTTGAAAATGTTTGCAGTTGCAGACGAAACTGTCAAACGGTAATAAATTCTTTCGTGTTGTGAAAGATGAAAATAATAAATCTATTAATTGTGCGTTTATTGACATATCCAATCGTAAATCTAGGGTATACAGTAGCCTTCATTTCTTTTTTCTTTTTTTTTATATATAAAATGGCAGATTTTTTCTTGGTATGGCAAGGTAACATATATCATCATATGTGTGTATAGTATTGTGGCCTATACCTCTGGTTTTGCAACATAGTAGTAGACTGAAATGACTAATGCCTGTTCTGTATTTTCAGATACTGAAAGGTCACAATGGAAAGATCACCACCTGTTCAGTTTACACCCCAGCCTTTATTTGCAAAAAGGATTGAAGAAAACATACATAGTGTATCCACTTATAACACTTATCTTTTAAATGAGATTCGAATTATGCAAAAGAAAGAATGTTTCACAGATTTTGAACTAACTCTTAATGATGGAACCGCAGTGGCATGTCATAGATTAATTTTGGCTGGTGCATCACGATTCTTTAATACAGTTCTTTTAAGTGGCATGAAAGAATCTGTAGATAGGAAAATGGCCTTGCCCTCTATAGACGCACAGTGTGCTAGATCACTAATTGATTACATGTACACTGGTAGTATTTTGGTAGAATGGTCAGATATGCACAAAATGGTTGAAGCTTGCCACTTCCTTCAGTTGGAACAGTTAAAAAGGGATTGTGAGGAACATATATTGAGACAAATGCCGACTGAAGAAACTCCTATGTGGTATGATATTGGCATTACGTATCAGCTACCAAAAGTAGTAGATAGATGTGAAAAACTACTTTTTAAACATATTGAAATACAAGAATATGATTTTTTCAAACAAATCCACTTTGATAAATTCATCAAAATTGTATCTCGAGATGATTTGGAAACAGCATGTGAAGACAATATTCTAAAAGGAATTTTATCTTGGATACAATATGACAAAGCAAATCGTTTGCAATATGCTCTTGAATTATTAAAGAATGTTAGATTGTCATTTTGTAATGAACAGTGCCTACCAGCAATATTATCATCTTTAGAGGCTCAAGAGTATCCATCAGAAGTTACAGATTTTTTAACCAATGCTTTAATTAACAAGAACGACTTGCCAAGACATTGCTACACTGAAAGACATTTATTAATGACATGTTTTGGTTCGTCAGTTAAGTATGCTGCTCCTGGACCCTGTTTTCAATTGAATGCTTCTTTGAACAAATGGGAACTTCTTGGAAGATGTCCATTGGGCAGAAATGGAACTATAGAACCACTGTCCAATGGTTTTTTACATGTCTTGAACTGTGGACATCACGAGAAAATGTTCCAATTGTATGATACAGATAAAAAAGAAAGATGGAATTTACCATCACTACCGTTTGATAGATGCATGTCCATCGCATGTGTTAGTAAGGAAGTGTTCGCTTTAGGAAGGGAACGTCATGAAAATGGGGTATCCAGCACATTTCTGAAAATAAATACTGTTGCAAAAGAAAATGCTTCATGGGAACCTTGCCGGCAAATGTTTTCACCGGTGAACAGTCCTGTTGTTGCAGTTGCCGGAAATTACATCTATGTTTTAGGTGTTTTATCTCCACAAGGTGTTGTACTGTCATCATTTCGATTGATTTTTTATCGCTATGATGTTACTACAGACACCTGGCATGACCTTGGAGGGCCAGGTCTTTCATCGTTAGGTGTTATCATTGGATTTGTTCACAGTTATTCGGGAAAATTGTTTTACATGAGTGACTGTCCCACAGACCCATTTGTTGGGTTGTGCTACGATATAGAAAGTGATACATGGGAAAGGATTGATTCTGGTGGATCACCAGCAGCATCTGGTGATGGGAAAGTAATTTGCTTACCACACGATGATGAACTTATAATGTTGTTGGTTGAAAAAGATCAGGTCTACAAAAAGGCTTTCAATATGATAACCCTTGAATGGGCAGACCCATTACTTCCATTTCCACAAAACTTCTTCTCTAAAGAAAACTTCCTCCACATGACTGCATGCACACCTTCCCATGGTAACTACGTGTCTCCAAGATTCAATATGACGATTATTTCTTCATCAAAAATACAAAAGGTGATTATGTTATTAGAAAAGCTTATGAATGGGGACATGATTGAGTAGTTTATGTAAACACTTTCTAATTTTTTTGAAGAATCTTGAATTTAGTGCAATCAATTGTACAAGGATGATGTTAAAATCACTACCGGTATATTTTTGGTATCTACATGTATCTATCAAAATTCACAGAGAAGTGGGATGGCGTTTTATCATCCCGTTTTAAATCTATTGTTAAATGGTGTCCGCCACTGTTGTTTTATATCCTAAACTTTTTAAAGTGTTTTTAGATGATTTTAATCTCAATCTTAACTATTTTTGAATTTAGTGCAATCAATTGTACAAGGATGATGTTAAAATCACTACCGGTATATTTTTGGTATCTACATGTATCTATCAAAATTCACAGAGAAGTGGGATGGCGTTTTATCATCCCGTTTTAAATCTATTGTTAAATGGTGTCCGCCACCGTTGTTTTATATCCTAAACTTTTTAAAGTGTTTTTAGATGATTTTAATCTCAATCTTAACTATTTTACAAGTCTGATGTCATATGAAAATTATTATTTTTAATCATCTATTCTATGCAGATGATACTCTCTTATTAAGTATGTCTTATTAGATGTACAATGTGTTATGTAATGTTAAGTTTTTAAAAAGTTGGCGGTTGTAGAGTGGCACTTAATAATATTTTTAGCTCACCTGTGACCTGTCACTCTTGTGATAAAGGTGAGCTATTGTGATCACCTTTCGTCCGCCCTCTGTCCTCTGTTGTCTGTCTACAATTCTATTTGCAAAATAATTTCTTTAGTTTTCAATCGATTTTCGCCAAACTTGCACACACTGTTGTATGCTATCATCATTCCTTATTTAAATCAAGTCCCTTTGGGGGTTGGGGGAGATTGACCCTTACTTACAACATGTATGCCTGTATGATCATCATTCCATTCTTCAATCATGCCCCTGGATTTGGAAATAGACCCGGTCACAGGTGTTCATTATAGATTTTTATGAACAGTTGCTTAATTTTTCATTTGACTTGCACCAATCATGTACACAAGTTGTATGCATGTATGTATGATCATCATTCTCATCTTGAATCATGCCCATGAGAGGAATTTAACATAAAAATCATTAACTATGCCAATTGATTACATTTTTCCCCCATGTATGCTACACAGTGCAAGAGGTTTATGAAGGTCACTACTAGGCTATCAATGACCTATTAAAGTCACCTCTTGCATCGGACATTCTTTCTATGTATGATGTTCTGTCAACTTTTAATTATTATATGACAAATTTGATATAACATACAAGTAGATGAAATAGTATTAGACAGGTGAGCGATATAGACCCTCATGGTCTTCTTGTTATATACTTGTTAAATATTATGAGAAGATGTAGCAAAAGATTAATTTTATTACACACGTTATTTGTTATTTTTAAATCTTTTTGTAAAAGTATCTTTACCTTTGAGAGCAGACTGGAAAGTTCTATTAATTTGCTTGTTAAGTGTACATCCTATTCTATGTTCTATGAATTGTTGAACAACTAAACTAGATAATGTGCTGGTCACAACAGGCTGTGCGTACTTCTACTTCCAAAAATGCTCAAAACGCAGGAATTCATGTGTGTGATGCACATCTGCCTAACAAACTCTCATGGCCGCAGACATGCCATAGAGACTAAAGCATAGTCAACAATCACTGCTTCCACCCTTTGTTTTTTTCTGGTATAAGGTGAACGCCTAATTGGTGCACCTGTAGTATGTGTTGTTTGTGGGTCTCGCCCAAATTACCAGGGACTAGTGTGAATGCATCTGACGTGGTATGTGCATGTTGGACACACTTCACTTTTTTGCATTCTTCAAGTCATGCACACGCTTGTCTTGCGACTATTCCTACACCTTCCTTCAAAATCACCATGTCCTCTTATCCACAGCAATTGAGCTTCACGCGCGTGGACCTGAAGGTGACATATAACAAATGCAGATTATCAAGTGGACAAAGATCTCTTGAAGACGCAAGTCCAGTTGTGACCAAACCTCATAGCAGTTTGGTTTTTACTCACCATCCTTACCTGTGACATGTATATTTGTATATGTGTTCTTTTATATGGATTTTATATGCAAATAAAAACATCATATTTTTTTATAAAATAAACTTACATTGTGTTGGAGTAAGAGCAGTTGATTTTACACTCGAGATATGCACCCCAGCACTGTGACATTGATTTATCTAAAGAATTAAGTGATGTGCCACTAGTTTTACTGGGTGGAGATATGATAAATGTGTATATAATAAAATTGAATAATCCATGCCCTATGGGGCCATGGAAATCTGTGGGCATTGCTCTATATATTGCACATCTATGCTACCAAAAAAACTCTTAAAATTTGAAATGTTAAATATTCACAGTTGGCAACCTATGAATTTCCATGACCTAATTCGTAGATCTAGTAAATACAATTAAGTCTTAGCATTTGCGGACTTGAGCTAAAATATAACCATGCACACCCTTAATACAGAAGCATACATCTGATTCACTTCTCTTGGGACCAGCATTCTTTTGTTAAAAATTTCTTTTTAATTGTGAGTATTTTCAACTTTTGCAGTCATTTTCAAACATTATGAATTGTGTATATTAGGTAAAGTGTTCTATCAATGCTGTGCTCTTAGAGCACTTTTAATCTAATGTAATTATTTGATGGTCATGTGTTTGTATTGAAACTCAATAGGAAAAATAAAATGATTGACTTAAAATTGCTCTCTGGAAGGCAAACTTTAAATTGGACACGGGTGATGTTCACTAGGCATGTCAACATTTTATCAAGTAGAACGTTTTCTTTCAAGCATTATCAAAGCGATTGCAAAAATTGACGCCCCAAATCAGATCACTTCAGTGTTACATCTAACAAATAGTTGTGTCAAGTTTGAACAAAATTGGTTCTTCGATACATGCTCTAGCTTGTAGAGACATACCTAGTCTTTCCAAAGACCTTATATCTAATAGTTTTTATTTCTATTATTACATAAACCCCTCGTGTCAACGAGCAATTGTGACGGCCTCTAGCTCTAATAGATATAAGGTCTTTTACAGAACCCTAGGAATTCCACCGATATTAAATATGCAGCCTCAAAAATCCTGCCATGTTATAGCCTTTAAAACCAGAGTAATCACTAGCAACAGCTGCAGAAGCAGCAGAACATGTATGCATGGGTGATCAGGTAAGGGTCAGCCAAGATATTTATGTAATCCTGATGTGTTTCTCAGTTACTTGTACATGTATGACTTAGTTTCTTTTTAACAAAATGGATACACCTCCAAATAATAGTCCCCCAAAAGTTAACTACAGTCATCATCATCATCATCATCATCATCATCATCATCATCATCATCATCATCATCATCATCATCATCATCATCATCATCATCATCATCATCATCATCATCATCATCATCATCATCATCATCATCATCATCATCATCATCATCATCATCATCATCATCATCATCATCATCATCATCATCATCATCATCATCATCATCATCATCATCATCATCATCATCATCATGTTTAGTTTAAACTGCACTAATTTAATCCCTGAAGCAGGGGTGGGTCCAGTCTGACATCACTTCTTAGTCACCATCCAAGCTGTCCATGTCGGAAGGGTGGGTCTCAGCCATTTGCCAGCTGATCCGACCACTTCCGCCCATGTCTTATTTGGGCGGCCACGGCTTCGGCCTCCACCGGGGTCAATGTCCTGTACTCTTCTTAGCCAGCCATTACTGCGCTCGATGTGGCCGTGCCATCTGAGTCGCCTTGTGCGGAGCACCTTCACTATGTCATCCAGTTGCAGCCTACCGAGTAGGTCTTGAGAGCTGGCCTGATCCTTGGTGGTGACGCCGCACATCCAGCGGATCATGGCCCGGTCATTGCGTTGCAGTCGATGCAGATCAGAAGAGGTCGGAGCCCAGGTCTCACTTGCATACAGCATGATGCTCCTGACACAAGAGTTGTATACAAGTCCTCTCGAAGTGATGGGGATAGAGCGAGAGGTGAGGATGGGCAGGAGCTCATTGAATTTGCCCCAGGCTGTGCGACATCTAGTGATGGAAGCAAGCTCACAACCGCCGCCAGAGGACAGGGTGTCCCCGAGGTAACAGAAGGATGGGACCACCTCCAGTCTTTCTGTGCCGACTGTCACTTCAGTCATAGGTCTGCTGTCTATTGGTCTAGCCAGACCACTGCACCTGTTACACCGGAAGGTGGGGTCGGGGAGCAATATGCCAGTGATGCCAATAAAAACAAATAAGGATGTCAGACTTCAACCTCCTACCTACAATAAGTGCTTGTTGTGTGGCAAAGAAAACTTAAAATCATTTGATAAAGTAAAACTATTAGAAAATGTTCATATCCAATCTTTTGCAAGTTATGTCTAATTGCTTCATTATCCATGATCAGATAACAATAGAGTATCAAATTAACAAAATATTACAAAACAGAACTTCATCAAACATTACCCAATATAAATAAACAGTACCACATGCTAAAACTTCCAGTTACCAGCTGGGGCTGCCTTATTTGTGAATTAACCAGAACCACAGTACAAATACACAGTACCACATGCTTAAACAGGAAAATACCCAACTACAGCTGGACTGCTGTTTCTAAAATAGAAGCCATGTGCTTTTAGTAAATGACGTCACTTCAGCAAAACTCTTTGCAAAATTGACGTCATACAGAGGCTTTTAGAATAGGCCTTCATGTCAGATCATTTATGGGCCTTGAGATAGGCTAAGACATACCCTACTTAAATATAAACAAAACTAGATCAAAAGTGCTCAGAGCTTAGCATCGCTATAACAATGTTGACTCATGGGCAATAAAGATATTTACAGTCACATTGCAATACTGCAATGCTTGATGGTTGCTGCTGTAAATTCATACAACCAAGGATTTTGTTGTGGAATAATGATATGCAAATATTGTAGATTTATATATACTAGTATACTTTACCATAAACAGGCCATGCTCTGTCTGAAAAAATATCTTATCAAGTATAAATAATCATGGTGTTCATGTGATTGATTACCCAACACTATTATCTGAGCACTTTGATCTACATGTAGGTGGCAGTGGCAAAGTTAGACACCAGTCACACGGTGATGGTCACGACTCACATAAACATTGTATCAAATATGGAGGTTATCTTTTTAAGCTGTATTGAAACTATTGCAAAATATGCAAAAAAATTGGCCTAATTGGCCTGGAAGGCAGTTTATTTCAATAGTGTGATGCCAAAATTGGACATATGTGATGGTCAGTAGGTATGTAAACATTGTATCAAATATTGAGGTCATGGATCTAGCAGCATTGAAACTTTTAAAGAAAATAGCAAAAATGGGTTTCTGGAAATCACACTTAAATTTAATTGCAAAGTCAAAATAGTCATGGTCACTATGTATGTAAATATTGTTCTAAATGTGAATGTTTTCTTTCAAACAGTATTTAGAATTACAGCAATTGTAGAAAATGTCAGAAATGGACCAACATTGGACCTCTAGAAAGCACTCATTTGCATTGCACAAACTCATATTATGTTATGCCCTATAGTTGTGTAAAGTTTGAATGAAATTGGTTTATCGGTAAATAAAACTGTTACCGCTGTAATTTTACCTGGTAAGCATAAGTAGGTACATGTATATCTACAGTAGGTGTTCAAAAAAGCATAATAGACTTCTATATTATAATATAATAGCCAAATTTAAAAGTATTAATTACATATTAAGGCAAAATAATGACCATGATAAAACACATACCAATAAACACACACTAATACAAAATTTATTTTACAATATCAAACATGATAAAAAAAAACGCTACATGATCTTAACAATATAAATTGCATTACTTCATTCATTCTTTGTGAAAAAGAAATTTAATGTGAATTTTTCTCGTCCAACACATGAATTTAAACTTATTATTTGTAACAAATTTCTTAGGTTAGTAATACATTTGTATTAGTATACCTATAAAAAATGTCTAATTATGAAGTTACAATTTTTGGGTTAGTCATGAACCCTGATATATGCAACTCTTAAAGATTTGCGAACAGCAGATGGCTAACAAGCCTTTATTTACAAGGAATGTGTCTGACATAACAAAGGCATAGGCTAAAATTGTGCAATAATATACAAAATTTCATACTAAATCTTGAGACAGGAATACCAATTAATAAATGTAAATTGTTGGCATCATGGTAAGATTTTACTAAATTGAAAAGTAACCAGACATGTAATTCTTAAAAACAATTACTAGCATTTAAATAATCACTTAAAAATTACACAAGTCTCTAGACACTAGATACAAGGAATACAACTAGATCCACCCAAGCAGGTTTAGAGCAAATGAAATAGTACAGCCGAGAAGAGTAATGAGTCCGATGTAGCCAAAGGCGCCTCTGTTTCTCTTAGCAGGATCTGTAAAACAGAAATGTATAAATTGTTAAGCAAAATGTGAACACATGTAATTTGTTTAAAAAAGCCAATGTAAAGTAGGTTCAGGATGGACCAAAATCGCAAAATTAAATAGTCACAAAATAATTTATAGATGAAAATCGCAAAATTTAATAGCCACGAAATATTCTAGTTTTACAGCATAAGATTTGAAAAGCCGCCTTGGTGCTTATTATTCTAAAACACCTCATTCACCTGGCAGTTATTCAAGGCCGGTAGGATTATGAAGACGTCACTTGTCAAAGAAAATACTGCCGACAGTAAGTTGAGTGACATGTTCCTAAACCACGATATTATGCTTGTAACTTTGCCATTCCTCATCAGAGTTTGAAACTTAACATATTATAAACTATTGTATGAACTTGATCATTACCTCCTGTGTAATATCCCTTAGCATACGCAACTCTGCTCAGAATCCAGATTGTACCACAAGCAGCTGCCAACCGCTATTAAAGAGGTAAAATAAATTAATAAATAATCAGAAGGTTATAAAATATGAACATCAATTTTTATCAAAAGAAAAGAAAAAAATGCATAGAAGACAATTACAATTGTTTGAGAAAGTGAATGATATTGTTTATCTAAATTTCCATTTTCATAACACAATCACAAAATTAATCAAATTTTACACTATTCATGATATACATGTACTTAGAGCTTTAATAGTGAAACACTTACAGGATATTGAAGTCCACCAAATATCAAGAGGATCAAAAACACAGGGTATGCCTCTAAACTGCAAATACAATTCAAAATGAGTCATCATGGCCTAACATGTAAACATCTACATATCAATATCCACTGTCTGGGAAACTCCTCCCTAACTTGGTGTCATCACTTTGGACGATTGTTTATAGCAATGCACACATACATATTATATCGTAAAACTTATTCTCATTAGTCAGTGACTGTTGGCAAAGATGTATGACTATGGCTGCCATCTTAATAACTGACGGTGTTTCTAAAAACAACCAATTATCTTACCAGTATACATCAGACGAAACTCAGCCATAGGGACTTTTCATAAATGAACAGAAGGATTGTTTGAGGGGCAACAACGTAATGGGATGGTTGTGGTCAGGGCGGGAAGTACATATACCGGTAGGTAATGTGCTGACAGCAAGTTCAGAACGATACATTTTTAATCATAACTAAAAAATGGTCATGAATATCAAAATAAAAATTATAGGAATGAAACGCTATTTTTGGAACAGCCAAGTTTATATTTTTGATTTGCATACACATGGATAGTCACATAATTGGTCATACATGAATGTGTATGCAAATCAAAAATATAAACAAACTTGGCTGTTCCAATCATGGTACCTAATCCCCAATTTTGACTTGTTCAAAATGTCTGACTGTCTCAAAGACACTGGAAAATTCTATTTTCATGTAAGTGTTCACTATTATGTAGACCAATCAGAATAATCAAAATTGCGATGTAGATCTGGCAAAAAAATAGCGTTTCATTCCTATAATTTTTATTTTGATATTCATTACCATTTTTTAGTTTATATGATTGAAAATGTATAGTTCTGAACTTGCTGTCAGCACATTAGTGTCAGGACAGATGTAGGTTGGGTGCTATCAAGTCAGGGCTTAACGTTAGGCATCGTTAGGCGTCTGGCATGCCCAGGGCATGCCAGAGGTTCAGCCGGGCATGTAGTCAGCCATGGTCACATGCCCGGCTGGGCGCCCAGAAATTTCTGGCAATATTTCATCATTCGTTTGATAGGTCAATGGCTTGTTTTAAGTTTAAAGTCCACAATTTAGATAAAATATTTACATCCTACTATTTGCAAATTATTACACAAATAATACCTTTACAATAAATTAGTCTTATGTACATTTAGATGACTTCTCTCGGTGAAAATCTTCATCCTATGATTTTATTGTTTGCTAAATGGTTTATTGAATACTTCCTTTAGAGAATCATGGGCGCTGCTAAATCATCTTCGTGATTGAGACAGTGAAAATGGTCCATTAACAGTAACTTATGAAATTGTTCTTGTCAATGATATTTATATAAATAATTTAACAGAGTGCATGTTTGAATCATCATTTCAAAGTCACAAATAATTTGCTGTTTGTTTCGGAATTTGCTATGAGTAGTATTTCATGAGTAACCTTGTTTTGTAATCATGATGTTTAAACAGATGTATTTTCCATTTTGGCCTCCGAACAAGCAAAGTCATCAGATGCTTTTGTTTTTAAAAACAATTTGCCCCATTATTTCCGTCTTGTATGAGTGTTTATTCAAATCTGATTTTTCACCAGCAGATACCATTAAAACGAAAAACAGAAAACATTGTTGATCAGATCTTTAAAAATAAAAGCATTTGATGTCCAACAGTTACTCAGTTATTATAAGCACTATATAATTATGTCAACGCGCCTAAAAGCATTTTATAAGACATATAAAAGTTATTTCTCATCAAACACAGGTTTTTTATTCAGACACCCTGACATTTCCCTTCGGGCATCCAGTAGCAACCACCCACATGCCCGAACGGGCACCCACTTTAAAAAGTTAACGTTAAGCCCTGCAAATTGTGGAGGTACTGTAAAACTAGAATATTTTGCAGCTATTAAATTTTGTGGTTTTGATTCAGAAATTACTTGGTTACTTCATAAATTTTATAGAAAAAAGGCACAGGCATAACCTAGTTAACGTTATTGCCATGGGGTACTCATGTGGTCACAATCTTGACTTAGATTTTATAGAAATAATCTTTATAAATGCGTTTACTATTTAAAACATAAATGTGTTGAAAGTAACTCATTTATTGACAGTACATACGTATTTTGATGGGCTCGCTGTATACAGTTGAATAACGGGTCTTTGTCACTGTACATAGTTGGATACTGAAAAAAAAATACATTTAATTAAATGTAATAGTCTACAGCTAATATAGTACATTAGGCCTAATGTGCTACATTTATCTGGTTGATCTGGTGCACAGGACACAGTCAAATTGTCAGGCGTACACCCACTGGTGTGTATTCCGATGTATTGCTTTAAGGATGGAGCTGTGATGGGAGTGTCCGGTGAGAGCATGTTAATTTAACTCTCAAAATAAAAATTTTCATGAGCTTCGACCGATGTGGTTTTAATCCCCAAATGCCGGTCGATGATCTCGGGAGTCTGGCCAGCGTTTGGTGTAAATTCCATCAATGTAGCGTTAGAATCTCATCTGCTGGGCTATATGTAACTTAACTGTCAGATCTAAAAGTCATCTATTGAGTGCTGGTAAAGTAGTTAACGCAAAATTGATTTTTTATTGACTATAAAAAAATCATTACAATGAATATAGGCTTGTGGTAGCCACCAGGCCCCTATGGCGCATTACTTCTACTACTACTCGATGAGCTAGGTCCACCCAGCACGGGAACTCCGGATTACAGCCCTCCACTCATCCTTGTCCATCATGAGCGTCTTGATTTCTGTGGTACTGGTGAGCCCAGTGTCCCTCCCTCTTCAGCGCATATGAGCCCCATATGATAAAAAAAAAATAAACATGTGCCAATGAGTAGGCCTAGTGTAGAGGATTATTGGTGAGGGATATGTCATAATAAACATCCAAAATTATAAAAGACTGCAATCCTAAAGGTTGGCTGATATTTATGTTTGTCGATCAACGTCATTTACGCAACCATTTATGTCGAAAACTTGAAGGGTTTAGTCCCAACCAGTCTTGATATCCCCCATATATAGGTCCATGGGTCGCGCTGTGTCCTCGTCATTATTAGTCCCCGGGGTCGCTAGTGCCGTAAGAATTTTCAATTCTTAGACATCCAGGTCCAAGTCAATATATGCTGGTCACTTGCATTTCAGCATTTGTTAATATTCTAAATAAATAGTCATTTCGCAAAATTTGACAGCTAGATCTACTAACTACAGTAAAACTACCAATTAAGTACTGGCAGATCCATGCCATGTTTGGCTACGGGGGGGTGCACTTAATTAAAGGGATTTCATGGGTTTTGTATGCATGATTGATGGCATACGTACATGCCATAAACCCTACGAAAGGGTCTTCCATTTTTTGTGGCCCGACGAAAAAGTTAACCGACCCCCCATCAACATTTCAAAAAGTTGAGGGACCCCCCACTCCCGATAAAGGCAAAAATCCTGTATCTAGGGGTTGGAAGTTACAGAACAGGAACTACCGTTACAACCAGACTAAACTCAACTGGATTATGGAGCGAGCGATGATACAAGCTGTCCCAATGTTATGCTTATGGGAGAAATTGCGCAATACATTTTGAACGCACATAGCTTAATAAAACTTAAGACTGCAGCAATCTCACTTACATACATCACAGATAATATATTTTCCTTTTGTTCGATAGTAAAATATACTATAAACTATCACATTTAGTATATTTAATTAAGTTGAAACAGTGAAATCTTTGCATGATCATAAAAGGTCTACTGACAATATCAGCAGGCGACGACAGGTAAAAACACCTCACAGACATATTGGATCATATCTCTCTTATACATTGTCGTATTAATATATAATTTTGATGGAAATAATCTGCAGTAAGATGCGATTCCATTCATATACATAAGTCTATGTAATTGTTTTAACTAAATAGTTTAATTTGACCATTAATCACATTCATCACCATGTCTAACACAATGCTTTCGGCGTTTGCTGTCAAATGTATTGCCTATTACTCGATTTTGTCCAAATCTGACTCGTTGCTATATATTCTATTATTCATTATGATGAAAATAAGAAACTAGACAGTCTTCAGAATGTGTACTGTTAATATGAAAACGTTCGGATGAAAATCATTCTTCAGTTCCCAATTGCGCGGGACGTGTTGCGCAGTAAAATTAATCCAAACCAAACAGTCCATTGACTACTTCCGGTCGCTTGCGTCATTGTAAACTAACACGACTTTAAATATTCTAAGGTAATTTTCAGCTATCACTTATCCTATGTCATTCATGTAAAGTACTTTCCTAATAGAATTTGAGTGAGGATTATGAATCATGTATCGGATTTTAGTTAACATTGAAATTGACGAAGATATGGGCAGAATACCAGACTTCCTGAAAAAAATGCAGACGACCTGTATAGTTTGTGCATGATACAAACGTTTTAACTTCACTATTATGAAGAATGCATGCCTCAAATAGCGTTTATTGTAGTATTTTTAATGAGGATTACGAATATGTAGTCGGATTTTATTTAGCATAAAAATTGACGAAGATATGAGCAAAAGCCGGTACTTGGTCAAATTTGCAGACAGCCAGTGAAGAAAAAAGTTGACAACTTCACTATATTGAAGAATGCACGCTTCAAATAGATGTACTTACTTAATTTTCCAACGTCTATTAGTGTAACAGCCATCAATGTTGTGTATAATACACACTTTGAATGATATAGCATTAAATGCGATTTTAAATGGGCTTATAACATATACCGTAAGTACCCATGGACTTTTGTGTCTCAAATGTTTATAAAATATGACGAGTGACAAATTTTCTGCGCAATTGGGAACTGAAGAATATGAGCTACTAAAGGATTATTGTTCTATGTTAACTCCGAATCGACTGACTAGACTCACACCATTGTCTGGTCTGACGAAAACGTGTTGGTTAGCATGATCCAGTGATTGCTACATTCGCGTTAAGTACCAATTTAAATCACATCTCGTTGAAGAACTTCCGACCGCTATAGTCATTGCATTTCTGGCACGGGGAAGCCACTAACCTATATTTTGTACAGGGGGACGCCACTGGACATTAATCTTGGGTGAAAGGTGCTAAAATTTTGCAAAATATAAGGCTTAAAGTGCTGATTATCCAATCTGAAGAAAACGTGTCTTATTTCAATGAGCTAAGTATCGTGTTCTTATTTACCTTTTCATATCTGTCTATATACATAATTCAAAACATGATGAACCCCAGGAATTACTTTCATGACGCGTCATATTTCATGCAACTGCCAACACCATCACAAATACATTCTTGAATAGTGCCTACACTTTAAATTTGAGATACAACAATGCTATAATAATTAAAACAGTATTCACTATTAACTAACATAATTATTCAATCATGAATAAAATGCACATTTAGCTATCCAAAATTATGAACTTGTGTGTTCCTAATACCATACATGTTCAGCTACTCATTTTGTAGAAACAAGTCCTATCAAGTGCTGATTTTAGCTACTTGGGTCATGTCTCATGATGTGCTAATTTTTAGGGGTGAAATTGTGTCCCATTCCGGTAAGTTACTAACCCCAAATTTTCATAAAGCCACCGAATGTACCTCTGTATAAGAGACCGTGCACTTCTCTGTTGAGACCACCTCAATTATAAGACCACTTTTCACAACCCAAATCTTAATAAAGCCACCAATGTATGTATGTATAAAGACCACCTATCCAAGTAACACTAGAGGCTACTACAGTCACAGTACTAGATCTACTTACTTTCACTCCAAACTTTTTTCTTGCCATCCCTACGTTGATACCAAGATATTGCAACAAGAAAATTGATGCTGTCATCACTAAAATTACATAGCCAAAATCAGAGTTAATTGTTAATTCCATTTTGGTCGTATCAATTAAGATGAGGCTAATATATAATAATATATATAGTTTTAACAAAGCTGTCGTGTTCTTCCAGTTCAAATATTCAACACCGTCAAGTGGTCATAATGTACCCAACCCGCGACGCACCTGCCTTTCAAGTGAAGGTCAAGGTAATATCATATTGTGAGAGAGAGAAGGCACAACATAACAGTAAGTGTGCCATATAAATAAATATTAAGCACTATCTTAACATCTTGTTAAGAAAATTTTATTCACTAAACTACTCATTTTTGAGCCACATTTTACTGTAGGGTACTGACTCTAGATCACATCTAAGATATCCGAGTCCCATCTATTTAAATTTCCCGCTGCGACTGTAGGCTGTAAGCTGTATGGGTCGGTAAGTGGGCTCGAGTAAGTAGGTGTTTTAAATTACAGCTTATCATTTAGTTTGCACCTTTCAGAATTTATCATTTGGGGGCGTGTTGGATGCTTTAAAAATTGGTAGACCTACAGGCTACTAGATCTATAATACTACTTATGAACGTCACTACAGGGTGTGTGTGGGGGTGTTATAAAGGGTCTAGAAATCCCATATCCCTCTTTTTGGCCCTTTTCTCTCTTATCCCTCTTTTTGGCGCTTTTTCCCTTATCCCTCTTTTTCAGCCTTTTTTCCCTTATCCCACTTCCTTAACCCCCACCACCACCACAACCACCACTACACATACCTTTTTTAATTCTAGATCTACATAGCATCTGAAAGTGGATGCAACATGTTTTCAGGTTCTCATAATTGGATCTCAATGAGAACCTGTAGCCTAGTTATAGGCTTGAACTATAATGATGCGTTCCGACCTCGTAAAGATACGAGCTTCCCATATGGGAAATTCACTCGAACGGACATTCCCAGTTGTAAATCATGGTATTTCCCAGTCTGAAACTTCGTCCTCCATATAAAAAAAGCTTGGAGTTCACGACTTGTAAATACAACTGGGAGTGCCCATTCGGGTGATTTAATTATGTACATATGGGAAGTTGGTATTTTTGAGTTGGAAAAAAAGCACCAAACGCACCATATATAATTCTTATCAAATATATTACTATAGCTAGCCATATATACACACGGCTATGTTTTAAACTTTTTAAATCTCCGCGGACGAAGTCCAGGGGAGATTTCTAGCTTTAGTGCTGTCCATCCGTCAGTCAGCCCGCGTCCACATGCTTAAAAGCTTATAACTTGAACACCATGAGAGCTATTGCTTTGAAAATTAAATATGTTTAGTTTGAGAACAATCGTGTGTCTCAAAAATTTTTGTTTGTACTTTGGCCTACTTTTGACGAACTTATGACCTTAGGTACAAATATCTTGTTACCGCACTTTAGGGAGAAGTATTTGGCCGATTGTCGCCAAACTTCATATGTAGCTTCAATGTACTACTCTCCAGACCTGATTAGATTTTGGTGTACTTTGGCGTACTTTTGATGAAGTTACGATGTGTTTTAAAAAAAATATTATTACGTAATTGTGTTTATCTGTCTTGTGGGAACAGTTTATGACTTATCATCACCAAACTTGACATTTGGTATGTCTATATCACTCTCCTCACGTGATTTGATATTGGTGTACTTTGGCCTACTTTTGAACTTACAAGCGTTACGTAATAAACTTTGTTAACACTCTACAGGGAGAAGTATTTGACCTATGGTCACCAAACTTCATAGTTAGCTTCGTTGTACTACTCTCCAGAGCTGATTAGATTTTGGTGTACTTTGGCCTACTTTTGATGAAATTTTTAAAAACAAATTATTACGTGATTGTGTTTATCTGTCTCCTGGGAACAGTTTATGACTTATCATTACCAAACTTGACATTTGGTATGTCTGACATACCAAATGTCAATCTATATCACTCTTCTCACGTGATTTGATATTGGTGTATTTTGGCCTACTTTTGAACTTACGAGCGTTATGTAATAAACCTTGTTAACACTACAGGGAGAAGTATTTGACCTATGGTCACCAAACTTCATATTTAGCTTCGTTGTACCACTCTCTACAGCTGATTAGATTTTGGTGTACTTTGGCCTACTTTTGATGAAGTTACGATGTGTTTTTAAAAGCAAATTATTATGTAATTGTGTTTATCTGTCTTGTGGGAACAATTTATGACTTATCATCACCAAACTTGACATTTGGTATGTCTATATCACTCTCCTCACGTGATTTGATATTGGTGTACTTTGGCCTACTTTTGAACTTACGAGTGTTACATAATAAACATTGTTACCACTCTACAGTGAGAAGTATTTGACTTATGGTCACCAAACTTCATATCTAGCTTCGTTGTAGCACTCTCCAGAGCTGATTAGATTTTGGTGTACTTTGGCCTACTTTTGATGAAATTACGATGTGGGTTTTTTAAACAAATTATTACGAATTTGTGTTTATCTGTCTCCTGGGAAGACTTAATTACCTATCATCACCAAAACTTGACATTTTGTATGACTATGTCACTCTCCTCACGTGATTTGATATTTGAGTACTTTGGCCTACTTTTCAAAAATGGCCTGATCGGGGAAATGGCCTGATCGGGGAGGGGGGGATTTACGGCGTTCCCGACGACTACTAGTTAAATGTAAATGTCTGGGTTATGGTCTTCTTCCCCAAAGGATCAGACAACACTACATCTACTCCAGGTCCGTTGGCATCCTTGTCACACTATATCTTTCTCAACTCCCTGGGGAGCATACAAAGGTTACCGTAGTGCAGAGGTGCTAATCAACCACATTAGCATTCACTCGCCTGACCCGTACCTATTTAACGTGTAGGTACCAAGGAGCAGTGTGCAACCTGTTAGAGCTTGGTTTGCTCAACACCCACCATCAGATCGGACCGGGAATCGAACCCACGACCTTCTGGTCATGAGTCCGACTGCCTATCCACTCGGCTACGGAAGCACACAATCAAATACAAGTCTTTCACTCAGTTCAAATTATGAAAAGATCTTGTCTTTGAGATTTTGACATGAACACTTGACGTATTTGTCATAGTATTTGAAACAACAGCTGAATTGTGTATATAGCCGAATTGTGTGATTGGTGTCCTGGGCGATTTATCGTTTGCATGTGCATGTAGTTGTACGCTATTCTGAAGAAAACCCTCGCTTCTGCTTCCTGTTTACCCGGTAATAAAAAAAACGCACGTGTGCCTATGGACCACAGGAGCAATTTATACAGATATCTATGCTGTTTGACTGATGAGCAATCTAAACCTCGTAAGGTTTAGGTTGCACATCAGTCAAACAGCAACATATCTCTGTACAAATTGCTCCTGTGCTATTGACGTAAATAAGAAAACTTCTGGAACTTATAGGGTATTTCTTAACAATTGAAAAGCAGCGTTTGGCGTACAGTGTTTCACGTGATCATTGTGATTGTTCGGCAACTTCAGGCATTTGCTGTATTAATGTGGGCAAAGTTAAAGTCCCTGGAAACTTTTATTTGCAGCCTATGTTGCAAAAGCTGTCCAGTATCTTATACAATTATAAATATGAAATGAGTTTTGATACATAACTAATACAATATACGACAGCATAGAGTAGAAATATCACGTCAAAAATGGACTGCATTTATATGTTCACTATGTAAAGAGATGGCCTATAAAGTAGAACATGTTTATCTTTTCATTTAGATTGCTATGCCAGAAATTATCATGTTTGTGGCCCTAATCAAAGAAACCAGACTTTCTGTCAGCAAATATACTAATATAGAACAAGAGTGTTTAGAAGATGAGATTAGCTTTTAATAAACTGCCAAGATGCGGCGTGGCAGTGAAATAGTCTTGATAATGTGGTCAGATATTGCTGACAAAGGCTTAGGAAATTACTACTTCAAATTGTATATTTACAGCTGCTGGTTTGCTCTAAATTATGCTTCTCTGGATTGATGCTTCTTGATTCTAATTATTAAATTCTTGTATTCTGGACACTTGCTATGTATAGAATAAATATACAAATGCTGTTGGAATTTAAGTAATCAAAGGAACAGGCTTCTCCCTCCTCTGAGCCTTAATCAGTTGAGAGTGGTGCTTAACTACACTTTTCAAAAAGAACCCAATAACAGCTGTAAAGTAAAAGTACAATGAGACCAAACTCTTTACAACATATGTCAATGTTATTACCTAGCGGGTCACTGCGGGTTTGTGATCACGTGACGTGTGACATGTGTTTTTTTTCTTGAGAATATCTCCAAAAGTATTAAATGTAGATGCACACTCTGGCAAACTAGCCAACATGTAGTTCATTAGATTACATAGGTGTCCATTTGAAAGTGCATCTCAGTTTGCAGGCACGTGCATCTATGAAATTTTGTAAGTGTGAACCTCCCCTAAATACCTTGAATGTTTCATAATCATGGGCTAAATATTTAGAGGTTAGGGCTGGCAAAGAACTCTGATATGAACTTTATTTTTGATCACAAGCTTTGAAAATTGATACATTGAAGCAGGGTATGAAACTGATGAAACTTTACTATGGGACTCCTCAATACTGGGGACACTGATTCGTACATCCACTAATGTCCCTAATGGATAGTTTGTACTGTATGCCATGTTTGTTTTGCACTAAAATGTTATAAAACATCCCTCAAAGAATATTTAGAAATTATTTTGAAAAGCAATAAAAAAATTCTTTAACAAAAGCCAAGGTTTTTGTGGGTGGGATGTTGTGGGTAGGTTTTCTTGACCTATTCTCTCTCCGTTTCATTCAGCATTTTTTGGTTCTTTTTTTTTTAGATAGAAATGTCGAGTTCACCAGGATGGAAGAAACCATCCGATTTAATGAAAAAGAAAATTCTCAAAAAGAGACCGTCCTTTAACAATAGGCAAAGCAACTTTGAGAATGGAAGTGGTAAGCCAAAGCCATCACCAAGGCAGTCACCTAGATCAAGAACTGTGGCTGGGAAACGAAGGAATCCTTTTGGATGTTCTAACACGTCACCAAAGAAAAGATTAGAAATTGACGAGAGTGTAAATGTAGTTAGAAATATGGAGGACAAGCATTATATGTTTGATGCTTTAGATCATATTGGTGACTCAAAGGTAATTAAATGTTTAATTGTATATCTATATTTGATAGATTTCTTTTAATGGATCTCAATAGATCTAATTATTTTTTTTACAGCAGTCCATGCAATGCAGCGTAGCGGCAAAGGAATTTACATCAAACGTTATTGAAAATAAAGCTACATGTGATATATTAGAGGTAACTATATATTAGATGCTATTATGATAAAACATTGATATTGAACGATTACACACCATCATATTTGTTGTGTAAAAACCTAGTAAGTGTAAGAAAATAATAGTATCATTGTAAGTGTTGTTAATCCAAATGGGGATAACCGATTGTCTTGAGCTGTTGTTTTTTTCTTCTTTTTTTTTTAATATAGCATTTACCAGCACAGTCAGATGCAGAACATATTTCTTATGAAGCATACCCGGTTGATTGGTGCCTTAAAACGAAAGTTCGATTTGTTTCATCATCTACTTTTAACTGGTGTACGCCTTTGAAAAGCTTAGAGGAGTCAAGTGGATTACGATCTTTTGTAACACAAAAGGAGTTTCATGTGCCTTCAGATGAAAATGTAAGTGAATAATGGTCAAATTCTGAAAAAAAAATAATGAATGATTTTACAGATACATTTTTAGACGGACTTGTTACAAAATTATAACTACCCGGTATGTGTAGTGGGTGTCGGTTTGAAAACGAGTGTTAGAATGACTGCGATTGCATCTACCAGAGTTTGCCACTACAATAATGATAGACCACAACCTAAAAGTTTAGTCACAGTTAATAAGATAAATCCTTGAAACTGCTTTGAAGGTGGTTTGAAACAAAACAGCAATGTCAACTTAGTAATAAAGATATGTCAATATTGATACAGATGATCCGAACGCCAATGGTGGTTTCCATACCCATGACACATAAAGATGATTATGGTTTTCACGCCTTTCCCATTCACACAGTCTGCAAAGTCTGATGTTCATGGTATAAACCGTTGGCCAACTTCGCTCCTTTTGGTGGCAATAGATCAGTTTGTTTTCATAGAGGACCGTTTACGATAAAACTGGCGACTAGCGTCAAACAGGCGCACTCCACGTCAACCCACCAAATAATAACGTGCACGGTATTTCTATGAACATCCTTGCACGAATTACGTACTGTTCTGTTTGATTGACTGCTGAACTTTTTTGGCCTCTGATGATTTGATTGGTCGAGAGCTTCCGAAATCTGTCAGCATTATTGCCGCTTTTGAACAGGCCCTTATTTCCAATAAGTAATAAGCCTGAATAGATAAGGATGCATAAAGACATAATGGGTGATTTAGGGCAAACTCGGGATGTACACCTTTTATATGCATTGAAAATACAATATCGACCAGACAACTCCTGAATCAATCTGGTCAGGTAATTTATATTAAGAGGTAATCAGTTTTAAAATAATGTTTTTTTTTATCTTGTCTTTGATATATACTTTCATGCTGTAGGTCAGTGGGAAAAAGTCTACATTACAGAGTTGCTGTATGTGTTGGATTCACCCAAATTTACCATGGCTGAAACTTTTTCCTAGAATTGCATCAGACAAAGCTATAGGGTAATTTTCATTGCTGCTTTTAACTTTTATATGCTATTAATTGAGGGTGATACAATATATTTGTATACAGCAGCCATTACTTTTTTACTTGAAACATACCAACATATTGCTGTAGTAATTAATCAAATGATGCATATAAATCTTTCAGAAAAATGACAACTATAAACCATGATGAAGAGATTCAGACGGCTCTGTTATCTGATTGGTAAGGATTTTAAATATAACCAATCAGTTGTTGTACTAATTTTTATGCTATGATAATTTTCATTTCAGTAGATATTTTTCAAGAAATGCATTGAACATTATAATTGGCAGGATAATTTAAAACAGAATATTTTGATATTAGTAGTCGATTTTACCTATGATTTCACATAGATTTATCTATTGTTTTTTCTAGGATTGACAGTTTTACATCTGTGTTCCATCTTCTTAGATCCGGAATGTGTGAATATTTTTATGTTTGTTGCCACCAGTTCTCAGTTTTGTTTAGAGGTGGCAATGTCTCTTCCATTGGTGCATGTCGTGCTTTGATTACACCAACGTCCAGAGGTTTTAGAGAAGCACTCAAATCAGAAGGTAAATCTTGTTGATATAAAGTGCCCTATGCATACAGCGTAATTTTTGTTTTCTTGAGCATTTTTTTTCATATTGATTTTTACCACCATAGTATTGGCTCGTTATACTTTAGGTGTGGATTTCACAATGCCATTGAATTCCTTGGAGTCACCTGATGATGGTTCCATCATGAAAGAGGAAGATAGAAGGTAGTTTCTTTGGATATTGTTGTTGATCTGAATGTTTTTTGTTGGTAAACTTGTTATATAGACTAATTTTTTTAGGGAAACGAAATCATCAGATGAAAATTATGAAGAGAGTGCAATCTTAGAAAATTCCAATAAAGATCATGAAGATGAAATCGTGGAAACGGATGAAGGAGCTTCTTCTTGGCTAGCAGATCTCGGGCTAGATAAATCTAAATTCAGATCTTTAGACCCAGACAAAGTGAAATTGTATCCTTAATTTGATATTTTTTTCGAAAGTCAAAGCCCTCTGTCGACAAGGCACTAATTGAAATGTATTGAAGGTCCAATTATGTATTAAGCCTCCATAGGATTTTAAGTCTTTTTTCCACATTTTTTTCCTTTTTTTGGGGCGGATAAAAGTTTTACTTCAAAACAAAAGTTATTTATTATACACTTCAAATCCATTACTCATTACTTTTAATATATAGAGAAAAATATAATGCTGTAACATATACTTGATATCAACTTAGTCCATTACTACTAGCGATTTGCTAGTGATTTCTTTAGATAATATATCTAGATATGCTAGACCTACGTAAATATAATTTATTTCTTTCAAATGATATTTCAAAATGTGAAATTTCTTTGTAACTATAATATTTACATTCAAAATATTTGATATTACATTAAATATGCTCTCTATTTTCTTACAATGATGCAGCATATGTTTGTTAACTACATTAAATATGCTTTCTATTTTCTTACATTGATGCAGCGTATGTTTGTTTACGAGTTCCAATTTCATTCCAGAGTGCAAGAACCTGGCACTTTTTTTCTATTTATTAATGATAATGGTATAATCATAAACCAATAAATTATGCACAATTTTGAAATTCAATTCTTTCAGGTTAGGAATATACCTTCGTATAGTTTTTTATCTAGTTTTTGATCATATATATTTTTCCATCTACATGTACATGTATTTTAAAATCGGGAGTAAAAATTGTTAACTTACAATCACTAATTATCTGCAGTTTGTTTTGAAGACGTTTGTGTCCTAGATTTGAATTTTTGCCAATTGGAGGAGTAATAAAGGTTATGCTCAGTGGCCGAACAAATATGCTTGTATAGAAGCAATGTGATATGTTCTGTGTATTATGAACGTTTCATCCTTTTAAACAGCCTTATTAGAGCATTTAGAGCAATTCAAATACTACACAATAATAGGCCGGTATAACCCCGTCAAAACATATGAACACAACAAATGTCAATAGAATGATTTTCGTCAGACGTAACTTAGACGGTGCACGTAAACAGCGGCCTATCTCTACCATGTTAAATGTGACGTCTGCCGTTTGAAATCCACGGTACGTGTGGCGAAAATCATTCGATTATGCAACATCACGTGACCGTGTGTTTTAGTTTGCAAGACAGCATGGTATCTTTAAAGGTGTTATAGATATTAAATGTGGAGAAGATAAATATTATTTTTCTTAGATTTGCAATGGAAAAGGTATTGTTCATTGATACTAGGCTTAACAGAACAAATATTATTTTGGCTGAGCATTATCTTTAAAATAATTTTTTGCTATTTTCTATTTCACATAAATTATTTGTTTTGTATAGAAAGATTCACAGCACAAATTAAAAAAAAGTGTGTGTTCCTTAACCCTATTCAGACAAAGAGACGTGTACCGTTCCATTGACAACCGACCTGAGTCCATGGTATTGATTGAAGGAACAGACACTGTAGCATTATTCAATTTCCTTCTAAATTGTAGAACATGTATTGCAAATACAGGCCCTCAAGCGGGGATTCCTCCTACTATTATTGCTCCTGTTGCATTTAAGGGTGCCACGTTAAAAGCACATAAGGTATGTATGCATACAGGTGATTTTTAATTGATATCATGACTAATTGTAATTTTATTTGCTATATTTATTTGTTTTATCTTATCAAGGTTAAGCAGGGAACAGTGAGACAACAGCTGGAAGATGGCTCAGTTGTACAAAGTTATAGCTTGGAAGTTACAGGACCTCTGCTCCCTTCAAATATAACACAGCTTCAAAGCCTTGTCAAAAATTCCAATCAATCATTTGCTGCAAGCTATAGTGTCCATGAACCAACAACTCCCTTTAGTGCTATTCCAGGAATACAGAATCCTAAAGATATAGAAAATTCATGGTCTGCCGCTGGTGAATCGTCTGGGTCATTTACTGGTGCTATTAAAGGGGTCTGTCTTAGTAAGGAAATAAACAATGGGAGACAAGCAATCAGAGAGTTGACATGTAATGAAGGAAGATTTGTGTGGATGACATAATTTAAATATCTTCAAGAAATATGTGTATTGTATCAATTTTAATTGCAAAGCCTGTGATTCATATTAGTGTTATAAAGTAAAGTTAAATGTTATGCATACAAATTAATTCGACAAGTAATATAATATGATAGAGTATTTGCAGTGCTGTAGGATCCGGTAAATTCATCTACATGCACCGTCATTCAATGTAATATCTGAATTATTTGAACATGTAAGGACAAAATGCAAGACATTTTAATGTAACATTTTTTATAATTTGTATGGAGAGGAGAAATACCTCAAAAGAGAAATACATTGTAGTGAAGAAGTAAAGAACTTATCAGAAGATGTAATGGTTTTATTTTGGTGAATGTAATTAGACAATTCACGGTGCCGTCACCCACACAATGTATTTGGTAATTTATGATCAGGCGATTGTAGTACAATTACGTAAGGCGTATGATACCTATGTGCAAGTCACCGTGCTATCACTTTTATGCTCATTGATTTTTGGTCTTGTCTTCGTAGTAAACGGTGTGCCAGACTCTTGAACACTTACAAAATAAACATTTTAGGCCAACTATACCATCAAAATTCTTAAATGACATCCTACTTGATAGAACGTTTATAAAGAGATTTATAATAACAAAATGTGTCCACACCTGTTATTGGTGCGACAAGTACTGGAAGTTATGTAGGTCAGATTTCTTATGTGTTTAAATGGAGAGAACTGTTTGAAAGTTCCAAAATGGCTTTTTTCAGACCATGCGCATCGACCAAAAATAATTTAATTTTGATATGTTGTAGACAAGAGGTGATACTAACAATTAAGACCTTTCCCAAGATGTGTCTTGATGGACGCTATTTTGCCATTTAGCGCCGAACATTGACTGTTTTTGTGAGCGTGATTTTTTCTTGTGCCATCGCTGTGAATACTTAAGACCACATGTAACGGAAGTATGCATGTTAACCTGTCCAAGAATATAAAATAAGTGGGGGTTTCTGAATTTATTAGAGCTGAAATTTGAGAAAGAAAGGGGCTTTGTCAATTTTACGAAAACATTATTCTTGCCGAAATTATTTTATTTTGCATCTATTATTCTGATCATAAACAAACGCACGCGTGTTTTGCAAACGTGGTGTGGCCCCGTGAATTAAGATACATTCATCTAATTGTTGTATTTCTCCCCCCCGAATGGCCGAATCTATTCAATGCCCTGCAAATTTCATTATTTACGGATTGTAAAGTATTTAAAAAAAGGTAAACAAAGTATGAAGCCTTTAAATATGAAGTTTGTTGATTCAAGCTCCACAAATATGTTTAACGTGTACACTATTAAAATTCAATTAAAAATACACAGTATTTAAATTGTGCATCACCTCACAGCATAAGAGTATATATCAAAACAATCCAACAATTTACTGCTACTTACCGGTATATTTGGTTATTACTAAGTTATGCGGATTTTAAAAAACACCAAATGCTTTACCAGGGCGAAATAATTTGATTCAAAACGCCAAAATATTCTGTTTGCAAGCTTTAATATTTGAGCTGCAGCAGGTCCTCTCATGCTTCTTTAATACATCAATACACTGACAGTTCCTTTACAATTTTAGGCTGCTTTATTACCCAAGTCCTAAATATTAAAAATTCCTAGTTATACAGTTTTACAAGTTTCGACAATAAAATGTCCTCTTCAGAAACTCATAAAAAAACAAGTTTTGAGCCACTCTACCAAATTATATTGTTATATAGAAATGTTTTGTCTAATTTAATAAATGATTTGATTTGAAATGCCCATAAAATTGCCATCAACAGCATGTTAGCATGCATCTAGTCTAAATCAGCTAGCAGTGTTGTTGGTCGGAGTCCTAAAATAGATTTTTTTTTGTTTTTTTAATCGCCCTCATTAGACTTTTCAGATAGCCCACAAAACATGTTTTTATTTAATTTTTTTTTTTACCTCCCTCCCTCATTATATTTGGAATATTTTCTCATCTAAAACAAAAAACAGTGGCCTAATGATTATTGATGGCCAGACAACGTAATTACAACACTTTGCAATCTGCCATTCAGTTCTGAATAAGTTTTCATTTGTGAGGTCAAATGTAAATACTTTTTTTTTCATTAGCATATTAAATAATTGACTACAAACATGATTTACATTTAAACAGGGTTAAATTTTATTCCATACAGACAAAAACAATGCATACATATTTAATGTATGAGAATGTAGTAATGTATAAATCCTTTTACACACATGAAACAAGCATCAACAATATGTCCAACATCCCATCCCCTCTGGATTCGAACATTCTCCAACTAACATTTAAGGATGCACATTTGACATTCAATCAAGATTTTTTTTTTTCAAATAACCAATTTACATAACCAACTTACAAAGTGAACTTCTTGATATATATATATATATATATATCTTTAATAACCAAACCAATACAATGTGATCATCCCCACACTAGAATTTGGATACTAAGTAGTTGATTTACTCAGTGTAAAAAAAATAAATAAAAATCACATCACATCAGTTCACATTCAATTTAAGTTTATGTTAAGATATCATGAGCTTTGTCTTCAACTAGTCTCTCCATTTCTCTCACTTCTGTACACCACAATGACAGCTTCTGTTGCATTGTACCAATCTAAAAAACAAAACATACAATACATATTTATTTTTAAAAAAAAAGTGCAACGAAATGGCTGGTCTTTAAGAGACAATAAATGTAAATGTAAATGTGGTGGTTTATAGTCATGATTCTAGTGCTCTCACGACTTTACATTCACACCAGGCCATTGGCATCCTTATCACACTATATCTTTCTAAAACTCCCCGCGGAGCATACAGCACAATTGTATCGGCGCAGACGACTGACGTGCTATTCATTCACATTTGAGTTCACTCGCCTGACCTGTACCTATTTAACGTGTAGGCACCATACAATTCTTGCTTTTATTTCCTTGATCAATTAGAGGGTAGCAGTAATCTAGGTGATGAGTATGGTAGTAAGAGTTCAGATAGGTAATATGGTGCAAGTCCAGTAGGCATTTGAAGGTACCGGGTAAGTGTTATAATCTTCTACATTATGCAGTGTTCATGGTTTTTGGTTGGAATTAGGATCTGTGCAGCAGTGTGTGCAGAAGTGGATACGTTGTAGACGTTCGATCCGACAGTCAGGTAAATCATAAAGAAGTGAATTTTCATTGTGAGAAACTTTCTGATCTGTCCAATGCGACAAAGTAAAGCTGCCAAGTGCAAGATTTCACAAAAGCAGTCACATGCACTTGAAGTATCATGTTTTGGTCAAAAGTAGCCCTAAAATGACGAGCAGTGGATGTTAGTGTGATATCACTGTTTCTAATTCTAACAGACTTAACTTCAAGTTAATCTTTTTGTTTGGAGTGGATGGGGTTATATTATAGCCATTAGTCAAGTCTTTTCCTCATTCAGCTGAAGCTTGTTTTCTTGCATATATCAGCTACGCAAGGCTCCATTTTGATTCTGGCATCATGAGCTGAGAGGTCACTCATTGTGTGGTATGTATACTACTATAATTTACAAACACTATAACATACACATTACTAGTATTATATAATTAGAAGGGTATCTAATAAGCAGAGACCTGGGAGGCAGTGCTTGCGTTTGAGGCTTGATTCATACTCTAGTATATAGTTTATGACTTCACATTATTGAAATAAGCGGACAGTCTGATTGAATTACAATCAAAACATTTCCACCAATATTCCATAGCTTCATTCTACATTAAATTAATCAGGAAGTTGTTTTTGATTGGCTGAATTAAGATTGGTTTGAATTGTGCATAATGTTGATTTAATTTGATTTGTTTTATTATTGTGATATGGAATACCAAACAATACCAGTAGCATAGTACATGATACAGGCCCTATCAATCACCTTTACAAATACTAAACAAAGTCTGACACATTTTTTATGGTAATGCAACCTTTATAAAATCTGACATTAATCAAGTCAATAAAAAAAAAACTGCCTGATATAATGATTAACTTATTGCAGAATGAAGCTATGGAATATTGGTGTTTTTGCATAGGAGTGTGTCAGCTTATTTTTAAAAAAATGTGATAAAAATATATGCTAAGTCTTTGTAGTGAGAGCATAAATCAAGTCTAAAACGGATGCCCTGGATCCCATGGTAACAATCTGTGTCTGTTGGCTACCTTTCTATATAATAGTAAGTACTGATAGTAATGTGTATGGTACAATGTTTGTAAATCATAGTAGTATACATACCACACACCTCTCTCATGATCTGGGTCTCATTGACATACATATGTATGCTGAGCCAGTGTTTGGTGGCTATGTCATGAACTGGACATGTATAAATTAAGAATTTAAATGGACCTAGTATAAAACCCTGCTTTTTGGAGCTGGCTTTTTGACAATTTGAGACATTCAATGGAGAAAAATAACTTCTGAATGGTTTGTAAGGTAAGATTGAAATCATTTAACCCTTTAACGGTCGGAAAGGTATTTATGCCTTAATGCATGCCTTCATATCAGCATAAAACATACGTTCTTTAAACCCTCGTACCTACCAAACCGTCTTCAACATGCATCATACAAGACCATGTGGTGACTCAAAATCGCCTACTCCATTCAATAGTCAGCACATTATTTCAATATAAACCACTTTTTATAGTAAATAATATATTATTTTCAAAGAAGACATACTTAGAGATGAAACACCAGTTTTCAGTACTCAACTGGCCTCTAAATCTACTTATTTTTGGTCGGAAACCCCCATCGGCTTTGGTGTCAAACGATCGGGCGTCCATTTTCCTATCTATTTGTAAACATCTCATTAGCATGCGGTGAACCTTGACCTCACAAAAATAATTTATTCCTTCATGATATTTCGTGTGTTTACGCCCATTTCCGAGGCTGTATCCTCTGCCAACACCGTTCATCAAGCATAGAAGCATCGCAAAACATGCGTGATGGGGCAAGGCTACTGTTTCAGCCAATCACAAGCGTTTCCGATGATGAAATTGACAGCTAACATGGAGGTAAGCGTGGAAGGAACATAGACTGAAAATATTTCTCTGTAAAATGTAGATTTCAACGATAATTATGAAATGGAAGCATTTATGAAGTTCACCAGTGTTTGGCGGATACGATATAGAATACACAAGGAAAGTGTCTGGAATGTGTGACTAGTCTACATGTCGCAATAGCGGGAGTTTTGGACGATCACTCAATAATGGACACTCCGGCAAAGCAACATGACTGAAATCTCTCATTTTGTGAATGAAACGTATGTCCGATATTAATATTGAAAATTTCGCCGGATGTAGAATGCCATTCTGCAGAGAATGGTGGGTTACATGTCACAAAACACCTTGTTGTAATACCATAAAATTGGATCACCTCGGCCTGTCAAATGTCCATGTTTTGAATCGAGAGATTAAACTTCGGGTGGCTTCTATGGCCATTTCTTTAAAAATGCAAAATATTATGAGCTCTAAGTGTGAAAATAAGAATCTGCATCGCATGTCATGTCTCCTGTGTAAGCATGATAATATTTGGACTCTTCAGTATACCTGTAGAACTCGCAGTATCTACGACAATAAAATCTGAAAATCAATGACATTGTATGATGTGAAAGTACGTCACACGTCCAAAATACGGCGACCGTCAAAGAGTTAAGAGCTGTATCAGTCACAACTATTCTCGACTGAAGACAAGAAAGTAGCACATCCTAGTCCATGTCAAAACCAGCCCTATGGTCCAGAACAAGCAAGCCACTTCTCGAGGCATCAATAGAGAGCAGTATGTCATTTGGATTTTCAACAGGGCAATCTCAGTTCTCAGTTCTGTGCTCAGTGTGGCAATGAAGGCCATTAAGAAGTTACTAGCACTGCAGTTACATGTAGGTATTTGGTAAAACTAACCTTTATTAGACAAAAATTGAAACAAAAAGTATGAATTAATTGACACTAAATTATTTAAGAAATATAATAAAATACAATGCTACTAACCTGTTCTTTATCTAGCACTCTAGGTTGAACCCAAGTCATATGTACTTTTTGATCAACTTGATCAATAGATCCTTTTACAAGACCAAGAGATAAAGCTTTCATCACCAATAACTCAACTTCTTGGTGAGGCAAACACGCTTCTTGTGCAATTTCACTAAATGCCAACTGTCTGTTAGTTGCTGGTCTTTTGAAGGTCATCTGTAAACAGAATTTTTAATGAACAGTTCCTACAGTAGGAGCCTACTAGGATGGTGGCTACATAAATAGGAAACAAATTTTACCGACTTGCCCTTGACTTTATTTTATTTTATAGATTTTACACACGTTCAAATTGTTCTCGAAGCTGATGAAGTTAAGTTACTTTGGCAATGCAGGGTTCAAAATTAGCAGTAGAAAAGGCTACCAGCAAATGTCTGTTTGCTACCATGACATGGGGTCTGGAAGCAGATATTTGCTACTATAAAAAAAAGCGTTATAAGCCATGTTTCTTGATTACATAACAACGCCCCACAGTGTTGCACCACGGCATCTTTGCAAAACGAATGTGTGTGACGATAATACCCTCAATCTAAAATCACCGCACAAGTTCACAGATAGAATAAAATATATAACAAGCATATATACGACAAATGCATTATCAAATGACCGTACAAAATAAAAATAGTAAAAATAATTCAAGATATGGCAAATCATAATGAGTACACTGTGTGGTACAATCCCATACGCATGATACGATCAGATAAAGTCGATGTCAGTGACATCCAGTGACAAAATATTCCTGGGATATTATCAAGAGTACTATATATGTTATTATCTGGCTGATGTTCAAACTTTGGTATTTTCTAAACGCAGTATTATTTCATTTTAGCAACTGTATTATTCTAAAATTGAATTAGATTAGGTTTAGTCACATACTCTGAGAGTGTAATTGTTGATTGAAGATTCGTTGAATCATATTGTTTCAGCTTTTTCAGAGACTAGTGAGTTACAGGAGTCACTTTGATGAAGAGCTGACCCATGTATATTGATATGAATACTATTAAGTAATTGCAATGAAGAAATGATCTTAAAGACTGACAGATGTCCTATTATTAGCATACGTAACAGTGTTTGAAGCAATTTTTTCTGTATTTTACAGTTTTCTACCAAGTCTGACTGTTTTGCTTCCAATTTCAAAACCTGGTGGCAAAGTTTTGCTACCTGTCAAAAAAATTAATTTCAAACCCTGCAACGTATTCTGTGAGCACCGTGTGAACACATTTTAGTGTCAAATGGAAGTTTTTTTTAGTTATTTTGAGTTTTATTTGATGCACATATATATTTAACATACTCAGTATATAAAAGCTGGTATATAAAATCTATAATACTACTCTATTATTGAACACATTATTATACTCAATAAGCAGATCAAAATATTTCTCTAATTTTGAAAGTCCCTTATTTTTGCCTACAGGGAATCTAATTTTTGTTAAAACTTTTCTGAACTCATGGCTATGCTGAATTTATAGTTATTACAGATCAGTTTAAAACACAATTTTATGTTTTAGAATATAAAAACGTGCAATAACAAGAACTTGTTAATAGAAAATATTTACACACCTCCATTAGACAAAGTAGAGATATTTTCTGCCTCATACTAATTTCGTGTTGAGCCAAATCTGGCTGTTGGCTCCACTGTGTCTTTAATTCATCAAAGCGCCCAATATTACCGCTATTGAAGGCAAAGAGAAGATCGACTAACCACTTCTTGTTTGTTTCCCTCAAAGCATTGAGAATAGGATGCGCAAGCTGAAAACAAAATAATACACTGCAGTATTTTAAATGTTATATTCATCTACTGCAACACTAATGCTTTGCACTTTGTGGTTTTAATTCAAAAGCAACCCATAAAGCTTACATCTTGACCTAACAAGACTTAATGGAAAACCATGACATCAGCTGGGATCAGATTATCCCGAAGACAGTGGATATCAAGACCCCAAGGGTCGCATTTCTGTTGAAGTTATACTGATGGTCTGATGTATATGGCTTCTAACTTTACTGTCAATTTACTAAATTCATTTAACTTTTTCAGTCATGATTAAAACATAAGATAACAAAAAAACTTACCAACTCGCCAAAATTGTAGACACCTTTTCCTAAAATGGCAGCCAGCCCCAAATTAAAGGCTCTTTCAGATTGCTCGGCATCTGAAATTCACAAGAAATTCTGAAAATTCATATTTTCTCTCAAGGGGTAGTAAAGCATTATCAGGACATTATGTTTGCATAAACTTTAGCGCACTAAGATTATGAAGCAAAGTGAAAGTCACTAATAATGTACCTGGATATACTTCTAAGGGATCGTTCACTAATGACGTCACCCGGCAAGGGGGTGGGGGATATAGCGAAAGATGACGAAAGGTGACAGGGGGGGCGTCATTTGTGAACGATCCCTAATGTATATTGTTCGGAAGTTTGGGGGTAATTTAGGAGTCATTTTGACATTTACACTAGAAAATAAGTATATTGTCAATGATTTTGTATACCAAATTCAGATGTTATTTACATGGACGACATTATAAGATTTTATTTATTCATATAAATTCTGCATTTGTCAGAATAAATGGCATAATGTTAGTGTACCAATATCAAGAATATTGTGAAAAATAGTAGCATTCATCAGCAATATTAATCACAATATCAGAAATATGAATAATATTATAACAGAAAAAAACATAAGTTCCTTTTTCTGTTGTGCAAAATGCTATTTTATATACAATTGTAACTTCGCTAAAACTTACATTATTCCATAGCTTTTAATTAGACTAAAAAAATCAGCCACAATCATTACATATTTATTGAATTATTATTAAATGAAAAACAAATGTCCATATAGGCACGGAAAAATAACAATGATATCTTTTATTATAACTTACTTGGAATTGAATTTAAGTCTGTACAACCAAGGAACCGTAGAGCATCTCTGTAATATTCAGCGTGATTGCCCATTAATTTATGATAATTGCTGCACATTTCATAGAAGTTGCCATGGACAGAGGTAACGCCATCGAGATTGTCCAATAAACCTTCTGCCTCTTTAACAATTGCCTACAATTCACAATAACATACATATACACTTGATATTTTGCTTGGACAGATCTCAACGATTGATATTTTGTTGGGGCACCTTGCTTCGATCACCAGCACGCCAAGACACTAACTTGTTAACATGTGACAATATAAGAAATATAACTTGAACAGAAAATCAAAAATAGTATTGGTAATGTTCTAAACATACCTTGGTAGCATCCATCTCTTTGCCTTTAAGATGAAGATTGCCACTTGCAGTAAGTAAAAGAATTGAAGCTTCATCATTACTTTTGACCTTCTCGCGTCCTTTTTCCAAAAATTCAATAGCTTCCTTAGCCTCTAAAATATTAATTTAAATCATTCAGGTCATTACATTTAGAGTCACTTAAGTTGGTGTACACCCTACAGTAATCATTCTGAGATGCATATTTTTTTCTAGGGACGCATAAAAATGTTTACAGTGCGTTTCTCGGACGCAATCTTTTTTTCCCCAATAATTTTCATGATTTTATTTGGATTTTCCCACCGGCATGGTGTCGCCATATTGTAAATATTGTGAATATTAAACACGCCCCTTGATTTGCGCATTCATTCCAATACCACGCAACTACGACGCCTCTGATTAGCTGCTGTTATAAACATAGGTAAAACACAGCGTGTTCAGCCACTTATAAATGAATAAGAGCGCTATTCGTTGCAACGGTGTGATGTGTCAATATAGCCGTGCCGATGTGATGAATATATTCATACATTATTTTTTATTTTTCAAAGTATATTCTTCGAGCTTTGATGTAAAATTATAGCACAAACAGTTACAATGCAGCCCTCTGTGAGAAATGAATGTTGCATCTGGGAGGATTATTATGCAGGGAATCACGCAATCCCATACACCAGATTAAACTTTGACCTGCACTATGCATGTGTTTGTGAGTTTAATGTTAAATGTAGTAGTAGTTCATCAATACAAGACTGTATTTAAATAATACGATGTTCCTTAGAATGAAAAAATACAGGGTGACCGTGAGGTCTCATTGTTCTTTTCCATCTGTAAATATTTGCGTCGCTTCAGTAGCTGAAGCGAAAGCCTTGTGATCACTTCCTTTCTATGTATGTATGTATGTCTCCGGACAAGCTAGAGCTTTTACCGTTACACCGATTTCGTTCAAACTTTACACAGCTATGAGGTATGAGGCGACACCGAAGTGACTCGATTTTGGGCGCTCTGCCAATTAAATTGTGTATGTTAGAAGGCTATTTATGAAATTTTAATGATATTCAATGCACTTAGCGTCAAACGTCAGACGTCAACCGTTCAACCAATAACGCACACCGCCTTGCACGGATTACGTGATCCTTTGTAGTTCGTGGTTTATTGTGTTAGTACATTGTATACTTTCACATAGAAGTGTCATTGACATAGTGTTTGTAATAAAAGCATAGATTCTTTTTTAACATTCGTATTCTTATATTTATTATTGCTGTTATTATTTTTACCGTTACACCGATTTCATTCAAACTTTACACAGCTATGAGGTATGAGGCGACACCGAAGTGATTCGATTTTGGGCGCTCTGCCAATTAAATTTTGTTTTCTAGAAGCGCTTTTATGACATTTTTAATGATATTGATTATCATCTTGTTATCCAGTACTATTGTATGACAACACAGATAGCTTTATGCTGGATATATTGATTCTGATTCATTCTGATGTTTTCTCCTCAAATTCATAGATTTCTTGATTGTAAAGTATATATTTTTTTAGTATATTATCTTAATTGCCCAAAAGTCAAGGTCGTTCTAGCGACGCAGTGTTCTTTGAACACTTTTGATCTAGTTGATACTGTCTTGCACTTGTGTAAGTTGATTTTATTGCCTGATCTAGTCTGTGAATTAAGCTATGAAATATTTATGAAATGCTGTGTTTGATTTAAGTGAAAATTTTATGTATGCATGAATATATAATATATACGTACAGTATTTGTTAGTGTTCATTTGTAATATTTGTTTCGTATGTAAATTGTTCTTGTATCGTACATTAATTGGGACTCACAAAAGCCATGGTGGGACTCACACTTTTCATAAGAGTGCATCCCAGGGACTCATGGGTTTTGAAAGGTAAAATGATCACTGCTCTAAATGTTTACATAAAAGTCCATTTCCAGGATAAGTAACTCATGAAAATTTTTTCATGAAAAAAAAACCCAGTTCATTGCATAAGACGTCTTAAATCTTGTCTGTAACGAAATGTGATTAGATAGCCTGCAAGATTCATGTGTTTAGTGTCAACAAGCCATTCAGACTGGCTACAAAAATTTCAGCAATGCTTTTCTAGATAATTATATGCATTTTGTCATAAAAATACTGCATAAATGCATTTGTTATGTCTTTTGAATAGGGCTTTGAAAATATGTTTGAATATTTGAATGAAATAACTCTTTTTTTTTCAATTATCTCAAAAATCTCCCATATCCGCTCATTGAAACACTATCCTGTGTTTATCCACTTGAATTGAGTTCAAACGTCCACCCCCAACATGGGCTGCGAAATCGCATCTTCATTTCCTTTGATAACATGCTTACAAAAAATACCCAGGTTTGATCATGCGAAAACCAACCCACAAAAACACAGGTGTTTCTGGGACTGTGGCATTATTGTTACAGTGATACTACCACTTCAATTCTCCCGTTTATTCCCTTACCCCCAAAATCGGTTGATTGTGGGCTAAAACACCCTGGGCACTTGAAAGAGCAGATATGGTACATATAACATGCGTGTTACATCAACTGATGCAGTCGCTTTTCGGATTAATGAAGCAATCTTTTGTTGTCAAACAAGAAAAGGATCTTTTTACAGCAATTATCACTTTTCTGCTCCATTTCTTTTAATGTCAAATATAACTGAGCAAAATCAAATTGTTAAGAACAATAATGAATTATAAAACAAAAAAAAACAAACTACCACAAATACCTTTAAACTGCTTTACAACATTAGCTAATATTTCTGCCAAGGCAAGTGGACTTATTCTGAAATGAATAAAGTACTGTAAATGTTTCAATCTTCATTGAGAGCAATAATGATCCAGTTTTATGATAGATACTGCAACTTAAGGTCAGTTTTTTCCAAGTTCATGTAAGACTTTTATTTTAAGGAGCACTTTACCTAATGATGTACAGAATTCTAGATTGATTGAACTATTTTAGATTGAATGATCATAGTGAACTAGCTAAAACACAAACATTTATAATGTTACATACCTGTGCTCGAAATCTGCCAAAAAATTATTATAGAGCTGAAACAGAGGAATGCCTATTGTAATACATGTACAAATGAACCACATTCTTTTCTCACATGTTCAAAGGCGTGACAGATTATCAAATGATCTTTCAATTACTGGTCAGAAAATAAACTGAATGTATCAAGTGTAGCTTTGATTATACCATGTACATACTACTATATGTGCAATTGTGCATTCAGTGCAAATACCTTAATTAAGCCATCGCCTGATGAGAACGAGGAGTGCTTGACAAATGACAGTAGTCTCAATGTCAACTGATGCCACAACCTTGCAAAAGAAAATGATATAAATGACTGCATCTGTATGCATATATACAAGTACGAATAACCTGCACATTAAGGCGTCATGCCACTAAATAATCCTGTCAATGAGGTCCAAAAATGCTAATTGTTTTAAGTCGTACAACAAGCTGTCGCTTCCAAAGGCATGATCTTATCCATATGTATTAAGAAAATAACTTTCTTGAAATCATAAACAGTATCCATATACGTGAAAATCAGAAATGATAATTTAAAATTTACTTTTTTAACCCGTCAAGTCCACAGGAGCAATTTATAAAGAGATATGTCGCTGTTTTACTGATCAGAGGTTCAGCTTCTGAACTTCTGACGAGGTCCAGGTTGCACATCAATAAAACAGAACATATCTGTATCATGTATAAATTGCTCCTGTGCTGTGGTCAAGTCTAGATTACATTGTGGAATTTGTGACTACCAACAATGAGCGTGGGGATATTTTTGGAGGGTGAAACAAAAGTAACAACTGTTTGCGAAGTTTACTTTACTTTTCAATTAGTTACACGTGTAACTGAGAACAAATCTTAAGGCATTAGTTTATTGTTAATGTAGTATATATTAATGGAGTGCGGAAAGGCCATCCGGTGAGTGATAATGCGAGGTTTTGATGAATCACGCACACTTTAATCTGGCGTAGAACGGACATAGCGGAATAAATCGCAAATAAAATGAATTGAAGTTACTCCTTACTTTTTATTGTATAATTCTTCCAAAGTTCCCCATTCCTGAGCTAGATCCCCACTACTTTTTCTTTGTTGTTCCGTTAAATAACCGGCGACGTCGCGAGCCATCTTGAAAGCTTTTATAAAAGTTGCTATTTGCCGCTCTTCTTCAGCGAATAAGGATGGTCATGCGTTCTTATTCGCCAACCGACTAGCTTGGCTTACAATCGGTGGTACGTCGTACGTGGTCACTTGCACCAGAGATAGTTTAACGAGATACGCAACACGTTCATATCTGCGTTCCCGGCAGGTGCGAGCAGGTGCCCGAGAGAGGATGGTCAACGAACGCTGTCTTGTACTAATGAATAGAAAATTGGTTGATTTTGGCGTGATATATTTGCATTTCATGATTAGAAATACAAATAGCTATGAATGAGAAGTCATTCAATATACTATGGTCTACAACATACAGACCATATCTAGGCGCTGATATATCCGAAAAAACTGTATAGGAACATTTACAAATCATGTTGTTTAGCCATAGTCTATGGGTATCGCCGAACGATGATTGTCAAACAAATGGCGATGCATGTGATTCATGTTCAAAATAAACTATTTAGTTAAAACAATTACCCAGATTTATATATACGAGTGGAATTGCATATTACTGCAGATTATTTCCATCAGAATTATACATTAATACGACAACCGTGACCGTGTGTTGATGTTTTTTGTCAAATGATCGATACTATCGATAGTATAACAGAGTTGAGATTAGTCACTTGTCACTTGCATGCTTGTAATTTGCAGAGGTTTACTGACAACTTAAAAATTATCATAGACACATAAGACACTTAAAATTTGATGCAGATTATTATTTCTACACTTTCAGTTCATACTTTACATTTGGAAAGAAATGCCCATTGATCCCATCAAATGGTCGTAATGTTCTTTGATGTGCTGTCAAATCCACTACGATTGTGTTGACCATTTTGACTAGCAAAGTTTGATCATCGAATGTCCTGCTATTTCATAATAATTGGTATGGTTAGAAACGCACACTTCTGTAGATTACAAACATAGTAATAAAATATTTTTGGGACAGGTATGGATGAGATACTGACATATTTATTACCAAACCAGCGTTTGACAATGACAGCCATACGGTGAAAAACGTGATTAGGGAAGAAAAAGTATCCGAACATTTTGCTTAGTATTTCAGCACTTGCCATGGCTAGAAACATTTAATTAATACATATATAATCTACAGAAGTATGCGTTTCCAACCATATCAATTATAAAAAATAGTAGCATATTTTATTACTAAACTTTGAAGGTAAAATGTGCATTATATCGAAGTGGATTTGACAAGCTGATTAGTCTATGCCTACAATAAATGTTATCTTGCTGAGTTTCTATCAAGACAATATTATTTATCTGATGAGAACAAGAAACTACTCACTGTTGTTTATACATATGTGTACTATTTTACAATTTAATGTATCATATAAAGTCATACAATAAGTGTTTTGGTCATCTTCATTTCATTCACCTATGAATACTTAGTCACTTCAACCATCCCCGACGTCGCACCTGCTCGCACCTGTTCAGTATTTTACGTCCACTATAGGAAACATAGGACGTTACCTCTCTTGGTAATGCTCTTTGCTTGCACATGCATAGTGATAATGCATGGTGCATTCGCGTGCTCTGTGCTCTTTTCCAACTCGAAGATACGAGCTTTCCATATAATATGGTAATTCATACAAATGGGCACTCCCAGTCGTCTTTGAAGTTTCTTTACAGAAATTCCAAGAGAAATTTTTGCTTCTATGTGCCTCAGTACCCTATTAAGGTGCTTCTTAGCAAGAGAGTGCTTACACTTTTGCTGCAGCAGCAAGCAGTTATTGATCTGTTGTTGCACATCATTTACACAGACAGACAATATGTATTTTGTATGTATTTGTTTAATCATGTGCATCCTGAATGCAGTGACAAACGTCTATTTTTGCATTGAACAGTGGAATACGTTACATTTTGGACCTGGAGCATAGCAAATTATCTTTTTCTGTCAAAATGCCTATTAATTTTGTTAAACAGTTATACATGACTGAAGTTATGCAGACTTGTAATTTCAAGTGGTTTACTTTGCTATGTGCCCATAACTTATATGTACTTATAAAGGAAATTTCTGAAATTTCGCCATATTGGTGGCAATTTTGAAACAAAAATCGCATGGGCAAGGTCAGTTTTTTTCGTTAATTTTGATGGGCATATGATAATCCGTATATGTAACTGGATCAAGTTTGAAAATTGAATCCCCCCGTCCCCCTAAATTTGAACCCCCCATCACCAGTTAATTATGTATGCTCTCTAACTGACTTCACTATCCTGCGGGTAAATAAAACTGACTGTTTTTGTCCTTATGATTTGGAGTACATTGCATTTTTTCAGGGTGAAACTTCATTTGCCATACCCTGACTGCCACTCTTGCAGTCTCTTCATTGTTGACAGTTAACTGTTATGTCATTGACAAACAGACATATTTTTGTGAGTGCCTCCGCGGTATTGTGGGAGATGAGATATGGCCTTGGGGAATGCCACTTTCGACTGGATCAAGGTGTACAGCTTCTCCATCAATCACTAAATTCTGTGTTCTGACTGACAACATTCTATATAGTTTGACGTTCGCACTGTTTCCTATCTTAGATAATGTACAAGACATTCGCTGTGAATTAGGTCAGCTATGTTTCAGAAGACAGTTTGGGATGGAAACCATATTACTTGGGATACAGAAGACCGTGGTTGCTCAGATACTTCGAATTCATGATCAATGCTGTAGCAAGAACATGTTCCAATTTCTTGCACAGGATGTAGGTGAGAGAGACAGATGTCACGTGTGCCTCATGCCAGACAGGAGTCTTTGTGAGCACAGAAGTGATATTAAACCAGCGCTATTTCTCTCACCACAACCAAGCTGATATGATTAGGACCTGATGTTTTGTACGGGTTCAGTTTTTCTACCTATAGGCGTCTCTGTACTCTCTCTTTCGTGATGTTGATTGGTGGAATGCAGAGGCTGGTCTTTATGGCACCACCTGGTTTGATAAAACCTACACATCTGGTACACAGTGGTTTCAGGAAAAGAGGACTTTGTGTGGAGAGACTGAACGGAATTGGTCATTTAGGATGTTTGCTTTGGCATCCTGCCTTTGGTGCTTGATAAAGTTTCAGAACTTCTTGTCAGTACCTGGCTTTTCCTCATCCTTTCCATTGTTAGTACTTTGTAAGGACTGCCAGTCTGACCAGCTCATATAAGTTGTGTGAATGCTTTCTGGGAATGATAATGCTGTGCAGCACGGCAAAGCTTAGAGAAACCTTTCTGTTTCATAAACAGTATCCTTTTTATACAGGTGGCTTCTGAGTCCTGTATTTATCCATGGTGGTGTGTCCCAGGTCTTGGTCATTTGGGATGGAATGTGGTGCTTTATTGCTGCATTTAGTGACTTAGTGAGCTTAGATGGGATACCAGTCAGGGGTGTATCTTCAGTAGTCTCCCGCGTGATCCTTTGAAAAGCATGGTCCATTTCAGCATTCTGCTTTACCCAATCCAATCTATCTGCTTTTATTATTATGTACTTTTCTTGTTTTTTAGTACGTCATGTGAGGGATATATGTTAGTAGCAAATGCTTCCTAAGATAGATTGAATTAAATATTTCGTTTTTGGACACACTTAATTTGGCATGTTACTCCTAATAACTAATGATTTTACAATTATTAGTATGCGTATTGATAAAATATCAATACCCATGAAAATGTAGGCTGCCATATGGATTGACACGTTCATATCTCCCCTGGAAAAAAGGAGCATTGCATTATCTTGCAGCCTCTATCACCCATGCTAAAAGCAGCTTGACAGAAATATTTATTAAGCTTGACACAATGTAAATATTTACAGACACGATGTTTGGGTACATTTCATAAGTCCAGTTTAGAGTAATGATTAATTGTAAAGAAATGAAAAATTGCACATAGATAAAATGTATACATTCAAATGACTCAGCAAGTACTATTTATGTAGCATAAATGGTAGATGTGATTTGAAATTCACCTCTTTAAGCTTGACTTATACAGGTCGACTTTGGCCATCTTTCGATATTCCAGGGATAGCTTTACAGTTATGGACAATAGATGAGTTATATACAAGGAAAAGATGTAAAGTGTTTTCATATGTAGTGCGTTGGATCTTTGAGAATTTGTGTAAGGTTGCTATCAGCAATGATATCACATCCTGCTTTACCAGGAGAACATTCCCATCACATCATATTCTGTTCATTTAACCCCTGCCACTAAGCCTATGCAGATACAAAGCAACAGACTGTTGTTGGAATCGAGCCAGATATCATCTGGACATTTGCTTATTCAGTAGCTTGTCAATCAGGTCATGATCACAAGATGATCCACAGTGCATGTAGTTTACAATAATCTGTGTCAAGCTTAAATCAGTCAAAATTTCTACTCATTGTTGATAAAGGTTGCTTATCTTATTTTCCTCTAGGAACATTTGCAAATACATGTGTCATCAGTATCTGAACCTGTGCATACATAAAAATTCAAATCTTGCCTTATCGACAATTACTCACATTCATTAGTACACAACACAACCTCAGTAGCTTTATTCAACCAGTCCCTGCTACATAAAGTAAAGATGTGCCATCGGAGGGACTGGTTGAATGTAGACTTTGTGAGCAATGCTGGGCGTGTTGTATTTGTTAACGTTAGTGTTTCAGAACTGCTGGTTGTTCATTATGGGTAGGTCTAGTGTTACCAAATGGGACAATAAAATGCATTTTAGTGAGCTCCCAAAGGTTCGGTCATAGGGATAACCTGCGACGGGAAAGATAGACGAACGAGGTTTCGAAGCTTCGAAGCTTCGCCCCACCTATACATAGAATTAGAAAAATGAGAAATTTAACTGTTTGTTCTAACCTAGTTTGTGTTTATTCACACGCATTCGTATATATAGTCTGTGTCATAATAGCCTTATACAACATACTCTTTGCGTCTGTCGTGTGGTCACGCAACAATAGGGTTTGAGATAACATTGGCTGATGGAGACTAGTTCCTTGCTGAAAGGACATATGTCAAAATACATGAACATGGTTTCAAGAATAACTAGACGTTTATGCTTAAAATGGCAAAGTCCTCTACTCCAATACGAAACACACAGATGTAAGGGGAAATCACTCGATATATATCCCATATTAGTGACAATACAATCACTTATCATCAGTTTTTATGCCGTACTCTTTCATTATCGCCCACTTATCTGGTGGTCTTTTATTTCCGAAAGGCCAAAGGGCCAATATCATGGCCGTCCTGGAGGTTTTCATCAACTTTGCTGATGATTATTGATTATATATATCACGTGTCAAGTGTTGTTGGTATATGAACCCCTAGAGGCAGTTTAAAATTAGGTAATGAACGCTAGATCACCAATCGCTTAAGTTTGCCATTTACATTGACTGTGTATTTTACGTCTGACGTGCAATTTGGTGACCTATATAACGGGGGAGCTCACGTCATACGTATACTCACGGATTGTGTGCATTGCCGAACCATTCGGCAATCCTCGTATGTTTCCGTTACTCTCACAACAAATCTCGGATGTGATAGGAGTAGGAATATGTAGCAAATTGTTACAAAAGTGATCAGTCCAGCTGCCCTCTCACCACTCTATTACGACGTTTAAAACAGCATGTAAGACGTTCAGAGAAATGGGGGGCACGTTATATTTTTGGAGGGTTTTTAATGAACACGTTGAACACACTGTGTCCTACGTTGAACGCTGCACTTTTTACGCTGGGCGCTCCGTATTCTTGTAAGCATGCAGCCATTATTATGATTAACATTTTTGTAGTCAAGTCAGATATTTTATTGGCGGTCTTAATTCCGGGCATTTTAGCATATACATGTGTTGTTAGTGCGTATACAATGTGTCTAATAAAATAGATAGTAATCAAAATGTCACGGGATCATTTATAACACCTGGATATGGAACCCAATTGACGTTATCAAGACGGGAAGAATCGAATCGGCCAAGAAAAGCAACATAGTTCCAAAATGGACTCCATCGGATCACATCCGAGGTCTGTTGAGCTCCGAAACATTCCGAGTAGGTCCGAGTGTTGCCGAACAGTTCGATTGATGTTTGATGTTCTAGCTATTGCTTTCAAGCTATCATAGCTGAGTTCTTTTGCATGCAGAGGTGGCTCTCCTCTACACGGGACACGCCTTTTAGTGAGGCTTTCGAACCTCACGCTTGGTGTCGCCACTGTCTAGTAGTGATACTGTACTGTATCAATCCAGTGGCAGACGTACCATGTAACGGTTTTGACGACACTAAATCCAGGGTATGAAATTCAGCAAAATATGTTCACGGAACACAGGGCCGGCAACTTCAAAACGTAGCCGGCCCAGACAAAAAGTACAGGGCCCTTAATTATATTAATATTGAGAACTCCCTAGAAATAGCCTACCCACTGGGCCGTGAACTTTTGAAACCAGCCGGCCCAGGCCAAAATCAGCCGGCACCGGGCCGCCGGGTAGGCTCTATTTCATACCCTGCTAAATCTGCCATGGTTGGGCCGCGAACTCACAACGCAGGCAAATCACTTTGTGAGGTCTAACCAATGAGGATCACGTCAACAACGTTCGAAACCATGTTGTGAGTTCGTACGTACAAATTCAATTACCTGGTCACAGTGGTACGTATTTTTATAGAAAACCAAAATCCCCAGAACTCTGTTCTATTATAAAATTCTGTCATTTTTTTCTGGCACCACCAACTTCTTTCTTGTGTAGGATTTATTAAAACCCAGGCTAGAAAAACAACAACCTGTCATCATCATCACTGCTTCCAGCCACTACATCCAACTACAGAAACCACCACCAGTCGCATATGATTGTGTATTGATGCAGAGATAACTGGCTAGTGATAATTATTTTTATCAGAATTCATAAAAAGAATTAGTCACTTTATGATCGCTGATCACATGTATTTTTTTTTTTTAGTACTAGATGCAGCCAAACTGATTCATCGATCAGCAAGTATATTAAAATGTGTGCAAGTACGTGCGTTGTCATCCATTAGGTATGGCTTTTTATTTTATTTTTGAAATTATAACTAAACTAATTATTAGTACATTGTAATTAATGAATTGATATGATACTAGTAGACCCATACACTTGTGATGATTAGAAAAGAGAAAAAAATTGTAACTTGTCAGTGTCACTCAGTAAAGGAACTGTAGAGTATGTCTACATCTTTTTTACAATAGCTTACTAATGGTTATAATCTAGTATTATCACTTGATGCTAAAACAATATATAATTTAGATAATGTTATGTAAAATGCCATATGATATCTTGTAAAACATGGTTATAAATTTGAGAAAAAATAGTGGAATTTCTACTCATAGAATTTTCAGTGGTGGAATAAAATTAGTGTCCATAAAATTTAATCATGCATGTGATTGTTGAAAATCAGAAAAATCATGCAGAAACTTTAGCACAAAGTCTGTGTCCAAGCTACTTTCCTTGATACACAGGAGAGTTCTTGATAATATGACAGTATAGCAATTCCTGGATTTATTAAAAGAAAACTATATTTGTAATAATGATCTTCAATTACAGAGAGAAGTCATTCAGTACATCTACATCCATTAAATTATCAGATGACATTGATAAAGGTAAATATTATAAATATATAATATAACCAATATTTAATTATCCAGAAGAAACCTAAGTGTAACACATGTACATGGTTAATTAGTTTCCTTTACAAATCAGATGATACAAAAATAAACAAAATTAAAATTACCAATTGAATATTTAATTGGTTTCTTATTAATTAAACTATCATAAATATTACTAAATAATTTGTATAGTATTATTTATATCATATATATTTTATAATAACAAAATCCAACGTGGTAGTTCTGCACATGTATGCTCGATGACTAGCAAGTGTACAATTAATATATGTGAGATATAATGGAGTTTCAGACTCTAAAATTAGTAAAGATCCACTGGACATCAACCAATATTAAAATTTAATAGTGCTTACATTTATATATATATATATATATTTTTTTTTAGATTTAGAAATCACATCAAATATTTATTCAGAATTGTCATCATGTATGCATGGACGGTTGTTTGCTGTAATTCATTTTTGTGGAAAACAGAGAAAAGTTACCACTGAAGATATTGTTCTTGCTGATCAAAATTTTGAAGCCGATGTTGGAGAAACTATTAAGTTTAATAAGGTATTGCAAGATTATATAGATTTGCATAAAATCCACCAATTCGTTTTATGTATTTCAGAACTTTTGTTATATTTATCTCAATTTGTTTTCTGTTAATAACTTATGAAAGATCTAAAATTGAAATTAATACGGTATATTCCTTGCATAAGTGCAAATTGTTTCATATTGACTCGGCTAGTCGACTAATATCTTATTTTCAAATCAGAAATCTTCTAACATTTTGATTAAAAATATGCTAAATCACTTTGAAATTTGTCAGGGGAGGAGTACCTTATGGGACCACTCGTGAAAATTTGTTTAGAGGTTGTTAACAGCAAATATGGAAAGAGTTTAGTCAGCAGCAAAGATAGAAATAAATAAACACAAATTAATATTCTTCTAGGTATTATTAGTTGGTGGTAAAGACTTTACACTCGTAGGAACACCATTATTAAAGTAAGTATGTATTTAATTCTCAATATTTCTAAATTATAATTTCCACACTAATTGATAGTAAATACGACGTGTATGATCTATATTCAATTATATTGTAATGTAATGATTTTGTTTTGTAGGCCATCTGTTGTAAAAGTGGAAGCATTAGTTATTGAAAAAACATTATCACACAATCGCATAGTTTCATGGTACAGAAAACGCCAAAACTTTCGAGTATTCAAATGTAAGTTCATTCATAGCTTTGTTTCTTTAAAATGTACTTGAATATGTAATTTTTGATACGATAAATTCTGAAGTACTAAAGTGCAATAGTTTTCTACAGTACATGTACTATATGTTAATTTATTGTTGAATTTCATTCTTTCTCTTTTTTCAGTGCATCAAAACCCATTTACCTATTTGAGGATAACAAATATAGAAATATCATCAGAAACTTTGTAGTGATTACCGTATGGAATATGGAATGGACAGAAATTTAGTTGTGTCATTGGCAGAACCATGGAGTGGGTGGGGCTGGAGGTGAAACGTGGCATTCTTATTCCCTTCAAATTGTCACCCTGTATAGATTTTTGGCAGGCATGCATGTTTCATGGGTGTAAGGATTTTACAAAATTCTCGTTGGCACCCCCAATTGTGGTGCTCCGTTTTTTGAAAACCTGGACCTGCCGGTAATTGTAATGTTATTAAAGTTAAAAGAAAAAAATATAGACAGGATTTGAACAACGGTCGAGGTCGTTGATGTAATAAATTATCTTCTATAATGTTCATAGCGGTGCATGAATTTTGATTAACAGAACTATTGGAATTTTTTTTCTCAATTGTTCCTAGAAGTATTACATAAGCTGTTGAAAATGCTGTATACAGCCATCGAAACTCTCAGGCTTTTAATTAAGTACTTTTACTCATCCTTTTTGGCAGATATTTGTGCAAGTGTGAATCCATGCTTGGATGGTTACCTAGGATTTTTATTCTTAATCATGGTCAATATCTCAATACATTTTGTTATTAATTACAAGTGTGGAGTTATTTCTATTTTGTATTTTATAAATGCGAAATAATTTACATGCAATAAAGAAAGTAAAAACTAATAATAATGATGATTACTACATTAAATGTATTATCTGCCCTAAGTGATACTATCTCGGAGTTCATACAAATTTCAGACAAAATTCCCTGACTTTTAAGCATTTTCCCTAACCTGTTTGTTCATTTAATACAATACAAATCAAGTCACCTAATATGAATTTTATGATCTTTTAAAGTGCACATTTAGTTTTAGTGGCTAAATTTTAGATAATTATTGTGAAACTAGAATATTTTGTGGCTATTAAATTTTGGAATTTTCATCTATAAATTATTTTGTAACTATTTAATTTTTCGATTTTGGTCCATCCTGGACCTACTTTACATCGGCTATTGATGCTTGCTGACTACTTAAGTTTGCATTTTTGCACCTACCCGCGAATTTCACAAATTCAATTGTGCGCTAACATTTCTAGTTTTACTGTAATAAAATGATGGCTTCATCTACTACGCCCTATAGATCCCTACAGCCATTATCTGTACATCCTCTGCCATTTGAAATTTTTGTTCATGTACATGTATGTATTACATATTTTACTTTTTCAGCATTCAAATTGGTTACCAACCTACTAAGATGGCCATACCCCGAGTTACAGTCACTGTCTGAAACCAGATACGGTCATTTATGGCTCACTACAGTGGGTTATTAAGGCCATATCTTTGTAAAAAAACGGTCAATTACCCAGAAAATGGAGGACTTAAATAAATTTTAAAATAAGCAAAATAAAAAATGATGGTGGACTTAACTATAATAACATAAAAAAAGAGCAGGTCTTAAATTTTTAAATGATAAGAAGTGTCTTAAAAATCTGTCTTGGAAAAAAAAAAGAAGTTACATGGGGAAAACTATACCCGCACCCTCATCTAATGGGAGACAGTTGCAAATTTGTTATGCAAATATTTCGAGGCAAATATACCTGCCTAGATGACACTGCTATAATATTATCATTCATCAAATATATTTGAAGTGACTTTGAGACCAAAATATTACTAGCATCTACATTATCAAGATAATTTTTTGGTATTGGTACCATCTGATTATCTTCATCTTGGATCAACCTCACTTGACATTCGGTGCGGTATAGATTATGACTGTATGAAGTGTATGTATGTTGAGATACAAAATGCAATAGCAGAGATATTATGATATGCATTTTGATTTATTCATTAAAATATTTAAATAGGTGCAAATAATAAATTACCTATCCTATTATTCATCATAAGAAACGAAACCATTGTATTTTCATACCTATAATATTTTTTATTTTACACGAATGAATCACTAAGATAATGCTTAAGACTGCATTTGGCACATGCTTTTGTAAGAATATAAAACAATTGAATAAGCCTTCAGACGTTGCCCATTATAGTCAGTCAGATAGTGACCATTACCGTCCACCACTTAAGCATTGACGAACGTGTCCACCATACTACACAGATTTGATCAACAGGTGACTGCGGATCACCAGTAGACGGTCTTGCAAGAATACAATTGACCTTAACACAACCACACAGTGTAACATGTCAAACTTACATAGCACCATAGATTTTCAAAATGACATTACTTTGTGTTTGATTATAACGAGAGTAATCTGACAAAAAACATTTAATTGACAAAAAATAAGGACTCTTGATTGAGGATAATGCCTGACGATAATGCCCTTTTTGGTGAATGGTAATGGCCACTGTCAGATGATATCAGACAGCACAGTAATTGGTCGTTTGGTCGTCACAGACGACCTGTTTTGTCAGCGTGACAACATTATCCAAACATTATCCAAGGAATGAATGATATCATATACACTGAAATATACACATGCAGCATACACATTGATACAGGTCATTTATACTAGTTAATTCATAACATACTTGAAAAGATTGAGAGCATAGCCCCCTGTCAGAATAATAGAGGCTGGATTATATAA
>CM032666.1:49371097-49387031 GCA_019095985.1 Streblospio benedicti | reverse complement strand
CATGATATAATCAACACGTCTGGACACACTGTTCTTCACCTCTTGTACTTGTTCTTTTTGACTACTGACTGATATTGTAACTTTGCATCTATCTGGAGGAAGTGTCACTTCTCCAGTTGCGGTTACTTGAATTTCATTTTCTCTAGTTAGCGGCTCAACTGGGTCTTCATATTGATTCTTTTTCTTCACTTGTTTTGCAGGAGACTCTTTCCCTATAGATGCAAAAATTTGTGCAGGCTTATAGGTAGCCATAATTGTCCTTAATGACAAAAATAAAAGCGAAAATAAAAATAAACAAGTCAAGACAGACAGGTTGATAATAATATATAGGCCATAGTACAAGGTAACCACAATCACAAACCTTTCACTCCAATGTTGGTTAATAAAAAGTAGTTGACAAAGGTTGAAAAAGAAATTCACATAAACAAAAAAAGCAATTTATTTAAACAATTTGGCATATTATAAGATATATAGTAACTATTATACTGATAAAAGAGATAGAAATTTCATTGCATGAATATTATAATTGCGATGCAATAGAATTCGTTAGTGAGATGGTTGGTGAATATCTTTTATTTTAATTTAGTTTGTTATAGCATGTAATGTATACCGGATACGGAAGTGCAGCTTCTAAATCTAGCTCCTGTCAGGGAGTCAATTTGGCATATGATATTGCCTTTTTCGTATCGTATAGAGATCTATACATAAAGAAAGATGGCATCTCGCGGAGGCTGGAGTGTCAGCAATGATGGCACCGATTTCTCACACAGAGAAAAGGTGGCAAACCATTATAAAGCCAGGTAATAATTTTGAGCAATGTTCTAAATTTAGCTGCCTGCAGCACTACCACTCTGAGTGTTACTGCAGCGTTGTGACACATCATCATTTAGCATGGTTTCTGAAAAAGTATTATTTAGGGGTTTCTAAAATACACTTGATCGCCCTACATATGTAGATTTATATTCTAGCTCGAAAAGGCAAATATATACTAAGTATAGTATGCAGTGAGTGTCAACTTATGACAAGAGAATAGAAAAGATTTTGCTCAATATTAGGTCTAGATGTTCACTAACCAATAAAGTATCTCCTTAAATAAGTCTCTTGGACCTACAGTATTTGTTCAATACTACTATGTATAAGTTTGTGATTAGGTGTGTGCTATTGACCACAGGAGCAATTTATATAGAGATATGTTGCTGTTTTGCTTGTCCAAACAAACCTGAAGCGAATAGCTTCAGGCGCTTCAGGTTTGTTTGGACAAGCAAAACAGCAACATATCTCTATAAATTGCTCCTATGCTATTGACCACTAGCCTAATAAATTTGAAGCTCTCCATTTCATCTTTGTATGGTCTATCCTAAAAGGTTATTAAGTGTCTGCTGTAAATGGCCAGGTGTCAGCTATATATGTAAATGTATGTTTTTTTGTCACAATTTGTCACAAATTAAATTATGAAGATGTGAAAAGCAGAAATAATCTACAAAGATACTGAAAATTAGTGCACTGTTTGCACTAATATTTAAAATTTTAAGTTGATGATGTATGATTATGTAAGATAAAATTAATATTGTCTAGATATTAAATGTATAAATACGATTATATGCTTTGCATAGAATTAAAAAAATTATGAATATTTGTTTAAATGTGAATCAGAAACTCTATTATTTGATTTTTTTAATTAGTAATACCTGCTAAGAGTTAGACTAAAAATAATTTTAGATAGCAATTTTGGTACGGGCAAGTTATGATTCCACAATCAGTGACAATGTAACGTGTCATGTGATTACATTACTTCTTTACCTGGCGGACTGACAATCTCATAGTTTTTTCTTTTTGTTTCAGCTCTGTCAACAAAACCCGATTCAAAATCATAGCCTTTCTTCACATAGCTCTTGTTATTTTGATGATATTTCGCCTTGCTGTGAGCATTTGTGTGATGTTTGGAGTGCGACCGCCAAGTGCATTACAACGGTTAAAATTTCCAAAAGCAGAACCTTGGGAGCATGTTTGGCTCTTTAGTATTTTATCAACCATCTTTGGACTTATTGCCTTGCGACGTAATAAAGTTTTTCTCATGCAGCAGTATCTGATTGGAACCATAGTGTTTGGTCTGGGGCCAGTATGCTATGCTGTTTATACAATGTGGGATGATATAATGAAATATATAGACACTCGAGAAGCAAAAAAGTTATTCTTGGGATATCCAGTTGTTATTTTGTGGAACATGTTCCTTGCCATATGTTTTCAAATTCACATCTTTGGTGTGGTATTTGCATGGAATCTGCTCAAAGCCTGGACAGCAGTTTCTAGCAAAAAGAAAAATTAATTATAATTAATGCTCGTAATATTTTGTGATGTTCAACAGCTCGAAATCAGTATTAGATTGTATTTCATACAAAAAAGAAGATGCTAGTTGTGTTGTGAAATTATTTACTGGAGACACACAATATTAGTGGATTATATTCATGGCTCATAAATGAAGTACTTGGATTGTGGAATACTTTAAATCATTGATATTCATAAATTTGTAATAGCATGTACAATAAGAAATCCTTGCGTACAGAATTTCTATGGAATGTCAATAATGATGTTTTCTAATATTATTTATTTGGTGCAAGATTTTGAGCCCTAACAACGTGTTTTACTTGTTGCCTTTATGTTATTCCAAAGAATTTTGTGAATAACCGAAGGTATTAAACATACGAAATCAAATTGGACAATTCTTTGTATACGTTTCATTTTCACTTTCTTTTGATTATGAATGTTTATTTCAGTTTCCAACTACTGAATCATTAAATTACAAAAAGAAAAAAAAAATTATAATTTGAACTTTTATATCTATAATGCAAGTGGAATCCTCTATCAGACTGTATATATTGAATATGTATTGCTTTTAAAGAATTAAGTGACCAATTATGGTGTATATATTCATGTGTTAACCAATAATTAAAAACCTCAAAATTGCTTTAATGATGGTGTGTACGGAGACGTTTTGATAAAGGATTTTTAGCAGCCCAAAATCCTTTGATCTATTTGTATATTTTGTTGAATCATGTTGATTGTGCATATTGTTGATTCTTCAAGAAAATATTTATGCCATTTGAAGTTCTAATTAATGATAACCTTTATGTGCAAATGTATCCATTGTGGATTGTTGTGTGCTATTTCACTGCCGATGCAATCTAGATACCAGTAACGATTTAAATATTGTCTCAATATCTTCACTATAATTGTCTAAGTGATATTTTAAAAGGTATATAGAAATAAAACCTCTCAACCCAATGGTATTGTTTTTGATTGTAAAAGCATTTGTTATCTTCCTTATAACTGATTAGGTGAGCCATTGTGATCACTGTATGCCTGCCTGTTGTATTTGTCTCCTTGTGCAGGTACTTTCCACTAAAGTATTGTACAAAAACAATTTTTTATTTGATGGTCATAGCAATAATCTCAAGGAAGAAGCATTTGTACAAATTGCATCTCCGCCTGCCCTGCCTCAACCTTCTAGTGAAAAAAGCGTGTCCTGCATCACATGCACAAGGACATATTACATTGTATGATGGTTGAACAACCCTCATGATCGTCAATTCATGACAAAGATATTTGATAGCTGGTTCTTTTTTGCAATAATTAATAAGTTTTATAATCTTGCCTCAGGATTGATGATTGACCCTTCCTCAGCAATATGCTAAAGCAAGGGCAGGTAGTAATTCTACTAGTGGTTTGATTTGAATTCATATCATCATAAAAATATTGAGTAATAATAAAGTTATGAATAACTTACAGATGGGCAATCAGAATATTGAATCAATGATTTTCAAATGAATAAAATATATCACAATATCAAAAAATAAAATAAAAAATACGACAAAACTTTTCCTGTATCTCTGATATACACTAGTGTCAGAAGAGTATCGCTGTGTTTAAATACCCTAATTTCATAGGAAGTGTAGTCTGTTTATTTTTTTTTTAATATATTATTGTTAAGTGCCATATGGTCGCACAGATGGGACTTTTGTAGTTGGAAAGTTTACAATTCATCCACTATATTTGATTGTATGAGAATATTAATATTGCATATTCATAAAAAATAAAAAAATACAATTATAAATGATAGAACTAACATCTTTTTTACTCACATTTTAATTAGATATTTTTTTAATTAAAAATTCAAACATTTCAGATGATGCATGTGAACATTTATAATAAAGAATTGTGCCATGGAACACTTCACATTTTCCAAAAGCTTAATTAGAACAAAAATTTATATGATTTTCCATTGTCTTGTATATAAATTGTAGTAGATTTTCAACATGGTGGTAAACTTTAACGAAGTGGTAAAATCTTTTGATTTTTTTCCCCAGTTAATGTAATCATATGCTGGATCATCATCATTTAAAAGTTCCTGTATTGATTTTATTAATTTGCAGCAGGTATATATATTGATTTTATCATGTTGGCTATAGACATTGCGGCTAGGCTGAGTATTGATTTTTTTCTTGCTGGCTAAGTGCACTGAATATCAGTAAAATGTCATAAATGGCCTTCTAAAATACACAATTTAATTGGCAGAGCCCAAAATGAATCACTTCGGTGGCCTCATACCTCATAGTTGTGTAAAGTTTGAACAAAATCGGTGTAACGGTAAAAGCTCTAGCTTGTCCGGAGACATACATACATACATAGATACATAGAAACGAAGTGATCACAAGGTTTTCGCTTCACACATAGGATCACGTAATCCGTGCAAGGCGGTGTGCGTTATTGGTTGAACTGTTGACGTTTGAAAGAACACGTCAAGGGCTCTGTGATTTACGCTGGTCGCTCTGTATTCTAGGAAACCTATTGTAGTGCTGGCGAAGTGCATTGAATATCAGTAAAATTTCATAAATAGCCTTCTAACATACACAATTTAATTGGCAGAGCGCCCAAAATCGAATCACTTCGGTGTCTCATATTCATATCTGTGTAAAGTTTGAATAAATCGGTGTAAGGGTAAAAGCTCTAGCTTGTCCGGAGACATACATACATACATAGATACATAGTAACAAAGTGATCACAAGGCTTTCGCTTCAGCTACTGAAGCGACGCAACTAATGCTTTTTTGTTGTTTTGGGCACATTCTACCTTAAATTACAAAATTACAAAAATAGACAAGTTTGCATGATGAACACATAACTACTAGCATTAGACAAATGGTTATATTAGGCCTAGAAAAAATGATCCTGTGGTTCCGGTAACCCTAGCTAGTGGCCGTTCACATATATTTCGGTATACAAGAAATATTGTGTTTTTGCTTTTCATGTCCATCAACCAGTGTCCGTTGCTTTTCCTGCTAAAACTATATTTCACAACCTAATATGTCCCTACAAACTAAGTAACAAAAGCTTCTTTACAACTGTAGGTTGATATAATTCAGAAATTTTAAATTTGATTACCGCCGATTATAGCCAATCATTCTATTCTATATTCTTTTATAAACATTAAATAGAATTATTGAAGCCTAAATAAGCAATGAGAACAAAATAACATGGTTTAACAGGTGACGCCTTTCTTGACTCAAGACCAAAACAACTCCTCGAAAAATCTTGCGTTCATAACGTAAAAAATGAAAATAACATCAGAAACGTTAAAAAATCAAATACTCATTTTTCTGCAGTAAAGTTGACAAGGAAAATTCCCGTAATAATACAAAGGTATCATAATAGTCGAAGATTTGTATTGTATGTCCACGTATAGGTTGAAAAACATAGATTCTGGATAACAATACATTATTACTGTGGTAGGATTCTGAAGTGAGTAAACTCTGTTTTTCTTGTATACCGAAAAATATGTGAACGACCAATAACCCATTTTAACCCCCCTAACCTAATCTTTTAATTGAGTTTTTTTTATAAAAACTTCAAACCTATGGATTCAGACATAAAATAATATACTAATTTTATCGATCCAATAAAAAAATCATATGTAATTCATCATTTTTGTTTAATTTTACCATCATGTTGTGTGTGCAGTCACTTTCATTTTCTATGTGGAGTAAAAAAAAAGAAGTGGCCCCTACCTAACCTAATTTTTTGCGGTAAAAAAATATGAAGAAAAAAAAAAAATTACCTACCTTACTAACCTATTTTTCAAAATCATGTTACCGGAACCAAACAATCATTTTTTTCTAGGCCTTACCTGTTTGAAGCAACACACGGATGCAGACTTTCCAATAATCATGTCACAACGCAAACTAGATCTACTACTTTATGGATTCTTGGGCTCGTAATGTTATAAAATAATTGATAAAATAATCTTCAAGTTTTCAATGAGTACGTCTTAGATTCACACCAACTTTATAAAACTATACTACAATATAAAAACAAAAGTGATTTTAGAAGTATAAAATATCTTAAATACATTTGCAAATAAAGATTATACACGAATACAAGGCATATATGATGATATTAATTTTATAAATCTATCCACTCTACATTTTGGAGCGTTAGAATGTATAAGGAAGTGTGTTTAATTAAACAAAAAAACGTTAAAAAGGAGAATTGATAACATTCACATATACATAGTCATAGGATAATAAAATATACTGTTTATATGAATAAGAAGAATGTACGCGTAGACTGCTAGATTAGAGACTAACTTAGAGCACAGTACGGACACATTAACTTCTAAGATCTAATTTAGAAGAATCTACACAAAGTCTCTCTTTGTCAAAGACTTAAACCTAGGACTAATAATTGAATATATATTGAATATATTCTTAGTCCTAGCTTAAACTCAATTAATTTCTAAAATACTTCGTAATAATGATTTCGTGTAATTTATGGGAGTATGATACCAGTTCAGTTGTTCACAGAACACATTTCTAGGAATAGACCCAAGACTTGACTGCAACAGTGTTAAAATTGAGATAATATTCCAGTGAGGTCTCTAGGTGTTTTTCTCTGAAATAGACAATATTCAACACATCACCCAATGTGGACTATTAGTGCATTATACGAGTACCAAGTCCAGTCCTATTATGTTGCCAGTACAAGACAAGTACAAACAATAGATCTAATAGAACTAGATATTGTGTACCACTACTTGATATAAATTCAAGTTGAAAGCGCTATCAATGTTTTAAAAGACACTTCTTTCTTGAATTTTGTCAAGTGTTGGCTCGCACTTCAAACAAAATATGGATGTACCACAACCACCACTACCTCTTGACCCACCCCCTGCGGACTTTCCATTGAACGAATTACCACCTCTACCCCCATCACCACAATGTGAAGATGATGCTATTGCAGTCAACACACCCGGAGTAGCAGTAGAACCTAAAGGTCCCTTTTCATCTTCAAACAAACAATTATCGGATCGAAAGACCATGCCATCCAAAAAACGTAAGGGCTTTGTGAAAGATGTTGAAAATCCAAAATGTCCAAGTAGTGGACAACCGCCAATGAAACATGCAAAAAGAGATGTTGGGTTAAGTGAGAAAGAATCTAGTAATAAGATCCCAACAGAAGGTAATGATGTTGATCCATTACAATTTGGTGGTGACAATGCAGATTTTCGGGTTATTGATGATTTAGAGGGAGTTGAGGATGAACAAGAAGAAGTTGATTCTGATGATTCATGGGTACCAGAGGAGGAAGAAGTAGAAGCTTTATTAGAAGAGGGGGTGAAAGATTACAAGGAAAAGAATCCTAGCGATAAAGTGGCACCGATAGAAAAAGAAAAGGTGATTCTTGATAATAAAGTTGATGACCCTTTTGATATATTACCAGAAGGATGGATTGTTGTTACACATGATAGTGGTATGCCAATTTACCTTCACAGAATCTCGCATGTTGTATGTGTTTCTCGACCATATTGCCTTGGAAGGGCAAGTGCGAGACATCATGACATTCCAATAAGTGCAATTCCTTGTTTGGCCTACAAAAAAGCTTTAAAAGAAGAGGAAGAAAAAGAAGTTAAGCGGTCCTCTTTACAGAAAAATTCGTCAGAAAATGCATCGAAAAGCAACAACGATTTGTGTGAACCTTTATTGAATAAGAAACCTTCTACTGTAAAAACCAGTAAAGCAATTTGTTCAGAAATATTGCAGAGTGTAGTAGAGAGCGCTGTTGATACAAATAAGCCATTATCAATTGTCATTGATGAAGTATCTGAAGTAAATGAAGCAGATTTAGATATGTTGAATAAAAGTGGTGACAGTGCGTGCCAATTAGGGAATGACATATACCAAGAAATGGGAAAAGGACTAATCAATTCGGATGATTTTATGGAGCAATGCATGAGTGCAATCAGTGCTGATGATAATATTGATACTGATGATGTTTTGCAATTGAATAAATTCTGTGATGAAGCTTACAGTAAACCAAAGTGTCAGCCGAAGGAAAGCAATAGTCAAAAGAAAATGGACAATTTCAGCCCTGAGATAGATCTTACGACAGTGTTAGGAAGTGTTGATGAAGATCTCGAAATTGATCGTTCATGTATGATAACTGACAATGTTGATGTGTCGAGTAATTTGGTGAACGAAGTTTGTGAAAATGTAGATAAGGACAATAAATTACGCATTGTGTCAAAGCAAGAAAATGTAATTGGTCAACAGGTAGATGGCAAACCAGTATGTTCGCAACCAAAGGTGGAAAGCAATTCCCATAATTCTATTGAAAAACCAGAGTGTAGTCCCAATAACAAAGGCAAATCCCAAAATAATACTAAATCAAGCAATAGTGAACAAGATACTCAGAACCCTGAGATTGAAATGAAAGTAAAGCCATTAGATGGATTTGGACATATGAATCCCTTGCCTGAAAATGATCCTGCAGTGTTGTCTTCAAAAAATGTACAAATTAAAACAACAGATCAATATGAAAGTGAAAGGACAATTGATGCAAGTGATATGTATAAATATTGTGCAAATCTTTTTAAGTTTAAGACCATTAAAATAAAGAAGTTTGTGTCTTGGAAGGATCGAAGAATGCATCATAAAACTCAAATGATGAGAGAGCGAAAAAAAGCAATGACGTTGCCAGTTAATACAACACTAATAGCATGCCCAACTCCCTTGCAAAATGAAGCAATTGCTAAAGATCTTAACTATCAGGACACTAAAAAAATACGGGAAGTTATTCTTAATCCAATGGGAAAATCAGATGTTTGTCTTCTGCATGAGTATGTGCAGAATGCTTTCCGTGTGCAGCCAAAATTTGAATTTGCAGAGATCGAAAATGCTGCAACTCCTTATAGTGCAACTGTTGTCATAGGATCAACCAAATATGGAACTGCGTATGGAAGTAGCAAAAAAATGGCAAAAGCTGCTGCATCAAAGCTTACTCTCAAAATCCTTCTGCCTGAGGTATTAAAAATGAGAGCTAAAGAAGAGCAAGATGCTGATGAGAAAGATATGGCATTTTTTGATGATGTCAAAATAGATGACCCAAGAGTAACAGATTTATGTCAAAAATCAGGTCAGCCAACACCATTCGCCATTCTAGAAGAGTGTGTAAAGAGAAACTTTGGCTTAAAAGATATGAAAATCCAAATGGAAATGAAAACATTCCAACATCAACGTAGTGAATTTTGTATGACAGTCGGAAAGCATGAAGCTAAAGTGCTAGCAAAAAATAAACGAGAAGGAAAACAAAGGGCATCACAGCAAATTCTTAAGCTCTTGCATCCACATATTCATTGTTGGGGATCTTTGCTTCGTTTGTACAGTAATACAAAGGCATTTAGGCAAAAGAAAGCTGAAGAGCAGAGTATTACATCTTTACAAACGCAGGCTGCTCAGCCAAATAAAGCCATTTTAGAAAAGTTGAAAGTCGAAATGATGAAACTTCACAATAAGAGGGCTGCAATGGAGGTACGAATGAAAGGAAAGTTTGAAGTCCAGACTACAGGTTTCAAGTTTACAGAACCAAACATGTTAGATGCCTAATCTGTTATGCATCTCTAGCGATTAAAGTACTACTTCTGTGGTTTATGCAATTATGTGTACTACTACTCAGAAGATCGATGTTTCAATTGATTTAATATGAATTATTTTCATATCGTAGGGTGCTTCCATAAAAATCAAATAGAAATCTTATACAGTGTAGTTAAATTTATGTGCAATTCGTTTGGGTTTTGTAACTTCTTTTTACTGCCATTGCATTTTTGTATGTGTTAAATGTGCTATTGAGTATATTACATTCTTTTGACAGATAGTATTGTGCTGTGTGTTGAACGGTTGAAATATTGCAATATTATGATGAACATTTATATTGTATTTATGTATGTGTTGCACAGATATTCTGATTGCAGCAGTAATACTGTAAATTATATACTAATTAAGTGTGCAGAATTATCATGACATTTAAAAATATTTATAGGAAGCTTTATCTAGTAGGAAGCTTCAAGGCAAAATCACTGAAAGTAACAGATGTTTTTTAATATATTACCTATTGTGTTGCTTTAACTGTATTATTAATCGTTATCTGAACTCTCATGAACACAGAGTAATTTTTAAAGTTTATTGATATAAATAAATTGTACATCATTCAACATACATTGTGTCATGATTGTCATTTTTACTCCATTAGCTTTGCACTAATTCTGAGGCACTAACCTCTGCCACCTATAAAATTAGATTTACGCCTGCTGTTGGAATCGTTTTATGACATTGGTATTTTGTGGTATAACACTCAAATATTCCTTTGTGACAAAGGTTATGCTCAGCGGCCTAACAAGCAACAAGTATGCTTGCACAGAACAATATGATGTGTTCTGTGCGTTCAGAAAGTTTCTTTCATTTAAACAGCATATTAGAATATCTAGTGCAATTCAAATACACCATAAACAGCCGTATAAAACCATCAAAACATGTGTAACTTAACAGTGCATGTAAGAACTCGCCTATCTCCTCAATCATTTAATGGGGATGTTCAAAGACCTTGAGCAACATAATTAACAATGGGCCATTTGTATTAGAATCCTAGATTGTTGTGAGATAATAATCTTAAAGAATAAGGTTTATACATGTTCTATTAAGGGCCCTACATGGGGTTCCAAAATAAGCCGAAAGTCCTGTGTCCATTTTTAAGGAATTTGAAACAAGTCTGCGTGTCCGTATTTAAAAAACTGAAAAAGTCCATGAGTCACTTTTTGAAATAAATACAAAGTATGGTGTTTATTTGTCGGTATATCTTATATCTATAAATATTATGAGTGAGAGACAAGATAATAATATTTTTGGGCAACTAACAGCTTCAGTACAACCAAAGACACAAAACAAAACAATTTGCATTAAGAAACTGGATCAAAAGTGCTCAGAGAGCACAGCTGTGCTAGAAAATTGCTGACTTGTGGGCAATAATATAAGGGTAATGGTCTGTTTTAGTGTGGAGATAACACTAGCTTGCACGAGTGGTGTCTAAGCCTGCTCGAGTTAGCGTTAGCGACTGAGAGCAAGCTAAGACACCACAAGTGCATAGCTAGTGTTGTCTCCCCACTAAAACCTAAAACAGACCATTTCCTTTTTATCTCCCCAGTTTAACAGAATTATTTAACTTGATCGTGTTTATCGTTCACAAAGTAGGGAGATAACCTCAAAATGTTCTTGTTTTTTATTTTAGTATAAAAGTACATTCATTTCCCTTTTTAAAAATGTATAACACTTTAGGGGTTTCGGGAATAGAATTTGGTTTATGGACCATACAAAAGATCATACAGAAGACAATAAAAAATTCAGTCAATGTTAATTTTGCCTGTACCGAAATTGTATACATGATCTTTTGTATGGTCCATAGACCAAATTCTATTCCCGAAACCCCTAAAGTGCTATACATTTTCAAAAAGGGAAATGAATGTACTTTTATACTAAAATTAAAAAAAAGCACATTTTGAGAAATTTTTTATCTCCAGAAAGTCTCATTAATCAGCCACAAATAATCTGTGTGCCACTGTCTAATAAAAGTGGCTCCGTCATGCTACATATTGATCTTGCATCAGCTCATAGCAAACAGCACCAAGTAGACTTTTGGCGCTGATATAATATTGATCTGAATTGTGCATTCAATACTAGTAAGAATGTTGAAAATGGACCATAATTGGGCCAGTGGAAAGCACACTTTAATGGGCAAAATGTCCAAAACCGAATCACTTCGGTGTCACGTCATACCACATGGTTTTGTAAAGTCTGAACAAAATTTGTACATTAGTACATGCTCTAGCTTGTCGATAGACATACATACATATATTGTACATACATAGTTACATACATAGTTACTTACAAACTAAACAAACACAAGGCTTTTCTTCAGCAGCTTAAGCAACGCAATAAAATATCCTGCATGAATAACAAAGCAGAGTAACTGAGTGCATGCAATATTTGATGTTGAAAAGTAGGCGGGGTGGGGGTATGGTCGGTGTTTACCCAGAGATAGTTTAATGAGGGTAATGCTCTTTGGTTTACCTCAGAAATAGGATATGTATTTTGTATTTGTTTTTCACGCAGCATTATATGGGATCCCTTTTTTATGTTTAACACCAATCTTTGGTTCACATTTGGCAGTTTATGTGATGCACACACAGTGGTGGGCAAAGTCCTGCTTCTGACTAGATAACAAATAGTTTACCGCGGTTCTATTTGATCATATATATATATATATATATATATATATATATATTCCATATAAAACTATCAAATCAGAACAATTTATGCAGGTGTCATACTCTTGTGTTTTGACTGTAATTATCAAATATTTTTTTAAGTGAGGGGTCCATCTTGACTGTAATTATCAAATATTTTTTTAAGTGAGGGGTCCATCTTGCTTTTTGAACGAATTTATATTGATCGTACCACTTTCACTAGTTTTAGAACCTAGTTTAATTGTTTTCCCCTGTCATCATTGCTTTGATAAAGCACACCCTCTAAGCACACGAACGCAAACACCTAATCACATGTTATTTGACATAATTGCAGCCCTCATCTCTTGTAACATACCAAAGGAGTAAAAGTCAAGCTAAAACGCAATGGCAGTGATCCTCACAGTACGCTCTACGTTTCACCGAGACGAGTGGGCGACTGCGCACTTTGATGTCAATGATAGGTTCAACAATATCCACAATGCAATATGACATATAGGCGCAGAAAAACGCTATTGTTCACATACTATGATCAGACATGAGTATAAATTCCCTCATCGTCAGAATCTTGAACGTCTAGATCCAACGAATATTGTGTAGACAACCCATGACTTGGTGCCTGGGGTGGATGGGGCTTCTGGCACTGTTCTTCTGGAGCAGCAGATGGTACTTTTGAAGGAGGTTGCACTGGTGGCGGAGGCGCAGGTCGCTTATGTCTTGAAGTCACTGTCTTTGGCAACGTCTTGGGAGAAGTATGGGCGCTAGGACCCTTCGATGAGAGCTTGTCCAATTCTGCATACATTGCACTATCATTATCGAAATCATCGTCTAGGCCTTCCTTTGCCGGGGGCTGAGCATGAATAGATGTCCAGTATGGACCCTCTGTCAGACGATTTTCTTTATGGCCATTCTTGTATCCGGTGAGATTTGGCGACTGGTCAACAGGAGGTGCACGGGCAACCCCACCTCGTCGTCCATAGGGAATCGGAATGCTCTCGTAGAAGCTCAGAGAATTCATATGCTGTTCCATTTTTTGCCTTTTCTCTGAAGACTTGACTTCTGGCTTTTTACTGAAATGTAAGTCGACACAATTATTTAATTAGATGTATATTTTGAATGCAATGAATCGTTATGTCTCGAGATCTTATGGGTCTCCAATCAGATGTTGGTACTTACCGTCTTATACATAAGGCTACGCTGAGCGAGAAAAAGACAATTAGTACGCCACCAACTACTATGCAAATTATTACTGTACCTGAAAGCAGAAGAAGGGTCAATTCCTACAATATACAGTTGCATGTATACATAGGGAGAAAGCATGTCGTGGACTTGATATCTTCTGTTAAACAGAGAATATCTTTTTATCGGTATACCCTTAAAGTGGACACGATTATACTATTAATAATGTGTATAGAAAAAGAAAAAGAATATTATAATGATAACTCAAAAAACCTCATTACCAGTCCATTTGTTCATCCTTGCCATCTGCTTAGGAGCTTTCCCTGTAAAGAGACTGGTTTAAACTTCAAGAAGAAACAATAACGTGTAAAGGTGAAAAAACAATAGGTTTTATTAGAAAAGACATTTATAATTGATTATAAAAAGGGGAATGAAAATTACCAGCTTTTGTATCCAGTTCATCACCAACCTCTCTACTATCATAGTATGAATCTGTATCTTTAAATGGATTATCGTCTATCAACACTGGGTCTACATTAGTAGTGGTAGTGTGCACATAGTTTTGCTGATGTGGAACAGTTGTCTGTTGTGGTTCTTGTGGCACGTCATCAATGAAACGACCCGCTGGAGGGACACCATTTTCAGGTTTGTTCCAATGTGGGTTTACTCCTCTAATTCTGGGAGGTATGGGGGATGATGTTGTGATTCGCATGAGCAGGTCTAGATTAGGTTTTGTTGTTGTGTCCATTCGATATCTAGTTGTATTCATCATTAACGCTGGAACTGACTCAGTGGTTGTTTCTATCGTAGGGGGTTGTGATGTTGTAGTTTCAGGAATGTATTCCTCTGGGGAACACTGGACTGCAATCTTGTCGTCGGACTCGGGAGGTACTACTGCAAAAGTTAAAGTATACGCAACACTATTATGTGGCCAAAATGTAGTTTTTCCACTTATACTATGACGTATTATTTTATGCATGGTACATAAATCCCAATAGATTAAAAAAAGAGAAAAGTTTTGGTATGTATTATTTTCATGACATGGTCTGTACGAGCATAGTGCTCTAAGAATTACCTGTAGCCATAGATAGTGGTCTACGCACATCTTTAGACACGTGAACATATTTATGTATTGGAGCATGTTGCTCAAAAAGATGATTTACAACAATACACTTACGGGAATATTGTAACCACAATCCTTGGTGACCTTCTATCTCATCGCTGTGGAATACAAGTTCATATGTTTTGCTGACTAATGTCGATCTGTAGGCTCCACAAAGACGTTTGGTACGGCGTCCAGTTGTAATGTCCACCCAGTCTTTACACGGCTGGTCAAACCTGAGTCATGAGCAAACGGATGGTGTAAAGAAGCTGAACTTTTTTTTATCCCGCCGCACTATATATATATTTTTTAATATTTTCTTTTAGCAATTGTCCAAACACGCAATGACTTTGTAGAGGACTTTTGCTTTAGTTGGGGGGGTGTCACTCAATTTTTAAAAATGTTGATGGAGGGATCGGTTAACTTTTTCTTTGAGCCCCCCAAAATGGACGACGCTCCCCCCTCGGTATCGTTATTTATGATTGTTCCCTAACCTAAGTTAGCTTCCAATACGCCCAAAAATGTGAAACGAAAACCGCTATAATTGCAATTCTATCAATATTAACATGAATACAATAATGTCACCAACTGTATGTAGAACAATGTATTTCATTGCCGAACCATGCAAATGTTTACAGGTATAGGCCTAGTATATATAATAATAATCATACTTGACGATAAAATGTGTAGCTTCCAGTTGGATTCTTGAAGTTCCAGTTGTCGACAGAGTACACTTGCAGTGGAGATTGGGAGGATATTCATGAGGAAAGTTTGGAGTCGCAATGTACCCACTGGTCGATTGATTATGAGATGAAACACGGCATATATTAGTAACTTCCACATCTGTAAATGAAAATAAAATGGAAAGGCTGAACCTTAAGACCAATTTTTATCAAGATAGAAAATTGCGGATTTGTATTATATGCTGAAATATTTTTATTTAGTAGATTTTACCCTTCTTCCAGGCAAAAAAATAACATTAAAACCACTCATTAAGATGGGGTAGGCATATTCAGATTCCGCCCCATCCCC
>CM032666.1:49344405-49370997 GCA_019095985.1 Streblospio benedicti | reverse complement strand
TTTTTAAAACTTATTTGAAGTCCATATCATCATTCATTATTAATTGAGACATTTGCATGACATAAAATTGTCAAAACTGAAGCTGTTTTCGTTCATTTTTGTGATAATTGCTACAAGATGTATTTCTGCACTCAAATTGTACCTGTGGGGTTTATGGTCACCTTCCATTATAAAAAATACAATAAAAGTGGAATATACTGAGTGATTGACTTCATTTTATATCATATCATCGGTTATCGAAAAAACGTGTGGTACAGTTACATAAAGGGTGATAACAGACAAAAAGCTACCAGTTGCGCATCGTTATCATACATTTCCCATAACTAGAGACATATGTCTACCAGAAAATCACAATGAAACAAGCTGCCCTCAGTTGAGCATCATGGCCAAAAAATCAGGTCCTGGCCCATCGCCAGTGAGGGAAAGCAGATCTTGCGTCACTATGGAAGATACTACAATACTCATGCCAACCTGCGGTCTGATTATGATTACTCTACCTCGTACCTCTCTCTTTTTTAAACTCTTGCTCAGAATCAAGAAGTCAATATACAAAAGATCAATCGCACTGATGTGTGTGGCGCTGCAGGCTGTGGGCTAAGTTGTCTCCTTTAATACCAGAGATATTATAGGATTGTATAGTGTCTTTGCTTTTACTTCGGCTGTGGATGCGGGTGTGGGTTTTAATCCTAAAGAAATTGCGCCGGGGGCTCTGCAAAGAGCCTAAGATTAAGAATCGGACCCGCGAAGAAAGCCGCATATGTTCTACTTGTTCCATTTTTTTCTATGTCTTTTCTGTTCCATTAATAAGGTCCAGTAGATGTATATCATTGTATCAATGTTGCAAATAGGTATGTTAATGGCTTTATAGTCTTCATAGTCATAGTTTATCTGGATGAATTCATAGGCACCCATGTTTTCTTCTTAGAAAATCGATGAGAAGCATTCCTTGTTCAGTCACATTGATTATGGGTGGAGTTCATTCATGTAAATGCCAATAGCTCTGTGAATGTGGTTAAAATGTGTGATGAATTTATTTACTATTTGTTCAAACATAACTGTAAATGCTTATAGAATATGTAGGCTTTAGTTCGGGCTTTTGAAAGGTTTGTGCCGGCTGTAATTTTTGATTCTGTGTATGCAGGTGGGGTTGGGGGCTCCATGTTTGTTAAACATACAGGTATGGGCTTGGGTACGAATTTCACATTAGACGTGTGGGGCGGGTGTGAGTGCAAATTGATTATCCACGCAGAGTTCTGGCATATACCACAATTTTATCTTAATGCTAGATGTATACAGTTAGTCCACGATTATAATTGGGAGTTTTGATTTGTGACAATGTACAAGATGATTGTGCTATAAATCCTCAAATTCGTCATAGGGATTGTTCACAAATTACGACAGCCAAAGTTTGGCTATCTTTGATACCCCCCCCCCATGTCAGCTTTTGTCAGATTTCGGTGACCCCCCCCCCCCCGTTGACGTCAACATTTTTTTGTATGCGTGCATATAACATATCAGATGTATAATTGAATAATCATTTTATAAATTTTAAAGTGAAATCTTATGGTACCTATGCAATAGATATTTCATGCATGATCTTCATAAATGCAGGCTCTTTTACTTCGTCATAGCCAGAAGATCCAGTGGGCGGGAGGTGGAGGCCAAGCATTTTTCACCCCCTAAATATCATTTTTATGGGGCTTTCGGCTCACCCATGAGCATTTGTAATTTTGAAACCCCATTAGATTCAGAGGTTCTGTCGTTCTGTGCACCCTTTTCCAAACAGGTGAATTTGCCATCTTTCACAACGCACATAAATTCGAACTTGCGAAAAGTAAATGAAAAATATTTTAATGCATAAAAAATGATACATATGATAACGTAAGATGAAGAAGTGTTCTTTCTAGGCTGCTGCAAGAATTGACACATTGTGGCAGCCAAAAAAAACAGTGTCATATGTCCTATAAATGAATATATTATCGTTATGTATTTTCCAAATTCTTTCACTTCTACTCTTCACAAATTATATCAGTCTTCCACTTTTCGCAAAGTTACATGTATATTAATCTTCTCATGTAACAAGTCTTACTGGACTTTTATCTTTTTGATGCTTAATTTTTAATGCATAATGCAACCTCAACTGGTACTATATTATAAAATCATATTGAATTTTCATTATTAGTTGAGGATGTGTTTCATAAACACGAAATGTATTCTTTATATTCTTTCTGTGGTACTATATATATCAACTGTTATTTTTCATAAATTTGTTGTAGAGGTAATTATACTTTTTAAATAATAGTTAAGCATGATATGGAATATTTCTGACTGGTAAAATCTCAATTGTGTTTGAAACTGGGATGAAAGCTGAAAGCTGACGTCAGCCAGTGCCGACCCCCCCCCCGTCAGATTTCGTCAGACATTCATCACCCCCCCCTCCCCCGATAGCTGACGTATTTTGTGAACGATCCCATAGGCCTATACCAGAGGGAATATCCTAATGAAATATATCAAAGGTCTTATAAGTGTAGAGATTATGTGAAATGCTCTCTTTACGACTTACTGTAGTTCTGTTTACCGTTGTCAGTAACTTGTGTAACTATCCATGAGAAACAGCTCATCGTTTTAAAGTTGCTTATAAATATAACATAATTTGGGGTTCTCATGGGTTAGAAGAGCGTGTCAGTGTGTCTGAGGCATTTACTAGTTCTCAAATACAACAATCTTCTGTCTTCTGATACTACGCAAAGCTTATTTGAGTTGTACGAATCGTATCAGTGATTCATCTAATACTTTAATTCAACTTTTATTAAATCTAGTCACTATATACAATTTATCAAGTTCTATTAAATTTGTGAACTGGATGAATAAGTTGTATCTGAATCTTATAAACCCAAGTCTCCATACATATAACTGTGATATTTAGTGTACGTTTTATAACATTTTTAACCGTATTGTAAATTGTTTACACATTACCTTCTCTATCGCTGTAAAATAGCTGAAATAAATCATGTCTATGTCTCTGTCTAAAATAAAGTTTAAATCAGCAAGCTATTATTGAGTGATGAATAGAATGGATAGAAATGAGGACTTATTGTTATGTAATCATTTATACTTAATTATCTTCATGCATGCACAATATTAACACAATGAGTGAACCCCCCCACTCGTCTAGTAACTAATTTATTTATTTCCCACCTTTTCACTTATCACTCTTCTACAAGATTTCAATTCATCCCAGTCAATATACGCCCCAACTAAGTAACGCTCTGCAGCACCTATCATCTCGTAGCCTACACGGCCATGAAGAACCCGGAAGTTATGAAAACACACAATTTCTCCTGGGTTCAGTTTATGTTTCACGATATTTCTGTCGTCATAGGCAACGGCGTGAAACACTTTCATTGCCTTATACAGCCTCACTGCTTCGTCTACCGTCATATTCATAATGGAGTGTCTGGCATGGTTGTTGAAATTGATTTGTTGTACTTTCTGGTGTTCATCAAGAACAATTGTCGGCTTGGACATTCGCAAGTGAAATGGGTAGGCGTCTTCACCAATGTCGTGGAACACCACCGGGCTTGTGGTTAGTGATTGAAAGTCTTCTGGATGAAGTTTTGCCATTTGAGAAGCAACATTAAATCCATCTACAAAAATATTATCACCACCCACGGTCTGGGTTTGTATGACGCAATGTAGCATTTGCACTCCAGGTACATAATGATAATATGGCAGGTCTGTATGCACTTCTAATAACCCAGCCGTGTACGCCAGATTACTTGGATCCTTTTTTGCTTTCACGTGGAAGAGATCACCATAATTACTATTCCGCAATCCAGAATACACCCTATTGCCAATTTGCTTCAGAGCACCTTCTCCAGGCACATTAACAAGCAAATGCAGACCAACTGTCTCCATGCTGACCAGCCATTTAAGGAATACGTCATCATCTTCTAACATCTTTTGGAAATCAGTAGTCGGTATCTTATTTTGTAATTCTGATCCCCACAGTGCATCACCACTTTCCTCTTGTTTTTGTCGTCTATCAACATCACCTCGTTCAAAACTATGATGTTTCAGCCATGATTCAGTATACACACTCTCGTGGTCATCTGGCCAAGTGATAAACAGCTGGCCGTTTTCCTGCCTTGCAAATTTGGGTTTAATTGATAGGTCTAGTTCCTGCAAGTGAAGTAAACGTTGCTTGGACACAGGGTGCCAACATTTCTCACATTGGCAGTTGTCGCGTAGCCATACGAAGGGAAATGCCAGCAGATTTCCATTGATACACACACTTAAAGTATTATCTTCGAGACAAATCTGGTCATTTGACTGGGATAATCGTTGAACGGTTGTACTGAATCCTCGACTACGTGAGCTCATTGCCCGGATTGATAATGGTTTGTTATAGGCTTTGTGCCTGGATTTGTTATGTTGCAATCGATCATGTCTTATGGAAGCATGAACAACACTGAGTGCCCCTGCTGACACGTTGCAGGTGGAAAGTATATTGCGTTGAACAGTTTTGCTTGCTGACCAATATTTCAATATTGATGTTTTCGTGAGCCTCAAAGGGGTCATTGTGCGGCACAAGTTTGAAGACGGCTATTTTACAAATTCAACGTAAATTACTTATGAATATGTCAATTTTGTCAGTATTACATATATGATACTGACGCAGTGGTACTTTTTAAAACCAACTGTACGACTTCACGTTAATTGTCCTTTAATGATGTACATGTATCCTGGACTTCAAAGATAAATTACTTGCATTCAACAAAGTCTTGAATGACACATTATAATTTCTTTCCAAACCATGAGACGAGATTGCATTAAATAGTACTAGAATGTTGTTTGATACTGTGTGTACATTGATCTTGTCCCCATATCAACAGCACCATGTGTTGTTACTTGAAACCAACAAAACGTTTTTATAAGCTGTTCGCGCCATTCCAAAGTATAAAAAACAGCGCATACAAACTAGAAATGTACTTGGACGTCTGGTCAGTTCTAGCTTTCGAACTATGGGGACACTTTACGGAACTAACCTTCGAACGTTCGTTGATAAGTAGGTGCTTAAATATTGAACTTATACCAGCCAGTCGGTGATAAACGTAAGAAGGAAAATGGGCGATACAGTAAAACCTCTATTTAGACCAATCAATGGACAGGTCTCACCTTGTTGAGTCAATAGACGGCCTCTCTCTTGGGTTGGTCTCTTTATAAAGGAATCGCAATAAATGATCTTATTGTATAGATGGTCGTGATAGAGGGCGATCTTAATTGTAGGTTCTACTGTAGTACATTTGATTCTACTCTTTGTTCTATTTTTGCTGCCTTATCTTCTAATGTGGTGTAAAGCGTTCTTATAATGCAAAAATACCTGTTGGTCCAATATTTTTTAATTATTTTAACATGCATTACATTAACGCTTTAGACCACATTAGATGATAAGGCAGCAAAAATAGAACATAAAGTAGAATCAAATGTGACCATATGCTGCATACCGAATCTCAAGAATCTTATATACCGTAGTACAGCTACCACATAATTGTATTCTGAACGTTTTATATGTACATTGGGCATTCCACGTCACATTACGCTTTGTGCATAGGCGGTGCCGACTTTGGTGGTACGTCAAGCACACATTAGCAGGTGCAATCATTTAGTATTACGTGATTGGGCTCACGAGGCATTCCCGTATGTGGTCACTTGACTCCGTGCCAAGTATATATAAAGCGACTATATAAAGCGACTGAATACAGTTTGGGCGGGTAAAAATAAAAGAGGGTTACTGTGATTCTAAAGGTTCAGTCATTGAAATAGCTGTCGAATGAAAAGGTAGGGGAACGAAGCTTCGAGCATTCGAAGATTCGCCCAACATGCACCCAATACAAACAGCTCGTTGTCCGAGGAAGATATCCGATTTTTCATTTCGGGCTTAATCGGCAGAAATGGATCAATATTTGCAACGTAAATTTGCAGGTGTTGCAGATGCGCATGACAGCCCTCCAGACGACCCAGAAAAGCAAGCATATGGCCCAGGTTGTCAAAGATGTTTCATCACTTCCCCGTCGGCCGATCGTTACGGTAGTAGCGGTTTGTATAGGTCGATCATACAGCCCCCAAACACTCCAAACAAGGCCACTTGAAACAAATAATACATTATGTATGCATGTATATTAGAACGCTCCAAATGAACGCCATATGTGCCAGAACCAGACAGAAGTGGGCCGTTCCTTCCAGGAACTACTGAATCGGCCATGCAGCTTGAGATCTGAATACAGATCACCCACGATCTTCCCAGAATGTCCCAAATATGACCATCTGAAGCTGCCATCATCCATGTGACACATGGGGACTATTATGGTTTGGATCTGTGGCCACACAGCCTCTCGAATCTCCCGGTGAGAACAGCGTTTAAGCAGAAAGAACCAAATGAGCTCGAGATAGCCCTTTAGACGACCCAGAAAAGCAAGCAAATTGCTCAGATTAGCAGATCAATTATCCGTAAGGTAGTTCATAGGCCGAAAAAATCATTTCTCAGGGGAGGTGATTTTTGCTTTGAGAAAACTACCATATAGCTCCACATCACCCAGATATCTCCAGATTTGAAGCCAGATCACCCATGATCAACCCCGAATATCCAAAAATGGGAAAGCCTGTAAAATGTCGGCTTAGGGTGTGTATAAGACGCACCTGTAAAATGGTATAATGTGGCACAATTGGTTTAGACTTACAACAAACGAATAACTTCTCGTCTTTAGAGCCTTAAAAAGCTGTCAATAGATGGTATCAGTGTCGGTAGGAAACATTAGCGTGCTTGTCGTAGAAGGGGGGATGTGCGTGCCGTTGTTTTGTACTGTTTTTTTTTCGTTCTCTTCTTTGAAAAAATAAGAATGAAATAATGAGTAAACTCCTTCATCTCTGCAAATGTTCATAATTTTCTCCCCGGCGGTGGACTCTACAATCCAGGGTGTTCCTCGCTTGTAGACTACTGTCTATTTACCTCGTTTTATGCTGCCATCTAGCTACGGAATTCGAAAGTCTGTACTGATGAAGTTTGTCAGATTCTCGAAAGTCAAAGGTATACAAGATCTTTAAGGATTCGTCATACGGTCAGGCGACCATTGGTTATGTCATCTACTAAAATATAGATCCCGCGAATTTGTTTCGGAATTTCCCAAAAGATTTTACTGTCACGTAATGTTTAAATAAGAATTACTATCCTTCCTACATATAGTAAGTGTTTCAGACTAACTAGTGTGAAGTTTACAGTCGAATATTGTGAATTGAAATATATATCTAAATTGTATAAATACGTTTTGGAATGGTTAGTATTGCATATATGACACGTGATATATGTATTTTATAGAGAACCACAACAATAAACAGTTAAAACTGAACTTTTGACGGGACTACGTGAAATGTACAGGTGCTATTTTAAATCCAGACCCTCAACCACGTACCTCTATTTGCGGAATTCTCGGGAAATTGTGACAGACAAATGGTAAACATTATCCATATTAAAGAAATTGTAAATGTTATCCAAGGCATAGTTTTATCTCTTGATCACTCGATTTTGATATGTTATCCTGGCTGAATTTCTCTATTTCCAAAGCACGTTCTTCTGTACAAAGTGAAGTGTGATCTATGATCAGGTATATTAACAAGCTGTCTTCTAAGCAAACCTATATGTCAAAACATAAAAGTTGTGTCCGTCACAATGTTCTTTTTATCTCATGATGGACACTGTTAAACAATAGTATACTAGGATCAGAACTTCTGGCGTGAAGTCCTTACTGGCAGCATATGGTGAGAACTACTAAATTGTTTGCTGCAGAAACATTTTAGTTGTCATGGTGATAATTCGACCTAAGAATTTCTTGTTAGCATTATCACAATTACTACAAGATTGGTATTTGATAAATAGATAAATGTATAGTGCGATGATTTGAGCAATAAGCATATTTATAACCGAATCAATCCCGAGATTAAAGCTACGCCCATGATGGTAGACAGCAGCTATATTATGCATGTAGGGTATACTGTTGATATAAGTATGTCATTGTTATTACTATTATAATAATGGGTTACATATATACAAAATCCACACATGTAATTGTGCTATTTAATATGTAGGTGATTCCCATAAAATGTCACACTTGTCAATTGGCTTTTAAGGATGCCGTGCTTTAAAAGTTCAGGATGGCATACTGTTGGGCCAAATGTAAATTTCGGGTAGATGCAAGATTTGCACGTCGCTAGCATTTTTTTAAAACAAAAAGTGGCCAAGCCTATTGAAAGAGAGATATTGCTGCCTCATTGCCATTTTGCATGCTGTAAATGTAAAAAAAGGACAATAGGTAAAACTTCTCTGGAAAGGTGGCTGGACTCTAGCTTGACCAGTTCACCCACCTGCCACCAGCCTAGAATAAAAATAACCATCATAACAAAGTATATTTCAGCTCTTCTATTAACAAGTATACAAGTTCATACAAATGCACATGGTAATATCACGATTATTAAATAATCTGAAGCAACAATGGTCATAGAGTATAGTAGAAGTATAATGATAATGTTTATAACACATTATGACAATTTCCTAAATATCACAACAATCTTATTTACACGGTTCACAATAAGTATTAGTGCATCACCTGTAGATGCATTACCATTTTTTTCTTCGATAATTTGTATAAAATAGAATACAGCAAAAACAAAAACAAAAAAACAACAACAAAAAACTGAGTTGTCATAACATTTGCACACGCAAACTCTGATTGACCACAAAACATTTATTCTCGTCTAAGCATGTTGTGTGGTATAGTTTGATACAGTTTAGAGTAACATTTGGAAAGCAATCAAACAATTCAGTCGACCTCTTCTGTAGAGATGCATTGGGATTTGCTTGAATTTTAATATCGTACACAAGGAATACACATGTGTATACAACACACATCTAAATATTCTACATGATTATTTACATGATGTTAAATGCATAATTCGATATCATATATCATGATCTATGGATCATGTCCAAGCCTAACATATATTTTTTGGAGGATATTGGTCATGTGACCCGCTACAGCGACATAAAGTCCAAATCCAAAATAATGTTCAAATCACGCCAGTCATTAGATATTCAAATAGAAACTTGGTTTTTCACACAGTCCACCACTTTTTATTAGATAATCTGAGATGATAGATTTTTCAGCAACGCGAGAGAGGACAAACTTTCTTCTTCACATTTTTATGAATTGTATTGTGGTCTACACATATCTTCTCCATCAATTGTCAATGACCCCCCCCCAAAAAAAAAGCAAAGAAAAGAAAGAATTAACAATAAACAGAACAAAAACACTGAGGCACTCCCCCTGAATATCAGATGACAGCAATTACAATAGTTACGCCATGCTTTTCACGAATGCTATCTCCATAATATCTGTTTGTCAGACATAGAAATTCATCTCATCTTAACATTCTAATATTAAAAATAGATCCATAATCATTTGGTAGAGGTGACACTAGAATAATCGAAGACAGAAAGATATATCATGTAAAATCAAAGAAACCATACAATGTAAAACATACACTGGTCTTCGTATTTAAAACAGTAGTGTAATATCGTGTAAAGTTCATTGTTAAAACGTACTAATATTTGCATTCATTCAAGTTATCAAAGCACAAAGAATAGCAATAATATAAAACTATTTTATGTTAACACATAAAGATAAATTTAGAGCCCCATGCAGACAATAAGCATCATCAACCCCATAAACATAGGAATGATGAGGACACAACGCACTCTTTTGAAAACACACAAGGTGTAATAGTTATAATCAAATTATGTAACATCTATTAAAATGGCAATAACTAACATAATAAAGTCAAAGTCACTGAAACCTGTTCTCTCCCACGTTTATATTTCAATGATGTTTAAAGAGCTTAATTAACTTAATTACTATATACGAGCATATGATACAGTAACTATTTTCAAAACGTAATTATCACACAGCTTATTTGCCAGGGGCTCTAATTTTGTACATATATGATTTATAGGTCTCTGGTCATTGGTTGTCCACTAGCACAGGTGCTATCGCAGCAGTAACTAGCTATCAAAATATAATTCTCATGTCATTTAGTTTCTGTTGTTACCCAGTTTACGATATAAATATTATAACCAGTTATATTTTATTAAGAATTAAATAAAGAAGGTGAACACACCATCCCAAAATCTATAGCTTATAATCACTTTTTATAACAGCTAAGGTATACGTTCATGGATCTTTTATGCCTCTTATGGCAAATACAAAGATTGTACATTTCTATGTTCTGAGAGTTTCGTAACTCTTGATATAACAAATCCACAGGCAGATCCAGGGGGGGAGGGGCGGCGCGGGGCGCGCGGCCCCTTTTCACACCAAAATACTTCATTTTCGTAGGGTTTTTGATGAAATCCTTAAATGCGCCCCTCCCCCTTTTCCTTAAGTGCGCCCCCCTCTTTTAAAAAGACCTGGATCTGCCTATGAAATCTACGGATGCCACTACCCTACTGCTGTTGCGATGGCATCTGGCAGACGACGTGACTAGAATGTTATGGTAACAGGTGTTCTTTTAAAAGATAGCTTAAATCTGCCATCTATTTCTGCTAGATTGCATAACCGTTGACGCCACACCCTCCCCCATAACAGACACCACACGCATTAGTACGATTTTGATTGATTTATCAAGTTGGAACAGCCCAATATTTCCATTACAATGGAACTGGTCAATATTTCCCAATGCTTGTGAGTGACTGAATCTTCAAGTTGTTTCTTGCTATAACTTATAATAATAGCCACCAATTCAAAGAAAATGAAATTTGAATATTACTATTTCAATTATGTAAATTAACACAACAATTGCAACAAATGAATAGTATCTAAAAATCAACATGCAGATGCTTATAATTTACAAAGTAGTTGATATCCCTATAAGCAATGTAAGCTAAAATTAACACTTAAGCATCCTTAAGATCCACTGCTTAAGTAAAGGAATGGCCATATATGTTCACCATATTATCCATATTTCATTACGGACACGAGCCACACAAACAAAAGAGATTGCTCCTTTTTAAATGATCGAAGACCTGGACTGTGCACGCGAAACATAGAGCCAGACGATGACAGCTACCGGAACATTAAAGCAATCGTCTCATATGGACGCCACAGAGCGCGTGTCAAAATCCTCATCACAGTCAGAATCATCACTAACTATTTCATCAAGCCCATTGCAATATGTTTTGATTAGATCATTGGAACATGTTAATACCTTATTATTTCCTGCCAAGCTACCTCTGTCACACAACCCGTGACTTACTTCATTATTTGAGTTAACTATGCTTATGTCATGACTCATGTCCAGATCACCAGGAGCTATTACTATATCACTGTAATCGTTTTTGAAGTCATAAGGTACATTTAAGGAGTCTTGATAACACCCACTCACTTCGTTTGCATCCCGTGTGCAATTCAATAGCATTTTATTTGCCTTCAAATTATGGTGGAAATCATGAGAATGGTACCCCTTGCAAATGTCTAATGTCACTTCAGATGATTGTGACATTGAAGCTAGCGAACACGAGGTTCGTAGGGTCTCTTTTTCAGGATCTGAACTACTGCAGAGATCACTCTCACTGACGACCCTGTGGTGAAGTGTGTGGTGAAGCGTGTTGCGTTTTGAATACACCTGGCGCCTACACTTCCTTCTGAAACTCGTGTCACTTTCACCAGAGCCAGAACAACATTCTAGGCTGCTAACACTTCCACTCCTTTGGTGGATCCTCTTGCCAAACCTTTTTCTTCGACGCCCATAGATTTTTGCCCTAGACCTTTTCGATTTCGAATCCGTCAAGTCACAAGGAGCCGTGGCTGCTTTACTCAGCGCAGGGCTAGGACTACATGCGTATGGGACATTCACAGGCAAGCTTGTGTTAGTTGGCATACAATACAGAGAGCTGTCCGAGCCTGTGAAATCCAGAGGGGGAGATAAATGAGGAGGTGGAGTTTTCACTTCAATGTCCTCATAGGCGTCACTGGAACTATGTCCTCCAGAGCGATTACCACTTTTCAAGGGTTTGGAATATAAAGTACTTGAATCTACATGTATATCCACATATGTCTGGTGGCCATGTCCTTTCATATAAGATGATACGCCATTTTCGGGTACTGTTTGAAGTTGGGGTGCAGAAGCAGACCATATAATACCACTAGAAATAAGCACTCTTTCTGAACTGTTGTCAGTTGCGTCTGAAGTGGTGGCTGACATAGTTGAATCCGGTGCTTCTGGGATGATTTTCTGAGGATCAACTTTCCTCCTTTTCCTAATGGAACACAGATGAAACCATAATCACGACATACTTTTACATCATAGAGCAATGTATGAATGAAGACAAAATAATGTTTCCATATCAGGTTTATAAATAGGAAGTAACTATTTGTGACAGCACCGATTTTTTTAAGGAAATTATCAAGAGTGCAAATAATAGACTAAATTGGCAAATATACAACTTCCCTTGATATGTGCGAGTAAACCGTCAATAATCACTAAGTTGCAGACCATATTTTAACATTTATTAACATTTCTATTAGAATTGAAATGCTGGGAATTCTACTTGAATTGATGCCTACCTTTTACAAAGTAATGTGCCTGCTATGAAGACCATGGTCACGAGGGCTAGTGCCCCCAAAATTCCAACCATAATCAATACTGAAATATATTAAGCGAGTATCAAATTATCAAATATGTCATGCACGTGAAAGTTGAAATTTTTAGTTCAGAGAAAAACCATCAAAGCTTGGGGAGATTTTTCTATCATTTCGGTGTCAACATTGTCTCTACGTGTATGTACTCATTCACTTTATCATTTATGTACTCGTTCACTTTATCATCCACAAAGCCGCTATATATACCCATACTGCATGCAACATGCAGCATGGTCTAATGATAAAGATAATTATAAAACAAACTTACTCGTACTTTGAATGTTGTCTCCTGCTACTGCATCTGAAATAGGCACATAATGCTAATTAGCAACCAACACTTATGTGTGACATGGCATTAATTATTGATGTTATACACGGAATTCAAACAAAAATAATTACCATTTTGTGCAGTGGCAAAGAAGCTTCCCTCAAAGTTGGGTGAACTATGTTTGAAATCATCTTCTAGGTTAAGTTCTTGAATCGTGCTTTGCCTTTTCTTAGACTCTGGATCTGAACCAGATGTACTCGAGTCTATGAGCCTATCTAGATGCATTCGTGATGTCTCTTCTTGGAAGGGACCAACAATAAGGTTTTCAGCATCATCTTTGGCGGTGGTGCTCGCGGTGTCATTTTTAAAAGCATTAAGTGGAAGTGTTGTTTTCTTGGTGAATTCGACTGATCTACCTTCAGTTGCCGATTGGTGTCTTTCTTTGTCTGCCCAAGGATGCAAAATTAAAGGAGTCACTTCTATTTCCTCTTCATAGTGCACTTCAGATTTATCTCCCTTTATACTCGTCTGTGATTGTCCATTATCCCTTTCGATTGACTTGCTAGTGATAGAAACCTCCTCCAGTAGATCTCCAACAATCTGAATTTCTCTAGAAAGCAAACTCTTTCCCTCGGAAATATAAGCCGTGAATTCACCAGCTTCGGTAAATAATGAGGCTTCTTCTTCATCACTGTCATAAGAATCATAGTCCATGAGTTCCGTGGAAGATGCACGATAGACTGTCATGTCACCATAATGCCTAGTAGTCTCCTGTTGTGTTTGGACTGTAGGTGGCATTGGTGTTTTACGAGCATACTGATCCTGTACAAACGCCAATAAATCACGGTGTAATAGGTTCCCAACCCGATTCCCATCGTTGGAATCACTGTGGATGCCAGGAGAAATATTGGCAGTTGATGGTTCATGGTGGTTTGAGTTGTGTTGGTTGCGACCGTTGGCGCGTTGAGACGTTGTTGGTAAAGGCGTGACAAACCGGCCCACAGACGAGGTAGTACTCTCTAAACTCTTGAAGCTTGATTTTGTTGGTAATCTTGTCAACTTACGCACTTGTTTGAAGCTACTCGCTGTTGTTGATGGATATGTTGATTTTGTAGTTAAGTGTTTGTTTGTCTGTGTTGCCCTTGGATTGTTTGGTGGGTACATAGACGATGGTCTAGTAGTGGGGGGCCTTGCGATTGTTGATGAACGCCTTATGTGAAGCTGTTGAGCTGTCACATTAGACCCACATTTGATCTTTATTGGCGTTTTCCTGTCTAAAGCTGGAAGTCAAATATATCAAAGGTAAAAAATGAAATGAAAAGAAAAAGAAATGAAATGAAAAACAAACAAACAAAACAAACAAACTAAATGCGGATACTTTATCATAATTCATTTATGACTGAGTCAATACGTGCATAGTATATAATTGTCTTATTGATATGTTACACCAATGAAACAAATTGAAACCTTTGAAATATAACCAAACTCCTTTGTTGCGGCTCCATGAAGCATCACTGTGGAACTCCACTGGGATAGCCGTTCCGTTGTAAAGATCGATAGTTGTTCCACATATTTTCTTATTCCCAATTTTTAGCCAGTCTTTACATTCTTTGTCATATGTAATTTCCAAATATATAATTTCCATTATTACTATAACCCGCGGGTCTGTGCTGGTGACCTAGGAATATATCGAGACATATTTTGGGATGTTCATTCCATGTACAATGTATGCATTCATAGAAATAGAATGAAAGGTGAAGTCAAATCAAATCATTTATTAAATCAGACATAAAACTTGAAGTCTTACCATACAAGCACAATCAATGTTTGAAGGATAGGATTCCGGAAACAGTGGGGATTTGACGTAAGCGTTACGGGCAACAAATTCCGCTGCATAGCACATACTCAGTACATTTCTCGCTGAAGTAAAACATATAACATACATGACAGACAGAATATTTTACTGGTAAAGTATCGTAAATTATGTGCGCCTGTACATGCATGGTTGGTCCAGATGACGAAGATATCATGAGTTGACTCTGAGGCCCCATGGTCAAATAATGTAATCAGTTTATTTAGATATAAGACTTTCAGCCAGCCTTTGATATGAAAGTAAATCGCTGATAATAATCAATGATAAGATGGCCAATGCAGCCACATTGCCATGCAGAGAGTGCAGCGCCAACAGTCAATGCGATAAACAATGCCCAAAAAGTGCAAAATGTAAACTAAAACACAAGACCCTAGGGCATGACTGTCACTCCAGTTACTGGGTTGGTCCAGCCATTGATTGTCCGCACCCGAAATCCGCGGATCATTGTGCCAATTCGGCTGCCAGCCAAAAGTTTCTGGAGAAGCTCCAGATAGCGGCATATTGTAGTAAAATGATAACGATGAGAAACTAAATGGATGATTTGATCTACTAAATATAGTCCATCATGTGCAAACAGTGTTTCGATACATCTCTTAAAAATGTCACTTATATATAGGAATTATAAATAAAATGAAAACAAAAACACAACCTTTCTCCTAAAGCTGCATTTTTACGAATGAAAAAGTTCTTTAAACAAATTTCATATAAATATATATACAAGCTGTACGTGTTTGTGGCTTGAAAAAAAAAGAGATAAAAGTTTGATACAACGTGCCTATTCCAAATATAAAGTGTAACCGACAATTGCTAATGATATGGGTCGCCCCATCCAAATTGAAAATATATATTCACCATCAGTAAAAAAAGTGAAACTGCAAATCAGAGATGGTGATAAGGGAGGGGGACGGGGGATATAGATAGCGGGGATATTAACATGTATATACATATATAGAAAAAAATACAATGTAGTGAAAGATGCCCGTTTGTTCTGACACTAAAATTACCAATTGAGAACATGATCGACACAGGTAATAATAGTGCAATTAAGTAAATTGATGCATGCTTGGGCATAGATAAATGTAACTGTCAAGTATAGTATGATATGTTGATGTCCAGCAAATTTGTTCTATGCTATAAGATAAGCCTCCTGTACTCTAGTTGGACAAATTGGTTATTTGATCATATAATGCAACCAACGTATAATGTTATGATTTACATTGGTATATTGTAACCAGTTACAAAGATTGCGAAAAGGCCGAAAGATTGTTAAGACAAACTTACTGACAATAATAACACAGTAATTTTAGTTTGGTTATTGTTATCCTATTTCATATAGAAGATGGTAGGTCCGGATATTTCCGGTTAGGCATTTGGGATGAATCGTGTGTGATGTGGCTTCAAATGGAGCTATCTGTTTGGTTCCGTAGTTCCTGGAAGGAATGGCACAGTTACTGGAGATAATGGCGCATTTCTGGCATTCTCGCCTAAAAACCGAAAACAGTTCATCATCTCTCCTGGATAAATTGGTTGTATTCTTTCTGCCTATAGGGTCCCATTACCGAGTATTGATTGAAGGACCATCTGCTTGCTTTTCCGGGTCGTCTGAAGGACTACTATCTCGAGCACCGGAGCTTATCTTAATGTCTTTCTACTGAAGGAGCCTTCGGGAGGTTGTATAATCGACAGTTCCAAAAGATAATACCCTCCCGCCCATTTCACATGCTGGATGGTAGCTCCAGATACTACCGGACACTAGGGGTGGATCGTGGGTGATTTGACTTCAGATCTTGATATATCTGGTTGATTAAGAATTTCCTGTTCAAAGGAAATGGTCTACTTCTGGCCGGTTCTGGCTTAAGAAATGTTATCGTCCCTCCTGGGAAGTGTTTTGTGATTTTTGGCCTATGCGTATATGGCAAATTAAAAAGAGCAAAGAATTATCGATCGGCTAATCTGGACCATCTGCTTGTTTCCTGGGTTGTCTGGAGTGCTATCTGGAGCTCATTAGGAGCATTCTAAGTATTTTCCGTTTAAAGTTGGTCTTGTCTTGACACTTCGTGAGGCAGTTTGAAAGACCTATCTAAACCATAATTGTCACTACTTCTGTTGTTGGCATGATTGAATGTAAGCCACCTGTTTGCTTTTTCGGATTGACTGGAGCTAGTGGAGGGCTATCCGGAGTATGTGTGGCATCTGGAGGTCTGCAACTTGCAACACCGGCAAAATAGGCCTGTTTTGAGCTGCTTTGTCTTCAGGCTGTTACATAACAAATATCGATCCATTTCAGGTGATCCACCCCGAAATGACAAATCTGGCATATTCTGGAGCAACCATCCACAATGTGAAATGGGGAGGGGGTTACAGGTTTCATTGTGAGTTGGTAACATTATGCGGTCTATCATTGGTAGCTTTTACAGATTTTCATGTGAAGAGCAAAATTACATAGGTTAACCATCAAAAACACATTTACCTGGAATACACTGATATTCTACTTGTTGGTAGTTGGAATGGTAAGTACCACAGGGCCTTCTCTCAACCTGAATAGCATTACAAATCTGTTGCCCAGAGCAATACCTGTAATCAAACAACATAGTAATACTATTCAAATATAAATGAGATTAGGTATGATTCGTATAAAGAATTTCAATTACTTACATAATTGTCTATACAGCATAAACTAAAAGTTGATTTTCAGCTGCGTTTTGCAACCATTTGCTTTTTGCGTTGACACATTTTGCAACCGCTAATGTGTTTTGGAACCAAAAAGGGCGTGTAAACGTGTTGACTAAATTTTCCGTGCAATTTGATCCCACAATTTTGGCGTTTCTTTTTTTTTAGAGATTTGGGAAATTAAAATGCGGTCAAAATCAAAAAGTTACAGTAGTTGCGACTTAGATGAAATAAATTTAAACGAAGAGCAGGTGGTTCCTTGCATGTGATTATCAATACTAAAACTTAGTATTGTCTGTGAAGCACTGTTGAGCCGCGTTTTGCATCCCGCCTTGCTTTGCAACCAGTTGCATTTTTCTATACAGCATGAACTAGAAGTTGATTTCCAGCTGCGCTTTGCAACCAGTTGCATTTTGCGTTGACACATTTTGCAACCGCTAACGTGTTTTGGAACCAAAAAGGGGCGTGGAGCCGCAAAATGCAACCTTAACGCATTTTGCAACCACCATTGCAAAATGTAACCCCAGGTTGTTTTATTTTATACATTACTGACTCTCAAGTATATGCATTTGAGGGATGGTGGGGATATTACGGAATATTATTACCTTATATGGACATTTGGTTTGTTAAAATCAGAGAAAGCATTCATTTAACATTAGAAGATGCATTGAACATGCTATATCAGGCCGACATATATGATCGATACATCACAGCTTCGTTTTACTTTCAGCAAAGATATTTTGAAATTTGACATTAAATTTACCGTTATCATCCTTTCGTGCAATTGTTTTCATCAATGTTATATTTACATTATTTTCCAGACAATATCTGAGAGGATGACCAATCAATGACCTTTCTCACTATTAGATCATGGTCATAACAATGACCAGTTGGACATTATTATATGCAACGAATGTAACTATTCAAATATAATTTAGCTAAATATTGCAAATAGTCAATGCCATCTCACCATCTTAGATGGTTCGCTATGGGATATTGTCACCCACAGTAGCTATCTATTCACCACCTTTGAAGTATCATGGTTAAATTTCCCCCATACACTCAGTGTATGTCAAGTCGATGGCTGTAATGTATGTCTGGCAGTATGTTTAAGGCATGTCCAAATGCTAAATCAAAGCACTTTCTTATTTTGTTGAAACAGTGTCCATATAATGTTAAAATGTTAAGAAATATCCACATCATCCCGCAAATGCACGTGAGAATGTTAGGTATGTGTATTAAAATAAAAACCCGAGGTTACAATTTACAATGTAATCGAAGGGTAAATGGTATAATGATTACACGCACAGAAATTCATTTCACGTTAGGCTTGTCAGAAGTTAATTGGGTTGAGTGGAGCGTACTGACAGTAGTAAATCAACGTTTTCAAATTATTCCATCATAATGTACAGGTTTCAGAAGCATACGCGTAAACAAATCTGGACAACGGTAATGCTGAAAGGCATAAACTGAGTTGATATTATGCACTGTCAAAAGGTTAATTAAAATTATATATACATATAAGAATGGCCATTACTAACCTATGGATTAAACTGTTGGACTTGGGGTTGGAAATGATGCAGTCACCTCTGCGATAACCACACGTGTTTCTGTAGCTGTAGCCGAAGAAGTCTCTGGTAATACGTATCACCTTGTTCACGCCGCAGTCGAAATTGAAAGTTGTACCTCCATAGCATTGCGCCATCACGTATTCTTTTGGTTTGAAATTTTGACCTACAAGCAAATAATGATAAGGTTAAATGGAAACATGTGTCACGAGGATTTCGCTGTAAGGTAAATGCCATGGGTGGGTTATGCCCGATGTTCAAATGTTAACGTCATTTTTTTAAGTCTGCATATTCACACGTCACTGAAGTAAATATTTAATATTGATGGAAAGTTTTAAATTGCCCAGAAGCTCGCTATCCTCGTCGTCAAATGAGGGTCGTGTAAAAAGAAAATCAAAATCTGCCTTGATTGATGTCGATCTTTCAAAATCTTTGTCACGTGACAAATAGGTAGACTGAACAGTGGGCTGACCAAGATCCAGGAGGACCGAACGTTATCGATGGAGTATAGCGCAAAAGTGAACTAAGATAATTGATACATTGAAAGGCGTGGCTACTCCCAACGGTATGTTTTATGACCAAAGAATACTGACTAGAGACCAATAACAAAGGAGAGGGGGGGCGGGAAGGGAGGTAGGGGGTAACCAGAGTGCCCCAACAACGTAGTTGCACCCAGATTATGGTAATAATATATTTTACGAGCAAATTAGTTTATTTGAAACCACCAAGTAACTAGGGACTCTGGGTATACGCATTTGTTTAAAAGATAATAACATTGGTTTACAAATCTACATATAGATACACGTCATAAGCATACATGTAACATGATGTTGAAAGTCGCAATGGAGGGGCTGTAAATTCAATGAGACACATGAGAGACGATGAAAACGACATTAGGCGAGACACAGCGATTACCTATGGCCGGGGAACACGCAATTATATAAATTACACACAAGTATTGGGTAGAAAATCACCATAATATTTTAAACATCAGTGTACGTGACATGCATGCATTTTATTGCGTCGCTTCAGCAGCTGAAGCGAAAGCCTTGTGTTTCGTTCGTTTGTAACTATGTATGTATGTATGTATGTATGTATGTATGTACCTATGTATGTTTATCTCCGAACAAGCTAGAGCTTTTACGCTTTGCCCAATTTCGTTCTAACTTTACACAACTCTTTGGTATGACGCAACACCAAAGTGATTCAATTTTGGGCACGTTACCAATTAAAGTGTGCTTTCCATAGTGCCATTTTTGGTCAATTTTCAACATTTTCTGCAATAGTTTTGTTGATGCTTGTGAGAAAGCATTAAAACTTTGTAGAATGCTTACGTGCCTACTGAACATTAACTGTATTCAATTTTGGCACTTTGCCAATTAGAATTTATTTACCTTAACATAATAACATAGGTGTTGGATGAGTCACGCATCAAGTAAGAGTTTTTCTGCTTTGATTGCAAAGCAAACATCTTTATTGACCATGGGTCAATGTTGCTCTAGCGACGCTGTGCTCTCTGAGCACTTTTGATCAATTTGTGACATTTAGCTAGTGAGATTTTACACGAAAATTGGGCTCATAACTATCAGCTGCCTAGATCCAGATTTCAGTAACAAATGTGAGGCCCTTGAACTCGTGCCCATCTGGGGCAGCATCATAGATGACGCCAGATTAAGTGATTAGAATATGCATAACAGCAAGATTATCTGCAGCTAGAAAGCTTCGGCGGCGATTACATTTTAATATATAGTCCAGTGATTGGGAAAATGCATGAGCCTTTGGAAATGCTTGGAAGATTTATCGCCTCAAAGTGACAGTTACGACATGGGGAAAAATGATGACTGTCCATTAAAGCATGTCAGAAAGATCACAAGGCATACTTATCACTCCCCTATTCCATTATCTGGAGCTAGTCTTAACCACACACGGACTCTAAAATGTCGTGAATGTTCAAAACAAGGTTACGCTAAACATGCAAAAAATTGACATAAAAAATTTCCCCGTTCCATTATCCCACATGTCCGACATGGTCAAGATGTGATAATGATGACTTTCAGACTAAATCAGGTGTCACGATCCAGAAAAAAAGATCCAGACAGGGTTACGACTTGGTCTCGATACGGTTAAACCATGGTCCAGACATGGTCGATTCCAACCATCGTGACAAAGTAAGGACGAAGAAAATTTGACAGGTCGTAACCTTGTTTTGACGTTGGCATCCTCCTATCGCACCATTGGGATTCACCTAACCCAGTCGTGAATTGGAGAAGTCGTGGGTATGCAGTATTTAGGACTAGGCCACGAGAAATATACAAATATTTTGCCATAAAAAATTCCCATTCCATAGGCAATGAGCATGTTCAGATTAAATCAGACAACAATATCCAGACAATATCCAGACATTGTAAAGACTTGGTCTCGAAAAGGTTAAGACATGGTTCAGACATGGTCAAGACGTGATTCCTACCATGGCGACAAGGTAAATACCAAGAAAATTTGTCAGGTCATAACCTGGTTTTGATGCTGGTTACGATAGTGGAATGGAGATCAATACCAAGTTGTGACCAAGTCTTGAGCTAAAAGGTAGAGGAGACACTAGCTCCTGACATGGTCCAGACATGGTTTCGACTAGGTTAAGTCACTGTCACATAGAAAAAACACACGGATGAAACACGTATGTAGGACGTACAAATGTTTTGGTGCTTTCTTGATACACGGGGCTCCGTGAAAAAAAAATGACAAAAACCTTTAGCAGATTTAACACGAATGATACACGGACAATACACTTACAAACACAGATGATACACGGATTATCCACGTACACTCCACATACACTCACGCAAACATGATATTTTGGTTGTAAAGTACTGAAAAAAAAACCCACCAGCACAGATGAACATTGGATAAATAGCGTACTGCGCGGACGTTTTACGACAATGTACGTTTGTATCACGGTAATATCACAGTCCACGTACGATATGAAAATCTATCCGCGCAAATATTTTTGAACATTCCAAAATGATTAGCGCGGACATCTCGACCCGTAAAATCTCTTCACGCAATTCGCCGTATAAAAACGGACGAGGCACTGATGGTCAGCGTATCTCCACGGATGAACCACGCACGACAAAAATCTATCCGTGGTACATACGTGTTTCATCCGTTTTTTCTATGTGACAGTGACTTTACGACTTGGTCGATTTATTGATTTTTCAAGACTTCCTCGAACCACGGCGACTTTCTTTTTAGTTCCACGTGCAGCAAGTGGAACTACATCTACATGGTACAGCCCAACGTCAACTAGCTAGCTGACGACTATGGGCAGGCGGAGTACACAGCGTTAAAACTAAATTTTTTATTTTATTTTCATGGTTTTGTATAAAAACTAGCTTGATCTAATTAGCAGAAAGAAGAGTCTTGAAGCTTTCAAGGCTCTCAGCTGTTGCCACTGGGTGGGGAAGATCATTCCAGGATTGAACGAAAACTTTCTAGCATCAGTCCTACTACGGAGGTGCTGGAACGATTGATTGATTGATTGATATTCTTCAGGAACTAGTCTAAGTTCCTAGGATAGCACATGAAAGCGTACATATATATGTAATGCTTATTTCCAAGGTGGTCCTTGTTTGTTTGGCAGGTTAGGTAACCAACTGAGCCAACTGGAGGGATCATACTAGCTATAGTTTTCAAACTAGGGGAGCTCTTTGACGTGCAGAGGGATGACTGTCCTCTACACGGGACACGCCTTTTAACGAGGCTTCCGAACCTCTCTCGTCGGGCGGGTTGGATGTGTTAGCTGGTCGGCGCTATCAATGCCAATGGAGATCAAACCGTTAGAGATTTTGAATAACATTGCCACGGCGATCATGTCTGTAACGCTGGACGTGTTGTGGTACTTGTTGAGCACGTAACGGGCAGCACGTCGCTGAACCATCTCAATTCATCTGACACCACAAGCCATGAAGGTGTCCCAGACTGCACTCGCATACTCTATGGTTGGTCTGGCCAGACTCATGTACACCTGCGCTTTAACAGATGTGGAGGCTATATTTAGGTTACGCCTCAGAAAACCGATGATACCATTTGTCTTCTTACATACTGACTGCACATGGTGGTGCCAGTTTAATTTACAGTCCAGATGAATACCTAGGTACTTCGCAGAGTCCACATGTTCCAAAACTTGCCCATGTAGGTGGTAATTCGAGACAAATTGGTTTACACTTCTTTGACACTGTCAAGACCGTGCATTTTCCTGGATGAAAAGCCATCATCCAGCGTTCCTCCCAGATGGTGAGTACGTCTAGTTCGTCCTGCAGTTTTGCTGCATCAGCTGGTAATGTGATAACCAGATAGATGATGGTATCGTCGGCGAATAGGCGGACCTTCGAGTGTAATCTATTTTGAATGTCATTGATGAAATAGAGAAAGAGTGATGGCCCCAAGACTAAACCTTGTGAGACGCCTGAGCCAACTGGGACGGTGTCCGACTCTTCGCCTCCTACCACAACTTGCTGTGACCTGTTCGTGAGGAAGCTTTCTAGCCAGCTGTTTACTTCGCCTTGAATACATTAGTGGTCCAGTTTATGAACAAGTAGGCTGTGGTTTACCTTATCAAACGCTTTCGCGAAGTCCATTACTATGATGTCGGTTTGTCTGTTTACTTCTAGGTTTTTTGTGACATCATCTACAAAATCTATAAGTTGGGTTTCACACGATAAATCCCGGCGGAAACCGTGTTGGAGCTTGTAGCGGATGTAGTAGCGATCTCCATGGTATGTTCCATAACTTTGCAGCAGATGGAAGTCAGAGAAATTGGTCGGTAGTTGATCGCGTCATATTTCTGTCCTTTTCTGTCCTTTTTTCCAATCCGATGGGACAATTCCAGAGTTAAGAGATTTACCGAATATGATGGTGAGCATTGGTGCAATCTCTCTGTACAGCTGTTTGAGGACTCTAGGGGAGATGCCATCTGGACCAGACGCTTTGTTAGGCTTTAGATCTCGGAGGAGTTTTTCAACCCCAGCCACTTCTATCACAAGTGGCTCTATATCCGGATTCGGAGCTGTAGGCATAGGACACCTTCGGTGGAAATCCTCTGAGGTGTATTGTGTAGGCGCTGAGAACGCAACTTGGAACTGTTTGTTCAAAATATTTGCCTAACTAAAATGTCGTGGTGGAAGTCTTCTGTGCATGCATGGACTATATCTCGAGTTGGTTCCGAGGTCTCGAGCAGGTCACGACAACGAAAATTCGAGAGGCCTTAACCTGGTGTTGATGCTGGTTACGAAAGTGTAATTGAGAGATTATGACAAATGCTTCAATACCATAACCAGTCAGCTTCAGCACTCGCGACTGTTTCCTACATGAATAAACATGTTCGAATGTATTGTCGAAACTTGAAACTGTAATAGGAAATTATTATAATTATTGTGATGTGCTGAAATATTCATATTACTGTAATAACAATCTGTGTCCAATCAAAATAAAAACAAACAAACAAACAAATATAAGTCTGCTCATATCACAACTATATATTCAGATGAGATAGAATCACGTCCACAATGTTATCATTGGATCAAGGGCTCTGAAATAGTTGTTTAAAGTTTTTTTGCGGTCGCGATGGGAGTGGGTGTGTTCATAGACACCAGGGTTTAGACATGACTGTTATGACTGTTATCCATGTATTTTGGATCATACCATTCTATAAGAATACATATTTCTTTGGGTATGCCAGAGTGCCAGAGTGAGGCATACGTGATAACAGCGCGTGTGTGCATATAGTTTATTTAGCGTGAATGTACAATGTCGGCGCAGTCACCATTTTTTGTAGTTTAAACATTAATTAATCAGACTTTTCTGACAGTTACAGTCCGACAAGTAGGTTTCCAGTCACTCGAGTAAGTCTCCTTTGGCAGTGAATCGGACAGTTTCTTATCTTAACCCCCCCCCCCAATTTCAAATAGCCTATGCTAGTTCCAGATGCTCAAAGAAGACGCCAGAAGCTTAGTGTCATTTGGAGGTGAATGTAGATGTTCTGGCCTCCACGTTGGAGTGATCTGGATGGTTCGGTTGAGAATGGCACACTTCTGGCTGTTTCTGGGTCATTTTGCTTAACTGTGGCTTTGTCTGCTGCTTTGAAAGGATATGTATGGTTCAAAGATGAGTGCCGCCACCGCCGGTACAATATGAAGACATTGAAGCATGAAATAGAAGCATCTGTTCCAACGGTTGGGTTGTTTTCAATGCTCCATGATTACTGCTGTCTTCTTGAAGGAAATGACATACTTCTGTCTGGCCCTGGTCAAAGAATAGTTATCACTTCTCTGGAGAAGTGATTTTGATTTGTTATGGCTTGTGGGCTCCCATTTCTGATTATTGAGTTGTTGATTTGGATCATCTTTTTGCTTTTCTGGTTCGTCTGGAGGGCTAACTTGACCATCATAAGATCTTTCTGCTTAACTGTGTTATTGTTGACAATGTTCATAAAGATGGTCCCGTAATATGGTGTGCTATTTCCGAATGGTCCCATAAGCCTGCTTTTTCATCCAGTCCATTAGAAAGGTCACATACCGTTATTTCGGACGACCCCTACGTTTTGGCCACAAACTATGCGCACGAGGCACCATAAAAAGGATCACAATATTCTTTTGTCATTTATGGCGTCCTTTGGTGCATCTGGAGCTAGCATCAATCATCTGAAATTGGGGGTTGACTGATTTTAAGGGTTTGTGACCTAGCTCTAATATTGTAGGAAAACACACGTATGTCTTTGAATGTCGCCACCACCCCCTCAAATCTAGTAGCAACGGGGTGGGGTTGACAAGCCGCAAAAATAATTAGAATGATGTATAGTCTTTATGCTTTATGTGTTGCATTTAGATACATTAAATTTCACCACTTTGTTCAAACCAAATGTAATGTTTTTACATTTTGCGTTATAGCAATGGTTGACGAAAACGTTTATATAAGAATATAGCATTCATATTTTAGGAAGTTGACACTTACCTTTTGTACAAATAGCCATCGCAAAGAATATACCGAATGGAATTATGACGTGTTTCATCGTATGGGCTTTCTATTTGCAAAAATATAAAATTCTCCTTATACTCCAATCCATCATGGTCTATGGGTTCACAGTTTGTTTCCGACGTTTCATAACGATTTCTTCATTATTGCACACAAATTAAAGTCTAGAATCACTAGTCATGATGCATCACAATTATATTTTTAAATTGAAACATATACATTGTATCCGACTTAAAAACTAGCCTACGGTTTTTCACAAGACACACGAAGCCATACTAAAATGACTTTAGAAAGCACAAATATACATATGCGGAAAATTATAGTAAATCCAAAGCACCAATCGGAAAAAAGTTTTTAAAGCACAATAGTATACGGATCATACTTAGCAACCGATGCAATTCACCGAGATACATGTATGAAAATTGAATTTTGAGAATGGCC
>CM032666.1:49253452-49332457 GCA_019095985.1 Streblospio benedicti | reverse complement strand
CAGTTAGATAACTAAAAATCTAAAGCCAGATCATCCACGATCCACCCCGAATTGAAAAATCTGGCGTCTTCTGGGGCATCTGGAGCTACAATCTCAATAGTAGCATCCAATATAGTTTAATAAAAAAAATCATAGTCTAATATGGTGTGCACAATATTCTAGGAGTAGACGAAAGGGAAAAATCAACGTCGATAAGGAATGACAGACGATAATTTGTCGCAGTGATTCTGACCTTGATGCCATATGCAATTTTCTTGAATATATGACTTGTAATTATACAGATTGCATGTTTCATATGACCATTCATTGATAAAGCAGGTGTCTTTCAAGGAAATAAGCTGATTAGAAATAATTTAGTTCCGAGAAGGGGACAATTCATGATGAGAGAAATCAAATTGCGTTTAGTGAACATGCAAAATCATAAGATTACAATTACTATAGGCAGCTGTCTTTGCGTCAATCTATACACACAAAGACTAGAGTTATTGTTGTTTGAAATATGGCATTAATTTCCCGGAAAAATAGGGAACAATAAAGCTTGATTAAATGACCATATGCTCCTTTATTACAATATGCTCCTGCTTTGCAAACAACGTTTGAATATGATAAACAGTTGTTGGTTTCAGTATTGAAAGAAACGGTAATACATGCACATTTCACAGCAAATATATTTAAAACATAAAAGAATGACTTGACAGAGCATTAAGTAACATGTAAGCACGCAGACCATAAATTCTTCAATAGGAATCAAATCCAGAATGAACACTAATACTATATCTAAAACACTATGCGACGTATAATATATTGGGAAGGCTTTGCGATGAGAGTGCACAAACTTGGACAATCAGTTACCTAACATGTTGAAGACTCGCAGATATACGTGGATCTGGCATATAACAGCAATCACGTATCATGAGTAGCGCACACGAGATAGTGTGTTACGATGTGTAACAGGGTGGAGTGGTGCGTGCAGACTTTGATGCATCGTGTTTTCCATCTTAATCACTACTGACCGCCCACTCATCCTGTCTATTGTTCTGCAAATTCCAGACAGGATATCATCCCCTAATCTATGGTGTAAAGTCAACCTCATTGGCTTCATCATGGCTTTGAACAAAATTTAAATAAGATGATGACACAGACGAGAGACCAAGCATTTTAAATGTATCGCGGCTTTCGACAATTGACTCCGATTCCATCTGAAACACTAAACAAAACATTCGATAATGGGAGAAAGTTATACGTCAATAATATGGAAACCAAAAGAATATTGTGATCTCACAATCTGACACTATTCATTCCAAATCAGTTGCATTACAAGTAAATTTGAAAAGTAAATCGCATTTTGAATATGACAAATGCATCATTTTTGGCTATTGGTCCATAAATCTTCTATAAACTTCCAGTGCACATCTAGCAAATCTGTCATTTTTATCTGTTTATTGTTTGACAGATTGCAAATGACATGGACTAGCTAGAAATGTCAAAAGGTAACCAATGCATACTTTTAGAAAGGAAAATGTGGTTTTGTTGTTCAACATCTAATTCAAACGGCACATTTGGAATATTCCACATCAATGTAAATACATATAAATCTTTCAGTGCAAATTACTGTGATGTAACAACCGGAATATTTACGGAGTTGAAGATTCGGCGTACTGATACACACCATGCACAAACGTAAAACACAGCTCATTTGTTCCCAAGAAAACATTTTTAAACCGATCATGTAAAATTGTACACAAAGCCCATTAGTTGTACATATTTAAAGTAAAGGAAGAGACCTTCTCTAATAGTTATCGTATAAGTCCATACCCACTGGAATTTTTTATACCTGATGTAAATACACAGCTATTTATATCGATGTGCATTTTGACAGTACTTTGCAATATCGCCCTTCTGATTATGAAAATCATCCATTTATAACTTGGCGCAAATATTTTACGGCCTGGGTGACGTACTTAATCAGTATTACATGAACTTGAAGGCCCTTGATATTTGAAATATATGATTCGCCAACATTTTATATACACGTACTATTGGCATATTCTTAGTTTAAAATGTCTCTATTCAACCAAATATGAATACCGATAAGCTAAACTATATTTCAGACTCACCATCATAAATCCTCAATATAGACGAGAAGATCTCAGACGCTGTTATGATTGGCACCGAATCCAACCTGTAACCTGAGGAGAATTGGTTTTGTAATTACATACTCATCTTGACTTAAGCTTTAAAAAAGAACTCCCTCTGCCACTTTATAGTTAATCATGGTAGAGTTACTTCGCATAAATCTGAAGTAACTACCACAAGCATGAATGAGGACAGCACATATCTCAGAAGCTATTGCTTTCCTCCACTTTATTGGATCATTGATTAAAATATAATAAAAGAATCCCGTGTTGTCCAATTCCGAAGATAAAGAGGCCACGGAGTATAAGAGTCATCCACTCTCATTATGTTGTTTATGAGACCTTCCTGCACTCACAGAAAATTGTCGTCTTGTCACGTGGAAAGCAAGAAAATTCGACTAAATGGAAATGTTCTGTAATTGGATGTTGCGGTGACTCAAAGGAATTCATGATTTCAAAAACACGCACTTGGATCATGTAGTTTTCTTCCATTCTCTATTTAGGTTTCAGAAATAAAGTTGCAGACTATGTGAATTTTTTGTTATATAAATTTTGTATTAGCGATTTAGAGATGTTTTCAGAAACAGGGGAGCATATATTTGCATGTAAGATAGTGGATTTTGTAGGTTTTTAAAAACTTCACATGCAGTGATTGTAAACACGGAATATAACAAGAAGGAAGTTAAATGTGGATGTTGGTGGTAAGTTTCTAAATAAGATAGCCAGATTCTGTGCTCAACGAAGGTTTAGTGGGGTCCATGGCTGGGACACGACGTGGGGTTCTTTAATTGTGGCAGATGGGGACTTTTGTCCCTCTTCACATGTGCCTTTGTATGTGTATACAAGATGTTTGGAGATCTGGCATTAATATGGGGATCTCATACGAGTTGGTGCTTTCTCTTTATTTTTTTTTGGCAAAATTTGGTACCCTCTAAAATATTTACTGGGGGTCTCTTGTTACCTCATGCTTTAGCGTCCAAACATTGCACACATACAAATGCTCTCTGGGGGCCTACTTTATGAAACCACGAATGATGTCAGTGTGACATGAGGCGACTACAGTGTAAATGCATACAAAGCAAATGCATCATACCACTCAAGTTAATTCACAATACGACCATATCATTTTGAACCAGTGGTGTCAATATTTGTGATTGCCTCTTAAAATCAATCAAAGCTTTTCATTTTGGGTTGACGACGTTCAATAATTAAGAAGACTTTTGCAATTACAATGCAAACCACAACCAAATCGAATGTCAAACATAACACCGACACTGTGTTGTTTATGACCTGAGTGCTGCTGTGTCGGCTGCTTTACTCGGGGACACTTTCGATCATATGATTGTTTGTGTTGATTTGAGTTTTCATTATGCTGAATACAAAACGACACTCATAAATACATGACTGTAATACTAATTCTAATTTTTTAAAAAGTGCTTATTTGATTTGGCCAGTCGGCCGTGCCGCATCATTCTTGCACTCTTGTGATTCAGGTGCCAAACTGGTGATAAAATAAAAGTTCTAGTGTCAAATGTGTTTTCTCTATTTACATATAATAGATGACCTTGAACGTGATTAAATAATGCTGCATCTCACATACATCTGAAACATTTATTTTTTATTCTGAGAGATGGTTGAACAAAGTAGGCCATGTGTTACATACAATTCTAGTAAAATGGGCGTACTTCTTTTGCGATAGTGTGTACTGCTTGCTTTCTTTTCTCATATTTGGAAAGTGCGAGATGAAAAATATCACCTCTGTAGTTCCTTGATAAAACAACTTGGGTTGCGAGAATCTACATTGCGACAATAAACACATTTCATTACTCATATTTCTAAAATTATTCACCGCCCGTGATCAATTAATTGTCATACTGAACTACAAGCAGTCAAAAATTCAAGTTGTCTATTAATTACCTCCATCACAACACAATGATATGTTGAGTTCTGAATTAACTATACCTATACAGCCTAAACTATAACGCCACCTGCAGATCACTGCGTAGACGTCTGTTATACCATGAATAAACATCTATACTGGCTGAGTCTTACCACAGTATGTAGTGTTGCACGGCTTCGGAAGAGCCATTCACATGAATGCGTAGGCTATTATCATGAAAGAACCCTTACAATAACCATAATGGATGACGCGTGCTGAGCTGTTACCAGTGTGAGGACTGACACCTTATCTCGTGAACAAACAATTACCTGTATTTTCCTCCTCTTCATCTAATCACCAATGCTTACAAAAATGAAGCAGAATGTCAGAAATAATATACATAAATGGCAATACATTGAACACACTACGCCCAACACCCTCACACACTAATCTAAATCACTTATGAAAGCATGGCTTATTGTCTAAAGTGATAATCACAACAGCTCTAAATGTGTACAGCATCATTATCACGCTGTAATCATGTAAGTAGCTACCAGGAAGTCGTCATTGTGACGTGGTCGTCTGTGTCATCACGCTCATTGATGGTATTATCGCCCTTATCAATGCTACTGCAATGGAGCAGCTATTCGTGTAATGGGTGCTGTTGTACCTGTGAGTACATTCAACAAATTTGAGAACACACCGAAATAAATATGTTAACATGAGCATATTAATAAGTGATGATTGTAGAAGCCCAGCATTTCACAAACCTGTTGACATACTTTTTATTGTGTGAGTATCGACTTGTAGCATTCTCCAAATAAAAAGGACACGATAATAGTTCCGAATGTAGCCTAGAGATACAATGGTTCACCAATTTCAAACGATTGCAGAGGTATACAAGTGAGTTGGTTTTGTAGATTGAGCAAAGAGGCTCTTTGAACGTTTTCAGTAACACTACAAAAGAGATCCTTTTCAAACTTAAAAGAACCTCTTTTGAAAGTAAATTAAGCAGCAGGGCATCGTTTATTCCAGGTGTTTTTGTAGCTGTTGTAGAGGTAAATGAACAGAATGCCTGTGTTTGTCAGAGTTGAATATAGCCCTCCTGCTGTGGCAGTTGAATGCACGATGATATGTTTCTATCACGAGCATCTTAATTCCCCTTTAAGAACTCCCAACACATTTATCCTTGTGAAGTGAGAATATATATACACAGAATATTCTATCTGTATGTGTCACCTGTTACAGAAGTCAAAGATGTAACTGCATCCTTGCTTCAGTATCAACATGTTGATTTAAACTATGAATGAGTATTGCGTAAAGCGTTATTTTGTACCATGAGCACTAATTGCATCATACAAGGCTTATACAGTGAGATCTACAATAAATGATTCTTTCCTTTCTACTAGAATGTTTACATATATAAGAGACAGAGTAAACAACAGAATTTTTCAACTGCACCAATTGCCAACTATTTTACATATTAATGATCTAGGTACCTTGCTCTTTCTTTCTAACTACTTTTGGGCGCCATCGGCTAAAATCACCTAAAATCAGCATGTTTCCATATCACACCATTCATTCTGATCAAAGTGCTACGTGTGGGGAAAATGGCAGCCAGAAATCTGGACCAAATGAATTACTGAATTACTGGTCATTGATTGGTTGATAGGACAAGCATTTTCACTCCTCACTGGGAGTTCTGAGAGAGTTCTGTCCTATCAACCAATCAATGACAAGTAATTCATTTGGTCCAGATTTCTGGCTGCCATTTTCCCCACAAGTAGTACTTTGATCAGAAAGAATGGTGTGGTGGAAATATGCTGATTTTAGGTTGTAGATACTCAGCCTATGGCACCCAAAAGTAGTTAGAAAGAAAGAGCAAGGTATCTAGATCATTAATATGCAAAATAGTTGGCAATTGGTGCAGTTGAAAAATTCTGTTGTTTACTCGACCTGTCTCTTATATATGTAAACATTCTAGTAGAAAAGAAAAAGAATGAATTATTGTAGGTCTCACTGTATAAGCCTTGTATGATGCAAGTGCTCATGTTGTGTACCACAAAATAAATAGATAAAATTGATACAATTGATTCAAACAAAACAAAATTGACTTGTATAGGCCTGACGACTTTTCTCCAAACTCGAATCTGTGTAGGACATAGACAGAATGAGCAATCAGAGATTGAAAAAAAAAATCAAGGCTGTTTCCTCACTAAATACAGAGCGCATGCCAGCTTATCACGTCATGTAGCTCAGCACACCACGTCAACCGCCAACAGGGAATCATAACGTCCTCTTTCAGCTAGACAAGGAGCCTCGATTTGGAGGTTGTAATCACGTGTCACCGACGTGAAAGCCCGCCATGCGGACGTTATGATTAGGTGATCACAGAAGATTATACAACCTCCAACAGGGAATCATAACGTCCTCTTTCAGCGAGACGGACGGATTGCGACTTTCCTAGGAGCCTCGATTTGGAGGTTGAAGATTATAATGTATAAGTAATATAAAAACATCGCCTATGTCGGAATAAAATAATGCAATATGAGTTCTACTTCTTAATATGATCAGGCATTAATACCCAAGCCCCGACTGGGTTGGTTAAGACTATACACACGAGGTCTGTAGGCTATGAACTCAACTCAGAATTCAGCCAGAAATTCAGCCAGATATTCAACCAAACGCACCGGGATGACCCCGTGGTTTTGAACGAATGACTTACATCGCGTTCAGATAACTACGTCACGCGTTTGTCTATCACTACGTCACACGTATGTTGACAAACGTGGTTGCTGCACCTACTATACTCAATTATGGATAATAACGTGAAGATTAGACACCCAGGTTAAATTATATATGTATGCATAATATTTAGTCTGTACAACTGGATATACATACAATGAAACCGCCTACATATTGTAGATCATAATATAATGAAAGACTTCTCATTCATAGCTATTTCATTTACTATGGAAGTACGTCATTCGCCTAATTTTTTATCCCATACCTGCAGAGTGACCTCCTTTTTGACAGCAATATCACTGTATGAAACTCGTGATCAAGTGTAGATAATTCAGATTTATGATGTACGAAGCAGTTTAAGGTTTCATGCAGTGAAGAGGGTTAATTATGTGTGTAACAGTGGTTACTATGCTTATATTTTACTGATTTGAGTTGTTAGGCAATTGCATGCAAGACTAGTTTATGCCCATGGGGACGAAAAATTGATAATGGGCTCAAGTTTCATGCCGTATTCTGAAATAAACACCGCCCATACCCCGACCCTCACCCACCATTCATCTTGCATAGCTCAGGTCTACAGCATCCACACTGTCTTGACACTCCCACGCCGTCGCCTGAGATTAGTATACCCATCACTGTTCTAACACAGTAGCCCACTACCCATTCTGACAGGTTGTTTGTTTTGTTTTGTTTTTTGATGTTTTTGTGTGATATTGTCTTGTAGGATATGTCTTAAATTTTCTGCACATGAACCAGACTCAACACGAGGGGTTTGGGTCTTAAGCATATGCTTATATATACATATTAGTAGTACAATGAAAATACGATAAGTATTGAAATCCCCACGACCACATATGAAATGATGTTGACGTTGTGATAAAACAATTTAAGTTATTTATACACTCAAGTAAGGATCAAAATTCCAAAAACATTGAAATGCGTACTATAAAAATGTGTTATATTTATTTGCCAAATCAAATTTGCCAAAATATAATGATTAAACGTCAAATTCTTTAAAAAAGAATAGCAGAACTACTACAGATTTACGACATAATTATCTATTTATATACGTATTATTTCGATATTAGACCGGCGAAATAGTTGTAAAATTTCCTGTGTGCAAACGGAAAGAATAGCTGACTATCGTAATCAACTGCTGTACAAAATGGATACACAAATTCAAGGATTGCAATGCAGCAAATGTTTGAAGGATTTTTCATCTAATAGATTGTTGAAACGGCATATAAGAAAGCATAGGTCTAATAGATCTAGATCTACGTTAATTAAAAACAACTTGAAGCAACATATCCGAACCATTCAAGAATTGCAATGCAGTCAATGTTTGAAGGATTTTTCATCAAAAAGATTGTTGAAACGGCATATACGGCAGATGAGAAAGTATAATACGTTGATTAAAAACAATTTGAAACAACATATCCCAACCATCAGTGGAAATGAAAAACATCAATGTTTTGAATGTGGATACCTTTCCAAAAGAAAATCTGCATTGGCTATTCATATGAGAACCCACACCGGAGAGAAACCTTTTCAGTGTGCAGTTTGTAAAAAGTCGTTTTACATCGAAGGCAGTTTAACAATTCACATGAGAATCCATACTGGTGAGAGGCCATTTAAGTGTACAGTTTGTGAGAAATCATTCTATGCCATCGGATTTTTAAAAAGCCATATGAGAATTCACACCAGGGACAATCCTTATCACTGTTCATTCTGTCAGATAATGTTTAGCACCCTTGGCGGTCTTAAATCTCATGAAGTAGTGCACACCACCCAGGAGACACCTTATAATTGTGAAGTGTGTAAAAAGTCGTTCAGTGAGCGGAGTCAGATAAGGATTCACATGAGAACACATACTGGGGAAAAACCTATTGAATGCAGTCTGTGTACCATGTGCTTTAGTGTCAAATGCTCATGGATCACTCACATGAGAACTCACATTGATGAAAGACCTTATCAATGCTCACTGTGTGAGAAGGCATTTCGGAAATCGGGACGTCTTACTAAACATATGACCAATCACACAGCTAGGGAACAAATTATTTCAATGCACCCTATGTCTTAAATCTTTAAGTGACATGGGAAATCTGACATAGCACATGAGAATCCATAAGGGTGAAAACCCATATGTATGTAATGAATGTAGAAAATGTTTCAATAATTCAGGTGACTTGACATAGCATATGAGAATACACTCAGGAGAAAAGCCACATAAGTGCACAATCCGTGAAAGAAAATTCAGGTTAACAGGACAGCTGAAAGGTCACATGATGACCCAAGTGACAGAGAAACCATTTAAATGTGATCAATGTCTGAAGTGTTTTAACCGGATCGGCTCACTGAATGTTCATAAGAGAATCCACATTGGTGAGAAATCATATAAGTGTAGTGTATGTGAGAAATCATTCATGGCGAGTGGCATCTTAAAATCACACATGAGAACGCGTACTGGTGAGAAACCGTATGGTTGTGGACAGTGCGGAAAGTTCTTTGCTCATCAGTCTGCTGTTAAAACTCACATGCGTATACACACTGAAGAGAAACCATATGATTGTTCTTTGTGTGAAATGTCATTTAAATGAACTGATGAAGCAAAGTCACACATGAAAACACACTGGTGAGAAGCCATATGGCTGTGGAAAGTGTTTTAAGAAGTTTGCTTAACGTTCTGCTGTTAAAACTCACATGCGGCGTGTGCATACAGGAGAGAAAACCATTTGCATGTGCTGTGTGTGGAAAATCTTTTTATATCAAGTGCAAGTGTTGCTAGTACATTCTAGTGAGAGGGTTTAGTATTGGCATCAATGTCACAGTGTGGTAAATCAGACGGAAACTTTAAAATACATATTTTGACTTTACATGAAAATTGAAGGCTTTTCATCTTGTCGTATTTGCAGTAGTTTCAAAATGAGTGAATTGTTAAGTAAGGGTATTAAAAAGGCAAAGATTTGTAGCATTATAAAAGAAGTAGGACATCTGCCATAGTAGTAGTTAGATTAAATGGCAAATGTATCTACATCTTGATCTACAGATGTGCTTGTCAAACTAGTTAGCTGAAGAACTTTTTTATATTATTGTCGTAGTAAATTTTAGATAATAAAAATTTTCAAACATGAAGGCTGTTTAGTATTTGTGACTTCAACGGGGTAGAGCAGTTGGGCTAACTCCGGGAGTTATAATTAGTTTGCACTTGTTGAATACATGTCGAAGTCTTCAATGAATTCATAAAGCAGGTTTTGATTATGTCATCATGTTATGGGTAACTCCAACTTAGTTTTGTTATACAAAATAACAACAAAGGTCTGGAGCTACCCACTTCATGATGACAAAATTAAAACCTGCTTTATGAACTCAATGGTGTTTGACGTGTGTTCAATAAAGGCCCCAGCTGTGAACCTGATCAGAGTGCAGGAGGTGGATCATCGATTAAGGTACAGTGACATGGCTTGATACGGACCTACGGATGCTTGTATTGTAATTGAGTAGTTTTGTACCCCTTGGGTTATGACTGTACTTTTACAAATTAGTCACACATTAATTATAATTTAGAATAGATGATTTTCACCAACTCTCTGAGAAGAGAGTGAGAGTTAAGATTCTCTATTTGAACCGTTATTGCTTATGGTAGGTAGAGCAGATATGTACGTTGAAGTGATTGGTTGTGGTATAGACTAGTAATTAGCCAAGTCAAGCCAGAATTGAATTTTTGCACGCTCAACTAGGACCCGTACCAGAGGTCCTCAAGGTCTATAGACAACTCAAACTTCGCCCCTGCTCCGTTTGAGAAGTCATGAGTCCTCTAAGAGTGTGGTCACTGCTATAAGTACGGAATTATCTGAGATTACTATCAATGTGTAGTCACGTTACGTTTCAAACAGTTAGCTGCGTGTTTTTCTCTGAATCCCAGACGGCGTATTTCATGTGTTCCTAGCTTGCAGCATGCAACAATGCAACATCGATGTCCCAATTGCAGTGGATAAACATGAAGCACAGAAAACACCTCTGTCCCCAATTGCAGCGGCAGTTTAAAACATGAAGAGATTCAATAGGATAAAAAAGTTAGCATTTGTCTGGCTATACTGTTGGTGCACATATGTGATTCTCAATTCAAAATACATGTATCAGCTAGCTTCCATTGAATTCAATAGGTAACATGCTTGAATACCCATTTATATGCGAAAGTTCACTTTAACGCATTTTCACACAGAGGATGATAGCTCCAGATACTCATATTTCATACAGTTGGGGTGGATGGCGGATCATAAGGCTTCAAACATGGATTTATCTGTCTTGTGCAGTAGTTGCTGAAGGGAATAGTACAGTTAGTGGATAGAATGGCGAACTTCTGACCGATTCTGTGCGAAAAACTACTATCACGTGACACCTGTTCAGAGAAGTGATTTGTGTTTTGTTCAGCCTACAACAAAGAGTTATTGATCTGCTAATCTTGACCATCTGCTTCTTATTTTGGGGTCGTCCAAAGGAATCCGTCTGAAGTACTATCTCGAGCATCCCGAGCTCATTTAGAGCATCACTTTACGCGTACCCTTTAACATGTATATGGAGTGGATATCGACTATAAACTTGAGATTAACACCACTTAAAAATAGCCACAATGCCACTCCTTCCTATGACCAGATACAACATATAACACACTCGATGCACCTAGGTGAGCTCTATCCATGACGGATTTCACGTACTATACTCGTGCCCTTCGCGCACCTATCAGCCTTCTCATTACTGATGATCGAGACCCTTGCACAATGAAGTGCACACGGTGCCGTGATATGCTCGTCATTGTGCCACAGGGCTATCGTTATCATTAGTGATACGATCTACTAGTAATTGATAATCTTGTATCTAGAAATGCAGCTAAAGGGCTTATTTTCAATAGGGAATCCTCGAGGACAAACACAGGGGACGCAGGTATAATAAAAAACGCACTTCCTTCCCTCCCGTTCTCTCTTCCACCCCACCTCCTTTTCTCCCCTAGACTCACTCGTCCCGGTTCCGTATGCACACGTTCATTGAACTAATATGATGAAAATGATCTAGCATTTCGTGGTCAATGAACAAGTAATCATCCAGGCAACCTAGTTTCAAGCCATGGTGAAGAAAAATGCTAATGGAACTAGAGTCTTTTATAGAACACACATGTTCCTTGCGTGTCGAAAAGGTCGGCAGCTCACTAAAACCTTTAACATTTCAAACTTCCACGAATCCTGGCCCTAATACAAATTTGATTTGATGTTGTTGCTCCCCCGCCCTTCTCCACGCGGAGGCTACACCAAGTTTTCATGCCTCAGTATGGTACTAATTTGTAGAACAAAGTAATTATTATTGATGATTTCTCTGTTTCAACATTTCAGACGATGATGCCAATTATGACGAGGCCAAACATAAGAAACACTCCAGGTACAATACGCATCGTGCCGGGTAAATTCCGCACAGTTTGAGTTTGAATTTTCGGAATACGGCAAAGTCTTCTACATCTACAACTGTTCAAATGCAGTTTAGTATCAATAGTCTATGTATCATATATGTCAAATATGTTTTTTAAAACTTGATACCTTGATATGCATTTGAAAAACCTCTGGCATTTCCAAACATCCTTTCAATAGCACTACAACAAAGGGGGCTATTAGACCAACATATCATTTAAAACCTTGCATATGCTATTAAATGATACATCATTCAAAAGATGGACGCATGCTGACTATTAATTGAATTATGCAGAGTCACCGATGCTATACAAATCAAAGAGAATACAGGTTATATGTTGGTGGGACTACTTTGCACACGGGAAGTGAATAGTTTGTGAACACCAATGCTCACTATCAACCCAATTTCCTCAAACCCTCGATCGAAACTATGTCATTGCCAAATGTAGGAAATATAATTAGGAAATAAGAGAATCAATTGCACTGCGCCAACATACTCATGTGGAACGTACTCATTATCTTACAACGCAGCCCTTTTAACTAGAGCTTTCCCTTGTGTGTGAGTGTTTTTTTTTATATATAACTACATTAAAAAGTGTAGCTATTATCACCAACATTTTAGGCTATGTAAAATGAATTAGCCTACAATGTAGTTTCACTCACGACTGCACTGCTATATTTTCTTAAAGCTATGCTGACGTACACTGGGCACACTACATTCTGCACATTTATTACTCACACGGTAATTAAGATTAAGACACAAAGTCAACTTTCACCAAACTAATAAGAGCCCCAAAATAATTAACGAGCTTCCGTCACACTCCGCGGGGCGGCGCTTTGATCGACCAAACGAGAAAAGAAAGTCCGCCGCCGTGCGCTCTGCTGGCAAACTCTCCTGGCCGTGATGACGGGGGCGATAGACGGAGGAAGAGGAGGCAGTAAGCCGCGAGACAGCGCCTCTGACGTGACGTAGACTGCTGCACGCACTGTCTCCCTGCTATCAGGCAATGGGGAGAACCCGGGAGGCTGTAGTTGCCATTAAGACGCTTCTTTGAAGTAAGAAACGTGGTTACCGTCCAACTAGGGAGTAGCTTAATTTATCGCCGCCTGCCAAAGTTATAAAAGTTGGATTTATTTTCACTACATAAAAATTGCTATGTTTGTTTTCGGTGGAACGGACAGGAGTGGTGTGAAAAGTGGCATATGTTCATTACGTTAAAGTATTCGGATAATAATGTGCTTACTAGGTTTTCATTATAGTACATTGATGTCAAATGGATTACACTAACATAATATACAGGATAATCACCGGTGGGTAATTAATTCAATATAATGACATGACTAACGCTTGATTAAGAATACAAGGAAATGCTGCACTTCTTTGATGCAATAAACTCAGATTCTGACAACTATAAAATTCTAATTACATTAGTTGTATATACATGTATGGGGTCCCTTATTACGCAGATTCATTAGTATATTGTATTGTGAAATTGATAGTGGTACAGTCTGTTGGTTAATTGTTACTTTAACTCCATAGAGATGCTACTTTGTTGTTTGTTAAACCCTGAATTTTGACCAAAAAAATCGCATAACAGGTATGTATGTTGCTTACTCGCGAGAAAGAATAATATCTGCATCTAGTTAGATACATACAACTCAACACGTGGTGCATTCTGGTATTCTATCCGGCCCTTATTTTCGACCTAGAACTTTGGCGTCACTCAATTTAAATGCTACGTGCGTGTAATCACACGTTTTGTGGCGTTATTAATGAAGTCGTTTGCACCTCTGCAAATGTTAAGCGCATAACCTTTTCTTCCACTTACACTGCAGTCTAGAAACTTACTATGTGGGTTGACTGCTTCCACACACGAAAAGTCATACGAAGAGGAGTCTAGCATATGATGAAGTATCGCAAAATAGTGAAAGCTAATAGTTAGTAGGCCTTTTCAAGAAAGCTAAGAAGTCGGTGGGCATACTTTTAAAAAAGATTTGGCTATCTCAGTATCTATAATAAATATAATGTCTATTGTTCAAATGTGAGCATGTATTTGTACGGATCTCCTCTAAGAAAACTGAATAGAGGAATTGAGGAAAAGGAAAGTTGAAAGTTATTCAGTTTTAAACTATGCCCCTGGCCTCAATTTCAGCAAAACACGCACAATACAAGAAAACTCGCACATTCACAACGTATTTGCATACACGTGCACATTAACGAGGGCATACATATAGACACAAGAATGCCGGATATTGGGTTATCGAGCATGGCTGTAGACGAGTACTCACTCATACACTGACTCACCCACTAATTCATCGACTCACACATCCACCCACCCATTTACTTATTCATTAAATTCTTATATTGCACGTTAATACATTGGATAGTATTCAATGCTAATTTCTTTACAGTGTGATCTAGGAGACACAATGAGACAGTATACTTTCAATGACCTCCACGTTCGAGACGTAAAAAGAGAGATGGCTACTAAAAACACTGCTAGCAATGATTACTCGGTTCACGGAAAGTTGTACGTGCCCGTGTTGTCTGATAAGCCACTTGCATAATTCACTATGTTAGTGTTTTAAAAATATACTCTTGCAACGTTGTAGTGAGGAACACATTCTCTTGGCAGTGAAATCCAAGTGAAAAAGTTGAACGTTTTACTTATTATGCATATTTCCTCACGACTGTACATGCACATAATTAGCTATTACAATATTTAATGAGTAGTCGCTGTAACTCAAGTGTCATAGGAAGCAAAATGCAAACACAGGGCAATTAACCAAAACACAGCTAATATATGCAATTTGAAATATTATGAACCAACTTAACGCACAAGATGTTAACGTGTGATTTACGTCTTATATGTTATGTGGAAAAAGATATTATGAAGATCTCTGAGATGAAAATGCTTGTGTCGAAAGTTGAGCAAACTCATCAATAATAATTTACATGCCGAGTATTAGTATGTGTGCTTCCGTGGCCGAAATAGAACACAGCAAGTTGGACTCGTGACCAGAAGGTCGTTCAATGTCCGATTTTTTTGACGGGTCGGTTCTGATGGTGGGCGTTGAGCAAACGTATGCAGGTTGACCACTGGTGGTAGCTACGAAATACAGGTCAGCCGATAAAATGATAATGTGAGTGGTAAGCACGTATGCGCTACGGTAGCGATGAGCTGTATGCTCCCCAGGGAGTTGAGAAAGATATAGTGTGATAAAGATGCCAATGACCTGGTGTAGATGTTAAGTCGCTAAAGCATGACAAACTGTGAATTGCGACTGTAAATACGCACATTTATACATCCTACCACGTAGGACCTATTATACGTAGAATAGGTACATGCCTTGCTGTATTGGTAAAACTCATGCAAGTGCTAAGCGTTATATGTGATACAGTAAGAATCTGTTGTTATAGGGCACTGGAGACCATTCTCCTCAGAATGCCCACCTCATGCAGGACTCCACATCCGCACATTGGATACACGTACATATATGTTAACTTGCACATAAAGCCACATACACTGAATGTATAAAACGAACGAATTGCAGACATGAATTCAATGTTGTTGCGATACAAAGACTTTGAACAGAATTGCTGTCGAAAAGAATTCACTTTCAAGTGTTGAAAAAATAAATACTTTGGCTTTAACTGTTAACAAATATCCTATCAAAATAATTGATTGTTCGAGTAAAAATAAGGCGACGCGTTGCCCATTTGCCAGGCTCGTGGTCCAACAAAGTGCTAAACAATTGCACAGATTCGTTGACAAATTAGGTGACAATTTCGGACAAAACGATTACACTGCCAGATTTGAATGGTGAATTTCGAAAGTGTGACGGTGAAAATATCATATCAGATTATATGTTATTCGTACTTGTCATCAACAGCTTCTATGCGTTCTCCTCATGATCACGTTTACACGTGTTTAATCAAGCTTTAACTTTAAACTATATAAAGAACCAACCCTGACAACTAGTGTGTGTGCTGGCAATGATTTATTCACAAGCATTTTTCAGACGCATAAGTCTCAATCTGCAGATGTTTTGGGGGCTCGAAGAGACTTATAACGGGCGAGTTTAATCATTGTTACAGACGATTGCCCACACTTTGTAATAGAACCAGTGCACTTTGGCTAGAAATCTAACCCTGCCACCAAGGCGTGCCTGTCTGGCAGTACAACTTCTTCCTGGTGATAGATTAGCATTTGACTAGAACCATAAGAACACGTCCTCATTATAAGACTATCACTAGAGAAGAACAGGACAGATGAATCTATATATGTAACCATTATTGACAATATGTCACCAACCTGCACATTATTGTTGATAATAGAATACAAAAGATGAATATCGTATAATACATGACTATAGAACGGGGTAATTTGAATGAATCGAACTTTTGAACTGTTAAGGTGACATGTGATATTGATGATAACATTCTACTTAAAATTCATAATGATTCAGTAGATATAATTAAAATATGACAAGACATCTCATTATCTGTCTCCAAACACTGTAAATGGCTGCATGATGTTGGAATGTTCGATAACATATTATGGTGATTGTCAGAATGTAATTTAAAATTTATAAAGATGCTGAACTAGACATATATTTCCAGTTTTCACAGTATCCAAATTAGGATGAAATGAAACAATAACTGTTAATTAAACCGTGAACATTGCATTAGGAGTTGTGCGTGCAGGTACTCGTTCAAAGTTGGTTACAGTCTTGTGATCACTTAACTTCTAAATGCCCATTTTGCTCAGTTTATAATACGCAAATACAGTGTTATACATATTGAAGACAAACGAGGATGAAGTCAATTTATTGCCGTAATTAAGAGGTTCTCATATAACCCATCAATTCAGAGGTTTACGACTACTGCTTTTGAATTAATGATGATCCTCTCTAGGATTTAGGCAGTAATAAAGCTTGGCCCATGAGATATAATAATGACTTATCACTCACGACGTGGCCACCACACAATTAACTGACTCATTTTGATTGAAGCGGGCACTGATAGCTCAGATTAAAGAACTTTCTATTTTAGATATAGATATAAAAATAATAAACGCCTTTAGGTGCATCACTTTTTTCGCTTTGTTCGACATGTAGTTTTGCTTATTTTCTTGTCATTGAAATAGCAGATTCAAACTTTCTATTTAGCAAGATGTAAACAATACCAGTCATAGAAATCATTGGTGAAACTTATTTGAACCTTACACGAGCTAATTATTGACCACACCGCTTGCTTTTACAAAAAGCTGTCTAAAGAATAGTCGGTGTTTTATGACAAATATTTGTGTATAGTACTCCATAGAGGCTGACTAACAACATGATTTTTCTAAAGCCCCAGTCTGACAGTCACGTATGTCCACACTCAAATTTTAACTGTGCGGCAGATGAGAATCAGATTATTTGGGAAGATGGGATTCTATATTCAAAACTACTTAGTCTACAAAACAATGACCAGAATACTATGACTAATTTGGCTTGAATATTGCGACTGTATGCCGCTAGCTTTCGTACCAGTTCTTGGCCTGACTGTTATTTTGTCACGTATACACCTGAATGTCTACCTGAAGACCGCCTTCCACCCGACAATTTCAGGAGAGTTCAATGACGAGACGCACACGTGTGTCTTGATGAATACTTTTGAGCAATGCGAGTCATTCTTCATGGGGAAAATGCCAAAATAATCATAGAAAAATTCAAATCAGAATATAAGTTAATCGGCAACCAAATATAGGTATACACTTATAAAACATTCACCCCCATGACATTAATATGATGCAAAAGACGATATATACACCTAGACTTGAGAATTTCGAGTGTAACGTTTCATATTCACGTACAAACGATATACCATTATCATCATTATCATTAATATTGCTCATGTTAGTTGGTAAACATCTGGTAGTTTTTGGCCCTACATTTAACTAAGAATATCACAAGTGAAGCTAAATTGAACTTATAAAGTCATGCCAAAATGGTGCTTCAGGTCACGACTTGTATGACAACCTTATTAAAATGTCTCGTCATTTTAGTGGTATACAGACTTCACTGATGAATGCTGATGGGTTCATAAGATGTAAATTGTGCTTGGACTCTATTGTATTATAGGTTTAAACACGAAGTCACGAAGCCACATATACATAGATAATGGCAAAATAGTCTTAGGCAATATGTTAGCGGTGGTAGTGTAAGAGCGCAAAATTTAACCAATGCAAATTATAACCGGTATTTTTACTCCTTCCACTGATGGAGCACGCACATGTGAAATATCATAGAAATGGCGGGATGTACTTTTTACTTTGATTGGTGATGCTTGAAATTCAGAATATTTATGACTTTTCACGATTCAGCGGCGGTCATTTTGAATTTGTAACGTTTATGGGCTAATCGTTGAAAATAGAGCGGGCAAACATCTAAGATCAATTTAGCATCTAGAAATACGCCTAAAAGTTATTTGCCAGGCGTAAACATGAAATGCCTCCACCATTATCATTTTCTAGAAATCTGCCTAGACTAGATATTGTATATATGCTAGAACGGTTTACCCCAGATCTACGATGCAAAACAGAGCATAATCATTGGTTCTGGGTCGAAACAACCTTATTTAACAAGTCGAAATTGATCATCTGAAAACAGTTTGATCAAATCAATTGTGAATGATAGAACATTGAATGATGATAGGATGCACCACATCCACGCCTCTATTTAATGTGAAACCTGCACCGATATGCTTGCCCATCAAGAGCATTGAAGCCAGCACCCAAGCCAACATGGTTAACCCCGCTTATATAGATCCACCACTACAATGATAACAATAACCCAATAGGATAGGGAGCAATCGATGAGATAGGGGACCAATGAGGCAGGGGACTAATGAGATGAGGGACTAATGAAATTGGGGACTTTATAGCTGATTCCTTTTGAAGGATTGGGGCCAAGAAAAGTGTTTCCATCATAGAGGTGGTCATGATGGAGGTTCTATTGTACATATTTTTTCAACAATGTACAACTGACAGTAAACATAACAGGATTTTTGCATTATGATACAGATATCATTATCTATACTTTGATAAAATAACACATGATAATGATGTAAACAGAAAGTGGCCCAGTGCACGGGAACAACGCTAGTCAATAAACTTAGCTCACACTTGACAAGAGTAGAACACTTTGGTTACAATTTAACGCAAATCATAACCGGTTATATTTTGCAAATGGTTAAGATTTTTGTTATAACAGGTAGTTCTAGAAACCCCTATGTTTTTGCGTTATTTTTTCCGTTTCTCGGTGTACACACCTAGATTAATGAAACATGAAGTTTTCATATTAGACTACGTTTTATAGTGCATTTTTTGTACGAAATGTTATATATATGAACTGCACATAACCTCTCCTATGTTGGCATCTCCCCCACTATGTCTCTGCATTGTAATGTAATTATGCTCGCCCGAAAACATTAAATGTCAATATTCTTTGTGTTCAACGACCTAGTTTGTCACCATTTGCCAATCAGCGATGTTGTTGATATGCAAAATCTCAAATGGAGAAAATGATATAATCATGATGCATTCATGGTAGGCCAAATTTAAAGCATGTATATTTAGCACTGATTTTACATTAATTCTGTCAGGTCTTTTTTTCCGAAAGGAAGACGTGAAAAGATTAATTAAAAGACAAACCCATAAGCAATAGGATATTTCAACATGCATTTTTGTTTTAAAGACGTATTTGAGAATATAAAATGTTAATAACATCAACTTACTGGGTGACAAAACATGCCAGTTTTATCTTAATCTAATTGAAAACGGCAAGAGGATTGGCTTAAGATAGACTTGGTGGATTGTAAACTTTATTGGGCACTATCGGGTATTTCTAAGACGATAGACATAGCTGCAGACAGGGTTTAACAACCATCAGCTTCCTTTTGACTACTTGGGATGATCGTATCATTCTAGTTTCACACCTTGGAGTAGTGAGTTCGAATCCTGCCAGAGACACTTGATGTTGTCAAATTAGAACTTAGGGCTGTGAAAGCCTATCTTCAGCTATGCCTGCCATAGTATAAATATGCTTGCAAGAGAGACCGGTGTGAGTGAGAGGGTTTAAAAATGTACTCCACCTAATGAGCATTATCGTTACTCTACATTGATAGGTCTGTCTAGATTAGAGATTGTGAACTTTGGTGATTGGCGCGTTATAGACGATATATGATTGCAATCAAAAGCTTAAATTAAGCTATCTAGTCATACATAGAATGCTTAACAGACATCTACATAGAAATTTGGCCACATTAGATGTATATTATGATGCACTCTAGGACTCATAATTTCGTTATAAACTAGCTCTCTTAACATTAACGCGAAAGAAAAACACCAACGTTGCAAGATTGTCTCATGAATTACGCCAATACAAGGAAATACTGTCCAAATGCAATTGATACTCAGGACCCTCCGTGTGCTATACATGGTCAATGTGTATGTTCTTCCAACTACTAATTAGTGTGCGAACCAAATACAATAGAAAGGGGCCAGCATTCAGAGGGTGATCACTACGTTCTGGCATGCAAGCTATACACTGGACAGCGTAAATTGTAATGCCAGTTTAATAATCAACCGGTATGAATGATATGGGATGAAATGTCGAATATATAATTACACGTTGCCTAATAATGCACCAGCACTTTGTATATAACGGCGGACACAGTCGTCGGTTCATCTCGGGTCGTTCACGTAACTGCCCACACCCAGCAATAGAAAACCTGTCAGTCGCACGACGCCCTGCAAACAAGGCCCATATTAGATGGCGCAATGATAGACCTAATTTCACATATGTTATTCTTTTTCAAAATGAGATAATTCAAATCCTTGTATGATGAGCTTTCATATCTCTGAAATAAAACACACCGACGGAGACAGACAGTCACACACAAAACAATAACACGCCTATTTTAAAAGAAGCAGAAGAAAACAAAGAACCAACAAACAAACAATTCTAAAAGCACAACAACATACACCGGCTTCTTGAAAAATAGAACAACTTCTATAATAGGGTGGGTTGTACTGTATAACGCTTATGTTGTAAGCTGGGTGTGGCTAAAAAAGACGTGCTAAAGTGAGAGTCTGCGACCAATTTACACAGACCAATCGACTCGAGTGTCTCATTTACGACTGACGTGTAAATTGCAGTCCAATATGTGTACGACACCTCACTAAATAGGTATCACTTTGTGCACCGTTTACCAGATACTCATGGTATAATGGTGCGTAATTTGATTAACACATATTGCCAGAAAGTAACTATGTTTATGATGTGATTTATGCTTAAACTTAGAAGAATAGTACATTATCATGACAAAATAGGGGGATACATTGTGGAATTTTGAGTGCATATGCACGTCATTTGTGTAAGGCATGGTTTGACAGATAAGTCTCAATGACAAGAATTCCTGAAATAATATCAATGTCAACCTGACCTGGAAAAGAAATGTAAAATGAAAAAAAAAACACACCCAAAAATCCGCACGCAACAATCTATTTTTGATTTACCCACTTGTCTTGTTAATGCAAACATCATGCAAGATGGTGTGTCGGGTATAAGAATCCAATGCAAAATACACAATACCTTCTTCTATTGATAGATACTCATCACGTAAATCTTAGGTAATTCGGCAAACATGTGTTTCCTCATCTTAACTGTAGAAAAAGTTCCAACATGATCAGTAAATATAGAACCAGCATTAACTAACACGTTTGTTCTGCCTATTTAACATGTATATATGCACCCGTGTAAAGTTTTAAATTAAATTTTGACTTGGAACTAGATATATAATATTGCTCAAAAATTAATAGCCATTAATCATAGCGCTGCTGAGCAATGATGTTAAAATTAGTACTTGTCCCACGTGTTCTAAAAATATATAAAGCATGGCAACAATGTATTTATCAAACGCTTCTTGATACTCAGAAATCAGCACACCTGGACTGATTTAATGGCATTAAGGGTGATAAAGCTCAAAGGAACACAGAAGAATTGATCTGAGAGTAGATATATTCGCTTTTATCATGAACGAGCCACATCATTGTGCTACGGCCAGGCCGCCAGGGCCAAATAACACACACTTTTTACTATTTTCTTAAATTCTTTACAAAATGAATTTCTTTTGCTGACTGTATTTTAAGGTAAATGTGCCTACTTAATGCACGTGTATTAAATATTTAGTTGAAAAGAAAAGTGACAAAATCAATACAGGACAATTAGATCCTCTATTTATTTGAAATATTTGTTTTCCATTTCAGGTGAGTAGTTCTCAATATAAATTCACTTACGAAATAGCCAAGCAAATATCGGGACCATGTATATTAGATTTTGGCAATAGGTCATTAATCAGTCACACTGGCTATTGGGCTGAGTTTGTTTATAGGTCAATAACAGAAATCTGCATTACATTGCTATTCGCCTTCTATATAAACACGTATCTTCTTACAACTGGTCAATGTAAAACATAATGCAAATACACATTCTTCTTGCAGATTGGGACGATCAGCTGCCCCGCCACTGACATATCTTTGCTGTCTGTGGGCCTATTAGCAGGGGGAAATTGTCTTCTGCTGGACCTATGGTCGTCTGCCTAATGGAAGTGTGTTTCTTCTCAGATTCTTCGTGTTCACATCATTTCTAGACGGCAAGGAGATAACAATGTAATTGAGAAGCTTTATGATACTACTGGAATACAATGCATGAGATACTGAGTGATTGATAAGTACAAGATGCTGCCCTAGCATGAACCATAGAGGAGGTGTTTTTTGTTTTGGACATTTCTACAGTAATGGCATTGATAAGTTCACTAGTGGAATAAGAATGATTAATTAGCCAGCAGAAAACAAAAACACAAACGAGGCAAATGCTAATATTATTAATGCTAGTATTAATTTGGTAAAAGCTCATTTATGAACCTCTTAATTTTACAATTATTCTAAAGAACCTTGGTGACAGGAAATTGCACGCGTGCAATGAAAAAGTTTAATATCAATCATGTACACTTAAAGGTTACAAGGATTAGTTTAATATTTCCAACCAAATTAGGCAGATATGTCACGGAAAGATGGCGTTCTATTTAGTCAATTGAAATAAATAAACCAACAGATATTTCATTAAACTGTTAGGATACGCTTTAGCACGACCACAGCTCATAATAGTAAAAGGCCATGAAGTGGATTATTGGATATCCCCCACCGAGTACCGTAAGGTCAACCAACAATGGCTCTCATGGAATTAAAACTCACCACTTTCCTGTTCAAATAAACTAGTCACGTTCTTGTGTCCAGTTAATTATTAGTGCCAACACAAACACAAAGACTGATGCGCCCAAGGCACTTACGGGTTTCTCTTTCTGTCATTCATATCACAAAATAGCCAAAATAGCGCTCTTGTTTAACTGTTCACTGAGCCCCCACAATCAAAATGGCCGAATGGATGACACACGTATCGACGCATGCGCCGACGATAGAGGATTGCGGCGTCAACGGCTCTTTGTGCGTGACGCAGCACCCACTAGCCAACGCCACACTGGAGGAGCTTCTCAAGGTTTCACTGGGCGGCAGGTACCGGAATCTCACCGAATCCATAATCCTCACGCTCGTGTACTCTCTCATCTTTATCACGGGAGTGGTGGGCAACGTGTGCACGTGCATTGTCATCATCAAGAACTCGTCCATGCACACGGCCACCAACTACTATCTGTTCAGCCTCGCCATATCCGACGTCCTCACATTGATCTTGGGTAAGTTGCAGTTTATTGCTTATTTTGCAGACAAAATGTCACTTCACCTTCCCTGTTAATTATCACTATTATATCTATTTCCCCATGTGTTCCCCATGAAATATATCGCTTCTTGCCTGTTCCTATATTTTCCTACGTTGGGTTCAATTTAAGCTTATAGTACGTGTGACGTTTATATCACAAACGTATTGCGTTATAATTTTACGTAATGCATGAAACAGCCACGAAAACGTCAACAAACCCGATGCACATTTAAAACAATCAACTAAATTTTGTAGTATTACATGATTAGATACTCATTGTATATGCACATAATGCACATCTTCAAGACACAATGCAGAGAAACCACAAGACTTCAAAAGCAATTGCACTGCTTGCAGTGATCATCGCTAACGCGTTCTCTTCTAAACCAATGACAGAACCAAACTGTGCTATAGAAAAAATAAGATCCGAAGCGGATAGTGAGAGCCTCGAGTGCTTCAACGCGCTTAAAATATACCCAACCAATGTCAATAAGTTGGAGAAATGCCACCTCTATACTGAACTGAAGGGCGGGAATGCCTTCAACTACAGAAAAGGGGATTGTCGGCCTCAAATTTGTGCAAGTACGTTGAGGTTTACAAAGTTTGCAGGGGGTTATGACGCGTATACCATCACGGATCAGTGCAGAGGGAGTGGCCCATATAAACCGAAACTCCTAGTCAAGAATCTCGGCTGCTTCAAGTGGAATCGTAAAACAATGTACCATGCTCTTGGCTCTCTGAAGGAGATGTGGAACGCAATAACGCCTGGCAAGTGTGAAGAGCTGTGCAAGGCCAGCGGACTTCCAATCGTGATGCTTCATGCAGGAACCAACTGCTACTGTAACTTTAATTTTGACGTGAAGCTGGCGGCAAAAGCATCGAAGTGTGATTCAAAATGTTGGGGCAACTGGAAAGAGCTATGCGGAGGCCGGCAGACCATCCAGGTGCTCAAAATACACACCTCACCCAATTCTATCCAGCGGGCGGTGCAAAACCTAGTAACAACATCCCAAGGATGCTCTTATGAGAAGATTAAATCCAAGAGTGCAGGAGAGTATCTCTATTGCAAAGAAGCTGAGCACATACAGAGTATTAAGCTAGAAAACGTGGATCAAGAAAAGTTGGTGCAGTCTTGTGAGAACTACGCAAGGAAAAGTGGAGCTAATGTTTTCAATGTTTTACATGATGAATGCGACCCCTTTGTTTGTGATGAAAATAAATTGAATTATGCTTCCGGCATTGGAGGCTATGATATTTATATGTTTAAATGTGAAAAAGATGTAAACATAAGGAATTATGAGGAAGACAAAGATGAAGAATAAAAGTTGTAACTAGGAGTGAAATTGAAGTGGGGTGCTCACACACCTATTTATAATCATGCCCCAGTGTTATATTTGATTGTTGACAAAGAAAAGTCGAAATTATGCACCACTAGATTTCAAATCCATTTAGATATATCATGGAATCAATCATTTACAGGAAAGCTCACATGAAGATATGATTACTATTATACGGGGTTTCATATCAAATAGCGGTTGTATTGTAAATTATATTTCTAGAATATATCTAATTAGAATTTGAATTCCCCCAAATATATGAATTATGACAATGGCAAGTAGTGGAATGGTAAATGCAGGTTTTATGTCAGAGTTTAGTTTACATAGATAGCGAGTTTTATTTTGTTATGTTTAATTTTGGGAACAGTGCTTAACATGGAATTATGGTCTGACTATAAGACTAGAAATGTTTTTGTTTTAAAAAAATAAATAAATCATTACTCGATTTGGGGTTGAGATACTCATAAAAGTAATCAATTAATGTATAAACACGTACAGCGAGAAAAGATCAACCATCACTGTTAAAATACAATGCATCATAATAGATTGTTACAACATTGCTTTGTTATTTTTGAAAAGTGTAAAATCAATGTTTTAAGACGTAAATTGCTTTACAACAATTGGTATCAAGGACTAGACCTTTTCAAGAAGATATCTACAATACAGAAATGATCATCGACCAAGTTAAATCAGTTTGCAAAGGTTTTGAACATTACATGAAATCACTTGATATAATGTGTTTCGATGCTTCAAAAAGATACATTTGTTGGTATTTACATGGAGTATATTTTATTGTATATTAGAAGGTATTGATATTTCAACAACCACGTTTAGAATCTACATTAGCCGAAATTGACACTTTTTTGGTGTAGCATGATTATTTATTCAGTACATTTATTGTTTGCCTGCAAACTGGGAACTTACGCTCAGGTGATAAAAATATGTGGGAAATCCAGATTTTGCCATGTACATCAACTGTCTGCCGGCTGCGCCGACCCCCGCGTTCCTTGACCGAACAGTCGCAGAGTCAGCTCCCAAAATATTTCTTATTCATTATCGATCGGTCCACTCTTTTACGCTCCAGAGGTATTGTGCTGCTCAAAAGTTCCTCACCATATGCCACAATAAAAAAATCGACAATCCCTTGGTTTTTGTACGTCGACCATACACCAAACATCCGCCAAACATGCGCCGAACATGCGCTGCATATTGGGAGCAGATGGTGGGCAGATAAGATGAAATGTTGGCGTAAGCTTGGTGCACTTTTCTTTTAGCGTACTTTTTGGCGTACATTCGGCAGCTCGTCAACGTATTTTCGATACGTTCAGCGGGTAGTGGTGTAGACGCCTTTCAGGCTCGGGCGAACGCCATGCAGGCGCCTGCTTGCGGTTCCCTTTGCGCTGAGACTTTTTTTGTGAGTCGAGTTTACGCTGGCCATGAGTCGACTGTCAGCTGACTGTCTGCTAATCGTCCGCTGGTTTTGCGCTGACTGTGCGTCGATTATGCGCTGGAAAAACAATCAATTAATGCCAAAAGGGGTTATCTCTCAGCAGATGGTCGATGCACAACTCGATTTGTCCAGAAAATCCTAGAATGTCTGCGTCGAGCATACGCCAATGTTTAGTGGGATGCGGCCTGAAAAAAAGAAAAGAAAAAAAGCTTACGCCAATGCTAATGGGACGCGGCCTAATTAAAGATCATTAGATTAGCAATTGTTCGATGCCAACATTAGATATCATGGGCACCAAAAATACGTAATGATAAAAACGAAATACAAATTGTTAATTTTTCAACGAATTTGAAGTAATCAGTGATTTGCAAACTTCACCGACAACACGTCACAGCTATATGTCAAGCTGCAGTTTTTACGTGAAAATTTGACAATGATTTGTGTCATGTCCGCAATAATTAACTCGTTTTAAATTGTTGATGAATTCGATGCATATCTCTTCTTGTAATTTACGTCACATCGCTTTTCATTACAGATTGGCAGAGATAGGTGATAGTATCTACATGACATGTGTGATGTGTATTATATAAATCACAACTTGAAGAAGGATATGTAACGTTACATGTATCTAAGCATTAACACATGTCTGATGGAACTTTCTAAGTTGTGCATTATTTTAGAATATTTGATGGCATTTCTGGAACCTATGATTTCAAAAACATAAGCAACCCAGTAGCAAATGTGTACTCGCAGCATGGAGTGTACACTAGCTTGATTCACTATTCAGGGTATACTACCGGATGCAGATCTATATCAGAATGTCACCTTACAAAGCCGAAAGTTAGTTTGTTTATGGCTACAATTGGCAGGTGTTGGTTGTGGATTACTCATAAATACCTTTTATTAGCTTAGCATCCTAAATATGATTATATTATGGATTGTTGGTTTTACATGACATCATTCCAACCCTAGTCTGTAGTACATGTACTCGTTTTTTATAATTATTTTTATTTACAATAATCTTGGGTGTGTCAACACACTGGCGGATCTCGGTTTTTGAAAAAAAAGGAGCCACACTTCAGACATTTTATGGTATTTTTTTGATGGAAAAATGAAGGGGGTTTGGGTGGCTACGGAGGTGGTGGTGGTGTGAAGCATGCACCCCCTGCGTCCACCTGGATCTGCGTTTTGTGGGTGGGGGCAATGGCGCCACCGATCAATGCTTGATGTTAACAATGCATATACTTACTTATATATAGGCCTACTAGTGTTGCCATTTAAAAACACTAGGCGTGGTTCTGTCATTAGTTTAATGACAATAATGCACATATGAGAGAAGCTGCGATAGAAGTTGAGTGATCCCATTATATGCGAGCCTGGTATATGTAACCAGACACCTTTCTTTTATGCAATACTGGTAGTTTGGTTTATACAAAAGACGCGTAGAGTGATGATTCGCCAGCTGTTGTTGGCTGTCAATGTAAAATATAAGTGGTTCTGTCAACTTTGGAATTCATTTATTGTATAGGCTCCATTCATTCGCAAGTCGACAGAGACATCTACATTAAAATATTGCCCCCACTCCCTTTCGAATGTGTATTATATATGTTTTATATGCATTATGCAAAATTGTGAATGAGTAATTCATGCACAGTCAAGGTCAATCGAGTAGCAGAGACAATATTTTACCGAGCTGATTCAACACACCAACAATCTCCGCTCATTTCGATGCGACCTTTGACCTATGTTATAATCATGTCGCTCATGCTTGGTGTAACATACTCGATTCTGATTGGCTGGAAAGCGGAGTGAAAATGTATGTCCTACACTACAAAATTTAAAACATAAAATGATGAATGAACATGGTCGAAAGGTGGGATTTAACAGAACTCCACACACAGAGAACTCTTATCTGACCCCACCCGCGCTCGTATATAACAACCTATTAAAGTTATAAAGCATTTGGACAAATTGCATTCTCTAGTCTATCAATTATTTTTTGTTTCTGTATGAACACGACTAGCTAGATATCTATTACGTGGCTACATACACGAAACTATAGAACGAAATAGTGCAAAGCAAAGAGGATTTTAATATGTAAAATATGCATATGTTATAATAATAAGCTACCCAACGATCCAATGTCGTAATAATGTTGACAAAATACTTAAATCGTCCATTGTCCATCTTCATAAATCTTATACATTGTACTTGATTGCAAACTGCACACCCAGCAAAACTGGGGCACATCACTTAGTTCTTGAAACTCCAGAGAGCGCACACGGATTTAGCCAAATCGAAAATATTACTCATTCCTGTGGATCATGATATACTAATTAGTTTTTACAAATATACATGCTTAAGTATTATACATGTTTACGTATGGTAAGAATGTATACTACAGATTTATTGTAGAGAGAGCAATCATTTATTGCCTCAGGTATTAAAGTAGGCTCGTATTTCAACGGAAAAATAACTAGCATAAAGTTAATAATACAGCAGGCACAAGCAGAGTACAGGTCAGGGACTCAATTCATGTGTTTGTTAAATGACCCCCAAAATATACATACAAAAAATATTCTTTATGATAAAATCTCGCCTGAAAGGTGATGTTGATTTATTTTTTCTCAATATAATAACTTACAAGTTAGAAATACACAAAATTCCACGATGATCAACAATAATTTTCATTTCTAATGGATGTTCTTACTGGGGAGGAGATGTCCTGTATAGGATGTTTTGTTATCAAATCAGAACCAGGATATTAGAAAACACATCTTTCTCGTTTTTTCAGTGCTCTGTGTGCATCACATAAACAGTCAAACGTGACATAAGATGTAGTTGATGTTAAACGTTAAAAGGAATCCCTAAAATGCTGTGTAGAATAGAATTCTAATAATGATTATATCCCACACTATCAGACAGAACCAGGATAAACTATCACATCAGAACATGTTATGCTGGGACACATCCTCTCCAGTGGTTCTGATCAACACCAACATCATCGATTTATGTCATAACACGTAGTAATTGACATTGCCCATCCTTTTGCTCACACTGTCACTTGGGTTACTCCTAAGTTCCATCTGCGCAGTTTGTAATTTGGGACACCCCTGGTAAACCTAGTCCACCCCTTAGTGAATTAAGACTGCTCCATATGGCTTAGTGTAACAGGTATTGTATTTTAAATAAAAACTAAAACAAATCTAAACAAAGCAAACAATACAGAGCAATTACAACTTGCCTACACAGAACTGCTTACCAATGTACATGAAAACACAAACAATACTAGTACCATAGCGTGTGCGTTTATAGATTTTTAAACATGATTAGAATAAAGTTGTTTCGACACCTAGAGTGAAGAATTACAAAGTTTTCTACACCCTTTTGTAATCACTATTCAAAGGTGTTGCGTCACAGTAGTTGATAAATAGCCAACAGAGGCTGCACCAATACATAATACACTGTCACATTATGACAAAATGCTTACAGCTCAAGTAGGTGATGTTTATGAAGTGTGTGATATTTTCAAGTGGTGCTTGAAGTACATTTTGAACTGTTTACAGACCTAAGCGTAAGAAACATATCACTACTCATTTTTTGTTGGTGATTTGTATTTGCACAATGAGGTAACTATATATCCTATGCTATTTGAGAGCTTTATGAGCTCAATAATGAGTTCTGGTAATGATTTACCTTTTGTGAATGACATACAAGACGATCATATAAATCACATCAGATCTGATTGGTTAAGGGCCGTTCAGACAGCACTTTACGTCCGAATCACGTCCAAACCACTTCCTAAACGCGACGAATATTTTGTGGACGCAGTTGTCAGTGATGTTGACGATTTTAAGACGTGCTACAGTCGATTTATATACGTGGCAGGATGCTAGGATAAATCAGATTGTCGTTGGACGAGGGAAAAGTGGTGGGACTCAACAAGACGTAACCACAACAGGCGCTTCTGTGGCTACATTCAAATTGTCTATGAAGCACACGGCACGGCAATTTGTCTGCTGCATTTGGTTTAATCTTACATGTGGATGGGACATCTTTAGACGGTGCTTAGACAGTCCTTCAGCAGTGGAACCGGCACTGGTGGCTATATCATGTTCAAAGCATGTCCAGCTTTAAATTGATCACAAATTACCAATGACAACCAAGTGCTCCACAGTTTCATAACTGTTGGACGTGATTTAGCCATTAATTTGTGTGTGATTGTGACACCATGTCTCTTGCACATTTAGAAATTGTTTCGTGTCTTTCTGGATGCTATAGGGAACTCTTAAATGGGCCATTATTTTCTATGTAGGGATCACTGCAAAACAATTTATAATTTAAAGAATGCACACTAATTTCATCCTGGGTTTCTTTATTTATGATAATGCAATGCATATTAATAGATACGAATAGGAACTTGTGCTTGCCATGTTTTGGTGAGACTTTGTCCGTTGTTTCAACCGCTTCATCGTGACCGCTATGACGTGCCTCCAGTGCAGCCATTGGTGTACTACACAGATAATATTATATGTTCCACAGTGAGTTTGCAATTGTTAAAGACTAAATGAACAACAAACTTGAGCCTGCTAAAAACGGAATGTTCCAATCAATACATCTGAACACTTTATGCATGGCAGACGTCTGTCTATTCACCCACTCATAATGTCAAGCATCAGAAACTCCTTTCTAATACATCATGTATTCATACCACATACATAGAGGATATCCTCTACACTTACAATAAACAGTTCAACACTGTATGCAGATACCAGCTATCCAGTGACTACATACCCACCAAATGCGACCAAGTTATACTGAACGTTGCTAGACAACCATTTCTTGCCATACCATAATATACATTCATGCTGCAAACCACTGACTGAAGATATATGTTATGTTCCATACTATAATCCATAGTAGATAATATGTGACTTTCATAGTAATAAGAAAAGTTCAAAAGAATTAGTCAAAACTTATGTGTTCTGAAAATAAAACATAGTTTTACCACTGTCACAAACAAATGAAGGTTACTCTTTACAATTCGTATCCACTTTCACCATGCATAGCTCTCATACAGAGCCAAAGAGCTGCCTGTTCCAACAGAGCATGTAAACCTAACTATAACCCGAATGTGTCAGTTTGTACTTCTTGAGACCCAACTTACTAATATTCAGAATTACCATCAATTCACTTCCAAATTTTATCTAATTACTACTAATATTCATACAGTTAGTTCCATAACGTACAGGATGCTTAATCATAGTAGTATAAAATAACTGTAAAATATGTAAAAACAGACAAAACACAATCAAACAAAGGATATAAGACATCAGAATAGCACCGTATCTAAACATAAAGTTGCTTAAAAATAACATAACATCAAAATTTTAAATCACAGTTCTCCCATATGTAAATAAAGTACTCTTTATATAAGATTGAGACATGTCAATTTCTAGTATTAGACTGTTCGTTCTCTTGAGGCCTCAAGTCTATTTATGAAACCTGCTATGCTGTTTCTCCGTAAACATTAACAGGTGAACATTCTATTCAACAGATACTAATGAAACTAACACATTCTTTAAGATTCATGAGGATCTTAAAAACTTTGTTGTGCAACACATGCTTATAGACATATTGCAACACAGTTGATAGATATCAAGAATTGATAAACCAGCACTATACCATTCTTCCAAGCCTGAAGAATAACATTGAATGAGCTTAAACATAAACTAAATTTCGTTTAACTACATGTATGTGTGACGGATGTGCCATCACGTGCGAAACTTATACAATCTAGACAGTACAATTTACATCACTGATATTATATGACCGATAGGTAATAGTTTAGTCCCAACTGTCATTAGAACAAGGCACTTACATGTACAAGCATTACAAGGATGAAAGTGCCCACACAGGAAACGTTTCATAGTAACCTCACTATAGTATCAACGATAAAATACCATTTTAAAACACCAAAGTCAATGTAACTTAATCAACCAAAGTACCCACAGACACTGCATGAAATTAGTTGTAATGTAGAAACAAGTACATGGCAGTAACGACAACGATATTTCAGCTATGACTGCAATATGTGAAGGTCGTCGCCCTACAGCTGAGCTGTCAGCATCTTTCTGCCACCTCTCACGAACGTCCACTTTTCATCACAATGCTAGTCACCTCATGTCGTCCCGCAGAGGCAAGCTGAGTGAACCGGATGATAAGAAAACTTCCACTTTTAGACCGCATGGTACTAGCTGATCTAGTTGGTTGCACCATTCATGTCCACATGCCAACTTGATATGTCAGCCTCCAGTTGGAGTAAATGCCTTCAACATCTCGGCTTGCCAACCATTCATCAGCGCGCTGCGCCCGGTGCAAGCATCGCAGCTCCCAAAAGGCCAGATATCACATTACTCCATGTCTAAAATGAATGAGACGTGAACTTTAATTCCAACTCACACCCTCCGAATACAAGGGCTTTAATATATTAATGTTTGACTAGTGTATACAAGCTGTAAACAAATACTAAACAAACATAAGTAAATTTAAGAAAACAATAACACTGAACAGACTGTTCAGTAAAGTAATTGCTTACTCATTACATACAAATGTTACTTATCTTAGAGGTTGTATTGAGGACAACTGCAAGAGTAAAACCACAGCAGCGGATAGCAAACATCCTTACGCATCTTCACTCCTTGCTTGACTTTGTCTTCAAGAATATGTGAGCATCAAATGAGTTACTCACACTGGAAGCTTATAGCAAAACGTGAGCACTACTCACGATGCTCGCATCACAAACACTGAACTCCAAACATAAATATTGCCCCAACATGTCTACAGCAAACCGGACCGGAACACTATATGCAGTACACTATAACATCTTCCACAGAGTGTACCTCTTAGAACGAGTTACGCACAGTACATGACAGCTAACACCTGGTCAATTGGTCAAGTCCACAGTCTTAGTCAATGTGAGAAAGCCAGTATCTTTCCATATCGTTCTTTCAACGAAAGTTTGCTTTCGCCTTGTGGTGAAACACGAGATGTCTGTTGATCTTGACACAGACGACTATCAAATATTCATGAATCTATTGATGGTTAGGAAAATCCGTGAATAGCACATCGAAAGTTTTATGTCATGTGTTTATTCTACTTTGATATCATTATTTTCTTTTTTGCCAGTCAATGTATTTGATGATCCAATGGATTCATAGAAACCCCTTCAAATCACGAAACACTTTCCACTGTGTGATACACCAATGCTAGCCACTAGCCAGCTGGTCTCTGCCAGTAAGAGTAGCAGTCAGTATCCTGGTCGCTGGGTACTGGTTATAGCAGACGAATTTCGAAAACATTCTACAATTCAAGATGACCTAGATAATAATTCCAGCTGTGGGCTGTTTGTTTGTTCTTAGGTTCATACATTTTGGCAAATACCGAGTGTATGTTGACAATAACATGCTATAAGGAATGAAGTACCATTATTATTATTATCACTTCATATCCACGGGGTAGCAGCGCTACAAAGTTAACATATAAGTTTGTTGAGGTTAAGAAAAGCAGCATATTTTTTTTTCTTTTACAGTGAATACATAAGAAGTTACAAGAACTATGAATCCACCAGTTTTCCTGAGGGTTCAAGCACTTTCTGTGAGATAACATAGGGAAACATTGTTGTCATCTTGGTTATAACCTTATCCTGGGATTGCAAATGCTAGCCACGGAGGCATTGCTTAACTCCTCTTAACATTAAGCCAAGTAGTGCTATTTTCTTCAGCCCCATGTTAAAATCAGCAACAACATTCAGATATCTTTAAGGAAAGTTCACTCTCGCATATCTTCAGTGAATTCCTTTGATGTTATGTTGAAACGCACATTAATCCATAAAACACAACTAGAGTTTTAATTTTTATTCCTGGCTATATGGTGAATTACAGATTATTCTATGTGGTTCAAAACATTAACTTGGCTGGATCTTAAACTGGCTACTGATGAAAAACTAACTACCACCAGATCCCCCTCCTGCTTATATTGAGAAAGGTGCGGACGCCACGTAGACACCCAAGGGATGAATCTGGCGGGAAAGGGGTCCTGGTTTTGAATTCTGGCTAGATTTGAAATCTGTGCTTAAGTGAATATTACAAACTCTGATTACATGGAAACTATATGCAACTAAGACAAAGTAAAAATAGGGTTAAATAGCCCTTGAACTCTTCTAATAAAATCATAACAATGTAAATATACGTATATATCTGGCTAGTAATAAACTCAAAATAAGTAACATTTTTTACATAAAAACTGATAATTTCGCTTCATAACACCAGACCACTGAAGGTCACCAGGTGCACTCTACTACTGTACTAGGATATAGAAGTGTCCTTGAAAGTCTAGATAATGTATACTGGTCTAATAAGATGGAACCTGGATGATTTAACGTATGGACATTTATACATAACAAATATAGTTAATTAAATTCTATAATACAATGCTAAATGTTACATCATTAAATTGAACTGGAATATTAAAAACACTTAATATTATTAAAATCTTAAACTAATCACCAAATTTTAGCGAGTCCCTAACACTCCCCCCAATGCGAGGGTAACAAGCATTCACTCAACAGGGATCGCTAATACAGATAATACATATATGTAATACATAATTTGAATGCGACCATAAACAGTTTGACAAAATATTATATTGTAAATCATACATAAATACTATATATAAAGTTCAAGAACATATACTTCGTACATTCAAATCACAAAGCTTAACACATTTGCTATGCATCAATATCATTTCTTAATACACATCATTGTAACTACCACAATTGATTATTTCTAGGTGCTTACTCCTCACTCACAGGTAATATTTCTGGCTTAACATGGCTAGCTTCTAGGAGACAAATTTTTGAAATTGGTCTACTTATGACACCATTGGACATTTTTACTTGTGCAGACCGTACTCTATTATCGGTACCACAATGGACAGCAAGGACACGCCCCATTTTCCAGCTATTTTTTGGAACAGAGTAATCAATGATCAAAACAAGATCGCCCACTTGCAAGTTCCGTTTTTCACTAACCCATTTGGTTCTCTGCTGGAGCTGTGGCAAGTATTCTCTGAGCCACCTTTTCCAGAGAACATTTGTCCTGACCTTTTTCCACCTGAGAAAAATTTGGTTTGGTGTCAACGAAATATTATGTAACCGAGTTGGGACGCCAATTGTTTACTTTGCCTCTGCCAAACATTCATCTGGTCGAATCGACATCTGGGATTTCATCCTTTCCCACACCACCTGGTTCTAAAAATCCCCTTAAAAAAACCCTGGTTTGGTTCACGTCAACGCTTTGATCACATCTGAAATCATCTATGTCTTTGCAATCCCTGGATAAATGAGTCTGTATTTAGACTATGTGTGATCTCAACATGCACTGCTCTAGTTGCCATACAGGTGATTAGAAGGCCCCATCTCTTTGCACGAGCTCTCCCAAGTTTGACATATATCGGCCCATACATGTCGATACCAATATTTCTGAATGCCCTTCCTGTACTCAATCTGTCTGGGGGCAGATCTGCCATTTGCTGTTGACATGCCACTGGCTCTCTTTTCTTACAAACAATACATTCATTTAATACTTTCCTTATACAGGCTCTCGCTCCCACAATCCAGAATCTACGTCTTACTATAGCTAATATGGACTCACGTCCAATATGTCCTTGCTCTTGATGTATGCTTCTGACAATCATTTTTACAATGGGACTATCTCCAGGCAGGATCACAGGGTGCTTTGACCTCATTGGCAAATTTGGAGACTGCTTTAGTCGTCCACCCACAGAAAGGAGGCCATCAATTAATTCAGGACGCAGCTTTATTAGTTGACTTGACTTTGTCAACTTTGCAGGATTGAGAACATTTTCCCCATATGCTTTACTCTGTATGTATTGTAGGATTGCATGTTCTGCTTGCTTAATGTGATGTGCTTCTAAATACTTCACACCTTTGCCTTTGTGCTTCAATATTTGCTTTAATACAATCATCCACGCTACAGCTGTCTTTAGTTTATGCCAATCTGAAAACGCTGTCATTAACCTATCTATGGGGTTACTGACTGCAGTTTGAACTACATGTGCAGATGCTTGAATTTTACTAGCTTCCTTTTTCACTTCTGGGTCTGCTGGGTCAAGGCCAGTGTCCTTGATCTGAGGCCAATCACCAGAAGGCTGTAAAAGAAACTGTGGCCCACTTAGCCACATCTGGTCACCTAGCTGTCCCGCATCTAGGCCACGTGAGCACAAATCTGCCGCATTTTGTGCGCTCTCCACAAAATGCCACTGACTAAGGTTGGAGCCATCCCTAATTATGGCAACACGATTTGCTACATAGGTGTGAAACCTTTTCTGCTCATTTGAAATATATTTCAAAGTAATCATACTGTCACTCCAGAAATGGACATTATCAATCTTGATATCCATCTCTTCTTCTAAAATCTTGTGCTGGCGTACACCCAATGTGGCTGCTGCTAGTTCTAATCTAGGCAATGTAATTTGCTTCAAAGGAGCTAATCTACTTCTAGCCATTAGTAGACTAACATGAACATCACCTTTTTCATTTTGTAAACGAATGTAACTACATACACCATACGCTAATTCACTGGCATCACAAAAATGATGTAATTCAGTATTTACTATCGTACCGAAATCATCGGGCTTTATACATCTTTTAATGCTGAGCGCCGATAAGTGCTGCAGGTCATTCAGCCACTTTATCCACTCATTTTTCTGATCTCCAGGCATTGGGTCATCCCACTCTACCTTTCGCCTGAATAACTCTTGCACAATGAGTCGTGCTTTCAAAATGAATGGGGCAATCAACCCAAGTGGATCGTACACGGAACTCAACGTGGATAGAGCTCCCCTCTTTGTATGTGGTTTTGGTTCCACACTTACTTTATATCCAAATGAATCATCATGTACATTCCAGTGAACACCTAATGCTCTTTCGATAACGTCCTCATTTAAAGATATTTGCAGCCCCTTAGCTAATTCTTCATTTGGTATTTCACTGACTACATTCCTATCGTTGCTGACAAACTTGGTTAAGTGGAAACCTCCCAACTGGAGCAGATTTTTTAGTTCTTGGGCTACTGACTTGGCTTCTGATACGCTATCTAAGCTTACTAATAAATCATCAACGTAAAAACACTTAAATGCGATATTCTTGACATCTTCACTAACTATCTGCTCATTGTCTTGAATTGTTTTATGCAAAGCATAATTGCTGATGGCACCACTAAAAATGCCCCCGAACAGGTTTCTTACCATTCTATACACCTTTGGCTGAGCTGTCATGTCACCGTTTTCCCACCACAGGAAACGAAGAACATCTTGGTCTTCTTTATGAATACTAATCATATTGTACATAGACTTAATGTCAGCCATTAGACATACAGGTCTAAGACGGAATCTGATCAAAACCCCTAGCAGCTTGTTTATGAAATCTGGTCCTTGTAAAGTTTCTGTATTCAGGGAGACCTTTCCATATTTGGCAGCGCAGTCCCAAACAATCCTAATCTTTTCTTTATGAGGGCTGATGACATGATGGTGAGGTATGTAAAACGTTTTCCCTACTGGACCATCAAGTTGACTTTGATCGACCTTTTCAGCAAATCCCTTCTCAAGTATTTCATTCATACCACATACATATTTTTCTTTCAAAACTTCATCTTTGCTCAACTTTCTCCCTAGTGATTTAAGTCTCATTTCAGCCATCTTTTTGTTATCTGGTAGATTAGGTCTCTCTTCCTTAAAAGGAATTCTCATCACATAGCGACCATTTTCATAGGATGTGGTAGAGTCCCACAAAGACATTGCTTTCTTATCTTCTACAGACATTTGAGATTTCTCATCATATATACCATTTGCTTCAATTTTCCAAAATTGTTCTACTTGCTGATTTAATCTATCATCAGCTGATATAAAGTTGCAGTTGACCTTGGAGGAAACTTTGCCTTGATTTAATGGTCCATTCAGCGACCATCCTAGCAGAGATTGGCTAGCCCAGGGCTCGTTCGGTTTACCTTTTACTATATTTAGAGGCATAAGCGCATCAGGACAGTCTTGTCCTATCAAGATCATCACTTCATTTTGGGCCACCTTTGGAATTTCTAAACCTTGTAGATGGGAGAACCCCATTACATCTTCATGTGTTGCAAAGTTATCTGGGTTAATAGGTAGCCTTTTACGACTGTAGACAGTTCCAAGGGTGACGCGATTGGTTCCTCCCATATCAGTAATCAAGATATTCTTAGCTATTCGGGACTTAGTCACACTGTCTTCTTTCTCAAGTGTAGTCAACGATATGACTTCTTGTTTTGTTTCTAATTTTAATTCATCCATGAATTTCTCACTCATGAAACTGTGAGATGAAGCATTGTCTAACAGGGCAAAAGTGTTTACATATTGCTTTAATGATGGAGAGAAGACTTTAACCTCAACAATGGGCAATGCTACGGTTTTCTTGCAGGACCCAGTAAAGCAGCTAGTGTCGGCAAATTGATTTGATAACTGATCTATCTGGCTATCAGCATTTGCAGGGCTTTCACTACTATGATCAGGGTTACCATGGTTACCACTGTAGCCATGAAGGAGGTAGGAATGTCTCCTGCCGCAGTTATCAACATTGCACCTTCTTGGTAACTTACACTCTCTAGACATATGACTTCCCTTTTTTAGGCAGTTGAAACATAGTCTCTCTTTCTTTACAAATGCAACTCTTTCATCTACAGACATCTCTTTGAAAGATTTGCACTCCCATATCATATGTTGTTCAGAACAGAGTGTACATATTTTTGCTACTGTAGGATTCTGAGAGCTGCCTCCAATAAGAAAACTAGCTTGTTTCCTGGCAGGTACGTGGCGCTGATCAAAGGGTTTATCACTCCGTTCTCTAACATGTAGACTTCCATATATGGGAACGTTGGCTTCTTCAGCCGCAATCTTAACGAAATCAACAAGATCTTTAAATGATGGTAGTTTACCATATGCCTGCTTTATACGGACCACCTCACGACGCCACCTAGGTGCTAAATATGCTGGCAATATATTCATAATATGCAACAATGTGCTCTGCGCACTGATTTCTGTTAGTGCATTCATGGATCTTAATGTGTGAAGGCATGTACAAAGGAGATCAGAATACTTTCTTAATGCTGGTCCATCATTGGGCTTAATATGGTTTTGATTGATGACGTGAGCACACCATGCTTGAGCAATTATAACTGGATCCCCAAAACGTTCACGCAAACGTTCTCTTGCTGTACTATAACCTATATGAGGTTCTAAGATCGCACAGTTCTGCACAAGCGCCAATGCCTCACCCTTACAATATTGGATCAACCTAAGTAACTTAGATGTATCATCACACAATTTTTGATCAACACTTGTTTCAAAAGCCCTAATAAAAACATAGTATTGCAATGGATCACCGCTAAATACAGGAATTTCTAATTTAGGGGCTTCTAGCATGTCAATGAGACGTAACTGCTGCTGTTGATATACATCAAACCCCTTACCTTCAGCCATAGTGACATATTGATTATCCTGATTAGCACTAGTATCCCTATTGTTTGATATGCGCACTATACCACTGCTGCCCGATTGAACACTGTCATTGTCAAAAGAAGAAATGGCCTTTTCTTCGGCTTCAGCTACTGCTATTTCGGTATCCAACTCCATCTGTTCTCTTCTCCTTCTGATCTCTTCTTCTTCTCTTTCTAGCTGATGCTTTGCTTCTATTGTCTTCTTTCTGGCCTCGGCTGCTGCTTTCTTCTTTGCTGTTAGCATCCTGATAACGCTGGATGTCTTGCTGACATTACTGCCAGCCTGGCTGACACTGTCCGCCGCATCAATTTGTTCAATCTGGTCTAAACTCAGACCCTGAGATTGAAGCACTTCAGAATCCACAAATTCATTTGGTACAGCTTCTTTATCCATAATTTTCTATTTTACTCAACAATGTCTTGAACTTGAGACAAAATATTTTGAACTCAAGTCAAAATGTTTGTGAACTTGAGCCAAACTGTTTTGAACTGTAGCTGGCAAGCAGCTATGCTAATGATATTTTATTATTTTTATTTTATTTCTTTCTTGATTGCCTTTGATGTTATGTTGAAACGCACATTAATCCATAAAACACAACTAGAGTTTTAATTTTTATTCCTGGCTATATGGTGAATTACAGATTATTCTATGTGGTTCAAAACATTAACTTGGCTGGATCTTAAACTGGCTACTGATGAAAAACTGACTACCACCAGATCCCCCTCCTGCTTATATTGAGAAAGGTGCGGACGCCACGTAGACACCCAAGGGATGAATTTGGCGGGAAAGGGGTCCTGGTTTTGAATTCTGGCTAGATTTGAAATCTGTGCTTAAGTGAATATTACAAACTCTGATTACATGGAAACTATATGCAACTAAGACAAAGTAAAAATAGGGTTAAATAGCCCTTGAACTCTTCTAATAAAATCATAACAATGTAAATATACATATATCTCTGGCTAGTAATAAACTCAAAATAAGTAACATTTTTTACATAAAAACTGATAATTTCGCTTCATAACACCAGACCACTGAAGGTCACCAGGTGCACTCTACTACTGTACTAGGATATAGAAATGTCCTTGAAAGTCTAGATAATGTATACTGGTCTAATAAGATGGAACCTGGATGATTTAACGTATGGACATTTATACATAACAAATATAGTTAATTAAATTCTATAATACAATGCTAAATGTTACATCATTAAATTGAACTGGAATATTAAAAATAATTTCGAAATCCCATAACAAGGGATCGCTAATACAGATAAGAACATACATATATGTAATACATAATTGAATGCAACCATAAACAGTTTGACAAAAATATTATATTGTAAACCATACATAAATACTATATATGAAGTTCAAGAACATATACTTCATACATTCAAATCACAAAGCTTAACACATTTGCTATGCATCAATATCATTTCTTAATACACATCATTGCTAGCTACCACAATTGATTACTTCTAGGTGCTTACTCCTCACTCACAGGTAATATTTCTGGCTTAACATGGCTAGCTTCTAGGAGACAAATTTTTGAAATTGGTCTACTTATGACACCATTGGACATTTTTACTTGTGCAGGTCATATCTATTATCGGTACCACAATGGACAGCAAGGACACGCCCCATTTTTCAATTGTCTATTTTTTGGAACAGAGTAATCAATGATCAAAAACAAGATCGCCCACTTACAAAGTTCCATTTTTCACTAACCCATTTTTGCATATCTGCTGGAGCTGTGGCAAAGTATTCTCTGAGCCACCTTTTCCAGAGAACATTTGTCAGATATTGTAACCTGACGCCAATGCTTTCTTAAACATTCTTGGTCGAATCGACCTGGGATTTCTCCTACTGGTTCTAAAATTAAAAAATGGTTTGGTGTCAACGCTTCTAAATCATCTATGTCTGCCGAGTTGGGCCTGGTTTTGAATTCTATTTTTTAGATTTGAAATCTGTGCTTAAGTGAATATTACAAACTCTGATTACATGGAAACTATATGCAACTAAGACAAAGTAAAAATATACAAGTGTTTGAATTAATAGCCTTGAACTCTTCTATAATAAAGTCATAACAATGTAAATATACATATATCTCTGGCTAGTAATAAACTCAAAATAAGTAACATTTTTTACATAAAAACTAACATTTTCACTTTTACATATAACACAAAAACAAGACCACTGAAGGTCACCAGGTGCACTCTACTACTGTACTAGGATATAAAGTGTCCTTGAAAGTCTAGATAATGTATACTGGTCTAATAAGATGGAACCTGGATAATTTAACGTATGGACATTTATACATAACAAAATATAGTTAATTAAATTCTATAATACAATGCTAAATGTTACATCATTAAATTGAACTGGAATATTAAAAACACTTAATATTATTAAAATCTTAAAACTAATCACCAAATTTTAGCGAGTCCCCCTAACAACCGTATTTGGCAAAAAATACTTGTGCCGAAATCAACGTGTACCGAAATTACCAATACAGAATTTCTCGTTGACTTTTACTCATACTGTCCAGATAACCACACAACGGCTACCTATTGATATAGATGTCTGTGCTGACCCCTGGTAGGAATGTACCTTATAACCTTGATGCAATATTATGCATATATTTTATAGATCAGCTTGAATACATTCTGCCACATACTCATTTCGACCTTGTAGATGTTTCTAAGTTAAAAACGTAATTACTCAACTAAAATGTGGCGTTCCAACACATGCATAGAATTTGGGGCGACAGCTATTAATAAAAATCAATCGAACATACACGTTCAAAAAGTTTATAATCCTCATAATATAATATATTATGATACAAGAAACAGAAAGTTGACAGGATTTTACCACCCAAGAGGTTTCTTACTGCTCAGTCCTTTAATGGAAAGAATGGTCCAGAAATGGCTTCTAAGAGCGCAATCACCACACGGGATCTTCCTTTGTCGGATATGCATGCTTTTGTAAACAGCAATGAATGCAGGAAAATTGGGATGGCACTTTCTTATCTGGGAATATTTTAATGGGTATGCATTATCACACAAGGCCAACTTTTCCGTCTCAATAAGTATTTGGAGTAATCCATTTCGTTTTCAGAATAGAGTTGCTGTAAGAGGTCTTCGCATATATCGACGATGCACTAAACTGACTTTTAAAAACATTAAATTTTGAATTATACTAGCCTATATGACGTAGGTTAATCAAATTTGTGAGGAGCTGTATACTAATTAGACGGTGACTATGTAATGTGAAGAGTCCTGTTCAAAACCTGTCCTTCGAGCTATCATTTCACAAACTGTCACAGATAACAAATTGTTTGTGGAAATGGTTACTGCTACTTTATAAACTGCGTCTCACGACATGGTGTAAATCTAGGTGCCCGAATTCGTATTTTAGTGTCATGACTGGTTTTGTGCTGTGTTTTTTTACATACATGTAGCTTAGTGTCATCCACGAGATAAGATGAAATCACAGTATAAAGACCAGGAAATATCAAATCTATGTGATGGAGCTGGAGTCAATAGAATTATTACACACAATTGTTTTAAAATAATTTACAATACAATACAATACAATCTAAATACTTTACTACATTTAGAAAGCACATAGATGCATCATCCATAACATGTCATGCCATGTCTTAATCTAAAATTTTGACATATTCGTAAATATTTAAAACTTACTGATTTAGATATTTTCTATTATTTTGCACACAAACATTGAACTAACTTAACCTTTTGAAATAGCACCTACAATTATTTAATATCCAGCGAATCTAATCGGTTTCAGAGAATCATATGCTGTTTTTCCTCTTTGATGTGGCTAAAATGGAATTATTTCCACAATTGACATTATCAGATTATATAATTAAATATCACATATATCGCATAACACCTACCACACAATATATCACAAAACGGAAATGGCATAGATCTAACACCATCTAAATTAAGAGAATTAATTACAATACAAATAAGTGGCTGTATAAGTGTCATAAGATGATGGCAATTTATAATGCGCTTACAAAAATATCCAGTATTTACTTCAGGCTATTATTTCATAATTGCCACACTATTATTAAATCATAAAATTAATTATTACACAGGTTGCATAGCATTTATCGTACATTACACTACAAAACGCAGTATAATCTCGTCTAAACTAGTACATAGGACTTAATTTTAGGAAAAAAAAGGTCACGCAAAACTTTCGGTCATTTACACCTTTTCTCCACATAACACTGCTCAGTCTTCACAAGATCCTGGTGTGATGACTTCAACGCAGAGGATGTTGTCATAGACGTCAGTTCATGCCCCCATCCCCATTTTTGCTAAAATGTCGACAGATGCTCTTGATATTCTTGATATATAGGCCCGACGCCCGTATTCTTTCAAATGGATTCTTGTCTCTATCACATTGTCTAGCGCGAGGTATTGCTTTTGTCTGCAAGTTTGATGCAGGTGAATAGAAACATGTGATGAGGTACTATTTGGACGACTGTTTTAGTCAAATTGGGTCTCACGTGTGTTTGATGTTTTGTCAACACGCGAGCCTGCAAAGCTCTTTTCCTCCGTACCACCGCAGTTGATCTCATTCACAACTCCGCGCATTTCTTCCTCTTTGGCGGTGTCTCTGGGAGCACAGAGCAACGGTCCGAGCGGCGTGTTCTGGGTCTAAAATACACAACACACCAGACATCCTTAATTCATGATTATTCTTTTTCCCTCAGATAAACATTTCGCATATATGGCATGCTCACTGCTGTCGCCAGTGGTTTTAGTCATGGTTCTCAGCATCATGAGAAGGGAGCAGGGTAGATATATACTAGTATGATTTACAAACACTATACCATGCACATTACCATGATATTATATACGAAATGCGTTTAGGTCTCTTGGCCTCTGCATCATATCCAAGAATAGGAACATGACTCAAGCAATCTGTGTTTGGGTGAGTAGCTGAACAAGTCTTCTGGGATCTGCATCAGCAAACCATAGTCTATAGAACGTTTATCATATGAACTATACCACTGGATTAAAGATTTTAAATCCAGAAGTATAGAGTTAGTATAGTTCATATATAATTAAATCTGATCAATGTCTAATCTCCAGAAAGTTATAGAATGTTTGGTTTCTGATGTTTCCCAAATTAGACATGGTATCCATTCCAAATTAGTCGTGCCAGAGTAACACACGATGCAAGCCGACATACCTGCCGAATGCTACACGATTCATATGGCCAATATGCGTTTGTATCCACTGCTCTTGGCTGCCTGACAGGCAATTTTCAATACATAATGGTTGGAGTAAATTTGAATGTTAGAAAATGAGTACCTCACTTGTAACATTCATAGCAACTGGAAATAAAATCTAAGCACTGGACAAATAGCTGTTATGCATGCATTAGGGAAATGAAGACAACAAATTCCATTTGAAGGTCCCACCAGCAATTTGGAAAAAAATAACCATATTCTGAATCAAGATAAATCGCAATATGGAGATCCAACTAACACATTTAGAAAGGAAATTGTGTAATGATGTTGAGTTATAGCTGCTAGTCGTTCACTGTAGCTTTCGGTTCTACTTCAAAGATGTTCTGGTAAAAGTGCATTGCATTCAGTGGTACTGTTCCTGTGTTTAATATTTAACCAAACCACCATTAATTTAACGCCAAATGAGGGCATTGAATTCATGCACATTGACTTCAAAACCATTCCATATTTCTACGGTAATTTACTATGTCATAAAGATCCACTAACAAGTAGATAAGTAACTTAAAACTTAAACGTATACTGATATTTTACGGGTGATAAGCCTTCTTGCAAATACAGCTGAGCCACAATATATCGAGATATGGTAGCTGTGAATGCATTAATGCTCTACTGTAGATGTCTTCGTCAAACCAAACGGAGGATGGGCGAAGGCAGCAAACCAAGAACAACAGCATCCCTTGATGTAACATACGCGCACATAAAGGATAATTCTCTTGAAGAAAAACACTCAGAAAGCGAATCTATATGTTACCCAGTAGGGCAACATGTTAGTCTGACGACACTTTTTGATTACATTTCAGAGAAGTATGACCAGTAATTGCTTTAAATAAAAGCCGATCTCATATTTGGAAAATTGCTCCCTCCGGTGACATCTCTTCTTATTTTGTATTAACACTGACAACAGAGATTCAAAGGATAAAAGCACCGAAGTCCGGGAGTACAATGACACGAAATACTCATTATAGTTTTGTAAACACAGGCTATTTTGAAAATGCAAAACAAACAAACTATATTTCTTGATCTCGCATAAGCTATGTGTACTGTGTAGTTACTCGATGTCAGTTAATAAGTGTTGCCCCTACCCCCCTCCCCCCAAAAAACAACAAAAACAAAACAAAACACACACACGCACACAAACAACAACAACAACAACAACAACAACAACAACAACAACAACAACAACAACAACAACAACAACAACAACAACAACAACAACAACAACAACAACAACAACAACAACAACAACAACAACAACAACAACAACAACAACAACAACAACAACAACAACAACAACAACAACAACAACAACAACAACAACAACAACAACAACAACAACAACAACAACAACAACAACAACAACAACAACAACAACAACAACAACAACAACAACTAAATAACTACGTGTTCACAACATGATGTGGGTCAATCTTAATCTACTTTTCATTATTGGTTAATTGAGTCGAAAAGTTAAAAAGAAAATGACAAGAAATGTTACACACATGTATTAGACAGACAAACATGAGTAGCGAACACATCCGACCAGCTTCATTTGTAAGGAAACACTACACCCCGGAAACGGATAAATCATGCGTAATCACACAGCTCTTGTCCTGATATAAACGGCAGGAAACATGACAAATGCAATGTTAAGGACTCCTGCTGCAAATGACATACGTTTATGGTAGGTCGTGGGAAAACCAAGCCAATTTGGAGTATATATATAGACATTTCGAACAACAAAACTTCCATTTCCACGAATAGGGTTGCATCTGGCAATTCCAAATATAGAATTGTGTTTATGCGACAGCATTTTGATGAGAGAATTGATTTTTTAAAGTCATCTTTACTCTTGATGTTATATTTCTACACAATCTGGTATACATGTATATTGAGAATTAGAGGGGAATGCAAATATCCACTACGACGTTAAGAATTCAATTGCCAGCCCAAATAATAATGATATGTACAAGCAATAACCCACCACTGGCACACCCTTCACCGTCTAACGCTATTTACATTTGAGAACCCCACAACAATCCCCTGGGCCATTTGTATTACCCTTGGTAGCAATAATATGAGGATATATAAAGCGTGCCCTCATAGACGACTGCCCATTTATCTTTCACTCGAGCGGTCACGATCCATCACTTGTCAATGCCAGATATTGGTTGAGACGTCCAAGCGGCGGCGGTCAGTTAGGGGATTTATGACGTCGTGGCAACGCAGTTTGTAATTGCAAGGTCCAGCACCTACTCTTAGCTTTGTAACTTTGCAATACACACACACAGGTACATGGTTATGTATGATCCTCTGTATCCTGACGGAAAGATGTGTCCAGGGTGATAATCATCTTGTGTGAAATGTAAGGCCTTCCGCATCTTGCCGTAGCAAGGTAACATCTATCAAATATTAGAGATAGATGTTATGGTTCTGAAGAAGCCCCGAATTGGTGAAGATGGGCCTTTCGAAACTGTATCACTCATTAACGATTAAGTATAAGTCTAGAGCGTTGAGAAAAGTAGCGTATCAAAACATGTCTAGCAGGTCTTACTTGCTACCATTCGTACCGCTACGTAGATGTAAGACATTGGCCTTACTAGACTACACAAATTCAACATTATAGACCGAAAAAGACAGCTGCTGAATGTGCGTAAAGTATAAATCTTAAGTGTCATCAATGTTATGTGTTACGTGTCACACGTGGCGAGGTCACAAAGTCAGACGTCAAACTGCGTGTTACCTCACTATCAGCCGACTCTTCCCTTAGGTCAAGTTGTTGGCGCTAAAAAGGCCGAGGTCGCTGCTGTAGATTCTTTTGTCCAACCCTCGTCTTGTCAAGGACTCCGCAATTGAGTAGCAAAAAGTCTGCATTCGCTTGTATTTCTTTAGAGAATTTTAGCTTATTAAGAGGTTTTGATGTAGTCCTGAAGAGTGTGTTGTGGGAATGTGACTGCAAACTAGCGGGTACAAAACACATGCATATGTATGCATACACTAAAATAGGTGTCGCGATATACCCTAGCCATCGGATAGTCTAATGCACAAAATATATTTCTATAGATATTTAATTCTAACACATATATGTGTGTACCATTTTATTTTGTTTGTGTAAACAGGAAATAGCTGCAATATACACTCAAATTCTTAAGTTAAGCTATCGCCAAAGAAGCGTTCAAAACGCTTACAGATACCAATCGAATACCACCAAAGTATTGTGACAAGTCTATAAATTACGTCCTTCAAAACAATAGAAAAAGATGATGTATTACATGACTTGAAATCTATATATCTCTTTGTCACTCATAGAAAGGATTTTCTCGCTGTTTTTTTCTGTCAGTTGACTTGAAGCTACATATCACCAGTGCAGCTACAATATATTGAACAGTACAGGTTTAAATAAATATATTGAACACGCCGTTTTAAGAGGGCATTCATTATGTATGGTATTAGGGGTCCCACATGATTTAAGATACCGTTGTTAAAACTTCCGACCCATACGGACTTGCAAAAATTACATGACCCTCTCATCGCCCAAACATCGAAGGCCCATATAGCTGAACAGCTAGCACTCCACTTCTAAATATGTCTGAAATAAGAATCTAAAACCTTTTAAAATTGTGAACTTCTAATATATGTTATAAACAAAATCTTATGAACAAGACGATTAATTGAGCAATATGAGCAGATCCAGATTTTATACAGTCAAAATTTAATACAAGCGCAGTTCAGCATAAAGTTAGCACAAAATAGACGAGAACATTATCTTGGTCATTTTTATTATTACCTTTATTGCTACATACATGTACCTTTAACTATCCAAGTACCCTGGTCTTTACAAACAACCTTAAAGGCACTAGTGAGAAAGTAATAGAAAATCTATTTCTTTCGAGGTCAATCTTTCCCGTGGGACTTATCAAGCATTTTTTATGGATTGCTAACAATAAATTCGACCGCGTTTATTAGTCAAGAAGATAGAAATAAGTGCATATAAATAAGGATTTGCCAGTATATAGATTGATAGGTTTCAATAGAAACATTCTGCTGATCTATTTTAAAATAGCAATTTTGTGATTGCATTGATATTCTCTTGGGAATACGAGGTCAACTGGAAATTAGAAAGTGAATGGGAAAAGTCTAATTGTGTTGTCGTAAATCGCCAGAATGAAATGTAAAATGGGCTCATTCTGTGGACAGTTCATGATCAAGTGCCTATTCAGTAAAGATCTCACACGCTTGGCTTCGAAAACCACCAATTTCGCTTTAAACTGGATTGTGGCAATGTGGTATAAAATTATCATGATGAAATCTCGATGGCACAATGTCCCAGCTCCTGTACAGACCCAAGATATCCAAGCTGAATATGCTATTAATTGCAGACTCATACCTCAGTTCTGTTGAAATTTGATTCACCATGCACTTAATGGCCACCTAACATCTTGGATAGACCAGACGGTAGACAAAATATTGAATTGATAACGATGAATGTATTCCAGAACTTGAAATGGCTAGGTCTATTTTAACCATAGTAAGATAAAAATGCACAAAGCAAAATACGTATTTTTTATGACCAGGTATTTTCAATAGACGTTACAAGTCAGAAACTACGATTGAGCGTGATTTACGAGTCTACACTCTAGGTATGGTTCCGACATTATCACCAATTACCATAGATTTTCTAAAAAAATAACACACACCAACAATTCAAGACAGCCGGCCAGACAAAACGCTGTACACTGTACTATAACCAGTAGTTGAGACCAATCTATGACTATTGTATGCTTCATTCACTACAGACGTATAATAATGGTGTGGCCTTTGATATAAACAATAACCTGATGCACAAGGGTTTACATATGTATTTTTTATCTTCCACGAAACCAGACAAACAAAAACTTAATAAACTGATATAGCCTTCACTCTACTATCGAAAACAATTTGTAACCGTAAAAATGGCCTGCCTTCAATGAACACGTGGACCATAACACTTCACTTAATCATAGAGAGCTCATTCCCAGAGCAACAACTCTCGAGTTCATTAGAAAAGTGGCTTCATTGCAGATACAGCTATCATTCATGACGTATCCCGCCCTCTTTTCCCACACGGAGTAGCTTTGCAGCATTGTTACAATCAATTTCCTCAACATTACTTGTATTTGCTTCCATTTATCTTCACATGTTAAAACACGTGCTCATTGTGTTTGTGTGGTTGCACTAAATATAAAACATGAAACAGGTGTCATCAGTCAAGGTCATACACACATAGAAATACATTCATTCTGTGTGGTGTGTGCTAGCACAATAGTAATCCAATGCACGCAAGTAATTATTTCCTCCATATTATTACTGCCAGTAAAGTATACTGTTGAAGCAATAGTGAATCAAGACATTCTAGCCTATCGGCTAAAAAACTCCTCCGTCCATGACGTCCAAGAAATAAAAAAAATAAAAAATAGTCTGTGTAAACTGAACAGAGGTTGCAGCGAAATATTAATATCTGCCTCAGTTTAAATTAATGGCACTCATTAATTGCGAATGTTAGTCTGCACACTTTAACAAACCTCTTCCATCCGTGCAACAAATGATAACTGCTTGTGGAATGTGCATAATGATGATGCGGTACACAACAAGCTACCTTGGTGAACACCTGTACTCTCTTATCCGCACTGAAAAGTTCAACAACCGCGAGTGTGAAAATTAATGTCATTGTAGAAGGTCCTAGTTCAGCGCAGGCCACTTCACATGGCCTCCGTGAACCAAGTGTGATCTCACGTGGAAACAGAAGTGAGCATCCCGCCGATTATTGATACCGAGACGAATGCAGAACACGAATAAGAGACGTTTGAAGTAACAAAACTTGACAACGCTAAGTCAATGTTATCGCGTGCTTGGCACCTGCTATATGGCCCAAATACAATGCTAATCACCTCCAATTTACCACTTGGGTGAGATGGCTCTTAAGCAATTATAGTTTTTAGGAGAAATCCCACCTGGTATGACGTTTTTTATAAAGCACCAGTCTCATAGTCAGTAATGTGAACATGAATAATCTAAGACTATTTTTCTTGTAGTTATGGCTGCATCAAAAGATGGGTTGTTATCATACTGTATTGACCTTTTTTGGGCGCTACGGCCATTTGTCTGTCTGCTTTCACTTTGCTGTATTAACAGCGTCTTTCTATCGTTCTGTTAAGTGAGCTTATTGTGCACAATAGTTAACGTGGAGGTGGCACGGACTACGGTTCCACCTAGACCCAGTTTCATTCACGAGACATCATGTAATGTTGCCATACAAACACCAAGAGACCTGGGGTTAAAAGTAACGCGTCCATGTCCCAGTACAATGTACGATGCCACAAAGTGAAACTGGTGGTGGGTGTTGACATATGTCTAACAGGTTGCAAACTGCTATGTGGTACCTATGCGTTAAATAAGTGCAGATCAGGCAAGCGAACGCTAATGTGAGTGATAAGCAAATCTGCGCTGCGGTGGAGGTATGCTGTATGCTCCACGAGGCCTTGAGAAAGCTATAGTGTGGCCAGGATACCAAGGACGTGGTGTAGATGTTAAGTCGCTAGAGCACGACAAACTGTGAATTGCGACTGTAGAGAAGCACATTTACATTTATGTTACAGAATATTTTGGGTTCTGGTGGTTGTAAATTTAAAAGAAAAACATGATTTCATGACGCAGTTCTCGAGACCAACGTTCTATAGTCCAGCACCTAATTAGCATTTAATACTGGAAATAGACATGTGGTTGTTAAACCCGCTTAAAACCCGCTTTACACTTGAGCAAGAGTGAGTGAACCCGTGCAACGCGTCTACACGTATTATGTCACGTCGTCAACTTGGGCGTATTGTGGCGGCAATGAACGTAGTAAGAATGCATAGTAAGACAATTTGCTGAGGCAAACAAAGTGTTACTTTTATGTGCGAATGTTCTGTGATCCGTAGACGCAGCATAATTATTTGAAGCAAACTTTAACCAAACTGAATGTTCGCTCAAAATTTTTGAGCATGTTCAAAATTTCCTGACGAATTTGCCAGTTCGCCAGTGCACTTAGAGCTAGGTAGGTGGAATTCGCTATAGTGTAAAGCCGGTTTTGCACTTGAGCGATCATGAGCGAACCCGTGCAACGCATCTGCACGTATTATGTCACGTCAACTTGGGTGTATTGTGGCGGCATTGGACGTAGTAAAAATGCATGGTACGACAAGTTGCTGAGGCAAACGAAGTGTTACTTATATGTGCGAATGTTCTGCGATCCGTAGACCAACATAACAATTTGAAGCAAACTTTAACCAAACTGAATGTTCGTTCAAAATTTTTGAACATGTATAAAATTTCCTGACGAATTTGCCAGTTCGCCAGTGTACGTAGAGCTACGTAGGTGGAATTCGCTATAGTGTAAAGCGGGTTTAAAAACGGTGATTACGAATGGACAGGTTTTGTTGTAGTTGGCGTAGGCCTATTAATAGTTTCTCCATTCTAATTAGTTATCACAAGTCAGAGCACGAATCACAGGTATAGAAAACAAGATAAAACCCGCGTTATGCTATAGCGAATTCCACCTACGTATACTATAGTTCTAGTGCACTGGCGAACTAGCAAATCCGTCAGGAAATTTTATACATGTTCAAAAATTTTGAACGAACATTCGGTTTGGTTAAAGTTTGCTTCAAATAGTTATGCTGTGTCTATGGATCGCAGAACATTCGCACATATAAGTAACACTTCGTTTGCCTCAGCAACTTGTCGTACAATGCATTTTTACTACGTTCAATGCCGCCACAATACACCCAAGCTGACGACGTAACATAATACGTGCAGATGCGTTGCACGGGTTCGCTCATGATCGCTCAAGTGTAAAGCGGGTTTTAAATGCACATGAAATGTACATGTATGAAATGCATTTACTTTATAGAAATGAATTTTTTAAATATTTTTTTAATGAATCGTTATAAACATGGTTCGTGTATTGAAGAAAACATAGATGGTAACTGGATTCATTAAGATAACGTAAATGCCGCCTGGGTGAGTTTTCATTTGACAAGTGTTCCTCGACTGAAAGTGAGGTCAGGACTGATTACATTTTCCCGCTGGATTGACAGTTAGTGAGGAAAATAGTCTTATCTACGATAGCGTTGGGTTTGCATTACGCAGGATGTACGCAATTCCTGTACATTACCAGTGCATTGAGGTTCAAGGAAAACTTATTACAGATTTATAAATCATAGCCATGGAACAGCGTTCTTGTACAGTATTGTTTCTCGTGTAAGTAACTTGTTTTATACGTAGGTGTATGTTCTCTTCTTTTTCAAGGCGTGCCAATATTTTTCTATGGGGAGACTAGGTACTTGTAAATTGATATAAACCCGTGTATGTACGGCGACAACAAGAAATGGAATCTAATAAAGCTAAAATACATAATAGTAATTGCAAATCGTTCGTATTATTATCATTAGACAATCACACGTTGCAGTATATGTGACTGTTATTGTGTAATAAGTATCTGGAGTATGTGTTGGGGTAGAGGGAATCCCTTTCTAGATGACGGGAAGCTACTTACTATTACGTTAAATGGAAGCATTTTCAATAGCGCACCTGCCAGGCTACGTGATTTATCCCTCCATTAGGCACTCATTTTTGCCCCATATATGTAGATAAGATGACCATGTTTAGTGTTATTCCGTGGTGCTCAACTATACTGTTATCGTTTTGGGGTGCATTACCGCGCCAATGTCAAGAGCAGTGTGCGGTTTGATGTCGTGGCAATAAAAGACACAGTCGTAACAAACAAGGTAATGTTCTGGAGCCAAAAAGGAGATGATCAAAGGAAACAAAAAGCTTCTTGACCTTTATGGGAGCAGTATTTCTCCTGGCTGCATTACGGTGACATTGATGCCAGTAAATCATGCATGCCTCTGTGTTATTCTGAGCTATTGCAAGCTATTACTACTTTCTATCCCGACGGTATGTATTTTGTTAATCCGAAAGCAAAACACAATTATGTAGCATATACATCTAATATTCATGTGAGATAAGCAGCATTGCGTATACTTTAAAAATTAGTGTCGATGGCAGTTCTAGGATTTTGGAAGGGGTGGGGGAGGGGCGCACTCAAGGGATTTCTTGGTTTTCGTACGCGCGCTCGATGGTAGACGTGTAGACGTGTAGAAAACCCTATGAGAATGAAGTATTTTGGTGGGAAAGGGGGTGCCTCTGCCCCCCCCCCTCGAATCGGCCTATGAGAGTTGCATAAGCAATAAATAAAAGGCCATGTGATTTAAACAAGACTTTTCAGGACACGAGACCAGTGACTGTGATGTGCAGACTATTGTAAAAGAGTCCTGAGAAAGTACATACAATGACATCAATTGTTAACTATATTAGGAATACATAACCTAAAGGACATGCATTTGTCAACACTAGGACAAAAAGATTACACATTTAAAAGATAACGTCTCATGAATGTCAACGTGGTGGTGTCAACTAGTATGCCGTTCTCTGGGTCCAAGTTTAGCAGCAACTCATTACAAAGCATATAAAGAACCAGTAAGTGAAATATAAACTGTATTTCCGTTTTGAAGGACAGTCTCTATGTATGGCCTCAATAGATCTTGGACGAGCATTCAATTTGCTCAAGCTATAAACCTGTCTTCTTCACACCACAAATGTCAAGCTTTCAATATATCAGCTAATATTGGGGTCCTAGGCGAGCAAGAAAAGCAACTCCTCGTCAGACGATTTGTTTTCAGACCATGTATATGCCAACAGGGTGATAGTTATAGTACATGTGTTTAACAACACATATTATGATTAGAACAACAATGTACAAGCATTCTTCAAATTTTGTGATTTTATCTAAAGCTACATTCACAATTATGGCCATGACCAGACATGGATAGAGTTGGAGTAATGCCTGAGTCTCGTGTGAGAGCCCAAACCTTTCTCAAGCACTCCGGTCCATTCATATGCATTCAATCAGATCATATTTTACAATGCATATAAAATAATTAATCCAATATTGCGAACTCGTTTCCATGCGCAATAACTACCAACTATACGCTGAGAGAAACCTTATTTTTGTAGTCTTTACAGTTTCAGGAGTTTGGGGCTAGTGAGATATGTGGCGTTTCTATTTGGAAAGTGATTGTCACAAATTGATATGGGCGTGAAAATGTTCCTCGTGCTGTTTTGTGGGTGTGGTCAGTCGATATTCTCAGCTATGTCCTGTATGTCACGTCGCCCGTATTCCCACCGATTGTCAGAGCACATTCACTATGCAGACTTACATTAGTAACATTTCCAAAAATATAACATTTTCATTAGAACGTATAGAAGTAACTTGGAAGAGATGACCACAGCATCATATTTGCATTATATTACATATTGTATTCAACGCTTTTTCATTTGTACAGGAAAAATGAGAGCATTGGTAGGCCTACTTGTGTATTTTTATTTTGAAATATCAAACATGTTACGTGGTTAAGATAGAGCTAAATTGGATACAATATTTCTTTCTTAAAACAAAAACAAAATCAACCCTTTTGAATTTGCTTCACTGCTCTCTTTGCCGAGCTTAGCACTATCAATTGTGATTATAGTTGGGCGAATACTCACCGCCCCTCTTTCCAGACATTTCACAACAGATGTAATAGCGTAAAACCAGGCCATTTGCCTATAAACTAATTGTCAAGTTAACCGAGAATCCAATGAGCGCTGTGTGCTAGGGTGTGTGAGACGACGTCGCAACTCGCCTCGGACGTTTTTTTTCTTTTTCTTTTTTAGAATGTGAGGAAGTTGGCTGGGTAAGTACCAACAGAGGTGTTCTTGATTTACCTTGTATATATTGTACATAGGTAAAATGGGAATGTGTGGTATCGGTAAATACTGTTGAACTACTTGTATATTATTTCTATCTGACACGCAAAACGCACAGGAGACCGGTAGTCGTACATACGTGCTTCAAAACGGTGTTAAATTTCGCAATTGTGGCAGACAGCCAGGTAGCTAACACAGTAAAACACGGTGGGCCAATACACGACCGTGGCTTTTTTTCAGAAGTACTGCTACACATACCATCCACATAACCGTTGGAATGTCGAACAATAAAATAATACTACAATGGTGAGCGAAAAAAATACACTATACGTGTTAACAAAATGGTCATTGATATATACCGAAGGGATTCCGGTTCACCCCAAATTAGTGTAGAGAGTTCGTGACCGCCGCCGCCGCCGCCAATTGATCACCCTGCGGCTGCCGTGTAACTGATAATGGCGCATGCGCCAACCAGATAAAAGCCTCACAGCGAGTTTGCGCTTCATGATTTAGCTCGTGGGAAATTGTAACCCGAGGCCAGTCGTTTCAGGAATCAGCCAGTGGTGTTTTGCATTGTCTACTGCTGTCTACTAGATAGGGGACCAAAACATAAGAAGAAGACGCAAGAAAAGAAGAGGAGGAAAAAGAAGGGGAAGAACAAGAACAAGATGGCAGAAAAGAAGAAAACAAGACGAGCAGCAGCAGCAGCAGCAGCAGCAGCAGCAGCAGCAGCAGCAGCAACAGCAACAACAGCAGCAGCAGCAGAAGCAGCAGCAGCAACAGCAGGAGAAGCAGAAGCAGACGCATAAGCAGAAGCAAGATAAATTTAAGAAATACACGCACGGATGCGAGGATCATCTCTGTTGCTTCTATCATAATTTACGTTTCAAATCCGTCATTCGCATTCCTGGTAAATGATATATAGTAGCCATTTAGGTTCCTGCCTAATAGGCCTACCCACCAACAAACATGGTAACTGATAGCGGCCGTGTGGTGGTTATTTATTAGGGACACAGCAATAATTTGCTCTCGTATTACTTAGCAATTATCGTAAGAGACGAGGTGGTTGTTCTTTGTTGTTTTGGGGCCACTTTTCACTGTAATTGAATCTGATGTCAGAACAGAGCACTATATTTCAATGTTTGTCACTCAGCGTATTCGAGGTTTTACTTTCACACGATATCGTACGTAAGTTAAAAATCCAACAGATGAACAATGAAATAAATAAAGGACAAAACCGAACAAATATGATTTGATTTGTAATTGTGTTGGTCACATGTACATGTTTCAAAGGATTGTGTGGCATGTATGTACTCTGTTAATATTTCGTAGTTTACGTAAACTGTGAAATTCAGGCAGTCCCCATGGAAATATTCTATAAGAGAATATACTTACACCTTTCCGTTTTCTCATTTCCATGTTACCCTAGCAACAAAAATCCCTACAATGAGCTACTATTAAACAGGCAGAATACTCAGTGTGCGATCAATGCAAAGTCTATCATCTAGTGAAACCTTTGTAATGATTTCATTTTTGGTGAATGGAGATTGTGGAGTAGTCGTATACAGCGCTGATGAATGTCATTATTGCCACATCAGTATGTGATGTAGCGATAACAACAAGTTGCAGACGTTTTTCAACTCAGTCATATATATTTTCTCTTTTCTGGCCCTCACTGAACACGATGTCATGGCTAATCTTTGTACGTTGTACGAATACTTTATGTGTTGAAATTGCGTGCGTTGAATAGTTTTAAACGTTGCTTGTGTGTTGATGCTTGTTAGCACATTCAAGTAACTAAATTGAGTGGGTGTCACACTGAAAAAGGCAATTACAAACACGCGAGTGACGGATAAATCTCGCACATTGTGCTCAACAACACAGAATTAATTGTGTGATAGGCAACAAATAATGTTCAATATAGATAAGCACCAACTCCACAGTTAATAGAAACAACTTTCGTCAATTATGAAAAGTATGAAGAGAAATTCAAACTAACCCCTACATATCTCGCTCTAATTGGCTTACACTGTCACACCATCAATATCTTTTAAGCATCTCAGGTGGCTCGGGCTTTCTTACAAATACACTTACACCAGGGAAATTTGATCAGGGATAGGTACAGCAATGCGCTGAAATGGACAGCTCCCAACGTAATCATGTTTAGTGGCAGAAAAACACAACTCATTTGAGGCTGTTATAATATCTTGGATGATGAATTATTGGTGTTGGGAAATCTGGGGAAAGGATGCTGTGTGCTCATTGGTATGTGAAGAATTGTGATGGTTGCTTGGTATGTGGCGTGTATTTAACTTGCCCCTCTATTAATGCAATTAAAGTGTTTGATTTAGCGGGGTATTTGGCTAACTACACAATTACAAAATATCCAAGACGGCAACCCCGGCATCTCATAATGCAATATGGTAATAAAACAAGTCATTATATGCGTTTCCAGATTCAATTAGTGGCATATGATTATGTTTTAGATCAGGCCATTTTTTAAATGCCATTGTCTTGCAAAACATGAAAAAAATCAGGAAGTATAGTAAATCTAGTGTGAGTTCACTAACTTTGTTGATATACAAAGTATTTTAGCTCACCATTTTCCACAATGTTCTATTCGGAAATTTCTACCAGTATCTTAGTACTGAGAGGAAAATCAGGAATTGATCTAGTCTAAAGTGTATTCACTATTCAGCAATTTTTATCTGAAAAACAATTATCATATACCAATTTGAAATTCACTCGATTGTAAACACCAACATATGGCTTGTGAATGATGAGCAGTAGAATAACCTTTGATGTAATTCCTTGCTGATTGTACCCTCAGACGATTTCACGAAGCAATCACACGTGTGCACCAAGGGCGACATTGCACTAGGTTTTAGCTCAGTGACATTTTTGTACTGAGCCTCTACATTATTCAAAACTGCGCTTGAAGAGTGTGCCTATAAAATAAAGGTTTTTCAAACGTAATTCAAATTGTTCGCGTCGCTTCGGCTGAAGCAGTAGAATGTAGTTGTTTTGTTTCGATTTTTCCGACTGGTTATGTCTCTGAAAAACCTACATCATTGACTATTGGACTAATTTTTGTCAAATACAAACCAACTATTAGGAATGAGGTAGCACCAAATGATTTGTTATATTAATGCCAATTTGATCGTGGCTTCGTGGCAGTATCCGTAGTCTGCCGTGCGACAGTCGCGCGAAAGTCCCACATTTCCGTTTCGAATGCGATATATTCTATGACGAATACTTGTTACATTTTTAGCAAAATTATAGTGACCCGTATCGTGCTAAATTCAACTTAATCTAAAAATTCAGTCAGTTTTAATTAAAGTTTAACTTCATATTTCTATTTTTTTTACATGAAGGTCAACTCTGTGTCAGTAATTGCTTTGCTCTGTGAGCACCTTTGAATTACTGTTTTATGGTACAACATGCCAACGTATCAGAAATAAGAAGAGACCATGCATTTACCATAATCATCTAGAAAGAATACGTTTGTAGAATTTAGAACAATGTCACGTTGAATGACGCATGTTGTAACATACAGCTTCAACAACATGTATTCTACGAGCAGAAATAGATTACATGACAAGAACATAATTGATTTGAAATGATTCCATGCAGACCGAAGGCCATTGTAATCAACAATACCCTAAAATTGTGTTCCTGCCAATGACCCTATAAGACATCTCAATGTTAATAGTATGGGGGACCATTGATATAAGATGTGCTACTTGGTAACTGATTGTTTTTGGATCAACAAATGGATTTTTTAAGTACGCATAATTAATCTAACGTCCAAAAAGGTGTCAGAAAAGTCTCCCGTCTACATTACAGCAGTTTCTCAGCGTTGTTAAATCGATGTTCTTTAAAAAAAAAGAATCCAGGCAATAGTTCGGATTTAGACGATAAGTTATTGAGCTCTCGTTTAGGATTCCAGAAGAATGGACTTGGTGCTGTGCTCAAGCATTTTTTTTTGTATTGAGGGCATGAATCGAGATTAGCTGTCAGGCCACTTGGTACCTAGTTAATGAAAGTCTCCTGTCAAAACGTCATTCCTCTCTGACATTCCTTGGGTTGCTTTTTTAGTGATCAATGAAGGAAAGGACAGATAACTTTCAAGGGAATTTGTGTCATTCGTATAAATGCAATATTTAGTGCTTCCTCGGCTGAAAAGCAAGCATTTGCATTTGCTTGAATTTTTGTGTATGTGTATTGTCTCCAGACAGCCTAACAATATTTGCAAATGGGTCGAGGTGGATACTTCTCTCGATTTTAGTCTTTATAATTTTTAATACAATATGAATATACAATCGTATTGCATGCATATTGTTCATAAACTGGCAGATGCTCGATTTATCTGTGAAACATGAATTATCACCTTGTAAATGAATTTGTGTTTATACAAATGCATGGCAATAACTACGCAACACAAATTGAGTGATCCAAGCATTATTTCCAACATGCAAATAATGATTGAGATGCCCGCATGCATCTTGTAAACTAATTGGGTTTGGTTTGTAGACCGTAATCAGTCGTTTACGTCCATTTTACTACTGACGATAATCACTGTTAAGGGCTGTAAAGAAGTCAGTAGGATTCTGTGAAAAGGCTCTTGAGTTTATAACTAGCACAATTGTTTATTTTCTGACAGAAATGGAAGTATATCCTAGCAATGGAGTGAATGCATACTAGTTTTGGTAAGAATTAAAACATCTCCATTTGTCTGTTTTCCTGTTTATATTGACGATTAGGACATCTCAGTGTTTAACACTCCCTGACTCTTCATTCAGTCTACACCAGTCTGCCTCTCAGTAAGACTTTTAACGTCCGTTCGTGGGTCTGTTCACAAATGAAACTGGACTACAGTTTTGCGACAGGTAATTGAATGTAATATAGTGATGAGTGATGAGGAAATGAAGGACACTGATGCAATTTGTTCATGATTTAAGGCACCAAATGACCTCGCCTCTTACAACTGTCTCCTGTTTGGGGAAGCCCGCATTATGGAGTATGAGTTAGATGTGAGTCCCAGAGATGCTGTTGCTCATTTGCAAGATTGAGAGACGCTTATATAAAAATTCTGTTTTTTTACTGGAGTAGTTAACAATACAAAATTATGAGATTGCCAGAGCTGAGTGATTACAAATAGTTAAACAGTGTTTAACTATGGGGAAAATGGTCGGTGCGTTGCAGTCTACAAGAAAATCTGGTAACGTTGGTGGGAGAGATCAATGAATTGATTGCATGCTAATAATTCTGCTCAAGGACTAGAATGAGACGTTCAAGTATGTACTCAATCACAATGTTCTGATTAAACGACTCAACTTCGTGCATGGAGCTTATTTAATTAACATCTACTTTGAGAACCTGGAATGAGAAGTCTAAGTAATTACATGCTAATATATTTATTCAAAAATATCAGAACGGAGATTTTATCTAGAAGAAAATAACCTCCATTTGATGCTCTGCCCCGCAACCTTTATTCATATATACGTTATTACAGATTGGTTCTACATTCATCTTGCCAATGCAAATACTAGTCAAAAGCTATATGATGCGAACACCATTGATAGACAAATATTTATCAAAGCTTAATGGCACTGTGCCTTTTATGCTTGCAGGTCTGCCGCCGGAGCTGTACACCATCTGGGAGGCGTACCCGTGGCGCCTGGGGGAGCCGTACTGCCTGTTCAAGACGTTCCTCACTGAGATGACGTCGTGCGCGTCCATCCTAACCATCACGGCCTTCACCGTGGAGCGCTATGTGGCCATCTGCCACCCGATACGGGCACAGCGGATGTCCAGTCTCTCACGAGCCATCAAGATCATCGCCGTAATCTGGATCTCTGCGTGTATCACCGCGCTGCCTTATCCCATCCACACAAGGACTTATTATTACGTTAGTCACCCCGTGACAGATGTGCCCCTTGAGGACAGTCTCATCTGCAACATCCCTGCCAAGTGGGTGCCCAACATGAGGCACGTGTTTCAAATGTCCACGTTTCTGCTCTTCGTTACACCAATGACTGTCATCTCGGTCCTGTACATTATGATTGGGCTGACGCTTCGCAAGTCTGCGCTGGTGAGGCATCAGTCCTCAGACATCTCTGGTTCGCCACCACAGAGCCAGTCAAGAAGAGCCGTGTTGAAGATGCTAGGTGAGTGCGCTTGGGCATGGTTTTATATGGTGGTGGATTGGTTGGGCATACGTTCATTATGTTTTCTGTGTAAGTAAAGTTTAATGGTCTGGGAATGGAACGTGACGTCAATATACATCTAGTGGTGTTTACATTATGTATGTCATTCTGATAGTTTAAATATTGTGAAGACGGAAAAGAACATTTCCTTGTTTAAGAGGACCTGCAAATAAACTGCATTTTTCTAACAACTTCAGAGATTATCAAACAATGCGGTTTTCATTTCGATGGTAGTATATTGCTACAAAAAAGTCTATGTTATCAGTTTCAATATTAGTTGATACAGTGTATATGTATATGTAAATTTTGCGTACTTAGTTTTGTAAATCATGCTAGAAATCTCAAAATACGTATTTAAGCCCACCATTCAATTCTGTGACTTGCAATACTCTACTAAAGACATATGCAGCAATGTAGCAACGTTGGTTAATATTATACATTAGCTATAGTATATTCCAATATTTTAATTTATTAAATATTCTGTATATTTGGCCTACAGCACTAGGTCTCGTTATCAATAGTGTATAGTTTTCTTTTTCGGCTGTATTCTTCATGAAAAGAAATTTTGTTTTAAAATTTAGTTTTGATTTCATTCATAAACGTTTTCGAGCTCCTCAAAGTTCTTTTTCAAATAAAAAACACCAACAGATCTATTTTAAAGCAAAATTTCTTGTTATCAAGAATACTGGCAAAAAAGAAAACTGTACACCAGTGATTATATTTTAATTGCACCATAAGTCAATTTTGATAGAATTTAGAGACAGTTATTTTCCTTGTTAGTTTAGGCTGTACATTTCTTAAATTACTAAAACAACATGTATATAGTCTGTGTGTATTGGCAACATTTCCAAGGCAACTAACCTACTAACGCCTCTACTTGCCACCACTGCAGCGTTTTCCTATTTTCATGTGCAGGTCCTTGTGTCAGGTCAAGCGCTTCCGCTACCAAGCCACTGAGGAGGAGTGGGAAAAAACGCCAGAAGTCGGAAGTTGTTCATGCCTATCTTGGCACGTATTGTCTTTGGTTAAGTTCTGTCACGTGAACTTTAATTGTCTTGTGAATTTTCTTGCACGTGTAAATATTCTTACATGTGCACTGTCATTGTTGCTGATGGTCTCACGCACGCACTTCGCACTGTCACCTCCTATTATCTTGCTACTGTGCGTTTTACCCTATGTGTGTTTAATCTCTCTAAGTATAGATCTTCTAGATTATAATCTTTATCTCACAGCTCTTCTGAAATCTCACTCTTCCTAACAGATCGCTGTGCAGGCTATGCTTTAGTCTGACAGGACTCCGCTTGTTACAGTAATATTGTAAGGATAGTTCATGAGAAATAAGGTTAACGATCCTTATAATACTACTGAATAAATACAAAAACTGATAGGTGTGTCGACTATATTTAGATTAGAATCCACATGTTCAAGATGACGTGCTTTTAAGATGTAGATCGTCGGTAGCTGCAAACCAAACCCCGTCATCTTTGAACATGTTTTCTGCGCACTCATGTACATATATTGTCTAGCCATAATTGTATGATACTTTCTTTAACGAATAACATTACTTAAATGTTATTGATGTATTATAAAAGCTCATTTGATTTCTACCATTGAATTATGGCAGAAGGCAAGATGTGTACGTCTATGAGGTGCGGGTGCAAATACTCAGAGTCCAGCCTGACGGGCAGTAAGTACTTACATGTCGGGAGACTAATCACGTGATACTAACATACTATTAGTACAGCAGAAATTTGCTAAACAAGAAATAGTGATTCCCATGTGAGTGATTTTACAGATTCATATAATATGTGGGTCCCTGAACAGAAATATCTTGGTTTTCAAGTTGACAACCTAGGTCATTTTGTTTCAAATGACCATAAAGATATATTTGTCTTTCCTGCTAATACACCATCTCTTTGCGTTCACGTAGCTTTTAAGAGCACATGGCTATACATAATCCCTTTGTGCCTTTATTTTTGTTAAGATTTACATGTACTCATATTTCATTAAATATCTTCTCTCATCACTTGGCACTTCATGAAGCTATAGATGCGGCAAGAAGGTGTTCATATACATATGATCATTCTAACTTCTATTCGTGTATATTTTGAGCGTTATATATGTGTATGCTTATATACAGATTGCTTTTTACTTTAAGTCTCACGGTGTATAAATATCATATTCCGATTATCGTTTGGCAGCATTGACATGATGGTGTGCCTTAAATATTACTTAATTTATTTTTGATTGCGTTCCTACAAATGGTGTTTTGTTAATAATGTGTCATTAACATATACACTTGCTATAATCATATAAGAACCCATGTACGATAAGTGTGATAACACTCATAACCAATATCGATATAATCTATTGAAGAAAACTTAATAAAACCACAAAACAGTACACTTATAACATTTTTGCATTGTGACTTGTGTGCGAGCACGTCTAGCTATGTAATTATCAAAATAAAGACAGATGAATGGTGTTAATTTTCAGCATTGAAGATGCTGAAGACTTTATTGAATAATTAGTTGGGGTATAAAAAACGACACACCAGATTAGTATAACAAAATACAGGCAATGAAACAATTAACATAGATGAAATATTAACCTTATCCAACTGACTTATGCTATAGTATATATACAGATAATACAATAAAACAAATAACGTTAACGGCGCTATAGTGGACGATTCTGATATCTTTGCCCACTTCAGCATATGATCCTTACTTACAGTTTCTGTGCGTGTGTATGTCATATCTGAACAAAAACACGCACACACATGAATAAATTCATATATAAACATTCACCTAAAAAGAGTGCATGCATCAAGGTCAACTGTTGTGATAGCAAAACGTCAAGCCATGGTCACACAACCATAAGAAATAAATAAGAACTATCTAGTGGGGAATTTTCACATTGTCTGATACTCATTTTGGAGAGTTCTGGACCCATCATTACATCTGACACGACTGTCTTCGAATAGATCTTCGCGATCGTTTCGTTCCTTAAAAAATGAGCATTAAATAAACTAAGTCAGACATACTTTACCATGCTGCACTAAGTGGGACATACTCGACAATTAAGGGTTCTATATAGACGCCAATGACACGTCGGCTTTATGCAAGGCAAAAGATGTAAACTAGCATTAGGCCTTGAAAATCACGGGCATGCGTTATACTTTGCAAAATTGGCTATGGTATCATTTAATTAATTCATACAGCGAGTTCAAACAAACAGACGAATACACAATTGACACAATTTATTGCCTTGAAAATTTGATCGCTTTCTAAGTTTCAAGTAGATATAGAGGTGGGGGTGTTGAGCCGCGTTTTGCAACCAGCCGCGTTTTGCAACCGGTTGCATTTTGCGTTGACGCGTTTTGCAACCGCCAACGCGTTTTGCAACCAAAAGGGGGTCTGGAACCGCATTTTGCAACCACAACGCGTTTTGCAACAGCCAATGCAAAATGTAGCATGAAGATAATTTTTTACTTATTTTCCACATTACTAACATACATTTGAGGGATGTTGTATATAACATTATCACATTATATGAACACTTGTTTAACATAATTAGAAAATGCATTGATTTAGCATTAGAAGATGCATTTTAAATGCTATATGAGGCCACACCACAGCATCTTTTTACACTCAGCATATGTTTTTAGCAATGCCATGTGGATCAAGCTTAGGCTAATTGCCCATATATGCAATTGTTTTCTTAAACTTGCCATGTGCGACTATTTAAATTCTATATTTTAATTTGTGGAAATAAGATTCATGGGTTAGTAGGTATGTATCTACTCGATGCATGTATAATGTGATTGCACCTATTGAACGCACGTCAAACTCTCCAATTAGTTCATGAAGCAGGATTTAATTTTTTTCATAAAGTTGTGGGTATATCTCGACCTTTGTTGTTGTTTTGCATAGCAACAATAAGTCAAGAGTTACCCACAAATTGACGACGAAATCAAAACACGTTTCATGAACCCATTGAAGAGTTTGACGTTCATTCATAATGTACAATCTAATTATATATGCATAGTGTTGATACATCCCTATTAAACCTTGTATCCTAGTTACACAAATTCAGATACTCAACAGAAAAACATTTTAATTGGCGGACTATGTCTCCATCTTGTTGGGGTAACTCCAAGAGTTACCCGAACTGCTTTACCATGGTGAATGTGAGAACAATACCATTCATTGTAAATGATGTGTACTCAGTTAAAATGAAGAACACAATTGCATATATGGCTGATTAGCGTAAATTTGATCCACAAGGCATTGCTAAATATACATGCTGAGCGTAAAAAGAGGCTGTCATGTGGGCCTCATATAGCATGTTAAATGCATCTTCTAATGTAAAATCAATGTATTTTCTAATTATGTTAAACAAGTGTTCATACAATGTGATAATGTTAAGAATTATACGCAACATTCTTCAAATGCATATGTGTGTATGTTAGTAAATATCTTCAGGTTACATTTTGCATTGGCGGTTGCAAAATGCGTTGTGGTTGCAAAACGCGGCACCAGACCCCTTTTTGGTTGCAAAACGTGTTAGCGGTTGCAAAACGCGTCAACGCAAAATGCAACCGGTTGCAAAACGCGGCTGGTTGCAAAACGCAGCTCAACAGGGGGGGGGGGGGTATTCAGGACCCCATATCATTAAGGTTAATAAAGGGGGAAAAAGGAATTAAAGTACCTATACCACGATGCCACCATGTGTAGTAACTTTTGAAATGACCAAGGATTCAACGCAAGAGACCAAGCTAAGGTCTTTTAAATCTTTGGTTGTATGAACAGTCTATCATCAAATAGCAGGCTGAGAATTTCCCGGAGTCCCTACAAGTAAATGCTCTGTAAAGTAGATCTCAACCAAGTTATCAGTGACGTGGCATGGAATGAAGAAAAGCTAAGGGAGGAAATGTTAGTGTTTATGTAAATGAGAGCATAACAGTGCTCTCTAGAGACATGGGAATAGGGACATTTTGGGTAGGTATATAAAATGAATTATCTCACAGAACGTGTTTTGAAGCACCTACCCTTTTCTTGATAGCACTTGCCCATGTTCTGACAGCACCACCCATTCTGAAAGCACACTGACAGCAACCCTATACCCACAACATGCAAGACCACCCCAAGCCAGCATTCCTTGATAAGTAGCTGTTTGACTATCTATACATAACGCCAATGATGCCATTGACGCCAAGATGGTGGCCGTTGTCTGCATAATTATCGCCATTGTAACTATAAATATACACTGCTACCAAGTATCAATAACAATCTACGTAGTTAAATAGCGTCTATAGCTAGTCGCGTTTGGGAGGAGTTCGTTGGGTAACAGGCAAAAATTAACGTAAAACATATAGATGCAATGAGGTAGAACACTATTTATACAGTTCAATACGTGTAGAAAAACATAGTTTATTTAGCTGTAATAAAGGTAAAATCTTGTACTAACTTTCACAACAATATAGACAATTAATATATCAGTCGTGTTTCTCTCTTCTCTTTCTAACATGCTGCTCGTTATTGTGTGCTTAACTTGCCATGAAATAGATGGGAAAAACATATTAACACAAGAATCGTACAGATAAAGAAACGATAGAAAACTGGTTGTTGATTATTTTAAGATTATTGATTATATTGAAAGTTGACTATATTTAGTAGCCTTTTTGTGTGGTCTAATGTCTTACACTAACTGTACATACTGCACACATTGTGGTTTGTCACCATGAAAAACACGTGTAGATTCTGTCGTGGTCGCCCTTCATGTGTGTTCTTTGCTGTGTTACAGTCGCCGTGGTCGTGGCCTTCTTCATCTGCTGGGCGCCGTTCCACGCGCAGCGCCTGATGACCGTGTACGTGCGAGATGATCAGTGGACCACCACGCTGCTCGAGATACAGAGCGTCCTCTTCTACATATCAGGTAGTGGCGGCCGCGTGCTTGTAAATAATGTTCGTTATTGAAGTCAGTTGGGGGTTTTGAAGTGGATATGAGACACTGGTGTATGTGACACATCATAGGCGCAAATTGTAGTAAATGTCACATAAAGTTAGATGCTAATAGCAATGCATCACATATATATTGTATATACAGGAAAACATCACAATTAAGGTGACCAGTCGGAGTAGGACAGTAGTCACAATTTGAGAAACACTTAGAAATGCTGAATAGCAAAAATAAAAATAAAAAAGTTGTCCCTAATTGTGAGGTGTACCGTTTACCGAGGTGTCTCTATGGCGATGTTTAAACGTGTACTGCGCTCGCGATTCGTTGAGTATGAAGTGTTTTATTGAATATTCCAACTTAATTCCAATGTATTGTGATACTCAAGTGACAAGATCACAAACTCCTTTTTAACAAAAATAAAGCAGTTGGACCCGTGCTTTCGAATTCTGAACATTTGAATGTATGCATGCAGATATTAGTATCTCATCATCAAATTCTATTTGTTTTAGAACGTGACTCGTACTCAAAGATTTTGTATAAATAACTCGAATCATTGAATTTCGCCTGACACGGGTCCGACTGTAATGGCGTGTACTGATTATGTGCCGCTCAAAGCCAACCCCGCATGCCCGTGCCAAGGTAGCGTGCCTTTAGTCTTTACCTTGATAATGAACACACAGCAGCCTTTGAAGTTCATTGGCATTTTCACATGTTCTTAGGCTAGATTTTTCTTTAGCCCGTAGGCCTTGGAATCTGGGTTACCGGGTAATTGCACAATGGCCACATGACCTAAACCGGTCCCACGTACATCCTCCTACTTTGGCCGCTGAAATCGCCTGTTCTTCTTGAAGATTACAAATCTAATACACCATTATCCCACAATTCCGGAGAAATACTCGACAATAATCACAAACGTTTCCACAAATTGTGAGTGGTGACTTTCACAAATTGCCAATCTATAGAGAAGTGAGCTGAGGCGTGAATAGTGGAGTGAAATGAATGATTACGTTTCCCTTTCTCATTCATTTGTGGCAAGGTCAGAGTTTAATTTCTGATAATACGGTTATAATGACAAGGGTGTGTTTTAGGCAACCATTTAGAAACATGACGGGTGATGCTTTGGGGGTAGTCTGTTTGCTCTGGACTTAAGTAATTCCCAACTAGCTGGGTATTTGGATTTTTAAGTGGGCAAACTGACTTCCTGTGTCTAGTACATTTGTAATTATCTATAACTTACGGTTAATACAATGACTGTGTTCTACGTTATCTTTGTGTTGAATATTTCAACGATCGTTGATGAAGAAACACGTGTAGGAAAGATTTAAGAAAATCTCTGCGGATAAGGCAGTGCTCTGTAAACATATCAAAGCTGATATTAGGTCCACGAACATTGTATTGCAATGTCACATGTCAGCAATCGCAACGCATATCCCTTTTTATAACGTGCATGTACCACTAGCAGGCTATACAAGAAAGTGAATAATTCACCAGTTTTTGGCCAACGACATATTTGTAGACACACTTACACTACTATCCCAGGACCTCTACAGCGACGAGGCTGCTCTTGAATCTGGATCCACTCAATCCAACAGAACAAAACTAGATCATAGACTCAAATCAATGTCGTACCTAATTTGGACGCAAATATATAAATTGAGTAACTGTGTGTCGTTTCTGATCACTTCAAAAAGCATTAATTTTATAGTTTCCTCTGAGATATAAAATGTTTTGACAGTCTGTCAATTAACACGATAAAGTCCCTTCCAGCACTACACCCAAAATAAATAAATAACCTGTCTTATTTCAATAATTGCAATAACGACACCAGTTAGACAGATTATATCACAGATCCACAAGGGTATTCAATGCAATTTTAGAATTTATTGAATTCATTACGAGAAATATAGTAAATTTTGATATAAGACCATACGAACACCTCTGTGTGCTCAAGTGATCCACGTATTTAATACAGTTATGTATACAAGAGAGCAAGTTATGTATACAAGAGAGCAACTAAAGTAAGATTACCCAATGAACATAAATACCCCCATTCCGCACCACCTGACAAAAAATGTCACACACGTAATGCTATTTCCGAAAACATTCATTTTTCTGCCGAAGTTGGTTAATTGGGGCAATAAGAAGCATTCCCACATTACGTGCACTAGACAAGCTTATCCCAAGCCTTACATGATGTGGGTGTGGATATGACGTTCCTCCGCAGGCAATAAGTAGCTTTGGGACAAGTCGTGTTCACAAGCATACATTAACAAAAAGACGATTTTTTCTCCATGAAAGTAGACTCGTCAAAAGGGATGGGTGACTTATTTTAGCAATTCACAAATATTCTATCGTATCAGGAATTTAAAACTTAGATCATACAGCAATGGATTATTACGTAAAAACCACTTGTAGGCCTCACACCAAGAAGCAAGTTGATGGACCCGCCGCAATGTGTTTCTCGTGCCGTCAGCACGAGGAGGCTCCATATTGACAGCTCGCGATAAATGGGCGGGAGAGGCGCCGCTAATTTGCTAAGTGTAATCTGACAGTCTCACGTTACCCACGCGCGAGGAGTGTGTCTAGAAAGTGGCTATAATTATCAACGAGCTTAGTCGCTGTACCTGCTGTCCTGCTCTTATCTGCGGTTTGTTCATATTCACAATTATTATCGATCGAGAGCACATTTTTGTTGGAAATCGCAGTCATTGAGATACAGCGCACCATGTTGACATGTATGATGTATTAGTCAGGCACAGGAATTTTCTTTTACAAAAAGCACAATTGTTTTGTGTTGCAATTTCCAACGTAAACACGTACGCGTTGTTTTGATTTAACAATAGAGGGCATGTTGGTAATTGACGTTTAGTTTGAACAGTTCTCAACACAACCTGAAGGCTCGTCGCAACCAAACTTGTGCATTTGAACGAGACCCTTTTCTTCAGTCTCAGTATTCCTGTCTGTACAGCTGGAGGTTAAATCCAATATTCCAATACTATCTGACTAATAATGCTACCAAATGCACTGACGTATCCCGGCTAAATAAGATATTGATACGCAATGTATTTTGGGGGCATTTTTCTTGCTTTGGTACAGTAAGGTTAAGAAATTTTTCTCTTGCTTGTTTTTTGTCCCTTTTTTGAGTGATATTTTCTTAAGCAATATGAAAAGGGTATGTCTGCTCAAATCAGTGTTATAAATTTAAGTGCAAATGCCAACTGCATCGTTCAGCCTGTCCTGCAGGTGGTAATCACCCACTCAGCAGCTAATTTCTAGGGCACACAGATAGGACAAAAGATTCTGTCTAGGCTTATGTTAGGAATTTTAACATTTCTGAAATATTTATTATTTCATCAAAACAATTTCCAGTTATGTTTTAAGATGCCGGATCGTTCCACGCCTGTGTGAGTCAATGATTGGGCACATTAAGATTAGATATCACACCGAATGGAATTGCTCACAGTACGCTCAGACTTTGTGGTAAACGAATGCTGTAAAATGAAAGCTTAAAATATGCCAAAGTGGCAATACACACGTCACACGTTATCCAAGTTCTACAAATGTCCCAAATCGGCCAACTGTTGTGATGAAAAAAGTCTAAGTCAACATAATAGTATGTGAAACATTAGGAAAGTGAGATATTCCCTTTCTCGTTGCAGGCGTGCTCTACTTCGTGAGCTCGACCGTCAACCCGATCCTCTACAACCTGATGTCGCGCAAGTACCGGCAGGCGTTCAAGGAGACGCTGTGTCGCTGCTGTCTCACCGAGGCCGAGCGCAACCCGTGGCTCAACGGAGGCGGGGGCCGCAGCCGCTACTACACGGGCGCCGACAGGTCGACGTACTCCACTACGGCGCAGAGCACGCGCATCCCCGCCAGCTCCGTGAGGGAACACGGCGCCGCCGCCACCGGGTTGAAGGCGTCTGTGAAAGACAGGCAAGTGGCACCGCACGTCAATGGTAATGGCAAGTCTGGCGCTGTTGTTGTTGTTGCTGTTAGAGATACGTTTGGCAGTAAGAAGCAGCCAACGAATAATAACAGGGATAGCGATCGAGTAAGTTGGAAAGATAGGCTTTTCAAACTGAATAAAAAGCAGACGAAATCAACGGCGCAGACTCTACCGTTGAATGGAATGTCCAGTTTGAAAGACCATAGAGCGGCCGCCGGGAACGGCAGCTGCAGTAGTGCGTCTAGTAGTCCTGGGGTGATGGCGGCGCACATTAAGGAAGAAATGGAAATGAGCAGTATTCTTCTATCAGAGGAGCATACCAAGGAACTGAGCTCTTTTGTCGGAGATGCCGATAGTGGCACAATGTTATGATAAAGTTGAAAAGTAATCAAATGATGTGATTGTGGAAACTTGCCTGATGTCGACTTCTATTCCTGTGAATGTTTTGCAGACCAGTGCCAGGGTATCAATTGTGATTTTCCCAAAGACTTAGAGCATGCACTTAACAAGCGAAAATCGTTGAGTATTCAGTTATCATGTGTCATAGAAATTCTGTCATAAATATATTGAAATATATCCAATGTAGCCAAGATATCCAATTTTAGTTACAATAAAAACAGTTTCGACCGAACAAGTACTTCATCAACGTTGGTGTAATTAGTTTCTATAATGACGTTTATCCATTAGTTATTGTCTTGGGGTGGTGAGATTGTCACACAGCCACATAAGCTCCTGTTACCCAACATTTTTTTTATACGACGGGTGTGAGTGCCTCGCCTCATATTTAACGGTAGTATAGAAAACAGGATATCGCGGACACAATGGAGGCGTCAGTCAACTACTATGATTGATAAAACATGAACTGAGTAATACTGTGTAATTAATGATGTTCATATGGATGGACTTATCCTGCTGTGACTTAGTAAATGTTTGAAATGTATATATATGGGTTCTCATTGTCTGTGTTTTCAATCATCATTTTATTGAATTTAAATAGAGCTATCGCTGGAATTCAGAGTAATGCGCACATGTTTGAGAAGTGCGTATCATATACTACTTATGAAATTTTGTGACGTTGAGCAGTAAATTGGAAAATATTGACATGGGAAATATTTTGTTCCGTAGATTATTGAATACGGTTCCATTTTGAAATTTACCAACATCAACAAATGATTACGTTACCATTCTGTGTCTTTTTTTGAATTTATGATTATAGCAAACGCTCTCTTTCTTCGATTTACCTGGTATATTCGTATATTTTGTATGAGTGCACGTCCTGAAGTGCACTGGAAAGGCTTATTCACACATATACGTCAAAGGATGTTGTGAATATTTTTCATATTATTTGATGAACAAGCCTGTATTTTAGACCATACTGGTCGTGTGTGTTGGTGTGAGCATATTATGTGTAATCGTCGATTGATTTTAAAATCTATAATAATAGTTGAGCATTATAGGTTATTTTGTCTAAAATTGCAAACTCAATGATGACATTTTGATAAATTAAATGAGTGTGTTTATAAATAAAGGTAATCTGAATCACTTACTATATCACTTAAAATTATGTTTAATAAGATGTCTTATTAAATGGAAAATAAGAATGAATAATAATTCACAAATTGTATCAAAACAATTTGAATGACTCAATGAATTATCAGCAGTTATGCATTTGGCTACATTGACAGTGTACGTTCAACAAAATAATGATTGCTGACATGACATACATAATTTCAAAACTTTGATAATGCATATAGTAAAACCTCACGACATGTATTAGCAGCACTGGCGGGACTAAAGACAAGTGTTCCTATTTCTGAAGTGTCCCCATTTGCTAAACAATTTTAGTAATAACACCATATAACTAACGGGAAAATGAAATTGTGTCCTTAATTGCGATGTGTCCCTATCAGAAAGGTGTCTCCGTGGTGAGGTTTTACTATACATAGGATATATTAATATTTCCAGTACTTGAATAATGCGGCAACCTAACTTATATTCCAATGTGTACAGGCATTTAATATTCACACCATCCCATATATTTCACGTGTGTGTTGAATATGGAAGTTGTTGTTTTGTGTAGCAATTAATAAAATCAAATTGTTCTGTTGGTATGACTTTTTTTCTTCTCACGCAACAACAAACATGTGTAAAATTCCATTTCGTTTTGTGAATTTGTCGTTTCTCAGAACCATGGTTTAAGTGACCTGGCTGATCGTGCCAATCGAGTGTCAGCCACCAGTGGCACTGATGTCGCTGATCCACCCCTTCCAAGCACTGATTCGCCGTTTTCCGGTACTGATCAAATCTTTACCACAAACTGATGGCCTAGTTTAGTAAACACGCATACATACATATAGGTATCTGGTTGGTGTGTAGAACTAATACTTATTTATCTAATCAACTTGGTTTCATCTCTATGCAGCATAAAAATTAAAAACTCATATTGTTTGACAGACGAAAACATACGGCGAACAATAAACATGCGTGGCCATGTTGGGGGTCATTCCAATAATAAAAGAAAACAAAACAAACACAATGACCTATCTTTATATGGCATTTTGAAACCTTCTAATTTTTTATGATTCCACACAATGATCGACAGAAGTCTAAATATAGTATGTAAACACCTCTTTTGTTAGAAGTTGCCTCTAACGTGAGGATCAGGGACACGTCGGCATGTCATGTCAAACCGTAGTTCTGAGAAAATCACACATAGTTACGGTTACTCATCGGAGCTGTATCTGTTAAACATATATGTACCACGGAGCTGTGTGAAACACTCAAGGATGAGTTTGCTCAATACTCAAAGCCAGTCCCTACTGACAATCAACACCCCCTAATTTCGTATGATAATAAACAAATACTAATAAAATATATACGAAAATGTATCAAAGTGACTACAATCGCACAGTATATGACGTTTTATATCTAGCAAAATGAACTGCGTGATCACCATATATTAGACTACTGATATAAATAATAGTGTAAATAATCATCATAGAAATCCACATACATTTACCATATTAGCAATTATTAAAAGTTTATAGTGTCTGTCTTATCTCATGTGGCCGACTAAAACAAGGACTATCAATAGAGAGAATCAGAGAATTTGATATTTGTCTTAACCTTGCCTTTATCAGTGTAATCAATGTTTATGAATAATAAGCAGTAAAATCCAATATCCCTATTTTTATCATCTAGTTGGCACCATATATTTTGCGAGGATGTACAGTGGATTGGAATAAGTATGGAGGCTCCTACATGGCTGCTTCTTGTAACGTATCATTGAGTTACTATACGTACGTACATTTAATGGTACTTACAACATGGCCGGACCCAGGGCGCCACACAGAGGAGAAGACATTCTAAGAACTGTAAAATGTATGTCGCACAATGTGGTCATTGCAGGGAATGGGTATTCCTGCTGCCACACTAAAATACATGTGTGTATTATCCTATCGTGATATCATATTATAGTAGCCACCTATAATAGTATAGTATTTATCATGGAGAGATATTAGGGCAGTTTGGGGGGGGGGGGGCATGTGAAGTGCAATAGGGCATACATAAGCTTGTGTGTTCTAAAATTGACTTTGTTGTCACGCGATAAAAATATATATGTAACATATCTCCAAGAATTGCCATAGATTTATATATAGTAAATTGCAATGACAAAACATCCACCCAGTATGTTTTTTTCTTTTGTAACTGCAATAGTTGTTTCCATCGCCACTAATGCCATTATTATCGACACTTTATGAAGATTTGCATACATAACTACATTGTTAGTGTCCTTGTACCTGCTTGCTCGGGGACCATTATGTTCTTGAAGGGCCTAATAATGCCTCTATTTTATGATGTCACAGCATGGAGCAATATGAATGCTATCAGAGTAAAGGGTATTTATGTGGTCTTATACCTGTTATAAGAGACGTGTTGTAGAACTACGTTTTGTCGATGCAACAAGTCATGAAAGCTCGCTCTAACACAAACCCGCACTTTCAATTAAAAACAAAATTGTGAACTCAGTTCTATATTACAAGGTGTTTCAGCATCAATATGTTATTTTCTTATCACGAGTTGACTGTCATTTGTTGTATCGCTTCTTCTTCCTAAATTATTAGATAATGGCACATGGTTTTTTGTGAATGCCTATATATTATAAAATTAATAGATATACTGGCAGCTGTGGCCCACAGACATCCCAATGCATTCAACTTCACTTGTTGATAATATCTCTGCTGTGTTTAACTTTAAAAAACTGTTATATGATAATTTTTATCATATTAAAAACCTTCATCATCTCTGGGTTAAACTGGTTCCACAGTGTTAATGAAGCACAAACTACAAACATATCTTTCCATTCATGTTTCCACTAAGTAGTGGGGAAATGTTACAATGTCTCCTAAATAGCATTCGTTGAAACCCTCAATTCTTACACCCAAAATAGAATTGCTAAAAGAAGCGTGCCGTATGAAATCACACAATCCTTTATGGCACTTATGCATAATCTACTCGCTTGATATAAGAAAATGATACTCATTGAGGTGATGAAAGGTTAGCATTAACAGCTTATTTTGCTGAGTAATGAGTTGAGCAGGGTTATATACGGTTTCCTTCACAAGCTCTCTACGTAACAAATATGCATCCGCAACTGTAGTCTAGTGGTTAATGTTCCAGATTTGTGAGTGGGAAAGGTGGGTGTTGGGCGTTCTATATTTATGTGTTGATTATACTCAAACCCGGAATAGATAATCTATCCTAGCTTGTACGTATAGTGTATGTGAATATGTAGCTTTTGAGAATTGAGAATCTTAGCGCTAACAGTTTAACATTTCTGATTGTCGACTGCGGAACACACCTCTTCCTCTAGCTTTAATTCTCTAGCTCTGTCTAGCTCACTCTATTGCTGTTTATCCTTGCGTAACAATGGATCGCACACAACTATGACCTATAAACTGTTTTCACATACTATTTCAAGGGACATAGGAACCGCAACCCTCACAACTGCCTAAAAGGAAGTAATTTCGTGGCATTTTGGTATCCGTGAGAAGAAAACACATCAAATCCACTGGTTGGGCTTATTTTCTGAAAGCCTGGACAGTGCTATACAAATGCCTATATTAATCAAACATATTAAATGTCATACAACAAAGAGGATATGGAGTAACAGAACTTTGAAATCAATCAGTTTATTACCCTACCTGGCAAAAAACTAGGCTTTTGAAAATAAACATTCCTTGTAGAACACATATTTTCAGTGTACTAACTTTACAATGTGCATAGTTATTGTATTCTTGTTTTAAAACTGCACGTTGAACTTGTTTTTAGTGAAAGCTCAACTGAAGCTTTCAGATATTCTCTTTCTTTTTCCACAATATAGAAAGGACAAACGAATGTCCGAAAGCTTTAGGTGAGCTTTCACTAAAACAAGTTCAAAGTGCAGTTTTAAAACAACAAAATGAATGAGAATTTGAACAAACGAACATCCAATATAGTGCATATAGTTTTGTTCAGAATTTATTTCAAAACTACACATAGTATATGGTTCATAGACTTGGCGCAGCAGATGATATTTAAGATTTCCCCCTTCATGCTCAAATTTTTAAAAACGATACTCTTATGACAAATAATGATCATTTTCCTTCCCACTTAGTGATCTGCTACCCAGAATTACCTCAATTATGGAGACATATGAGGGCGTTTGGTTCATGCAAAAGAAATTTGTCTGTCGAAACACAAACAGGCAAATCATTAGGCCACCTGTTGACAGAAAATAGCATCATCTGCAATCAAAGGAGATGCTAATGGAGAAGTTGTGTTTCTCCAGACATCTTAATTTATATGTATTCATTTGTTTCGTTTACATTTTGTCAGTTTTCTTATTGTTATACATGTGAACTTGCCAAAGACATTAGTTATAATATTAATCGGGCTTCGAACAACGAACACACGCTAGCTGTTTTGGGTAGTGTACTTTGATTTTCCGTGTAAGTTTCATTTTTGTTATCGTTATATTAATTACATTTACAGTATTTGTAATAATACAGAAAACCACGTTTGCCACACCGGGACAGAAGCAGTTCATCAACATATATGAGCCGCGTAAAATTCCATATTATGTGATTTACCGCTGCCTGTAAGCAGTTTTATGGATAGCTGTTTATCTTGTTACACATTTCAAAGGGAAGAATAAGTAAATATATCAATGTTATGTGATAACCAAGTACTTTACCTGCTGGATATTGCAGAGGTTGATGATTAATATTATGTTGATAGCATAGCCAGTGTCATAAGATTCTAAGTACGTTCATTTTAATGAGCATTATTTTTA
>CM032666.1:49229173-49253352 GCA_019095985.1 Streblospio benedicti | reverse complement strand
ATATTAATTACATTTACAGTATTTGTAATAATACAGAAAACCACGTTTACCACACCGGGACAGAAGCAGTTCATCAACATATATGAGCCGTGTAAAATTCCATATTATGTGATTTACCGCTGCCTGTAAGCAGTTTTATGGATAGCTGTTTATCTTGTTACACATTTCAAAGGGAAGAATAAGTAAATATATCAATGTTATGTGATAACCAAGTACTTTACCTGCTGGATATTGCAGAGGTTGATGATTAATATTATGTTGATAGCATAGCCAGTGTCATAAGATTCTAAGTACGTTCATTTTAATGAGCATTATTTTTATTTCTAAATAATCGACAGGGTTACACGAACACCAACATTGACAAACCTAATAAGCTCATTATGAGCTGGGACATTATGGTTTAAAGCAGTCTTGATTCATAAATTGCAAACAAAAATAGCCAGAAAGAACAAATTATTTCCCCTTTGAGCCAGCTTAATAATAGCAGCATACATGTCTTTGTCAATTTGCAATGGATGAATCAATCAAGTGAGTTATAGCAAAATGTATAGCCATGGGGGATGGTACCATTTCTTACACTTACTACTAGTTACTTCAAAATGTGTTCCCCTTCCCCACACATAATTGGGGGGGGGGGGGGGTAACAAGATAAAAAGAAGAAAATTGAATACTTACAATATTGTTAAAACAAAGCAACATGTAAATGTAGCGTTTGCATTTTCTTTAAACAGTGTCAGGAAAAGGCAGATAGACGTAGGAAATGAAATTATTCTACCATGACCATCAAACATCGACAGGATTTTCTTTCTTAAGAATTGGCTGGTTTGAAATGATATCTGCCCATTGAGCGTACTTATCTGCCTGTGAGCAGACGTCATCAATACCGTGTTCCGCTCAATGGCATACCATATTATAGGATATACTTAGCATCTATAAAAGCATCTTATGAAAAACCATTAGTTTGCCATTTACTCACTAGGAATCCCCTGAGTAAAGACCAAGAAATTGTCAAAATTCACTGGTAGGTGGAATATTTAGCAGTCGTGCTCAAAGTGCAAATACGTCAGAATACATGTGCGCTAAAACACAGAGCGTTAGTCTAGTGTGCCTAGTAATGCATAATGAGTCATGTTAATCATCATTATAGACCCTGTCTAAAAATTATGCAATTGGTCATATGTTTAAGCTCGACACTCACACTTAACATCTCTATTCTAATAATGACATTTCGTTGATTTAAGTAACTAAACCCATTAGACAAGACGTCAATTTTGCATGTATGCAGAGGGGAAAACATTTTCCAACATGAAAATCACACATGCGCTGCATTGACATTAATCACAATTTTCAAGCTATGCAGTGGCAGACTCAGGATCTCCAGGAAGCATTACCGGCGTTTCGAGATGCATGTGCAACTCGCGACTCAGCAGGTTCAGAACCAGGTCAAAATTAAGAATGATTTGGCATGAAAGGATCTGAATCTGCAAATTTGATGTTCAAGAATGTAAGTGTTCATGTGTATGCTTTTGAAACCTGGTGTCGAATGAGATTAACACTATTTACAATTAGAACTATAGCTAAGTCCAAAGTATTCATTGGTGTGAATATGTTTATGTTTTTCACAGCGTCTTACAGTAGTTTTAGTTGTAGACTTATACAAATTCATTTTTGGGCTTGTGGCTGGGGATGGCTTTACCATATATGCATTTAGTGGGCCCTATATGTACTAGTTTCAAAAATTGGTTAACTATGTTGGGTTAAAATTTAACAGCCATCAGCGTTACAACTATTGTATATTAACATTTTAGAATAACCGCAACCTAATGACTTTCTACTTATTTTTGCTGAATTTGTATTAATAGTGAGTTCCGCGAGCAATACTGTGTTATCGTTCTGACCCACATGCCTAGAATGCAGTGTAATTGTAATTCTCGGTGCGATCCGTGGAGTTGAGTTTGTACATGGACGTTGTTAGATAAGTGACCATGAACCATGCACTAAACTGATATCACCAAATGGACGGGATAAATTCAATAAATTGGCCACAGAGGAGAATTTATATCAACCAGTGAAAGCCATCAACAGCTATCTAAATCATGATGTCTCCCTAATTTGAGGACAAACTTACTCATTATGAAATATAATAATACTTTAATTAGAAATGTAGGACCCGGGAGTGCACAGATATTATGATATAGCATTTAGATAAGTTATAAACATAAACAGCAATATGCAATCTAACTTGAAGTGCATAAGTGCGACAATTCATTAACAGGCATCCACTTTATGACCATTAAAATTTACCTCTTCTGGCAGTCCTGCTTTCAGCTTACAACCATCAACATCAAGTTGTGTGAAAATGGAAACAAAAAGTAAAGAGGATGTGAACGAACATGGAAAAGGTTATTATCATCTTTTATTTCTATGAGCAATATAAGCAGCGGCTTTATTAATAGATAAGATATTGTTTACCAACATAATTTTAAAATGGTTTAAATGGTTTTTCTTTGATAACGTGTATTTTTGCATGTCTTGTTAACAATAAGCAAATGATGGAAGCTAACTTGTAAGCACACGACTTGATTTGTGATCAACTCTCATGCGTCACAAGATCTTCTTAGACTGTAAAATATAACCAGCCGTAGATTGTTACTGTCATAATTTACGTTAGCTAAAATAGTTATGAGACCCTTTGAAATACTCACTGGCTGCTGTAAAATATGACCACCGTAAATTGTAACCGATCACACGATGCACTAATTGAATGACTACAATCTGCGTTCTAGCTCCCAAACCCGTTTCTCATCATCATAGGCGTATTATATATCTAGATAGCTTTCAAATGACACCCCGATGGTTTTTCGATAGCTCTATCACCATCCTAGCCTGACCCACGCCCCGTCAAAGTTGAACCTAGGGTGGGCTCACTGGCCAAGCCGACAATGGACAGGAACAGCGGAGACTCATTCTTGGTGTCTTATCATTGTATTTAGAGGTATGATACGTGAAAAAGTCATCTTCTTCAAGTTCTCTCTATTAGTGATAGCCCCATTACCATACGCCAGAGAATGAGATTCCTGAGCGTGATTACAATTTAAGGTGGTCAAATGGTCAAATTTTGCGGCAGCTAAACCATTGTTGGATGCCGTAAATTATAACCGGTCACAATTTATCGTTATCTCGTGGTGACGTTAGATGTTAGGAAACTGTGGTACGCGTGCGGGAGGTGCAGTGCCCCAGCATTCCGGATCAGGTCCGGGTCGATGGTTCGTATGTTGACTGCCTCTCTTTGACTTTTCTGTGTCAAAAGCTTGCTCTAGTGGTGTTCTCGGTAGTCTGATGCTGGTGAAATTAATGAACATGAGATGAAGTGCTACTGTTTGCTGTGATTGATAAATCTTGTTGGCCCAATGCATGTTTCATGGTAAGGACACCACCAAGTATATCGTCCACAGAATAGGCTGACTCGGGAAAGAGGAACTTGGTCCGTTTTCAATACGTATGAAGTTTGTTTCAAATGCATAGTGTGTCATGTGTACGGCAACCTGTTGATCTATGACGTCGTCATGAGATTGCTGTGATGAATGAGAGCTGTTGAAAAGGCCCTGGTGCGTGCTTGACTATATACACACCTTCTAATTAGGCGAAAGAAGTGTGATTTTTTGTTCATATGTTGCGCGCTAGTGAGCTTTGGGTACTTGTGTGTGTGTGTTGGGGGAGGGGCGGGGCCTACGTATGGACGAATCTCTTCCTATAAGCTGGACCCTGTACTCCCGCTAGTGCCGTGGCTGACGTCGTGTCGCCTGGCGCTCGCAGTGGTCGGCTTCGTGGGCTTCGTGAACCTGTACGCTCTGAGAGTGAACATGAGCGTAGCCCTCGTGTGCATGGTCAACTACACGGCCGTCACGGGCGACGAACCCGGAGCTGGCGCCTTTAAGAACGTCACGGGGACCTACGTGATGACGAGTGTTGATGCAGCTGAAACAGACGATACGTGCTCAGTGAAGGCTTGGAACTCTACTATCAACGCTAAGGTCAGTCACATTTTCATTATTTCTGGGTCCCATTTTATATGTTGGCAGAATAATCTATATGTTTAGCTTGGTTAATAGTTTTTCGAAGATAAACATTTGCAATAATACCAACTTATGATAGTGACAAACATGGCAGCGTGACATTTTATAGAATCTAATTTTTCTTTAATGAAAGGGAAATCTAGTTTGTTTTAATAATCTAATAAACTCAATTTTAAATCTGCAATATTGAAAAACCTTTCTGTTGAAAATGCCAAACATTCCTGAAATTGGCTGTTTTCAACGAAACATCTAATTTAAGATTGATTTCCTTGCGTGAAATTAGAATGAAAATGTAGGTTTTGTCATTCAATCACTCACTCTCCGCAACAATTGTGCCAACCATCTACAATTGTGTTATAACAAACATTTTAAGTAATATCAACCAACACACCGTTATTCAAACAATACGAGCATTTTTAGCATGTTCACCATTCCACACATTCTGTCAGGAAGGGGAGTTCGCGTGGGACAAGTCCACCCAGGGCTCGGTCCTGGGCGCCTTCTACTGGGGCTACATCCTCACGCAGATCCCGGGTGGCTGGCTGGCCGCGCGCTTTGGCGGAAAGGCCGTGTTTGGATGGTGGGCCACGTCTTAATTGTCATTGACATCTGGAAAATATACTACACAATTGTCTGGTAGACTAGATCAAGCAGACGCATAAGTCTGGTATAACTAAAGACTGATGACGCACGCGTTTAAAAGATATTTAGAAGTTAGTTGTTATTAGTATATCTAGATAAATAATATTCATTTGAAAACCAAATGAACAAAATATAAATGCAAGGAATTCCGGCAAGAATTATTCTACGCAGTAATGTAATCTTAATTTCATTTTGCGTGCTATAATTCTTATGAGGATGATTGTAAAACTTATTAGAACACTATACAAAAATACAAAAAAGAACAAGACACACACAGACACACACAGACACAGACACAGGCACAGACACCGACACCGACACCGACACCGACACCGACACACACACAGACACACACACAGACACACACACAGACACACACACAGACACAGACACACACACACACACACACACACACACACACACACACACACACACACACACACACACACACACACACACACACACACACACACACACACACACACACACACACACACACACACACACACACACACACACACACACACACACATTATCTTTCTTTGTCAGGTTCATGCTGCTGGACGCCGCCGCCACGCTGCTGTTGCCGCTGGCGGCGCGACATGGTGGCGCCGTCCCCGTCATCGTCCTCAGGTTCCTCACTGGCGTCGGCCAGGTGAGACTCATGTGGAGGAGGAGGCGGGGGGGGGGCGTGATCTCAGAGTCCTTGATGTGTATTCTTGATAAAGGTGTGACTCAGAAGTACAGAGACCTACAGTATTGCTTTCTTGGTGTTTGATTCGTGTATGGGCGACGACGCTCCAGTGATCACCGCAACGTGATTTGAATATGTCAATTTACATATTCATTGGCGACCTAATTGAATTCCACACTATAGACAAACGTTATAAGTGGCCTCTCTAGCTGATAATGACAAATTAACTGAGACAGTCTGTAAAAGTTTGAAAAGCACATACATGTGTTTGCCACAGGGCGTTGTGTGGCCCGCCATGAACCAGGTGTGGGCGTACTGGGCCCCGCCGCTAGAGAGGAGCAAACTGGCCGGGATCACATTTGCAGGTAGCTACTGTGACTTTGATAGATATGCCTTATGGTGAACATATGCAACCATTATGAGAGAAAATGATGGAACATGTTGTATTTGGTATGAACTGTGGTAACATTTCAGGCTCACAGATTGGTAACGTGATCACTCTGCCGGTGTCTGCTCTGCTGTGTGAGTACGGCTTTGACGGGGGCTGGCCGTCCGTCTTCTATGTTTTGGGTAGGTTGATATTTGAAAGTGAGGTGAAACCACATAATGACACATTGGCGTGCTCATTTTGCCGTTAACATGTAGGTGGTTTATCGCAAACTTGTGGGCTGTAATGTGAGGCTATTTAGTCATAGTTATGAAATATTATGATCACCATTCTAAATGACACTGAGTTACAAAACTTCGTCTGTTGATCATTTTAGGGTCTTTTGGTGTGCTTTGGTTTATTGCGTGGATGCTAATTGCGTACGACACACCTGAACAGCATCCACGCATCACCCTTGCAGAGAAGAAGTATATTCAGACAAGCTTGAAGGGTCAGCTAAACAGGAATGCAGACAGCAAGGTAGTCACTTACGTACAAAATGTTAAGATGAATGTCTTCGAAAAATGCATAAACAAGTTTATAAATAGTCATATCTGCTTTACCGGTTTAGATTAGACGGCGCGGCAAACTTTCCCGTGTAAACTTGATAATTATGATTTATTACTGAATGAAAATAGACAGAAAAGTGCATAAGAATGGGCAACATGTATAGATGTATTCAAGTCGTAGCAATTGCAAAGAAAATAGGAAGCGTTGACATTGGCGCAGCTCTATTTTTAGAAAGGTTGGCTGTTGAACAAGACAGTCCTGTTGTGAGAATTAATGTCTTCTTTCCTGAAATAAGAAAGCCGCGTTGTTTTCACTCATCTAGATGGCGGTGCCGTGGCTGGAGTTCGCAAAGTCCGGGCCTGTCTGGGCAGCGATCACGTGTCACACTTGTGCTAATTTTGGGACCTACGTGTTTCTGACCAACATGCCCACTTACATGAAAGAGGTCTTAAAATTTGAGATAAAGACGGTAAGTTTATTGGAAACTTACATAGAAAATTGCGTCTTCTTCATGAAATCCCATATTGTTTGTTGTTGTTATTTTGGGTGTATATCGTGCAATCCAAAGATATTGGTAATCAGCATTCCATGCATAGGTACATGAAATTCATTGAAAGTTAGTAGGCTTACAACTGTAAGCCCATCCAAAAATACATAATAACGCCTTCAAAAGACTTGATTAGCACGCGTACCATGGTACAATACTGTCAGTCTATAAATGAATAATAACTCACGTGGGAAGTTTAGGTAGTGTGACAATTATTAAGCACAGTTTATGTAGGATATCTGTAACTACGTATAACCATGCCGTGAGACACACATTTCGTGTCATGAATACGCCTAGAAAAATTTCAATTAGTATAAGAATCGGAAGATACAGCGCCTTATCCTCGCCTTCTTGTCTCCATAAGAACGGCGTGCTGTCGGCCATACCGTACGTGGCCATGTGGGGCATGATCGTGGCGTCCGCCGCCATGGCTGACCGCGTGCGCGCCTCGCGACTGCTGAGCGTCACCAACCTGCGCAAAGTGGGGAATTCCCTCGGTGAGTTGCGCATGCGTAGCAGACGTATACTCGGTCTACTATTTTATCTTAAAAAGCACGATTGCCGTTTGGTGTTCGTTGATAGCATGTGTTACGATGGTTGAGAATACGATGTTCTAGCGTGTTGTGTAGGAGTAGACCTATCACAAATAGTATGTTTTCAGTTACAAGTAGGCCTACACACGTGTTTGAATGCTATGCCATTCAGTCATACAGCATGTATAGAAACGCAATAGTAGGCCTACTTCGCACAACGTCCTATATGGTTGCACTGCCGTGTTGATGTCCCTTTCTCCCCAACGTTATTGACCTGTTCTATACAACTAGCTCTCCGCGAAGAATACTGCTGTTGACGTTAGCATCCATACAATAAACATGAATAACTGTATTTATTCTTTCCCAAGTTTGTTTGTGAATTCAATTCTACTCTCACTGTTCTGCCAGTACAGTGAGAGTAGAATTGAAAATAAACTGATATATGTATAAGGTTGACAATCAAATCTAAACATAAAATGCTGCCGTGCCAATGCTACTAACCCGCACAATAACCGGCTACTGATTGAATAAAGTCCTTGCTGTACGTACACACTCTCCTCGCCGCCAGGCCTGCTTGTTCCGGGCGTGCTCTTCGTGTGCCTGGGCGCCGTCGACTGCCGCCAGTGGGCGCTGGCCGTCACCTTGCTGTCCGTAGGCATCGCCTTCATCGGCTGGCAGTACGGCTCGGGCTTCGTGGTGAACTTCATGGACATCGCGCCGCGCTACTCCGCCATCATCTTCGGCATCTCCAACACGGTGGCTACGCTGCCCGGCTTCCTGGCCCCCGCCGCCGTGGCAAGCCTCACGCCGAACGTATGTGCAGGGCGGGGTGTGGCTGTCCCCTTGCTGTGTGGGGTGTGTGGTATGGAGTGGATTTTTCCGTTCTTAAACACGTACATATAATCAGCAATGTTATGGCATATAGTGGATGTGTTGGGCTCTTATTTAAAAAATATAGTTAATATTACCTACACGGACTTTTCAAAATTTTTAGACGAAGAAATTTGCTGGGGGAAACGAAGGGAAATCGGGAAAAATCAAACAATGAGTGAGGCTCGGCGAGGTATAAAATGTGTTGTCGTGCGCGAGTGGATAGAATGTTGGACTCGTGACCAAAAGATTGTGGGTTGGATTGCCGGTCGGGTTTGGTGGTGTGTGTGTTGAGCAGACTCATGTCTGAAACAGTTGCACATTGCTCCGCAGTACTTACATGTTAATTACGTAAACGTCTTTTGGTTAGAAGATCGTGTGGATGATTGATGTACGAAGAATGTGCTGCGGATGCAAGTATGTGAGAAATGGTCAAATATCTGCAAGTGTTTGTTTTCATAAGAGTAAAGTGAAAGCAAGTATTGAATTACGATCATAAACCACCACATTGATATTCGCTTTTAGAATAGCTTTCTTAAAACAATTTATCTCTCATGACAGAATGAGCCTCTTCACCAACAGCTACTAGTTGAACACCATCAGGTTCGATATGGAGTAGCCTGCCGTACACGTACATCTCTCTTTGTTGCTTCTTTTAACCCATCCGTTCCTCCTCCCACCAGCGGACCCGTGAGGAGTGGCAGACAGTGTTCTACATCGCATTCGCCATCTACGCTGTCGGCGCCGCCATCTACCTGGCTCTCGGCTCGGGCGACGTGCAACCTTGGGCGCGGGCCGACGCCGAGACACGCTCCAACCCAGGTAACAAGGGTGATGTCAGTGGCGAGTGGGGAAGGGGCAAGTATTGCACCTGATTGAAAACGCGTGTAGTTTTACAGTTTACGTCCCATAGGGCCCAAGGAAATTTCCATTTATGAATACACATTGGTTCAAATAATTTCGTTTATAGAGTGGTATTAGAAATGGCGAAAACGAGTCTTGACGAGTACGTGTGATCGATTCGCAATTATGCTATCAATTCATAGTTTAACTCACAGCAACACCGCCTATCTTCAACAAGAAGGTTGCATTGTCTCAGCTGTTATAGTTGCACGTGTGCATGGTTCCAGAATGTTTTAATGAACCACCCACAGGAAATTCACGTTTGCACGTCACCATTCTGTCATACAGGCTTTCTAATACTGGTCTACAGTATATACCTATATCACCGACGTGCCCCCCCCCGTTCTTTGCAGCGGTAATCGGGCGTCATCGTATTAATTACAATTACTTACTTGCTTGAAGCTGAATGGGGTGATTGAATGGATGCGTATCAAAATCATACAATAGGCATACAATTACTCATAATCTGTCAATGGACTAATTGAGTTCGTATTGAGTTCTTTTGTATGATGGTCAAACCTTGATTTATTAGGCTTATAATGCAATACACGAGGCCACCTTTGTATGGCTGGGTTTTAATTGGATTCAATCAGATGCCATTATCATTTATAGTCTATTACTGTATCAATTACGTTTCATAGTGCTGGAAGCTATATGTCTGCGGAATATGCGTTACTGCGGGAAAACCTTTACTGGTCTATGATATAGTAGGCCTTCTATAGTCAACCTGTAGGCCTTCCGCTATATAGCCAATGCTTTATAGCAATTTGTAATGTATCTCATATGTATTTTACATGCATTGTGAACGTATGTCTATGTGTGTGTATGAACTTATGTATTTATATTTCCAGACGATAACGGAATGACCGTCAACGTCAATATGAATGACGTCAGAGATTCCACAAAATGATGCCGTAGACTCACTATGACGCTTACTGCTCCTCTTCGTAGAAGTGAAGTGTATGCAGTGTGGAGCTTACCATGAAGACCCAACAAAGCTACAACACTTTTAGTTTTATATAATACACAATGGAAATTATGAAACTTGTTAGAAGTAAATTGTATCCAATGCTTTCACGCCGGTTATTTTTACTTCGCTGTCTCCACAAACACTGGCACTAGACCAGATTTTGTCAGACTCTGAGTGTCACTCTAGAATATTGCTGAACAAAAAAAACAACGATAACAATACCTACATATACTGAAATACTGAATGTGTCTCTTTTCGGTGAGTATGGAATACTAAAGCTAATACCAAATAGTTCCAGTAAGAATAGCAAAATTCAAGCATCAACTCTCTTTGTTCACCACAAATTGCGCTAATTGCCATGGGAATCAATAAGTCCTCCTGGCAAGTGCGTAAAGCGCTCTGACCACTCCTCCACAATCTGGGCTGAATCCCTGGTCAGCAGAGACAACGAGCTAATGCGCTTGTAATAGACCTCGACGAATGACTGTGGCCAGTGATATGACAACATCCATATTTCAGTTGTGATATGTATGTGCAGCAAATTGTTTTAGTAGTGCTGTTGAGCTTAGACCCTATATCTTACGGTTGTTGTTGTTGGTGGTGTTCGTTCCAGTATATCTTAATTGTCCTAATAACTCAACGTTGTTCTAGCGACGCTGTGTTCTTTGATTACCTTTGATCTAGTTGTTGTTGTTGTTGTTGTTGTTGTTGTTGTTGTTGTTGTTGTTGTTGTTGTTGATGTTGTTGTTGTTGCTACTGCTGCTGCTGCTGTTGTTGTTGCTGCTGCTGCTGCTGTTGCTCCTGCTGTTGCTGCTGCTGCTGCTGCTGCTGCTGCGCCTGCTCTTGCTCCTGCTGCTCCTACTGTTTCAGAAATCAGCAATACATTCTCCAGCACCATCTATATTCCTTTTATCAATTCTACGAAAATTAGTATTAGTATTTTTACATTGCAATAGTTTATAGTTTTATTTACTGTATAGCAGCATATAGCCGTACATCAATTGTGTATATAGCTTAGTTTGGTGCTCTATTTAGCATAACAAAGTTGTACATATGTGCTTGTAATTCTACTTGTGTGCTAAAGTTGTAGTATGATAAATGCCACATCATTTTTTTCCTTATTAATAATATGTTTTTGAATTAACAAGTGTTGTGGTCATGCTCATCTACAATGTGGTTCCGTATTTGTATATTGTTCAAGTGGCGTTTGTTTAGATCTAAAAAGGAAAACAAATTGATTAACTTTAGAAAAAAATATTTGGCCTGGATTCTGACGGAAGGTGCCGAGTGAAGGTTTAATGATCTCCCCTGCACCATGTTGTTTATTTTCAAAGTTCAGAGCAGTTCCAGGTTGACGAATGCTACAAACGACAAAAGTATGCGTCACGTATTTTTGTACGGCGGTAGAAATCTGCACTAACAGACCATTCGCCCATCACCGCTATAAACAGATGTTGATGCTAAATGTGTTTTTGCCACGCTGATTGAAGCCTTCATCTCACAAGAATCGTTCTGCCATTGATGTCACAATAGAAAACGTCATATTGGTGATGACGTCCACTGTTGTTGCTTTCACCCTACCAATCTTTAAGGCGTGTATTTCACAGCAATGATTGTTATACAAGCTGCAAAGGATTTGCACAACACCATAATGCAAATCGATGACGATAATGAAATCTGAAGCATTATATGTAAATACAAACCATCACTCAAATCCCTTTCCCAATCTGAGCCCGGAGATCAACCCACATGATAATTTTACAAGACCCACTCTGCGTCAAATTCTAATTTAGATTAGTCGTCCTCATTATCTGAACCCAATATACTTATAGGTCGCTTTAAGCTGGTGCTAATCAAAATAAGTCTCAATAGGAACCCTCAACATAACACAAACCAATCTGCTGTATTCTCCGTTGTATATGTAATGTATATCATCTCATGAGCCTCCCTGTGGTACAGATCTTGTACATTCAGATTAACAAGTGAGGAAAGGCGGTGCTCAAAATAGATCGAGGTGGACACGGCCATGTAATTTCATGTTGCGGCATACGATGTTAAGCTATTTTAAGAGTAGTCACGTTGTTCACGTGCAACTGGGATGATATCCCAATCTCATCCACGTGCCACAGAGGTTAGGGCGTGGTGAGCGCATTGCGTGTTATCACCCGCAAACCTACTTTCATAATTGAACTTAAGTGAAAAGTGAAATCACGTAGTGAACCAAATGAAAAGGTTGCATCGCCCCAAAAAGCGGTAGCGCTGTATGCTCACTGACATAATTATCATTTGTATCAGGCCAGTGTATTGCTTACGTGGCATGACTTGCCTAAATAGGTAGATAATATCATTTTCCCTGCCAGTAATAATTAATTTCCGGTCGGCCGTGTACATGTGGGCTGCATCGTCACGAACCCGAATAGAAGGACGCGAGTATGCCCGAATGAAGGTCAACGCTGAAGTGAAGGTCATTGGTTAATTGGGTGGGTGCACACAATTATTTGTAAACAATCAATAATGATGTTAATCCTGCATACAGGTCCAACACATCACATTCTTGAATGGCGATGGTCAGCAGTGTGCAGTTTACCTACACGGTTGATCACATGATTTACCCACAGTGAGATAAAAATGATATAAATTTAAATGTAATCATACAGTAAAAATCCATTAAGTTACTTGTGCCTGCAGACACTCAAATCAAATTCAGTTACATATATGCGTCCATAGAAAGGGGTTCATACATCCATCCCTCAAAAGTATCATGATAACTATGGATCAACTGCCATGGATCCTCAGGACACTGGCTCACGTCGTTACCAGGTATCTGAACGGACAAAGTGATATGACTGCCGAACCTTTGGTTGGGTAGTTGTGCGTGTCATCTAAGCATCAATACTTGAAAGGCGATACTTTTCATTTTAGAAATCTCGTTAGCCCATGGCCACTGGCAATAACATCCTGTTGTGTAATTATTAAGTCTATTGGTCTACATTCCAGCTGCTACATACGTGCATGCTTCCTTCCTAAGTCATACTTTGGACTAATTATGTTCTCTGATGCGGAGTACAACGGTATATGTGTTACTGGTGGGCTAAATCTATAGATAATTTAATGGAGAGCTCGATAAAGATTAGCGTGTATTTGCGAGTGTATTCGATTTTCTTAATTGTTGTGATCATGAATTTGAACGAATTAATTTGGTCTGCAAATTACTAATTGTTCCAGCTAAGGTACATGTACTTGATTTCCAGTCCCCTTGTAAGTTTTTGAGGGAACAACTTTGACCTATATCCAAATGTAATGTTCTTGCCATCTAGTGATATCTTGTCTAGTCAGCACCAGAATGTGAGTTTGAAAATGATGACAAATTATTTTGAAGAAATCCAGGTGCTTCCGCGTCCACTTGGTATGATTATGTGTGTTAAGTCAAGACATTTTTAACATGTAACAAGGAAAAAAATATTTTCTGTCAGTCAGTTGTTGTCACCATACCTATAAATCGATACGTTGATAACTGTAGTGTTGTGTGTACTTATATTGATAATGTAATTAAACTCAATTTTAAACACCACCATAAAAAAAATTGGTTGACAGTTTCATTCATTACGAGCAACATCAAAAGAAACTTTGAAATTAGAATGGCGAGTGACTGTTAGACCGCAAAACATAACCAGCCGCAAAACATAACCATAACCAGCGCAAAACATAACCAAATATGTTTTGCGTTAACGCAAAACGTAACCACACACCCGAAAATGAACCCGGTGACGCAAAATATAGCCACTGCCGCAAAATATAACTACAGCAAATGTATGCTATTTTTAACATACAGAAGAGAATACTTTTGTTTTACTAGCCTACGAAGGTATCAGATATTTTACTTTCCCTTCCATAGAAACTTTTAAAACAAAAGAACAATGCGCTTATATACTGCCGTTGCTGCTATACTACTTAAACGCACTCATAGCATTTTTTTCTATGCTACTGAACTGCAAGGGCTGCGACAAATGATTCCAGTGCAAGATATTGTAATTTGAGCTAACATCAAGTGTCCTAAGAAGAGTGCCTATGCTCACACACTTAGTGTACACTTCTCACTAAGTGCCACGTGTTCCCCTCCCATTTCACGCCATCACCTGCCATGGTATCTTCTTTAGTATCTACTATAAAAACAGACGGCGCCGGAGGTTGTCATACATACAGAGACATACAAAGAGTCACGCGCTACCGTAAAAGGAGTGCACTCCTTGCTATGGAGATAGGTCAAACTCAATGGCAGTGATGCCGCTTCCTTGATCATAGGAATTGTAACTGGTGGTTACAGTTGTTATATACTAGACTCAATTAGGGCGACAGATATTTCTGTGTCTCATCACATTGCAAGCCACATATGAGCACACCACGTTTGACCACAATACACCCTAAGATCGAACAAGATGTCTGCATATATAATGGCTTCACATTCTACAGATTTATTTCCAATATTTTACTCATACACAACCCACACAAATTTAGCAGTAAATTTGCATATTTGAAACCAGTTTTAGACATTATGCACTCGCGTCTACCCTCTGCTGTATGAGTTTGTGCAGGAATAAATGTCATTTATTCCTGGTATGTGCCATGTAAAGATCTGTAAAAATGAGTAGTCGACAATTTGGTGATTTCCCTCACAAACTAACCTGCTGGGTACACCTTGGTTATAATTTGCGTCAGTGGTAATATTTTGTGTCACCAGGTCCATTTTTAGAGCTGTGGTTATATTTTGCGTTGGTTATATTTTGCGGTCTAACAAGTGACCAGGGTGTGAGAGTGATTTGTAATTGAATTTCACTTCGTAATTGTTATTGCAATTGATGTGTCATCTACCATCGTAATTGTATTTCAAACAAAATAGTGCGTAATTGTTATTGCAACTGACACTGAAAAGGTAATTGATGCTGCAATTGTACAATGTAATTGTTTAGATTTTCAACTGACCCCAAATCTGGTTTACAGTTATAGTTTAGTTTTAGTAGAACTTTATTTTCTAGAATAAATATGGAATGAATATACATAATAATGTGTATTTGTTTTACGAATTGTGATGTGAAATACATTACCATTTCTTTGTACGACCCTTCTTAACATTTCAAAGAATGTGTTGAGTAGTAAATCCCTTTATTTCATTACATCTCTTTTGGAACAATGGCAAAGCTTTTCTCTGCATGTAGCGGATACAAAGCTCTCAGTGTACATAAGCGAGAACTAACCACCTTCGTCAAAAGTACTCTTCTATGATGCAGAATAAAATGTAATGGACTTCCCACACAGAAGCTTTTTATCACTTTGTTATTACAATGTATATCTACATCAGAAACGTTTTAATGGATCTGTAATTTAGTATTATGGAAATGAGGCCTATTAATGTGAAATACAGGAAGTTACTAACATCTTTAAGTTCAGCTCACGAGCAGATGAACGCTTATTATCCAATTAAGTAGTGTGTAAATTTGGACAAAAACTAGATATAATAGGCGTTGTTTAACCGTATGATGTAACCAAAGTGTTAAGAAACAGGTTAGATATATTTGGTAATAACAACACTCGACACGTGTGTTGTGGGGTTTTCATAATTTAGTATCAATAATTAGAAGGTCCATAGGACACTCATGTCAAAACACGACGGCCTGTCAGCCCCCACGCCCACCCATCCGCAAGGAATTAAACTATTGTATGTTAATTGGTTTGTCTCTTCGTTATTTTTCTATAACGTAAATTTAAGAGGGGAAAAGATGATAACCAAGTTATTCTGGCCAATTGTTACCATTTTAGGTAAGAATTTTGACTAGACATTTGCATGCTGTAACAAACACTATCAAATTTCTGTTCAGTTCAAACTGAAAGGACTGGCCGCTCCTAGACAAAACAGAATATAGAAATGAAATGCATTCCAAATAGGCTTGCACACGACGCACATTTACTATAAATCAATGCCAACAGAATTCCCCCCATCATTTTTTTTCGTCCACTATAATTGATAATTTGGCATACTTGCATATAGTAATATAGAAAGAACGACGTTGGCTACATGTCACCATTCAACTTGTGTTTTGCCAGTTGAGACATCAAAGTTCTTGTCCATATTGGGTACTTGAATTTTATATAAAAAAACAATTAAGAAAAAACGTAGACGCCCATTCAAGCTGTTTGACTCGTGCCAAATCATCAAAGCGCCAGGGGCTGAAAGCTGTGGGTATATAAACAGGACAGTCTGCGCTTGGTTATGTTCAAGCAAGATGAAGTGTGTGACGGTTGCATTGTTGGTTTGCTGCGCGGTGGCCTGCTGTCTTGCAGAGGGAGGCGGACTCAAGAAAGTGTGAGTTGTTTTTCGTTGGTTAGTTGTCTGTTAGGTGCTTGTCTTTCTAATGTGCAGTATAGACGCATTGGACGGTCTTATCAATAAAGTTATGAACCGTCGTAGATTTCGATATGTTGTCATCGGATTTGTTTCACGCTTCACCAATGGGCATATTTAGAATAAGTCAACAACACACGTTTGCATTTTGGTATATCTCCTCTACAATAATTCGTCTTTGGCAAAAATTGCTTCAAGTTTTGTCGTAAGCTATTTGTAAATATGTTTCATTGATGCCATCCGATAGTGTGTGCTACCATTTATAAATATTTATGAACGGACGATAAAATGACATTGTATTAATAAGCGTTTTAACCTGCAGTCTGGGTGGATATGCTGCGCCGTACAGCAATGCTTTGCGTCAAGTGGCAGTGAACCAACTTGCTGAAGAATCTGGAGCCTCCAGTGGTACTGCAGCAGAAGACGGTGTACCAGGTGCCGGTTACTACTTTGGTTACTACCCTGGATACTACTACGACTTCCCAGCATACTACCATGCTGGTCCACACTTCGCCCCTCCATATGGGCCTTACTACGGGCCTTACTTCGGATATCATGGATAATTGGTAAGCCAACCTATGCGAGAACCTACGACGATAATGTTTGTTGAATTAATTATGTAATGGTGTGTTTAGTGGTTACATGCTGATGAATAGATGGTTCATGAAGATTTTTTTTTAAATTTCTAGTGATTATACTGATTTTCTGATCCATACATCTCGGTGGTGGGTTAAATTGTGATTAACACTGAAATAGCACAGTTTACTTTTACAGAAATGCTTATTGTATCTCGTTTTAAACACTCACAGGTTGCGTGTTTTACAGTTTCAGGAGAGACGCGTGCGTTATGGCGATGAATAGAAGTGAATAAGACGTAGAACATGATGCCATTGTCGTATCACAGATGAAATGAAAATATGGAAATTTAGATGAATAAAGATTCATGAATTAAAGTTAAACGTCATTATTTTTACATTTACATATGTATTTCTTAGTTGGTTGTTATCTAGTATGTTTTATATGAGGGGACTTCCATTGCTCTCCTCACTTAACAGTTTGGGTATCTATATGTGATAAACTACCACACATGCAAAAACCACCACACACATTACCAATATCTAGTTGTATGCGCGGATACGAAGCTTTATCGTTATGCAAGTAATTGTGTTGGATATATGTCAATGCGCAAAAAATGATGCGCAAAGGAGGACAGCTAATATTTCTCTGAATTGTCACATTTTCTACCAGTGAATATTACAGCATACGTCTTTTAATAACTATGAAACACGAAGCACAGTTTACAGAAAAGCCGTTGTACCCCCGGGTTGTACCACTTCCTCCGTCAAAGGATTTAGCTATTCGCGAGAATTATCAAAATATCATTGGAAATCAGTCGTGTGCATTATGTATGTGGTCATGACGGTCCCGTTCACACGGGCATCACCACGAACAGCTATAGACCCTTTTGCAACCGTATCAAGCTTACCACAGCAGAAATATCGTGATTGTTTGGAATATCTGTTAATACGCCAACATATAATAAACACACAATATAATTACCGCAGAATGTTGAGCATCACTCACCAATCACTATGTTTGTCATATATCAATTTGTTTTACTCAGTCCAACGTATAGGACATGGAGCAAGCTTTAAAATTATAATAGAAATCTATTCATGGACTAAATATTAAAAAGGAAATAGGTAGAAACCGCTGGCAGGCTTAAAATAATGAGAACTTTTGAAAAGGCAAGTAGTACAAGTGGCGCCTCTGTCGAACTCTTGAGTAGGCACACCAACAGCTACCATGGATGGTTCGCATGTATAGTTTGTATTGATGTTGCACAGACCATTATGACAATGACTTTTATGGATTTCCCTTTTCTTAAAATATTGTAGCTGTGTTGACAATGATTTTCATTTGAATCTTGCAATATGGCACTAATATCCTTATATCCGTGATGTAGGCTACATATGTGATGTTTCAATAATTTATGACTAATTAGATGGTGTAACTATAGAAATTTACGAAATCCCAGTCTGCTACGAGGATCTCAAAAGGGACGTGGTTATCAAATTGAAATTTAAATAAACTTAATAACGCAAAGATTGAATATGGTGGCAGCTATGCATGTAGATTCTTAATATAGGACTATACATTTTGGACCCGTCATTTTCAAAACATCTTTCTGCGCATGTCAAGGTCACTCAGCATGACTTCCTATGCCGAAAATCGGGTCGTTCACGTGGGAGAGATAAAGGCCCCCTCATCCCTGTTCATGGTCTGCAGCTGCTTCTGTGCTCGTATCTTCAGTGCCTCCTTGATGGTTCTTGTTCTCTTGCATCTTTCCAACGTGTACGACCCGATTTTTGCATTGGAAGTCATGTTGACTGACCTTGACATGCGCAGAGAGATGTTTTGAAAATGGCAACAGCAGTTGTCGAAATTGTCGACAGTAAGATCATATGCATTTTGTGCTGTGAAAATATGAACTGACTATGTCACTATATGCATGTCAACACGATAAACACATTCAAGGATGCAAACTGGTATATTCCTCTTTTCACTGTCCCCGACAACATCGAAGTTCAATCACATTTTATGACTTACTACATCGTACATATTATTCGTGACAGCCAAGTGCCATTGTGTTTTGATGACTATATCGATTGTTTGTAATATGATTTCAAACTTCAATTTATGTTGTGCATTGTGTATGTCATTGCCCTAGGCAATGTATATACTTTGCGTTTATATATTCAAACACATTATTGCCCATGTATGTTGAAGTTTATTCGTCTATCAAAAAACGGCAATAAGTAATCTATGTGCAAAGACTTTAGAAAGACCTCGAATCCCATGTATTACGAGCGTTTGTCCATATGATTATACTTGGTCTGATTTTCAACAATTTTGAGCACTTACTATTTGCGATACGATTTGAGATGAGATGTACATGTGACGAAAGATTCTGGCTCGAATAATTCGTGGGTAACCCAACGCGTGTATTTCTTTTTTCTTTTTATTTTGTTCGTTTTTCTTATTATATATCTTGAATTAACATTATCAAGTGCTTCCCAAATCACTGTACACTCATACATTCCTGATACGTTGCACATTGACACATACACGCACGCGCGCGCAAGCTAGCTAGCTAGCGCAAGCACGCACGCATGCACACACATATACACCTACACGCGCGCGCGCACACACGCATGCACGCACACACACACACACACACACACACACACACACACACACACACACACACACACACACACACACACACACACACACACACACACACACACACACACACACACACACACACACACACACACACACACACACACACACACACACACACACACACACACACACACACACACACACACACACACACACACCATGCCCATTGCATTTGATGAGCGGTTCAAAGATCAACGTCCACTGACCCATATGCAAGGCAATTACATAATTTTTAAGGATCAGCGGAGGCGTATGGAACAATAGCCAAAGTTCACCCTTAACACCTTCACCTACAACACCTCAACATGTTCTTACTGTGAGACATCTGTACCCGTGCGCCATAGCCAACATTGTGTGCGTGAGGCTATGAGTTGGCGCAAATTGGAAAGCCAATGGACCAGCAATTTCGCACGTGACCAGAACTTCACCATCCTCATCAATTTTGGGGCCGCTGTTCAATCACATGTTATTGTGTAGACATTGTAATAGTACCTATGGACAGCTATTCCTGTTAACTGACCGTGCAACTTGGCTGCATTTATGCATGTTAGACTAGCTTGTTCCTTAATGTGTTTGCAAAGGTCTGCGATTGTGATTTTGTACTTATATGTTAAAAACGAGGACGGAGAGGAAACGGCAACCAAAACGTATGAGATTCATGAGAGTCGTGTCCAATGTAACGTAAGCACATCACATCTTGTCTCCGTGTATAAAACCAAGCCACAGTTTTACTGTTTGTCTATTAGTCAAATTGTCATACTCTAAAACATTTGCAATAACACCGCCTTTATTAACTTTCAGTTCTTGTGAGCATCTAATGAGTTTGAAATGCCATGTAGACCTTTATAGCCGTTTAAAAACCCACATATTTTATGACTCGAGTTTTACTTGACAGTGAACATACACAGAGGAAGCAGTTGGGTCTTTTATTTGAACTTTGATGGGGCATGCAACGCGAGCATTTGTAATCGAATAGCATATCTATAACATCTGAAAAGTGATATCATCATGTGACAGATATTTATAAGGGAATTGACATTCTGGGTGCTCAACGTCCGATATTTTACCAAATTTGCTTCATGAGGAATGACGAGCATTTTTAGCCTAGACCGTGTACATGTATATGGAAATAAATCATGGTCCCAAACAGACTTCATCAGCAAATGACTCATGAGAAAGATGCCAGGGAAACACCACAACCACCTTTACCCACATGGTATCAAAACAGGCATGCTCACACATTACACACATATACAGTACATATTATGTCCTCCCAAAGATTACACTCAATCCCAAGTTGTCCGTGGGTATATCACGCAACAAATCTATTTTAAGTCCAAAGCTAAACATTTTCAATAGTTGCATTTGACAATTTGGATGGACTATTTTCGGAAGTAACTTTATATAGGCTTTCGTCTGAGCATAGATTTACCAAAGCATACCATTGTTTCACTATCATTGCCTTGGCAGTGTGTCTAAATGATTGACACGTGCATATGTATAAAATGCATTTCCCACTGTAACTGAAGTTCTTCAGTATGTCAAATATCACCCCAGTGAGTGACCACGCATCTCCATTTGTATCGTAATCACCACTGTACTGTTCCAAAGTACTATGTACTAAAAGTGGAACGTGGCAAACAATAAACATTATGCATAAAGCAGGCATGGTTCTTGATATCAGTTGCGACACCGTGTTTGAGTGTATTCTCGTTTGTTTGCGTTCATATGGCTGTCCGTTGGCCTGCTTTTCTCTATTTCTGGCCATTTTGAGAGAAATACACTGTTGAAAGGACCGTTTTAGTTGGGTCATGGTTACATGCTTACGTTTCTTGATGCACATAACCAAAATAGAGAAGAATATCACCAGAGGTACCAATGTTGACAACAACTGATCCATTTTCGACCAGAAAAATCCTGTGTCTTCTGCACCGGCTACCAATTGTCCTTGTAACGTCCGAGTTTGAAAGGAGCAGAATTCTCTTACAAATTGTGTACATCCATAATTTATTTCAACACGGTTGATTCCAAATGTCCAAAAGTAATGGCAATTTGCACATATCAGCAGGGCCGATATGAACGCAACAGTGTCCAAAATTCTCCTTGATGTAATATTTTGAATTTTTATTGGCCTGTAGAGCAACACTATACACTCAATGGTAAAGGATACCAGAATCCACACGTTATGGTGTAACATTAAACTCTGGCCGAAGTTGTACAACTTGCAAGTAGTGTCCGAGTGTACTGTTGCCTCGTGTACTATATTAGTGAGCGACACTTGATGAATCCACTCATTTCCAGCCTCAATGAACAACATAACACTATCCAGAACTGCAACCAGACACAGGTATCCACAAAGTGGAAAGGCCGTCTTGACGAGGGTTCTCATACACACAAAGACCACCACGTTTCCTATGACGCCGATCAATATCAACACGGGCGGGAAGAGCTTCCTGACGACGAGTTCCACTTGACTGGCGATGCTCTCAGCGTACTCGTACGTGTCATTAGTGTCCATGAAGTCGCTGAGGTTGATCTGCTGCATGAAGTCACACAGTTCCATCTTGCTGTCTTATTGTGGTGGCCGTTGAAGCACTATCCTGAAACAAGAAAAGAAATCCTTGAAAGGAGGTTACTTGTACGTTTCAAGTTTTACATTATCTAAAGCAAATTCAAAAGTGCTCCTTTCTCATAGCCATTCCTCAGAACCAGACGTTTCCTATGTTCCATCAATCTTCATCTGATCTTCAGTTCGCGCGACCGTTAAAATCACGTGATACAAGTTGGAGAAGGTTCGTGGGGGTCTCCTTGCCTGCATCGGGCTTATATTAACGTCTGGTCTTTTACGGTGGATGTGAATTACCTCCCGCACCTTCCCTCTGAGGCTCGCCGGCTCTTTTCCCATGATATTCACCACCTCGAGTGTATATGGCGATCATTCACCAACTTGCATCATGTGACCTACGCGGTACAACGGTCGACGATATAAGGACATCAGCGAAACGTTTGCAAACCCTTTTAAAATAAAATGGTTCGGACTGGGAATGAAAGAATATGATAACGCAATTAAATATCACGCTTTTACTACAGCACTATGACATTGTGTGATATATACATCATGTACACGCCTGCCTGTCTATAAAATGAAGGCAGTTCAATGAGTTCATCAATATACGCAGTGCATGATCGACAAATAAGGACCTATAACACTGAGTTCAATAACACTGAGTAACCTTTCTCTACGCCAGAGTGAATTAGAGATGTCATAGCTGTTATTGCAAATAGTGTTTCATGGTAATATGCCTCGCAGCTCAGTTATGAATGATTTAGTGTATCGCACACGACCTGGGCGGGGTGGTTACTTCTTTGGAATGAATACGAATTGGTCTCATATTCAGCCAAATGTGTTTCCACACTAGCAAATTGAGTATACATAATACATTTGCACTGTGTTTTTTTACAACTATGGACCCGGTGTTGAAATGTGAGAACGTTTGTGAATAGGACATGCTTACTGTACTACAAATGACATTCTTGGTTTTAGAGGAAAGCATTTTAACGGTGATCATGCACATGGAGTAGAAGTGTGAGGTTAAAATACTTAGTATTCTAACCATAATGTGCGGTTGTGCGTGATACCAAGCACTGATATACAATAAAGCAAAAGGAACACACAATAAGTGTTCAAATAGCAATGCGTCAGTAGAACAGCCTCATGTGCAATACAATATTTAGAATGCGCACCACGCTGGCAAATTGCCAAAACTGGACAGTGCTGCTTGAAATTTGATATGTAAACATAAATCAATTTTGAGTATTGCATTGAAGCATTTGCTCAAACTACTAACTAGTCGGTCTAAAATGGCGTTCTGAAAGACACACAATAGTTTGCAAAGTGCCAAAAAGCAATCTACCAAGTTTTAAAGTCAAACTGCAAATAGTGTTTTAAGTGTGGCGCAAACAAAAAGATAAAATGGCCGTCTAAAAGTTTGATAATATTTTTTGTAATTTTGTAATAACGTTGTATAGTCTACTACCCATACTCTCAGTCGAGGTTGCATCATCTATACGACGTCGTTGTCACTCTATATTGCAGGTCTCAGCTCCCCGAGGAGAACACGGCTCTATTGCCACCGTGCTAACCACTCACATCAACGTTCACTCACAAGAGTTGTATGTATTAGCATGTAGGCACCACGGGTCAATGTGCAACTAGTGAGGGGGGAGTTCGCACAGCATCCACACGAGAAAAGAATGGGTATCGAACCCACGACCTTCTGGTCACGAGTCTGACTTCCTATCTACATTGTACTCGGCCACAGAAACACACTACTATGATTATGAGTCCGTTTAAGTCTACA
>CM032666.1:49205923-49229073 GCA_019095985.1 Streblospio benedicti | reverse complement strand
CATAATGCACATAATACTGTGTGTATACAGTTCTGATAGTGTAGGTCACCGAAACATTTTTAGAATACAAAATCCGCATTTCAATCATATCTATTTCAATGCCTGTGGAATTATGTTATCAAAAACTCATTGTATGTGCATTCGTAGATATATTTGATTAATTTACTTGCGTGTAAGTGTTGCGATGTGAGATGATTGTTTTCCACGTCACCTGCCTGTCTAGTCTAATTATACAGTCGTGTTGAGCCTTGAAATTGTACCACCATGTTAAATTGTACCGGTACAATTTCACGTCAATGAGAAATTGTACCACTGCCTTGAAATTCGTCCGGTACAATTTCAAGTTAACGTGAAATTGTACCATTTTGCCATTGTTGCCTTGAAATTGTACCGCCACTTGAAATTGTTCCAGGAGCATTCCATTGTTCCTAAATATGATTTTGTGATTGGTAGGGATGAAGTAATACATCAGTATATAGTAGAGACGACTTGGGGTAGATGGAATACTGGGTATAGATGGAACACTGGGTAACATGGGACTGGGGTAGACGGTACACAGGTTTAACTAACAATAGTTCTATTCACTCTTATAAGAGTATCCAAGAGCAGTCAATATGTATACTTTCTTCCCATAAAAATTCCAATGAAACGTGTATAAAGTCGTGTATATAAATGTATAATGTAGTGTTATATTAGTTTTATTTACACTGCACATTCTTAAAAACTACCTCTGAAACCGCCTATATTTGTGAATTATGAAACGAAACAGTGTGTATTGTAGAAGACTATGTCCATGCTGATGGCATTGCTGCTAACATTACTTAATTAATATCCAAGAAAAGTGATTTGTCCCATGTTACTCTGCGTACCATCTTCTCTCAGTACCATGTTACCCAGTGTCCCATCTACCCCCATACTCCCCTTCAAGCTACTATGCAATTAACACTACATCATGAGTTACTTACAATACTTGGTGTGTGCATAAGACCTGGATGTCCAGATCAATGATGTAAACAAAATTGTGCTCGATTGGACACCATTTTACCCATTTTACTGTTCCTCATCAGGACCACCTGACTGGATCAGTGGATACTGATCAGGTGATATTAGTGTAGATGCTGTCGGGGTGGGGGCTTAAGCACACAACATATTTTTATCATGACTTTTGTCAAAACGCAAAGCATGAATATTCTATATACACCATTTTCATTTACTTTGATTTCAATCTCTACACAGACAATTATTACACCTTATTCCAATGCTCATCCTACACTTAATATTAATGCTGGTAATAACTAGAATCATTTTGGTTACAATATTGTCAATTATGCATAGGACACATTACTCTGCAAGTGCTGTCTACAGCCAGTCTACGACCAAAAATGCACGGAGATTGTAAAGATCCGTGAATGTGAAGTGCAATAAACGCAGCATTTTTAAAACCGTAGGGTGGCCGTAGAAGTAGATTTGCATGCCAAACTTCTGCGACCACCCTACGTCATGGTCTGGCTGTAAGGAGGCAGTGCGGTGACCTTATATTAATCGTCGAATAATCACAGAGGATTTACTGGCATGTCGTCGGCACAGATACAGTACTGGCGCAGTGGTTCTCTGTACCATGGACGTACGAATGCCCTACGTTAGTAATCACACGGTGTGTACGCCTTAAGTTATACGTGAGTACAACGCACGTTCGATGCATGTTGATCTCACGGCCACCTCCATAAAATCATTCCCTGTGCCGACGCACTCATAACGCACGGAGTCCACAACTGTACTTTTGTCAATACATGCGGAAAACGTGGTAGACTACGCAGACCTCAAGACGCCTTGGGGCGAACACGACCACAAGGTCAAATGTGCCCCTCGCTTTAGAGAGTATTATTGTGAGAAATAAAAGCTGCTGAGGTAGACAATTTTTTATTGTTTTTGTAAAATGTTGCCGAGTGGGACAATTGCACGTGTGGTACAATTTCGTGGCAAGTAACTTATTTATCGGCAGTGGTACAATTTCAAGTTGACGTGTACCGGTACAATTTCACGTGGTGGTACAATTTCAAGGCTCAACAAGTCGTCTTATGCGCCTGACGAAAGTGCTTGGTAAATAGGCAACACCGTTTTAGTGGCCCAGGGCTCGAGTCCCGGTAGAGCCTATGTGATATATCCCTAAAGCATTAGATAAAGAATCCTCTCATTTTATTGGAAGTTTGTTATATTTACTTGAAGATTCATAATTGCAAACATTTCAGAGGGAAAATACACGAGAACCCTGACTGCAATCTCGTAGCTTCTCGCGTAAAATCTACAACAGTGTCACTTGCTACATTTTCAACACAGCTCCAACACAAATAATGTGTTTTCATTTTGAAAAGAATCTTTAGCGAGTATTTCCCGGGGGTAAAGCAGCACTTGACATTATCTAGGCCAGCATGAGGTGGTGCAGCAGAGAAAGAGAAATGGGTACCTTAAACGGGCTGAGCTAGCTACAGCCCCCCTAATTACTTTTACGTGCCTGCTCTATTTACATGTTCATCTATCAAGCATTCACAGAAAGCGCTGGTTCTTTGGTCTATACGTTTGGTTAATACATTCAAACCATGTTGATATAAGAAAGAATTTTTCTGAAATACATGCATGGTGCGAAATTGTTATATTGGATCTATGGATCGTAGAACATTCGCACATATAATTAACGCTTCGTTTTGACTCAGCAACTCAGTATAACAAGTATTTTTACTACGTTCTGTGCCGCCTCAATACACCCATGTAGACAGCCTGCCCAAAATCGAGGTTATGCGTTGCACATGCAGATTAGCATAAGATCGCCCATGTGTAAAGCTGATTTTAACACCAATTCATGTTCTTATACGTATAAATACACGAGATGTTGAGCTGCACTCCAATTCATCGTATGCATTTCTTATTCAGGTAACCTGTAGAATCATGACATATTCTGAAGAGGCTTTTCTTGTTATTGGCTTTGATTAATCAAATTTTGAGGTTTCCTGTGACACTAACTGCCTTGCCATTGGGAGCAATGAAGACTCTCGCGCAATAGGAACAAAGCCTTGCTTTGTCAAATATTGATAGACTTGTTAGCCGCAACACTGAACATTTGATGTTAGTGTACAAATATCATACGGCAATAAAGTGTGTACTCGGACGGAATAAAAAGTCGAGAAGCAATGGGCATATATACACAGGGCAGTCTAATACTAGTCATATAAACAATGATATTGATGGTTTTGGCATTTCTTTTTTCGAATACGAAATAGCGTTAGCTAGCGTTGGTATCCAACAAAATCACCATTCAGTATACGCGTATTGTAAAACTGCCATACATATATATTGGTCAATGTTAATTCTAGTCATTTTACAGTAACGGCTATAGTATGGTTTGATATGGAAAATACGTGAAAGAAAATATTATTCTGACTCTAAGCAACATTTCTGGGACAAGCCAATTTGAATTTGAAATGAATTTGAGAACTAAAGGCCATTATCCATAAACGCTGGCGGCAGCGGCAAGAAATTGCTGCCGAACCGGTGTGTTTGATATTTCAATGGCGTGTTATTCATATACGCGGCAGCGGTTGTGATGCAAAAGCGCACCACCAGCCTCCTCGCGGCTCGTTTAACGAACCGCTTCGGAAAGGGATTCTGTATCTGAGCCACCTGCCAGCCGCTAGGTCGAGGTGGCACCGCCTGAATCACTTAACATTGTTTTAAATGGGGCATAATCCATTAAAAAGCGATTCTACCGATAGTACTATAGACATCAATGTAAAAACAAGGAGCTGGACATCGGATTTGGCACAGCTTAGAGGCAGTAAGAAATGTATGGATTTACAACCCTAAGGGCCATTATCCACGCTTGAGAGGGAGCGGTATTGGCAACATTAAGCTAGCGGCTGCCATTACCGCTCTCCATCATCCATACATTATTTTTGATACATGACGAAAGAATATAAACACGTGTAGATTATACAGCAATATCGTAGAACCGCACGCTAATGAATTATACCTCATTTGGAACAGTGTTAACTGATGTAGGCCGTGCCGCCTTGACCTAGCGGCAGGCTCGCAGCTCACCACAGAATCCCGAAGAGGTTCATCCACCGACCCGCCTGGTGGCTGCCGGTGCCACCACCACATCGCAGCCGCTGCCACACATATAAATAATACTCCCTTTAAAATATCACTTAATCGGTTTGCCGGAGATTTCTTGCCGCTGCCGCCCAGGTTTATGGATAGTGGCCCTAACACAGGCAATAATACCACGGCTGAGCCGAATTTAATGATAATTGCGAATGGCTGACCTTGGCATTAACTTATGGCATCTATAGTGCCATTTCATTGAGACCAAATTAACTACAAATCATAGAGAATCAGAAATGATGATACAAGATGTAGATGCACACGATGGACAACCACGTTAAACACCCATGCCACATGATACGGTTTTGATAGATCTAGATGCTTGATGCATAGTCCATTTGCGATAAAATGACATCTTCTTGAGCCAGCTAGAAGATCACAATCGATATATTGATATGGAGGATTTCCCCCCCAAGTCACGTAGCGTTTATTCCGATTCGATCACCAGTCCCACTAATACTGTGTCACTTATTCAGGAAGTACAAGCATTTGACCGCTCGGCTATCATGTCAAAACTAAACGCTCTGTCATTCCAACGGTCAGTGATCCTGCCTGATAGTACATGTAGCTAAAGTGGATCACACCCTTGTTGACTATTGGTTATACGTATGATAAGGTAAAAAAGATCTATAAACAGTACATGTGTGTAGCGAGCATAGCTACATCCATAGATTATATAGACATGCCCAACTGAAAGGCCTCAATGTTGATTACTTTGCTGGGGAATCCATACTAGTGTCAGTGGTGTCTCCTAAATTCAGGAGTCTATGTTACTGCTGCAACTTACATATCCCCATAATAGAGATTAGCATAGATTATGTATAGTGCTTTAGGGCTGCAACCTTATTTCATGAGTCCATGTCTCTGTGTTGCTGCTTACCCCAAATTTCCCTTAGCCGATGCTAGCTCCAGGCGCTCAAGAAGACGCCAGAAGATTAGTGTCATTTTGAGGTGGACTTGGGTGTTCGGGCCTCGACTTTAGAGTGATCTGGCTGGTTCTTGGTCTTTTGCTTCACTGTGGTCCCGTCTGTTGCTACGGGAGGATGCCGTTACAATCTGAAGCAATCAATTGAGGCATAAAACAGAAACATCTGTTCCAACTGTTGGGCTGCTCTCGATGTTCCAGGATTTATAATGTCTTCCTGTTCTGACACAAAAATTGTTATCACTTCTTTGTATAAGAGATTTTGACTTTTTCGGCTTGTGGGCTCCCGTTTTGGATTATTGAGTTGTTGATTTGGATATTCATTTTGCTTTTCTGGGTATATCTGGAGGGTTAGCTGGATCATTGTATAGTCTGTCTGTTTAAATGTGCCATTGCTGACGATGTTCATAACAATATTTCCGTATTACAATGTGCTACGTCCGAATTGTCCAATGAACTTGTTTTTCTAATCCAATCCATTAGAAAGGTCACAGACCATTATTCCAGATAATCCCGTAAGTTTTGGCCACAAAATATGCACACGAAGCACTATAAAAAGGGTGACAATATTGTTTTCTCACTTCTGGCATATTTTGGAGCATCTGGAGTGAAAAGGTGGTGGAATGTGAAAAAGTCTTGATTGTGAATTTCAAATTCTATCTCTTTCCGCAAGCTATGTACATAGATAGATGAAAATATTTTTGAAATTGCAAATGCAATGCACAAACGAGAGCGGAAGGTACAAATCCGAGAACCAGACAGACAGTGGATATATACGGTGGGAGCCGGGGTTTGTGTGTATGTTTCACCAGAAATAGGTATGTGGTGACAACTCCGTTTGAAATGGGAAATTGTGAACACTTATTATTTTAGGCTTCTGCAATTTATACTGAAAAGAGACGTCGAAAGAAATCTGGGAAAACCGTGGGAGGGCGTGAGTTAACACACTGTGAACATTTAGACTACAACCACCGCCCCCACCCCGAGGATCCATATATAACAGATCTAGAGCATATTCCTGCTTGGTAGAAAAAGTGAATATGTTATTGCACTGTCATTTTATGAAAATCTGGATCTGCCACGGCATCCAAATTATCTTATTACATATGTAGGCCACATTATGCAATATCCAATTCGCATCAGACTCTGAATAGACTGGGCAATAACAATATCACCAAAGTAGACCCGTGCACGAGTACAAGGCGCTATTTGATAGACATGCGGTCAACTGGGGTGTATTTGGGGTATGGACTCTTCTGTATTCGGTAAAAAAAAAGCAGCCCAGCCAGACAATTCGTGGTCTGGCCACCTGCACTACACTTTTATTTTCCTTTCCTAACGAGTGTCTATAAAATAGCCTATAATTAATTCCATTGCAGTCTGACCTTTTTTTATTCATCAGATGCCATTGTCTGATAATGCTGTAGACGCACTTTTTTTTAACTCAGTTGATTTCTGTCATTTCTGACAATCGTGGGTGACTTCATTTGTAAACTACTTTGCAATTTTGCGTTTACAAAATGATCTTTAGGCGAATAAAACATGCACAAAAATTCAGCTTCACGAATAAACAGTTTTAGAAGGGGTACCTATGTCGAATATGATACACGGTTTCTTCAAATAAAAGTTGTTCGAGTCACTCCACTCTTAGAAAACTTTATTCAAGTAGACATGCATTTTTAGAAGAGGTGACTGCACTTATCTTGTAATATTGTCTACGTCAAACTGAGGCTTGCTTAATAACTTTTGATAGATATCATATTTCAATATTTGAGTGGATGGGCAACGTAGATAATTATTATTTGATGAAAACTCTCCATAGTATAAATATATGAAGTTGCGATTTCTGTAACGTGTTATAAATGTACTACTAAAATGTGCTTTTAAGTTCACACTTCTATTGAAACAAGTCGACCTATTTTAAAAATAACAATCTAAAGAAAATTTCACGCGATGTTTGCCATTCGTGCTTCTGTGGCAGAGTGGTTAGGGAGTTGGACTCGTTTCGATTCCCGATAGGGTCTGGTGGTGGGTGTTCAGCAAACTCATCCCTAAAGGAGTTGCACACTGCTCTGTGGAACCTACACGTTAATTAGGTACAGGTCATTGGGTTAAAAGAGTGAGTGAGTGATTGTGTGTGCGATTAGCATTGTGTGCTGAATGTGATGCCGATGCAAGCATATGAGAAATGACCAATTGATGATCAAAGAGAGCAAGACTTGGGTCAGGACTATAAACAACCACATTTACATTTACATTTGTACATTTTTGTATATATAAAAATCATGTGCGGGCAAATAGCTATGAGCAATGAATCAACTTGACACATATACTCACACAAAACATATAAACCTTACACAAACACATGTGTATGTACGCCGTTTTACAGCTGTTACAATTCCAGGTGCTGATCAATACGTACATATTACTAAGTTAACAACATTTCGTCATCCTTATGATCATTTGAAAATAATAGGGTAAGTTGAATATGGTCGTGTTTACATGTGACCATTGACACCCGGTCATACTTCAGTTACGCATTAACATTCCTGCAACGTTCGCATCGTCGTGATCTATAATTACATTTTGCATTGGAAGTACTATGTATGGTTTCAATATTATATGCATACGTACATTATACGGCATATCGGCTTGTTATATTTGTTCTGTTCCGTTCAGTTCAGGTCCGCAAATTGCAACAGACATCTACTAAGATCCGTGTTTCTCCACTTTAAAGCGCCTACCCCCCCCCCCCACACACACCCCAACACTACCCCCAACCCCCCCACCCCACCCCACCCCACACACGCCCACCACATTATATAAAAGCATCTGTGTTTCACTACGGTTTCAGCACCGCTTCAGGCCCCGCGGTGAGTGCAGGTGCAAAGGATTAAAACAATCAATAATTTATAACAATCCTCTCCACACACAGCAAGTCGCTGCGACCGTACATAGGTGTCACGTAATCAGCCCTACCTCGGCAAGGGTAGGCGTCTGATGCTTCAGCAGATCACGCCCGTGCGTTTGCCCGTGCTGGGCCGAAGAACTTCATATTAAATGTGTCTCATGGGTTTCGTAGGAGCAATCAATAGCGAACATGTCAAAACCCCTATGCCCCCCCCCCCCCCGTCATGGACCTGCCTATGTGAAGTGCATGTACATCTACATGCATTATATTTGGGTACCACTACATGTGGATCTATGTTAAATTTCCAAAAGTAATGATGCATTTTTATGGAAACACATTTATCTCGCGAAGGCATGCAGGAAATAGAGTTGTGTCATGTAAGATTACGTCTCATGAATGTTGATGTTTTGGCGGTATTATACACCGGCGTAACGCATACACACAGGAATTAAATGTAATGTGGTTTGTCAGGCATCTGGCGTCTGTCAACCAAAGGCTCAAATGACTTTACCGTGCGAGTCAATGGCATATACTTTGCTATTACATAAACTATCTAATTAGCCAGTGCCGCGCCAGCGCTCCAGTTTGTTTGCTGGAAGCGCTGATGTAGACTCAAAAATAAAACTAGACGATATAATAGCTCAAACGTTATATCATAAGGTAAGGTGGGAGAATGTTCATTGGAAATGACTCCAAGAGCATTGAGGAACATAAACAAAATAAACACAATTCAAATCACTGTCAGAAAATGTTTTGGTGAAGTTATTGATATGTGTTCATGTCATTGACATCATGACCAATCAATTTCCCTTTCTCAACACGGGAAAACAACGATCATGCGCATTCATGACACAGATTTAATCATTTGTTATGCTTAGTGGCTTGATCATATCTACATGATGTACATATTTTCTTAGTTGAGACCTGCTAGGATTCAGATAGCAAGGCCCAAATGTGTAATGAAGATGTATTCATAATGGACAGAAAGGTGACAAATTAGTGTTCTTTTTATGATCTATTGTCTTAGTTTTAGTGGCATTTCCAACAATACCAACGATTTATATTTCAAGCAGGATCTGTTTTACATACGGCGTTACTTGATTGTATCAAGACAAAAGCACAGTTTATCTAATTGAATGAAATGCAAATTGTGCCTTCTAAACAATACTGCCTTTCATCTTGTAAATGGGTTATATAGCTAGTTGACGAAGTGCTGTTATTACGATTTAATCTTTTATGGATTGTTGACACAAATGTTTAATTCAATTTTAAAGTAAGTAAATACCATGAATGGGGCAGAGAGTATGTATGCGGTATTTAATACCTTGGCATTGCCGAAGCTTATGTATGTCGGTTCGTTTGTCACCATTTGCGGCGATGATTTAAGAGGCAACACTCTAGTGCTTCATGTTTAACCCCCATTCCCACCCCACCCCATCCCCCACCCATCCCCCTGAAAGTTCCCAGGCAGTTATTACATACGACCCCTTAGGTTTTGCGTTACCAGCTACGAAATATGCACAATGGTAGCCGTTGCACTTAATCTTGCTGCTGCCCAACGGGCCCCTGCCCAACAACAACGTCGGGAGGAGGAGAGAAATGAAAGAAGACTACAGGAGGTTGAAGAAGAAGACGACTGTCTTGCAAGGCTAGGTGACTTTGGTATGCTTCGCCTTCAGAGTGTTACATAATGAATATTGATCTATTTCAGGCGATGCATCCCGAAATGACAAATCTGGCGTCTTTTGGAGCATCTATAGTTAGTATCGGCTATGTAAAATTGGGCGTTTAGGTGTACTGCTGAAAAGTGATTACAGTATATAAACCAGCATACACGAATATTGTCAATTAAATTCATCCGTGCCAATTTAAATGGAACGTCTCTTATGTGAATTCCTTTTAATACACGAGTCCAAGCGTCTTCGCAAAACATGTACATTGTACAACTCGCTCGATTAGTGATAATTTGGCTTCTAGTTCCTATTCTGGATTATTCTAAGCATCTATAATATCCACACACACACGGTATTGGCAATTATAGAAGTTTAATAAGTTGAACTGTGAGTATCATTTGTGTTATTAGTTTCATTTACCTCGAAACATCACATTTATATTTCAAGTACCCGATGAATGAGTTTTACTTTTAGCTCGTAATGCGTAAAAATCATTTAATCAAAATCAATCTGTCATATTGTCAACTCGATGAAGTTCAAAGTTTGATTATTTGGAAATTGATGACATGAATCAGTGAATATTAAATTATGACACTATTAAAATGTGGTATAAATCAAACACTACAACAATAAACGGAAATAAATAGTAATTCAAACCCTTATGCCTATTGCACGAGCATGCAATAACGAGTAAATTGAATCACGAATTATCAGCTATGACATCACACAATTTTGTATGGATAATTCTGTTGTAGATATATCATTATGAACAACTGTGCATTCGCACCGTGCTTCAACTGTCGGTCGAAGTTGTGTGCGTTTTTCGATGTTGTATATTGCTGTTTTTGTGAATCAATTTTCAAACATTTATATGCATGTAAGAATGTTATTGATATGGCAAGATGAAAAAGACAATTTATTCTATATAACGTAATGCTTTCATACATTGTTTTGACAGACGAAATAGAGGATGGAAATTGTGTGGACCAAAATTAATACAGTAGAACCTCTCTATTACGATCACCTTTGGGAGCAGTGGTTACCATACAGAGGTTCATTCTAGTAGCTGTATGAAGGTTTGGGATGGTGAAAAGCGGTTTTATTATAGAGGTGGTAATAATTGGATGTACACCTGTACGTGGTTTACCTGCTAGACATCATCTTACTATTATTGTAGTAAAACAACTGATATATAATCCATCTAACAGTTACCTAACATAGGTATGAGGTGCTCAGCTCGATCCCCGGTTATTGAGGCAGAGAATGTGAATCCCATGGCAGTTTAGTCTTTATAAACTGTCTATATCATGCCTAGAATGCAAATTCAAAATTCCCCTCAACAGAACAATTGCTCTTTTGAATTAATGACTATTAAACGGATGTTATAAATAAATAAAGTATGTACTATTTTCCATCAAAGAAATATCCATATCATTGACAAATTAAAATGACTTCTCTTTTTGAACTGATGGTGACAGTTATTGGTCTCTCTGGTGGTCATTGAATTCAATATTGGATACATTACTGATAATTGAGGGTACGTCCAATACGTTCTGTATAGGATGTTAACATCACTGAAACCCCAATATTCAAGTGGCGCAACTAAAACAGGAGACAGCCAATAAATTTTATTCACGACTGATATATATATAGAGCTTACACTCTTTGTTGCTGCCAGTCCCAACCTCGTTGCTCTGCTCTGCACTGATGAGTCCCAATAGGACGAAACAGTACTGTCTGTAGATATGAGTATTACGCTCCCTTACTTCGTGTTTGGTTGAGCACTCTATTGAGGTGCTACTTTGCCAATGCCTTGTGCTACGCTCACTGCTCGTCAGTTTGAGCACTCTGGCAGGTATGCAGGGGTCTGGCTTAGATATGCTTCGAGAGCTTACACTCTTTGTTGCTGCCAGTCCCAACCTCGTTGCTCTGCTCTGCACTGATGAGTCCCAATAGGACGAAACAGTACTGTCTGTAGATATGAGTATTACGCTCCCTTACTTCGTGTTTGGTTGAGCACTCTATTGAGGTGCTACTTTGCCAATGCCTTGTGCTACGCTCACTGCTCGTCAGTTTGAGCACTCTGGCAGGTATGCAGGGGTCTGGCTTAGATATGCTTCGAGAGCTTACACTCTTTGTTGCTGCCAGTCCCAACCTCGTTGCTCTGCTCTGCACTGATGAGTCCCAATAGGACGAAACAGTACTGTCTGTAGATATGAGTATTACGCTCCCTTACTTCGTGTTTGGTTTATATATATATATATGCTACTTTGCCAATGCAGACAGTTGTGCTCCTCACTGACTCGTCAGTTTGAGCACTCTGAGGTATGCGAGGGGTCTGGGAGATATGCAAAAGAGTTGTGCCAGTCCCAACCTGTTGGCTATATATTTAATAGGACAGACCCCCTGCTGTACTTATATAGAGTGCTCAAACTGCCGAGCAGTGATATATGCTACGCTCATATCGTCAAGGCATTGGCAAAGTAGCACCTTGGGATAGAGTGCTTCGAGCGAACACTCTTTGTTGGGAGCCGTAATACTCATATCTGCAGACAGTACTGTTTCGTCCTATTGGGACTCATCAGTGCAGAGCAGAGTAATAGGTTGGGACTGGTATATAAAGAGTATATAGCATGGCTTAAGCCATACCCCCGCGCGATATATAGTGCTAAACTGCCGAGCAGTGAGCGTATATATATATTGGCAAAGTAGCAAAAATAGAGTGCTCAACCGAACACGAAGTAAGGGAGCGTAATATATATATAGGCATGCATGCATTTAAAGTAATGTATTTGTCAACAAATTCACGTCATGATCTTTTTATTAAGCACTTTACATTAATATAATTATTGCTATACTTAAAACAAAAATCTAGACAACTAAAACCGGAATATTTCGACTTAGATCTGTTGTCATCTTTCCAATGGCAGATATCGCCAAGGCTTGTTCAAGCTTTGCTGTGCCTTAATTCAAGGGCCAATTATGACAATTACTTCAAATGGCAATTGGCAGACAGAATTACATTCTATACAGCTGTGATGTGAAGTACCCCCAAGTCAGACACAAGTTAGTTATATGACTCCCACTTGAATCCGGCCTTTCAATCAAACTACGAATAGAATCAATGAGAATGGGGATGAAGTGTAAATTGATCTCCCCTGGGTTACAACTATACAGCCAGTGACCACTAATCGAGATCATTAGCGAAAATTATATTAACATATAATATACGTCAATATCATAAGCATTGTACTTGGAAAGATTTGCTTCAGTGCGTGTTTGCATGATATGCGAGTATTTGCGGTAGTGACATTTGGTGTTCACCACGTGCTTGTATATGTAAACCGAGTAGAGTCTTCCGCATACGTGTTTATTGTTAGGGATGATGTACATATTGTCACGCTCCGCAAAAGTGGAACAGGGTTCTTTTTTTTCTTGACCCCCCTTCCCCAAAAAGTGGAAACATCATGATGCAGATGTGTGACATAATCGAAGAATATGTACACTGTGTTTTGCGATATTTATTCAAATATTACTTATATATGCCATAAAATGATATTTTTAATATTAAAAACCGACCCACATCAAATTAGTGATACAAATATAGGAATTACTGAATAAAATTATCGACCCACACCCAACTAGTGATACGATTGTAAAATAAGTAAATATGATACTACACATACCAAAACACTTAATTAAGCTTACTCTAACAATCAAAATAAAAAGAAACATTCATGATCATTCATACACTACAATGCAGTTACAGAACACATTATAAACCTAAAATTGCAAACTAAGAAGTTGGAGAAATAATTACTAACACCATAGAAGCAAGTATGGAAACTTAAAGTACCAACTTATTAGCACAACCAAAATGTTTAAGGGTGGAGGTAGGGAAGTGGAAGGAAAACATTTGAATAAAAAACCCAACTAGATCAAAAGTGTTCAAAGAACACTGCGTCGCTAGAACGACGTTGACTTATGGGCAATTAAGATATATACTGAAATAATGTATACTTTACAATCAAGAAATTTATGAATTTGAGGAGAAAACATCAGAATGAATCAGAATCAATATATCCAGCAAAAAAATATTTGTGTTGCCATACAATAGTACTGAATAACAAGATGATAATCAATATCGGTTTCAAATCCAATAATCAATTTTGCTGTTGCTTGGAATATTGATTATTTTCTTGAAGGCTAAGTGCATTGAATATTATTAAAAATGTCATAAAAACGCTTCTAGAAAGCTCAGTTTAATTGGCAGATTGCCCAAAATCGAATCACTTCGGTGTCGCCTCAAACCTCATAGTTGTGTAAAGTTTGAACGAAATCGGTTCATCGGTACGCCCGCTAGCTTGTCAAGAGACATACATAGTTACAAACATCGTTACATAGTTAGTTTCAAACGAACCAAACACAATGCTTGCTTCAGCAGCTGAGCTGAAGCGACGCAACACATGGAGCAAGTTCGCACAGTGCCTTTTTTTCCCTAAGTACAACTTTGTTCCACTTTTGCGGAGCGTGAGAAAATGTATATCATCTCTTAACCCCTCCCATTTTCAGCAACAATATCCATTCTATTGGGCGTATTCATTACTTTCTTGTAATCATATAATTGAGTACTAAATTGATGCATTCTGAGTCCACTGTTACACGACAGATACCTTATCAGCAATACGGTGCAATTACCTTGGCACCACCCGCCTGCTCCCTGCAGAGAGAACTACTGAAAGGTGCGACAACGCGGCTTACGGCCCTCCCCAACACACTTGCTGAAACGGCACGCACACGGCACTCCGATCCAGACATCCTACCCACATGGTTGTTTATCCAAGGTCTAGTATTGAAGAGAGTTAGAACCATACTCTGCCAAAGTTCGCTGCCAGTTCCTAAAATATGCCATCCGACCAGCTTACCTCGACAACGGAGGCCTCGTCACTATCACACATACTGAAATGCATTGTATCCGGATCCCTAAATCCTATAGTGGCCATAATAAACAGCAAAATGTATTACCTTGGTCAAATGTAACCTACAAGCAATATACAACCTGTTTGTACCCTGTGGTCATGCTGTGATGAATCCACATGGAAATCACATCTAAGAGCTCCTGTATGCAAGGGACTAGGAAAACTATTGGTCAACTCGCACTCCAACTCCCCACTCTCTACGAGAGGTCGACCTTTTTAGATTAAATTTATTTGTCTGAATAATACTTTGTATGATTTATTTTATAATTTATTTTGATAGGTGTGATGTATATTGGTTATACTACAATGAAATTTTAATATTTTATCAGTTTTCTGCAGGATGCTTGTTCCAACTGACCTCTCTACTTAAATCCGGTACTAGGCGTTCATCGTCGGCTTTCACGGGTTGATCATTCACACTGCCTTTACAAGTCCTTGATCACATCTGCGTATATAGCCGTGATATATGACGATGGCAGGAGTTTAGCGTTCCACAATAGCACCCTTACCGAAATATGCGTTTAAAGTTACACGTCGTACTAGTCTAACAATGAAAAAGGAACTTATATAAAGATATAACAGCAATCCTCTTTCTATATGAAAAAAAAAGTTTATTGATGCATGTTGATTTCAATAACATCATTTACAAATTTACATTATAAACATGCAATCTTTAGGACATTATATATACGAATATTCTGAAACAAGTCGTACAGCAAAATGTTTATATTTATCTTAATAATAGATTAAATCACAACGTTCTCATATCAACTTTTGTTTCCGTGATAATATGGTAGAAACTTATCAAAAATTGTATTTCATCAGTTCCGAAGATGCTTTATGACCCATTGAATTGAACAAAACCAAGCACGACGTTAAAACATTACTTGCTTTCCAAATATTTCATTTGGGAACGACCTCGATCACAGCTGATGACGTCACGGAAGGATATCAACTATTTTTGGTGAGTGCTAATCTGGGAGATTGATCACTGCATGAGAACGTTATGATATAACTTATTTATTGTAAAAACGAAGCAGACACTCGTTGAGTGTGACAACTCCCCTCTACACCCTCATCCCCATCCCCATCCCACCCCAAACTCACACCTCAACCAGATGATACATAAAATCATTACTTGTTACGGATAAACAATTCTAAATTAACTTACAAAATGAAATCTATCACGGCATGCGATGAACCGCACCAACTGTTGATCACAACATCCCGTTTGCCATATTTCAAGTTATCCTTTTTCTCTCTATCAAAATCACTCTCCAAGAAGGAACAGCAATTGTGTACACGGCAGAAGTATATGTATTTGCACACAAAACGACACCAATAGAATATGTCCAGACGAAAATGAGACGAACACCGAATACAATTGCGCTGTCAACTCCCGGTGTACGCGATTTGTGTTGGTGAACAATAGACGTAATCGTCTGCAGCTCTACTCGCTTTCCCAGCTGGTGAGTATCTGCCAGCACCAAGGCGAGGTTGCATCCGCCCCGGTTGCTTTTTAATATGCTGCATGCGTCGTAAATTTCATACAAATGGCATCAGTTGACATACGAAGCATCTATTTAGCCATGGCTTTAAAACATGATGTCCAAATTAACACCATTTTAAACATAAATTGTATATGTATGGCGTGGTTTTGTGTTAATAGATTACTTCTTATTTCCAGGATGCGCGAGCATGAAACTCACAAGACGTTAGTGCATTTATGGATGAGACAGAAAAGTCCACGGTGATTTACGGTTAACGCATCGTTGTGCACATAATTACATCCAGTGTTACAATATCTGCAATAACCTGTGATGTGAATAATAAGCCCGAAATAGATGAGGTAGATATGCAAAGAACAAGATGGCAGGTGACGAGAGACCCAAGCAGACACATGAATCCATCATTCTGGTGAATGCGCACGAAAGTCAAGTCTAGGGGAGCAATATTAGGAAGGCAGTTGGCATTATTGTTTGTACATGACAATATATTTTTCTCCAACATTTAAGATTTTATATGACAATATAGACACACCAATCGAGGAGCCGAATTCTGAGATGGCAGAATCTGGTTACGTTACCCTAACTGTTCTCTGAAATTCGATAAACAGGTCGCATATCGAGTAGCAGCAGTGCAGGGTACTTGTTAATGTATGATAATCTATGATATATATGACAGTGGTGTTTCTAGTCATATCTGTAATACGATATATTTTTACAGCTGCATATCATCGCTCATAATCAAATCATTTTAGCATGATTCAGCCCGATGATTGTTTGACCAAGTGAAAATTTCACATAAACCTAGAATCTTCGTGTGGTTCCAAAGGTACAGTTATTTAGAAAGAGAGTAGTGTTGAATGGCATTGGGTTGATAGTGTAGATATGCAAAAATGCCAATGTAAACGGCCATATTATTGACCAGAGTGCATGTTGTATACATAGTAAAATAACCATTCTATCATTCCGTGCAAAAATCACCGCCAATAACCCACGCTGATTGGTCAATCTCCGTGCTCAATTTTGCGATGGAAAACACGCTCCCCAAAAAAAACACGGCGCTAGTCTAATCTCCTCACAATATCAATACAGCCGCTGACGACAGCAAGGCGCGTAGCGTGTACGGAGCGCAACAGTTTAGACTAACGCCTCCGCGCGCTCAAAACTGTAGGAATTGACGTCTCCCCGCGCTCAAAACAAACGAAATTGACTTGAATGTTGAATGCTATAATATGATTTATTTTAAAATTAAATGGATTTTAGTCATGATAGAATGATGATTGACCACTCGATTGTGGTGTCAATCGCAAAATTGAGCATGCTGACGTCTTATTTACCCTCACTTCGTTCGGGTAAATCAGACGTCAGCATGCTCAATTTTGCGATTGACACTCCAATCTCGTGGTCAATTCCTACAATTAACCAAATTATGTTTGATATAAGAAAAGAACCAATCTATCTAAAGCAGCCAAATAATGGGTTTGAGAGAGATAAGAATAATGTTTTACGGCAGTGGCTAATGACGATAAGTGCCTCGTTGAGCAAACGCGCCATTTGTTAAATAGTTGATGAGACATTGAATAAGTGTTCCTGAACACTAAATTAAGGTCCCTAGTAACACCAAAATGCATTCAACACTAAAATGAAAATCAAATAGAAGTTTCAGCTTTGTATCACGACGTTTTAATTAATTATTCTTTCTTATATTCTGTGAGTGTTCCGAAAAAAGAGGCATAATATTGAATGTGTATTGATGCTCAGTTACGCATATGTCACTAAATGTTCGATATTATGAATAGAAGCCACAACACAAAATAATCAACACTTTAAAAAATTTACATTCATCACGTAAAATGAGCGTTTGAACCATCCTGATATTATTGGTATCGACCGATCGTTTTGTTTTGGTTTGATTTTTAATACATATGCCATCATATGTGTGGTGTGGTGTGATATTGTGAGATATCCTATCACGGTATGTCAGAAACCCCTAGGTGCATGCTTGTGGAATTATTCATTCCATTTGCAGATACCACTCGAGAATAGAACTGAATGGTGTTTCGTACTAATGTCCCTGCTACAGTCATGAATCTGTAGGTTATGGTTAACCATGACATGTAGTATGTCATTAAAGTCTAGTAGGGCTTCGTTAAACATACACTACGCTTTGTGTATACCTTTATTCCGTTTTTATATCGTTCTAGCTACCATTTGCGAAGAGCTTCCATTGCATTAAATAGTTTCATATGATATTTCAGATAATCTTACATGCCTAGAACAAATACATACAGGATTTAATGTGCATTGCATTGTCAAAGCAATTTACACTTCAGAGCCGCAGCTACATATGAGGCAAGGAAGGCAACTGCCTCCGATATTTTGTGTGGATTGTTCTAAAGCCAAACCCAGATTGAAACTGGGCTTTAACCTACTTGTTTTAAGTTTACTTATCTGTCTAAAATAGACCCAGACATTATAAAAAGGGGGTCTTGATTCCCAAATTTTCTTAGGGGAGCATGTTCAAAAAAATAGAAAAGCGGATGGGGTTTGCTTGCATCCTCGCTCAATATATACTTGCATCCCATCTTTTGCAATCCAGGCTACGGCCCCGCCATTTTGATATTTGAAACCAATCTAGAAAATATCAAAGTAACGTTAGAAGTGCATACTGTTTGTTTATGAAAACTGAGTGTGCTGGTAGTGAATGAGAAGTGGTGTCTTTGAGCACGTGCATGAGCAATTGCATGCCTTGGGTTCATGTCCATTCTGACAGCAGTTACATCTATATTAGGTTCGCTGTTTTGATTCATTGGGGTTGATTTGTTTCCTGGTGTATGTTATCTTTATGTGACAAAAGAAGTAAGGGCTTGCTTGTACTTGAATCGACCACGATCAATCTTTACACGTGTCGCGATCATGATTATCATGCGAGAAACACGTCACAGGTACGCACAGTATACTCATAATGCTACACATCTCGCCACACTGCTGGGGGTGAAATGTCCATAGTGCAATAAATTTGTCAAGAGAATTAGGTTAGAGTTTATCCGCAATAAAAACAGGTCCTTGATTTGCCATTCACTAGGACAAAAATGCTGTTTACCTTTTTTGGACGTCTGCACGTATTTAACTTATCCGTTTCCATCGACAGTTTCTCCCGTTAAAGGCTGATTATTAACTTCCAACATGCAAACAACAGTTTTTTAATGTACTGTGGTTGGATGAAACAGTCTTCAGCGTACACGTTACAACAACTTTCAACCAACCAACTACGTTGGTATCAGTGGTTCTCGAATATACCAACTACATGTCAAACTATTACACAAATGAAACAATCGACTAAGTGAAATGGTGGTGTAAGATCACACGTACACATTATCACTGTTATCTATACAGTAATAGTAATCTGTATTGTATAGTGTTTGTAAATCATAGTAGTATACACACCACACATTCTTCCCATGGTGCTGGGGCCCACGATATAAATACCAGACTGGGTGAGTTCCCGTCATAAATCATTCAACACATACACCAACGCTTTTACCAAAAATGTATCTCGGACTTGGACATAAAACGTAGATGGAAGCACAAGAAAGATAGTCTGTCTTGTTAAATCATTCGTAGGTTGATGTGCTCTTAGAGATATTCTAATTCTCTGAGACAGACGACGGCTTTCATGTGGCGGGTGCTCCCCGGTGTTGTCATAGGACCGTGATAGCGGTGAGGATTTAGTGCAATTTCACTCCATTATGCGAGACAACGCCCGTTCGTTTATTAGAACATAGAGCCAAAGCATACTTAGTGCTCTGTATTAGTATTGCGCCTTTTGTTACATGTAAATGTTATAAAGGATACCACAACTGACATGTGTTTATCTTTCCTTGTAAAATACCATACACTCACATTACATACAAAGTATTACAGCAAAACAGCACTCTACTCGGGAGGCTCATTGTATTTACTTTCATTTCTTTAGAAAGTGGTTCTCCTGTACTTGTCTTAAACAGGTGGTTCTTCTGTGCTACTTTCGAATAAACAAGATAAATTTTGTAAAAAAAAAACAATATAAAGATTAAATGATCATTATAATTATTATTACATTTTACATCACATATATCAAAAATAAAATAAATCAAATACAATCATACAAAATACTATTGACACAATTTTTAAAGGTCGACGTTTCGTAGAGAATGGCAAAACTCTGAATGCTCAAGAGCTGGAACATCTACAACAAAACACAAAACCTTCCTTCTATACAGGGGGAGTGTCTCGATTGGGTTGTAAGGTAACCATTTTCGCACAGAATATCTTTAATTTACCAGACTACAAATTCCCTTCAACTAAGAACTTTTAATAATATGTATCAAAACTACATGCGATCGTATAACACACCATCATGTACAATAGTAAATGCACATGGCCGGGTATATGCAAACTTTGATGGATTCATGGTCTTCGTAAAGGGGACTACGTGGGATATGAACACGTATTATGAATAGGCCTGACAGAGAATGTATCATTGGTAAATGCTGTCTCATTCAGTCTGTGTATTTTTGTAGGTACACTGGGTTATATATCATTCACGGTCAAGCCATATTAAAGATGAGAGATTTGTAACATGTACATCACAGACTCTACATAGTAGAGATGACACAAGATTTGAGCAATAAATTGAGCCTTTGATATTCAGGGTGATATACAGTGATTATACACGTACGTGTACATTAAAATTATTTGGTCATCACACTCTAATTAGAATTTTTGTAGAATTTGCTCAATCTAGGCGAATTAGGTGGCATTTTATACAAGGTCGTGTGGCTCCTACTCTCATCCTTCTACCTCCCATTCACGTTCTGACCATTAAGCCCTGGCCACGCGTCCTCTCAATCATAAACCTGCAGCTGCTGACCATTGGTCAACCTGTCTATCACTTTATCAATTCCCCCGCTGTTAGTCACTCCACCCTGGCGCGTGCTCTGCCAGTGCAGGTTAGCCATGCCAAGTTACCAACCACTCAAGCCAACCCCAGGGCCGCACCAAGCACGTCAGTTAGTATCAAACTTTGGACAATACACTTTACCTGAAGTTTGTCCCGGTCCTTCCACCCTATCCTACCGCTCAAGTGCAGTCAGCCTTCGTCTGCGCCCGTTTCCATTTATATAAAAATACATATCCCTATCAATTTTCCTTTCATCTGCCCCAACCACATGTCCCTCATAAAACTAAGTCATTGCTGATTACTCTCCACCATGCCTCCAACAATCCCGCTGGGCTGGGCTGTGATCTCCTAAATTCACCTTAGTTCTCAACTCATAATTGATTGTCTGTTAACAGATATGCAATCTTTTGAACTAACAGAAATTGTCTCACCAGCCAATTCAGGTATAATCTTCTTAACGAATCGTCTTAATAAATAATTGCTTGTAAAGGGCATTTTAAATAGTTCTGTGGTAATAGTAAACATTTTATCATCATTATGTACTTTCACCTTCATTCAATAATATTTATTGTGCCAAACTGTTGTCATGTTCTTTCTTCAAGTTAATGAACGAGCCAGGACCTTGTCTTTAATGACGACGAATAACTCTGCCAGATCTGCAGACCGGCATAAAACATTGAACAAACGTCAGTATAAAGAAGGTCAAGACACATATAGAACTTGTACTGCCTGCCCACCCGACCGCCCGCCTGCCTGCCTGCTTGCCTGCCTGCCTGCCTGCTTGCCTGCCTGAAAGCCTGCAGCTATTGTGTTTTTTGTTTAAGAATCACGTTTTGAACTTTGTCATCTAGAGACAAAAATATTGCATGCACAATTTCAGTCCGCCTACTGTTATCTTTCTATTCTATTTATAGGGAAATCATTAAACACAAGCTGTTTAATTGCAGACATTCCTTTTTGAAATATTACAGTAGAGACGTCAAAGTTCCATTAGCCTACACATCTATTATTGGCTTATTAGCAACCTGCACCTAGATGCATTATTATCATTCTTGGAAGTGACTAATGTGTGGGATGATGAGAAAAGAGCTTTTAGTATTTTACTTGGTATCAAGTTTGGAGTAACACCATTAATCATAATTTAGTAAAGCGTTATTTCTCCACCTATTTTTGCGCTGCCCATAATGTACCAGTTTGGATTCTTGCAGGATGTGTTCAATTGTTTGTTAGTCTGGTGCCATATGTATTTCCGTAGGATTTGGCTGTTAAAATTGATTTTTTTTTTTTGATTTGGCTTGTTTGGGGACGCAATAAACCAAAAATGGCGGGGGACAAATTTTCCCGCCCCCACCCCCCATTTTATGGCACATTTTAAAAATGGCCGCCCCAGTGTTGTATATATCATAATTTAACCCGTCTAAGCTATTTGTATTGTAATTATTTTGTGCATAAACTACATTTCTGATTAGTATAGATATCAAGGTTTTGTGTTTCCTTTATTCTAGTGTGGCAGCCATGTTGAATTTTCAAGATGGCCGCCAAAATGGTAAAAGTTTCATTTTTAATATATTTTGAAGCATGGGTGGCGGTAGATGTTAAATTTCATACATAGTTATACAATTACAAGGAATTTGCTAGTAATACTAAAAATTCATAATATTATTTACCAAATTATAATTGTAAATTAACCTTAAAAGTCAATATTCTTTTAGGAAATTTTTATATAGCATCATTGATGGTTGCAATAATGTATTATTTCATGTATATATTGAAGATCTTAGCAAGAACATGCAACAGTTACATCTCACTTGGCATATATGGTTGAGTTATATCTTAATGCCTTTTCTATTCCCACCACAGTCCCCCAAAATGATTTAACTCTGATGTTGCAGTATGTACCCAAGTGAATGTGTCAGTCTATATGTGTATACTGTGTAGGAAATATATACAAAACCAAACTTAGCATCAACAGCTGTCATAGTCAACAATATGCAAATGATGTACTTTAATACTTATTCAAAGGAAGAAAGTATTTCTAGATTTTATACATAAGAGAT
>CM032666.1:49192681-49205823 GCA_019095985.1 Streblospio benedicti | reverse complement strand
CGCTATCACGATTCGGGGAATGGACTGGCCTTTCTGAAGCGCAGTATTCAGCTGTTAAATAATCACGGTGCCACTGCAGACGCTACTTTGGGATCTGCACATCGTCACGCCATCTTCTTTAGAATGCTGTCCCTGATAAGGAAACTTTCCGTAGATTGCCTAAGTGTTCTTTTACCGGCAATATCCTGCTAATGATGACACTTATGAATACTGTGTATGGTGTGGTTTTAAGAAAGTTACATACCCAAGTGATTGTCACATTTCTCGATTGTGTGTAATCTGGAAGCTTCTGAATATGTCTGGCTGATTTGGTAATTCCTGGAGGAAATGGCCCGATTCTGGTCGGTTCTGGCCTAAAAATGCCTCTCGTGGGACGTGGTTTGTGGACTTTGGAAAATGGAAAAGGATTATTGGTTTGCTAATTTGAACCACCTACTGGCGTTTCCTAATCATCTTAAGGGTTGAGCTCATTTGCAACATCCTAAGGTCATTATTCTTAAAGCTGGCCTCTTTTGGATGCTGAGGGAGGCAGTATGATCAAATTATTCAAGCCATACGTACCTCGTCTACCGATACGATCGGCCCACATGCAGCTATCTGGAGCACGTGCTTCATCTGGACCTCTGCCACCCTGCAAAACCAGAAAAATTGGTCAGCAACGAGCTACTAGTCTTCAGTCTGTTACGTAGCAAATATTGCTCCATTTCAGTTGATGCAATCTAAAATGATACATCTGGCGTCTTCTGGAGCATCTGGAGCTGCCATCGTCTATGTGAAATGGAGTGAGTGGGTGGGAATAGGGTTATGTAGAGTAGGCAGAGAATAGATATTTGGGCCATAATTTTCCCCTGGCTCTTTATTTATCCATGCGTTGTAGCGTAATGCTTTAAAATAATGCATGTACAGTACACAGAAGTGACGGCAAAGGTACCAGCAATAATGAACTATGTTTATGAACGAGCATGTCTGACATACAAAACGAGATACATCCTACAGAAAAGCAAGTCCACATTCAGAAGAGGTAAGCAACATATGATAAGAGCCATTGCAAATTTAGTTAGATCGACGTTCGACAAGAGACAAGCATAACATGTTTGTCAGACACCAAACAGAGAACCATCTATATGGTTTGGTGAGGTACAAAATGAAAGTGATGAACATAGTAAACACATGCAAGATCGCGTTAGAAAGACAGAACATGTAGGCTGCAAAGAGGTAGGATGGGCTTGGAATTACTATCAAGAAAGACTAATTTCAGCCTGCTATGCACGGAGTGGTCTTCACAAATGAGATACAATGTCATGGTGAACGTAAGGACGCATGTGTGAATAAGTTGTGGACTATATACTGCAAGAATGTTGAGCCAAATGTCTTTGTACCCTTCAGTTCCATTGATGATATGTAGATTGAACATAGTCACTATAAAGGCGATAACATAATACTGTTTGTAATCTTCTATCGTTATCTGGGATGTGTCCCATATATTGTTAATCAGTAATTGTACTGGTCTAGGATTCTTTATTCTTTTTAAGTCTTGCTGTGAATTGAAATTATACTTTTAAAATTCACGAATTAACATGTTGGAAACCTATTCAATTATAGTTTGAGCCATGATTTTTTTTTACGAAGAATGACACTTTCCTGTCGGACTCTCTCATTTCGATATATATTTAAAGAAGAAAAACGTAAGAAAGCACGACAGTTCCAGTCATGTAAAAAAATTGCTTGATCTCACCATATTAAAACAGAAAACGAGGTACATAATATTACCCAGGTTAAAACAAGGCATTAGTCCAGCACACATACAGTGCACACAGTTCCCCATAAAATACCATCAATCATAACAAGCCAGTCTGGCATTGCATGTGGTTAAATTGGTGTGTGACACTGTACCCAGATTGCGTATGCATTTGGCACGTATTTCTCTTCGGTGGAGCCGGGTCAGTAATGGATCTGGTTGTATCATATGATGCCATTTGCACGGGAACTCACATAATGACCATAAAGCTAAATAGATGAATAAAACACATTGTGATTACTCCCAATTAGGCGACGAATGTCATACTGGCGGTATAATTTACAGGCAGGCGCGTGATAGTCGGGCTTGTTCTTTAATGACCGGTCAAAATTCCATAAAATCTACTTGAAACCTTTATTCGGGAAACATTATAGGCAGCTGGTCTATTTGAGGTCTGGTGTGGTGATGGGTATGGACGAGTGTGTGTGTGTGGGCGGGGGGCTGTATTTTAAGTCAACAACGGGTCGTACTCGGGTATTTGATAATTGTCGCACATTAGTCCAAATACAAATCTAATCCCAAATGTGGCCAGAATTTTTATATTTATTACTGCTAGTCCTGAATATTTGAATTCGGTGAGACGATGGCTCATATTAAACAACGGCATGCATATAAAAATCTGCAGTTTATATATAGCTTAAGGGATATCATTCGGAAGATATTTTATAGTTGTCAGCACCTGCTGATCTCTTAATCCTTAATCTTTGTTACGTGTTTTTATGTTTTGATTCATGTTCAATATTATATTCATATAATATTGAAAACAGTACTGTTTTGTAATTTAAGTTGGTTCATTTTGCATTATATTCCGAAGATGACCGCAAGATTGAAAGTATTGAATTAAAATGTGAATAAAAAAGATGTTGGTTCTATCATTTATAATAATTTTATAGTTGTTTCTGGATTCAACATATTAATATCCTGCGCAAGAAGAAGCCAGTTGAAGGGGGTGTGTGTCCCTTAAACGTAGCAAACGTAAATATAGTTTGTGCTCCTAACTAAATGTTAGTGCCTTGTGTAGGAATGATGTACATTTTGTCACGCTCAAAATGAGTGGAACACACAAGTAGAACGTTGAAGTGTAATAGTTCTTTATTTCTCCCCCGTAAATAAACAAAATGAATAAAAAAAATATTGGATGTATAAAATGTGTGACATAATGGAAGAGTGCTTCGTGACATCATTTATTAATTAAAACATTACTTTTGCATATGCGATATAATAATACCTAATATCAAATGAATATATGAGGTATGTGATCCATAATATGATATAGTGGGAATAATTCTGCAGTGTGGTATTTTTATTTTTATCTATTTATCTACTATGTTAATGTTCCACTTTTATCAAGCGTGGCAACATTTTCATCATCCCTCACCGTACCGATATTTTTGCATTGAATGTTCCATCTGATATCAATAAAGCAATATTTCAATTGTCCTCACCCATCAACCCCATTCATTTGAAAAGAATTGTTAACACGCTGTAATTATTATATTATGTGCCGTAGACTGCTGTTGTCCTCATTGCTGGATTTCTATTCTGACTGGTACGTGTATCATACCATCTTGTTTTATGAACGAATAATTTATATGTATATGTACATGTACATTGCATTTTTATACAGTGTATGTAATATATAATGCAATGTTTACAAATCAAAATAATTGACATGTAACACCACCGAAGAAGACCGTAAGCACATATTTATCACTTTATTTTCTGCATAACTCGTTTATAGAATGTTCTATATGTGCACATGCTCTGGCTTTCTAGAACTCTCTATGCACAATATTTAGACAGGCCTTAAAACAGCCAGAAGCACACGTACACCACTAATACTCTAAGTTTCTCAGTTCTGCCATTGAAACATACTCTCTCAAACGTAATGGAATTGGAAGCTTTTCAAATGTTTCTTTTTTCCAATTTCTCATGTGTTCCCTTATGCAATTACGGGCAAGCGTTTGAAGGGATGGTCCAGTTGCTGCATAGTTCTTCCACACCTTCAGACCTTCGGTAATGAAGTCTTCTTCCATTTTACTGCAGTCTTCAGCATTGTCGACATACTGACCAATATTGGGAGTATCATCAACGTCATCAACAGTGGGCGGTTTGCATCCAACCTCACAAAGCATCCTGCTTATTCTTAGAAACTGTTCAGCTTTACATTCTCTCATCGTACTCATTCTCTTTGGGGTTACCATTCTTCGACCAGTATACACTTTCATGAAGTTAAGTCTACCTCGAGCTAGATTAATCATTGCAGTGCTTACAGATTTCACGACGATATCTCTTGGATCTATATATGGAAGCATAACTGGTAGGACGTTCGGTTGGTACCTCGCTCTTTGGATTAGGCCAACGAAAATGTCCTCCTTCGCTTCAGCCGTCAATTTCACTTTTGACTCCAGCAAACATTTCAGAACAAATGTCATTTCCCTTGAATGTGACTTCACATACTCTTCTGCAATAACATCAACGGCAGTCTGACCTTTAAGATTAGCTAAATGTAATGAACGACCATCTTGCACAAGTTGTTGCATAATCTCTAATCTAGATTCCAAATTGTTTGGATTTCTATTAGCAGCAATAGCCTGAGCCAGGCTGTTTATGGCTGTATCCCCGTCCTCATTCAGGACACATGGATCCACGCCGGAAAAGAGCAGAATCTTTACTATTTCTGGGGATGAATTTTCAATACAAACATGTAGGGGCGTCTCTTTTCTGTCACTTACGATAGTAGGGTTGGCTTTGAAGTTGAAGAGAAGGGTGACGAGGTCCATGTGGTTATTCTTTGCAGCTATATGCAGTGACGTTTGACCTGAAATTACATAATTCTGTCCATGTCAGCTGCACGCTGAATCTTATTTCAACTGGTATGTTTACATTAATAGGGGGCAGCAATCGGCTGATTTGAACAATTAAAATACATATTCAAATGTAACATTACGCGCATTTATCCCAAACCAACAACATGCACATCAAAAGTATAATTTGCTTATCACGTAAAATCTTCCATTGGCATGTATATACATACCCGTGAGTCGCTTAATGTCTGGATTAGCTCCAAATTCTAGTAGAGAGCGTGCTACTTCTGTGTTGTGCCTAAGAACTGCCATGTGGAGCGGAGTGTAGCAGCTTTGGTCCTCGATGTCAGGATTAGCTTTAGCGTTTAAAAGTGCATTCACCAGTGTTATGTTGTTTGTCATGGATGCCCAATGTAATGCACTTTGACCTGGATAAAATAAAGAACACAACCTGAACACATCCTTGAAGTGAACGCAATATTCAGGCAATATTCAGGGAAATCGTGAATATGACGGCTTATTTAGTATCGCCTTCTTAAGCAGGGACACGTTAAAAAAACACAGATCGATAAAAGAGGTCGGACAAACACAACCACATTAAAACTTGTCTTATGCCCAATTTCTAAAGTGGTGTATCAGGTTTCCTATATATATGTACACGGTGTGCCGTGTCATGACATCTCTCAAAAACCATCATTGACATAGATTCATGGGATTTCTTTGATAATATACTAAGCATTGATTATTGACATAATCCGTGTGTATTTTCACTGCAAATATTTTCAACCTGTCTTAATTGTCAGGACAGTCTTTCTCAAGCTAACATCACAAAAGATGGCCTTCTAATAACAGGTTTACATAATGCAATCGTGGGACAGAGCAAATTGCGTACTGATGATACTCTCTCTGTTTTCTATACAGCACACTGGGGAACATATATTATTCAGTTATTATTATGCTACCTACCTTGAGCATTCTGTTCATCAGGATTCCAACCCGTTTCCAGGAGATATATCGCCTGCTCTGTTTCCTTGTCTCTGGATAATTTCACCAGACTTTGTTTGTGCGCGTCCATCGGGTCCATTTCGTTTTCGTCTGTAGAAATTATTGTTATATCATATGAGAAAGTCCTATTATTGCACGCATTTAGTGTTTTTTTTTCTTCTGAGTATAGCAGGTGTGTCATGTAATAGATATAAAGCATGCATTCTGTTTAACAAGCATTTGGGAACATGATTAACGATAATATAAACTTTGCATTTAAATATCAAAATTGTACATGTAATCAAAGAGCGTTACCAAGAGATCTAACGTCGTATATTTCCTATAGTGTTCGTAAAACTCGTTAAACAATCTCTGATGTAATGTTAACTTCTTTTAAATTAATGAGTAATCACTTCCTATATCAATACACGCGCACAGGGGCGCGCACGCGCAATTCTAATTATAGATAATCTCAAAACTATGCGAGCTTGCATAGTCAAATTTTATTTGTTTATTTATTTTGCTAATAGACAGAGCATATTACATATAGTTTACATTATACTCACTGTGTGTATCAAATCACAGTATAACGGCTGGTGAAATAAGTTAGATGTTGGTGCATAGATGTTCTATATTGAAACTATCCATCCGTTATCCATGAGTTCTACCGTGATTGTGAAACACCAAGAAGTGTAATCCGTAAATATAGCCGTGTTCTCACAAGAGGTGATAACTTGGTCAACAACTATGCCCATATAAGGTATTTTTTCTTGAAGAAATCGATGGTCATAACGCAACCCGACCATCCATAACACAAACTCCAACCCCAATAATGAACCTGGACTCAACGTCTCATGATAAGCATTCACACGGAGCAAAACAAACTGTAGGCCTACTCTTTGTAATATTAGTCTGGCAAAGTGACATTACGGATGTTTTATTTCCAGTGTATACAATCGCTGCCAAATATGGGCACAACTATAGGCTATGAGTCAGTATACAATCGCTGCCAAATATGGGCACAACTATAGGCTATGAGTCAGTTGATATTATAAACTTGTATATTATGTACGTGTATATGTATCGGATATACAGTACGTGGCTTCACAGTTTTCATTTTTATTACGGTCCAATTAGGAAAAGTATGAAAAAAATCCAAACGAATACTATACTTTAAAAAAAAAACGTTTTCAGAGCTGGATCTTCCAAACATTTGTACGACCTACATACGTTTTTCATCCGTTTTTTTCATGTGACTTTGCATATACACGTGGGCCGAAAAATCAATAACGGGCAAGCAACTCAAACTGCTTAATAAATTCTATAATTATATATTACTAGCAAGACCCCGTGAAAATCACGGGCAATATCACGGGCAGGAGTACTTTGCAACATTATAGGTTCAGGGAGTACAAAAAATAAATAGTATTAGCCCAATTTAATGCATATCTTTCTGTGCAACTTTCCACCTTTTCCCTTGTTTAAACTTGCTTGCCTTCCGCTTTGCTACAATACAACAGCCACATGTAGGAAAATGCTCCTTGAAAGTGAGGACGACAAATCAGTTACAGGAAATATATGCACATGCCTTATTTCTTAAGTAAAACCACCAATACCCATCTACCCGCTACTATATTTAAGAACAAATTGTATAATACTGGTCTGCAGCATCTGCACTGTCGTGGCATCTCAGCCATCGTCCTGACAGCACCCACCACTGTTCTACCTCCACCAGCCCCTGAATTGGATACACATCAGTCTTGACACTGCCTAGTAGATCTACACACCTGATTGCAGGATATAATCATTACAAATATGTCCCACCCGTTAACAGCACACTGTTCTACCAATACTCACGCCCATTCTGACTGCACCCAAACATGTTCAGACACCACCCACAGCCATACAACCCAAGAAATTCACAAACTACACTGTTTGATATGCTTACATAATAGACACAATCAAAGTCCGTCTCACCGAAAGAGGACGTTATGTTTCCCTGCTTGGAAGTTGGTGGAACGCCAGACGCTCTACGTGACGCTAAATCAATATGCAACAAATACTATGTATGAGACAGGTGCTTGCTGGTATAAGTCACGTGAGCACCAGCTTCCATGCTGCAGTACTTGGAGGCCAAGGGCAAGGACGTTTGGATGGCAATTTGGACCGATTTTGAAATAAATCTTGAAATACAGGAAAACCAGACAGGAAAGGGGGAAATGAATGCTGCGTTGCAAGACAGAAGGTACGTGAGATAGATTTGAGACCAACGCGAGCCGTCTCCGCCCAGCCAATATTGCGTGATGCGTGTAAGTTTGAAAACCCTTAGCGTATTTATATATAGATATTCTGGAACAAATAATATAGTTCTGGAACAAACACCCCTCCACCAGCCCATATTCAACAACAAATTGTGGATAGTACAGTTCTACAGCATGTACACTGTTTTGACACCCAACCCATGGTTATGGCAGCACCGACCACTGTTCTCACAATACGCATGCCCCCGGTGCTCCTATCCACTAGCACCGTTCACTGGCCTATCATCACGCGTTATTTCTGAAGTAAACATGTTGAGCCTTGAAATTGTACCACCGTGTGAAATTGTAGTGGTACAATTTCACGTCAACTTGAAATTGTACCACTGCCGATAAATGGTCCCGCAATAAGTTACTTGCCATGAAATGGTACCACACGTGAAATTGTCCCACTCATCATGATTTTAGGAACACAATAAAAAATAGTCTACCTCAGCAGCTTTAAATTTGAAATGTTTTATTTCTCACATTATTGTTTAATTGGCAAAAATGTAACCAAAATGATTCTAGTTATTACCAGGAGTAATAGGAGATCGAGTTGTAGAATGAGCATTGGAATAAGGAGTAATAATTGTCTGAGTAGAGATTGTAATCAAAGTAACCCCCCGTTCCAAGGTCGTTACCTAGACAAAAATTATAGATAACCATTCGTCATTTTTGGGTGGTCAGCACCATGTTGCCAGCATGTCTTTTCCAAGTCATTATCTAGTCTCCACAGTCGGCAGCAAGTCATTATCTAGTCTTCAAAAAAAATAAACGGAGACTGCCAATAGATGGCAATTTTTTAGTTCTGCTGCATGCACGTGGAACTAAAAAAAAAGGTCGCCGTGGTTTGCTGTCGGCCTCAAAAATCAATAAAAAATCGTTACCAAGTCGTTACCAAGTCATTATCAAGTTTTATCAAGTCTTTACCAAGTGTCGACCAGGTCTTAACCAAGTGGGGACCATGTCGTTACCTAGCCTTCTTAGTCGGGAGCATGTCGGCACTCCAACGTAAGTAATGACTATATGAAGACTAGAAGGAGACTAGGTAAAGACATGGTAAAGACATGCTGTCGACGAGGTCTTTACCAGGTCTTTTTCAGGTCTTAACCACTTCGCCATCGTCAGGGCCATGTCGCCACCAAGTCTCGACCTAGTCTTCACCAATTCTTCACTATGTTGGCATCTGGTCCTAATCAAGTGTTCCTCAGGTCGTCACGGCAGGATCCTAATTTCGTCTTCACCCGTCTTTACCAAGTCGTAACCTATGGCGACCGTGGAATCACAAGATTTATTTTTGCGCCAAAAATGTGCATTTTGTTGTGACCTAGTCGTCAATACCCACGACTTTTTCAGGCTACGACTATACGACTAGGTAAGGACCGTGGAACGGTGGGGGGGTAAATGAAAATCATGTACATAGACTATTGATCTATTCATGATTTACTCAAACTTTTGGCAAAGTTCATGATAAAATATGCCGTGTGCTTAAGCCCCCACCCCAACCGCATCTACACTCATATCACCTGATCAGTATCCACTGATGAAGTCAGGTGGTCCTGATGAGGAACAGTAAAATGGTTAAAATGGTGTCCAATCAAGCACAATGTTTTTTATAATATAATGATGTTATTATTGATCTGGACATCCAGGTCTTATGCACGCACCAAGTATTGTCAGTCACTCAAAACATTTCAATGCTTCAAACCGAATAGACAGGGAATTGGATTCGTGATCATAAAGTCGTGGGTTTGTTTCCTGGTCTGGTCTAGTGATGGGTGTTGAGCAAACTCATATTTAACATCCTGCATACTGCTCCGTTCAGTTTTATCAAGTCTTAACCAAGTGTCGACAGGTGACCAAACAAGGATGCCAATGACCTGGTGTAAATGTAAATTCCTAGAACACAATAAAAGTGAATTGCAAGTGTAACCATCTACTTACAAAGTATGCAGGCTTTTGTAAGTTTTATGCATGCTCTTTGGTTTGGGTGCTGTTGCCATTGCACGCTTAGTTTGTACTAGATACGTAGGTGCACATTTGAATTTTGATAATTTGATGTCAGTGTGAAGCAGCAGCAGGGTGGGCGTAGATGTGACTTTGAAGCCAGTCCCATGTTACCCAGTGTCCCATCTACCCCAGTTGCCTATACCTATTAGTTTAGTTCCTTACCAATCACAATATCATATTTAGGAAAAGTGCAATGGACCCGGAACCATTTCGGGTGGTGGTACAATTTCAAGGCAACAATGGCAAAATGGTGCAGTTTGGCATTAACTCGAAATCGTAACAGGGCCATTTATTGGCAGTGGTACAATTTCAAGTTGATGTGAAATTGTACCAGTACAATTTCACGTGGTCGCACAATTTCAAGGGCTAGGCTCAACAAAACATCACCCGTCCTGTTATATATGTTACGTCAGAATTAACATAGTCTGGTGTTAAAAATAATGTTAGTCCTGGACATCATATACTGTGCAAAGTGTGCTAAGTGAGCGGTTGCACACCAGATATATTGCAATGGTATATTATAATGTCAACCCGACATCTCGATCATGTTTCAAGGCGCACAGATTGCGGCACTGTTGTATCGATACTGTAGAATGGGAGATACTCATCTAAAAGCTTCGATTTTGATTTGAATTACAATAAATATTTGACCATGGGTATACGGTTGTATTGGCAGATTTTTATAGTTACATGGTACAATAAAGTTTGCTTTGCTTTGTATTTTTTATTATAAAAAGGAAATCAGCCATCCAAAGCAAAGTGCATGACCCATATACATTGACTAGAACAGAACTAAGCGCCGTACCATTGTTGAACTACGTATTTATTACACTCTCATCATTGTTAAAATACATATTGATTACACTCTTTGATGCACTTTTCGAACATTATTAAGGCAATCGGGAGAAATTTAGATATTGACTAAAATCGTACTCTGATAGATAAATGTTAATTGGTAAAGTGTCAGAATTGACCACATGTGATGTTCACTAGGCATGCAAGCATTCCATCAAGTTTGAACGTTATCTTTCGAGTATTGTGAACGTTATTACAGAAAATGTTGAAAATGGACCTGTGGAAAGCATACTTTAATTGACAAAGTGCACAAAATCGAATCACTTTGGTGTCCTATCATACCACATAGTTGTGTAAAGTTTGAACAAAATCGGTTTATCGTTAGAAGCTCTAGCTTTTTCGGAGTTATACATAGATAGTGAGTGGCATAAAACAAAACAAACATGGTTTAATATGCTACGTGCCCACAACTCAGAAGGCTTTTAATTTTTCTAGGCCATATGAAGACTGCTGGAAAAAAAAGACATGTGAGTAACAAACACAATGCTTTGTGTCAGAAGCTGAAGCGACGCAGACATGTGAGTGCACACTTACAGAGCAAGTCGATTAGAGGAAGTGTATGTATTGGCATACTAATGCTAATGCGAAACTGTACATAAATGTAATTCTATTGAACAATCGCATATAATTCAATATTAGTAGAACAACTTCATGACCCCCTGCAAACGACTGGTTGACATATACACACCGAGTGTAACAACGGGGGCAACTGAACAGCAGCAAAAACTTAAAACTATTAAATACATATTTGCATAGTGCTTATGTCTTATGAACATACTTTCACACATAACATTTGAATGAATCCAGCGACCTAACGTTACAGTAAACTTAAAACTATTAAATAAATACATTTGTATTTGCATAGTGCTTATGAACATACGTTTCACACATGACATTTGAGTGAATCCAGAACCTAACGTTACAATAACATTTTTATTTTGTTAGATTTTATCGGAAGAATCAGTACAGCGCCACTAGTGGCTAAGAAAGAAGCTAATTTAAACAATCTAGCTGGAAATATTAGCACTGCTGCCGAACTTCACCAATGGCTATAAGGACAATAATGACTCGGTCAATGGGTCTATTTTCTTTGATTTAGTGTTAGCATGCTATATGTTCATCAAAGCCTCAGCAGATGACCATTGGTCAGTTTAGATCAGTTCAGATCAAGGAATAAAGGCAACTTATTATTAGCGGCAGTCAAACGCTTGAGCGCGTGGCACATGTATCCTCAGCTTGCTTCTGCATCATCGACTGGGGAGATCTTCAGCTTGCATTGGTTTGCTTTTGTTTGTCCTGAGCGGCAACGTGCCCCCACTGACTGGCCGTCGGCTTGAGGGTCGACATAACACTATCACAAAACATTATTGACCCTTTTTTTTTACTCATGCAGGTGATTAGCTCCAGAATCATCGGGGGTTGTCTTACACTTTGTTTTCTAAACGTTTTACAGACCTCTGTAAATACAAAACGCTCTCTTCGTGGACGTAAATTATACAAAGCACACGTAATACAGTAGATGTAGATTTTATGTGTGTACGGAATCACGTATCACATTGAATGCAATGTTTGCAGAGGCGTATTTTCAGCTACCGTTTCCGCTCGTTCGCGGAAGAAACTTTGTGTCAACAGGAATACGCGATTATCGACTGCAGGTATACTTATTTCTTGGTGATTGAGCGACGCACAAAACATGACCGGAATAGACCTGCTGATCCCTTCCATTGTGTTCAATCTTAGACAAATCTCAGAATCATAGTATTGTATTATCTGAATGCTCGTGTCTGGCCCAGACATCCGTGTGTACACGTCCCCACTGTTATGCTAATCAATTGCCCTGATTCCTGTTGATGACTGTGTCCCTTCTTCGTACTTTTTAATGTGTCAAATGGTGTCCTATTTATGTGTCTTATGTCTCTCTTCGTCGTTGTTTGGTTGTTTTTCAAAGATGCAAAGATGTGATGCAATATTTTCACTAATGATTTCCACGCATACGTTGTGTGCTCTATGAAACAAATCGGGTTTTACACGTGCAATCCTTCTTGGAAAGTCAACATGGTGCCGTGATGAGATGTCCATTGTTTTATTATATGCGCCATTTGTTACAAATGGGAATCATGAATCCCTTTCCATTCATTTTAACACTTAGAAAGTATTTTAAGTTCTATTTTAGTTTTCTCCTATGATTGTTTTAAATTGCCATCGTGATAAGTACATTGATATAATTGTGTTCAGTTTCTGCGTTGTTGTTTTTATTCAAACTAACAATAATACTTGTTTCTGTCCATGAGGCCAATGCGATCTTTTAAAGCGGTTCTTGTTTAATTAAATATGATTACATTATCAGACCTAAGTATTCTTTGTGGACTAGCTATAGCTATAGTGGTC
>CM032666.1:49170163-49192581 GCA_019095985.1 Streblospio benedicti | reverse complement strand
ATAGATGTATAGAAGCTATATGATATGTTTTGTGCATTCTGAAAGTGACTTAGCCTATCAAAATATCTAGAGCAAATTGAATACCCCCCTCCCACACACACACACACCCACCCAAAAACATGTGGTGGCGAGAAAAGTAAACCGAATAATTTTCGACAGGTGTAACTTGCATGGTGCACGTAAGAAGCTCCAATGTCCTCAATGTTAAACATTACGTCTGTCGTTGGAAATCCACTGTACATCTGGCGAAAATCATTCGATTATGCAGCTTCACGTTGTAAAGGATTGGGCCACTTTACACACAAGAGTCACATGTTCCTATTTTTAGTTCAGGTTTCCACCGTTTCATTCATGCCAGTGCTTTTTTTTGTATCAGTGCTCCAAATTCAATAAGCTTTTCTATTTGTATAATGCATATCAACATTGTTGTATTATCTGAGGTTACAATGTCAATCATGACTGTTAAAAATCACGGTTACCGGCTGTCAAATCCTGGAGTTCAGCCCATTCAACACTAAATATTTACCAAATATTTTGTGATTTCACTACCTTGTATATTTTTATATAGGTCAATTTTCATAAGCAATAAGCATGCAGCTTATATCCATTTGACAAAAAATATAACTCAACTTAGTGTAGCTGTTCTATTGTCGGAAATATAACAATTACTTTTTCAATGATGCTTTTTTATTTTCCTGGCTTTGATGAGCAATTCCTTGACTTTGGCCCGGTTTCTGCAGGTAAGATGTAAATTTGACTCCAGCATCTAGCCTCGATGACATTTTCTTGTAGCTGAAAGAGATAAAAACAAAGTTTAAAGATTATGCTCAGTGGGCTAACAATTATGCGTGTATAGATGTATAGAAGCTATATGATATGTTTTGTGCATTCTGAAAGTAACTTTCATTTAAACAGCCTATCAAAATATCTAGAGCAAATTGAATACCCCCCCCCCCCCCCACCCCACCCATAAAAACATGTGGTGGCGAGAAATGTAAACCGAATAATTTTCGACAGGTGTAACTTGCATGGTGCACGTAAGAAGCTCCAATGTCCTCAATGTTAAACGTTACGTCTGTCGTTGGAAATCCACTGTACATCTGGCGAAAATCATTCGATTATGCAGCTTCACGTTGTAAAGGATTGGGCCACTTTACATTGGCATAATACCTTGGGTTCTTATAGGTTGGGGCGCCACCCTCCTCTGATTTAGGCTCAGAGGAGGGAGAAGCCTGCGACCTGGTTTTTAATAAAACTCTGCTTGCATTATATATCTTAATTTCAGCACAAGAAATAAAAGTAGTGTAAGCAACAAGTCCAAGTTGTCTTGTCCAAGTTTAGTTGTGGAAGTTGTCTCTCAATCACACTCCTCTGCCCCCTATATCCAGATTTACTAGCCTTTGTCAGTAATGTGTGACATCATATATTTCCAAACCAAATTTAGAAGACAAAGATTACTTTTCTGCCAGCGCAGCACTATTTCTGTTTATCAAACATAGATAATATTCATTCTAGAATTAGCACAGCATTTCGAAATCTGGATATGAAACCATAAACACCGGCAGACAGAGATGCGATTATAAAAGCGTGTATGAACTTTTAGTCTTATTTGCATAAAAACAGATCATGCATGCTTCCAAACGAGAGTGCCACTTTTAGAATAGAGTACAACCCACTATTAATTATTATAAAAAGTGTGTTGATCTTTACAACGTGACCTCGTGTTTTAGCTAACAAAACAAGACGTCACGCTATTTTTATAGGTGTAATAATTATAAACATGAATCTAAGTCTTATTTTCCTTATACTTCCAATGGAAAAGACATTGTTTAATCAACCTGAATTTTACAGAACACGTATATTTTTGACGAGACATTATCTTTATAGGTTAAATAGAAAACTAGATTAATTTTCTGTCCTATCATTTTGACATTTATAATATCAAAGCAGCTTTCCAAATATATCCTTATACGGACAAAATTTCATTACAAATATATTCAATACTTTTGGAGATAATCCCCTAATTCTGGTTCTTTCAAGAACCTAAAAACAGCAAAACATCTGGTGGGTCGTTCACATTTTCAAAAATCTGTGAAATAGTAACTGAACTTCCCAGCATGAAGAAAAAAATCAATTTGATTACCATCCGACCTTCGCCGAGAATATCATACATATTAACAGCCACTACATGCTAGCCCCCATTGACTTAGTCTCGCGCAACACAGACCAACGTACAGCGAGCTTCAGCGAGCTGTACGTTGGTCTGGTAGCACACCGTTGTAGACTTTGCTCGATACGTTGACCACCGATTCGAATCTTCCCGACTTAATAACGTCAATTGGAGTCCATATCCAGGTATTATAGATGATCTCATGCCATTTTGATTACTATCTATTTCATTAGACACATTGTTTAGTAATGTTTACGCACGGACAATACACGTATATACGAAATTGCCTAGATTTCAAAATATCAGTAAAATATATGACTTGTTTACAATAATGTTAATGGCTGCATGCTTTAGAGAATACAGGGCGACCAGCGCAAAACGTGCAGCGTTCAACGTGCCCAAATAAAACGTCAACCGTCCAAACAGTAATGTGCGCCGCACTTCTCTGAACGTCTTACATGCTGTTTCGAACGTAGATAACCAATGGTGTGGTTTCATATGTTGTAGGCACTAAAATGACCTCTGAACTATGTCACATGATAAGGCCAACCCGGTTTGGCGCGAAGCGCCAACCACGTTGGACGTGTTAGGTCATCGCACATATTGTCGTAAGAAACCAGTGTGCTTGAAATGAAAAATCTGACTGACTCTGATTCTGCGACCTATTTTTATTTGCTACAGAATTTTTAGAAGGCTAACATCCTACCGATGATGCTTATTGTTTAGAAAACGGACAACTTCCTGCAATCTCGTTAGGAAATAAAAAGACACACTATAATATTTACGAAAGTGCTTCGGTTTAGTTTGTAAACAAACAGCACTCGCTCCAACATACGCGTGACGTAAATGCTTTACTTACGTTGATTAAACGGTGTACGTCACAACGTAGTGAGCATACGTGCATGCTGTAAATTAATACGTCATCTATCCAGCATTGGTATCCTCAAATGGCCTCAATAAATACCACCATACATACCATAGAAGTCATAACATTGTCAGCATACCACATTATTTCACTGATTTTAATAACTACACGGTAGTGATAATCTCTTTAATTTATAGCCAATCATTACTTGAATCTTGCCCTTTTTTTACAATGACAAATATTTAAACATAAAGGAGTTTTAATTCAAACAGAAAAGTTATGTGTATATGTTATCTTGTACGCACAATATATTAATATGCTAGAAATGAGATTCCAATGGCATAAAAGACATTTTTTTATTATACTTTAATTTCAATCATAATGTCCTCAAAAAGCGACCACTATTCTAATGTACAATTGCTGACTTGTGTTCCCTAAATATTTATTCATGTATGAATCTATCAATACATGTACATTATTATTTATTTTTACACATGCTAAAAACTCTTTTAGTTCCTTTAAACATATTTTTTTAATTAATTGTATGAATATTTTTCTATTGTGTGGTGGTGGGACATTTGATCAGTTTTGTAAAAGAAGAAATATTTGTGCACAGGATTTATTATCTTTTTTTATATTGATACATGATAACAAATAATTGATTCTCTATATGAGTCTCTAGATGTATGTATTAATTTACCTGTAGACAAAGAATATAAGAAAATTATGTACATAATGTAGCATTTAATGGTGTATGTCTTCAGATTTAAGAGGTTTGTATTTTAAACAATACAGATTTGTACCCAGTATAATCATTTTTCTTCATTGGTACACAAGTTTTTCTATTTTTATTATCTAAAAAGACTTACCCAGTTACCTTTATAATAGTATGCCACCAGCATCATAACATGTAAATGAATATTCTCTGACGCACATTTGTGAGCATATCCATTATATAAGACACCTTTTAAGTTATAATCATATTTTGTTTCAAATTCAACTACCTTGCATACAGAATAATCCCTAGATATGGCAATAAAACTCTACTTCGCAGCTGCTATGAGGCTAGGAGTGTCTTAATTTTGCAGTTTGATTACTAATTAACTTCGCAGTATGATTACTAGATAGGATACCAATCAAAATAGCCATTATTATATTTCTTGAGACACAAGTAGATCTCATTATAAGATACTGGTTTGACTCAGTCATGATAAAACGTTGATTCAAAAGGTATAAATTACATTTATGGGGGGAACTATGCATAAGCCCGCCGTTTTGATGACGTGTTATAAGTTTATCCAGTTGATGTCTTTTTTCTTGACATTTATGTTGGTTTCATAAAAGTTTTAACAATATTTGAGTGTTACCTGTTTATTGTTAACAAGTTTTTACAGTTATAGTCATTTTCTTCTTTATGACATTTATATTATGCTAGTAATAGTTTCATATACATATATATTATATTTATTTTATTATTTTGCTAACTAATTTATTTATATTTATAGTTATACTATATTATATTTATGTTATATTTATATATTATATTTAAATTATTACATATATATAATATTAAGAGACCAATAATTGAATTATTTATACTATTATATTTATATTTATAATTATACTATATTATATTTATATTATATTTATATATTATATCATTATATTATTACATATTATTATATTTATATTATTATATTATTTATACTTATTATCTAGTTATATTTAAATATTTAGACCCCCCCCTAATTCAACAGAACGTCGATGATGAAGGTTAAAAAATAAAGCTGTTTTGATATTTTTTCAATCTTTTATATGTTATCAGAATTGTTTATTAGTTTGCTTGGGTCAAGTATCAGTTGGGAGTACCACTCTGTGGTGTTTATTGTCAATGGAGGGTACACATAATTATTGATTTTTTTTAACTCATTTTGAAGTAGGTTAAGATGTCTTTTTACGCTGTTGACCAATAGGTTCACAGTCAAAAAGGAAATGTTTGAGGTCCTCTGGTGCTTTGAAGCAAACGGGACATATCTGTTGTTTTTATTTCCGGACATATGACTTGTGGATAGTGGATATCTTTGGACCAGTAATTTAGCCTTCACAGCTACCATGGTAATTCCTAGAGGATCAGTAGGGGCAGCAAGGTACACAGGATGCGCCGTTGAAACTGAACAGGCCTCAAGATTAAGATATTTGAGGGAGCTTTTTGTCTTTGGCTTGGTCTCTTAGAATGTTATTCCAGTATTCGGTCACAGCTTTTTAACAGTGTTCTTACACTGATTTTTTGACATTGGGTTGGTGAAAATAGATAAAGCACTAGGCAGATTATACTTTTTCTAGGATCTTTCTAACAGTTACTGTCCAGCTATTGGAGCTTCGATCTTTGATAGCTAATTGTCTGCTAATGATTTCATGCTCGAGTGATCCAGGAAGTAATGCTATCCGATTGAATAAAGACAGCACTCTCATGTCTATGATACCTTCAATAGGTATGGCACCTACCAAAAGGTAAATAGCAGCTGTTGCTGTATTTTTTTTGGCAGGTGCTGAATCTGTATTAACATCGTTTTGTATGCATTTTCCAATTTTTTCATATCTTTTATCTGATATGACAAGAGCTTCTAAACTGTGCACAAGTCTCGGCACAATATAAACATCTAGAAGTTTTTTGGAATGGATGGGATTTAGACCATTTAGGCCATGCAGACCGGCTCCCATCATAGCATACATAGCTCTTCTGGCCATTGTTATTCTAGACTCAACAGTAACCGTGGACTGGTCATTTGGGACTCTCTCAATCCCAAGATGTGTGTCTCTTTCAGCGATTCATCGATCTTGCAATCGCCAAGAACTACTGGAAAGGATTCGATTGTTGCTTCACAGTCTGGTTGGGGTTAGCTATCATGATCTTTGATTTTGTCTTGATATGCTGTATTTAACGAAGTTTTGCACCAGTTGAGTGTTTAATATATCAACACATGTAACCTCAAATTTCTCCCATATGATTTAATATATCAACATATATGTTACTGTTTATTGACCACCGTATGTTGTTCTTTCATTGAGGGGATAATGAGCTCGACCCAAATGGATATCCGTGTTATTTTAATATTTAATATGAAATTTTAAAATAATAATTATCGCTCACCTGTTGTTACCTGGCAAGATTCTCGTCAGAACTGATGAGATTCTCGTTATCCCGTTCGTGATTAGTGGCCATTTATTAGGGGTACAAAACCCCCATTTGCATAACAGGAAGTTGAAGTTCATAATGGATCATAATGGATTTTTATCAAAATATATCATACCTACTTAAATAAAATGGTATGGGGACTATACAAGTGTCACCGTCTAATTATGTCAAATAAACTCTTAAAGTGTCTTATAAATATTTGAAAAAAAAATGAACCAACACAAACAATTATTATAACAACATACATGTTAATGATAATTTAAATATTTCGACCTTTTAATTAAGGTGTCAAAAACATAAAAATGTAGACGAATAAATCGGCCCACAGCATCAATGAACATAATGTCATTTCATGCTGATCTCTTAATCCTTATTTAAGGTTTGTGTTATGTTATGTACTATGTTCAATATTATATATAATAAAATCAGTAGTGTGATGCATGCATTAATGTAACCAAATGATCACATATTTAAAATGTTAATGCAAAAATTTTGGTTCAACAGAAATAGAAACAAAACACGTTTTACAAAATATGAATGTATTGTATCCAAATTTTCATAATTTATCAGTCTATGAAAAAACTGATATCTATATTAAACAATGTACTGCAATTTAATGATCTTGAGATTATACAGCTGATATGTTCATTTGTTAAACTGGAAATGGCGATATGCCTTTAAAAACAAAATGCAATCTAAAAAAGATGAGGCCATTATGTTCAAAATTGAATAAATATAATATGTATGTTTGTCGAATTCAACACCATTTATTGTTAAATGTCAATATGTATATGTCAAATATTCAGAAAGTGGGTCTTTGGTTGTAGCTACACTTTTTTGGAATTGGGGGCGTGGCAATAGGATAAATTACAAAGAGCTTATGTCTACTGGCAAAAAACAAACTTTAGTAAGGCAGCAATCAGTTGATCTGGATAAAAGTGCGGGAAGCACTGTACCAGTGGCGGGAAGTGAAAGTGTTACGGATAATAATAGTATCGACATGTCAAGTCAGGATAGCGCAGAGCTACAATCTCTCTCCAATGCAGAGCTCCTCGCCGAACGCGAGAGCATGCTGGCAAAATTAGAGGAAGAAGAAAAACTAATGGATATTGAGCTACGTCTGGCACAGAAGGCGAAGGATATTGCCAAAAAACGTGCACAAATTGAGTCACTGAAAACAAGTGACCAACACACGCCGCTTGCAGGTCCACAGGCAGAGGCGGCTTCTTCCGATCGCAACCACGTGGTTCTCAGCACTCCGGGATCAGATGCAACGCCTTCACACCCTCCAGGCTCAGATGCGACATCTTCACACCGCAACCACGTGGCCAGCACACACTCACTAACAACCTCCACTCTTAGCAGAGACAAAGAACTCCAGGCAGCGGTAGACGTTCTAAAGAACAGCCACCTCCATGACATGCTATCCATGGAGGATCACGAGGACAGGATTCTAACAGGCAAGTCACCCCTGTACCTAATACCAGATTTTGTAATCAGGCCAAACGCCAGCCACAGAGAAGGGAACAAAATCTTAGGGAGGGGCCTCATCATACGAGATGGGAAAAACAGACTGAGGCCCGAAGACGTGACGGAAGCTCAATGGGCAGGCGCAGCCTTTAGAATCCTCGGTGAGATGCTCGACTCGATGAGCCAAGAGGATGTGAGGAAGTATGTAAATTATCACATACAGATAGCAGACTATCTTCAGGTCTGTAAGCCGGGGTCAGTAATGCTGCTGGATGACCAGCATAGAAGGTTGGTTCATAAGGGTCGTCCATGGGACGAGATCGACCAGAGCAAAGCTTTCTTCTACCTAGAGAAAAAAGAAGAAGAAAAAATTAAAGGGAAACCCTGGCAACCACGAAAAGCACCCACTGACGACACAGGCAGGCCGATATGCCTCATGTTCAACAAGGAGGAAGGGTGCCACATGAGGTGGTGCAGGTACTTACACATGTGCAGTGCACCCGGTTGTAGAGAGGCTCACCCAAGGCACCAGCACTCAGTCCCACCTCGTTTTCGTGGCCAACCGCAAAACTAGTCCCCTGCAAATAAGTGTATGGCGTCATGAACTAAAAGATGACTTTGATAGTGACTTTCTGCTAGCAGGTATTAAACAAGGTTTTGAAATTATAAAGAAGCCTTTAAAAGGCGATGGTGTTGAACGTAAAAACTATTTATCAGCTTTAGGTGAAGCAAAAACACAAGTTGAACGCCAAATCTTAGAGGAGATAAATCAGGGTAGATATATTATTAGTAGTAGTAAACCACATATAGTTAGTAGTCTAGGAGCAATACCTAAAAGTGATGGCAGTTTTAGACTGATACATGACTGTAGTGAAACACCTTACTGAGTTACTCATTACTCATTCATTAGTACAGATTGAAAAATAAAATTTATAGGATATAGACCTTAGGGTTTTGTCTGTTTATAACTGTAAAAACAATCCTCTTACCTTCAGTACTTTTCTTTCAGGAACTGTTTTCCCTCGGGTCTGTATTTTCGTGCTTCCTGACATTTGTGTTTTGGGAAACAAGTTACACATTTTCTTTTTTACAAATATTTCAATAATGATATGAAAATAATCAAAGGTTTTATTGTATGTAGTAATGAGTTGCAAAGGTAATGAGTCATTTAAGATGTGTATATCTTCATATTTGACAATTTTATGACCATATTAGTATGATCCATTTAACCCTACCCCAACGTCATTTTCTGCAAAACATGCACACTGTGTTAATTAGGAAACATTTAATTAGCTTTTCAAGTAAATATTCAAGTAATGCAGGCAACCATTAATTTTAGGCCACATAATGGTGTTGTCTTTACTACTGATGGCATAAGTTGCCATTTTTTTTAATTTTAGAGCCGAAAATAAGAATGAAACACAACGACCCCCCTGTAATAATATTTCTTAAAATGGTACATAGTTTTTATTAGTAGGAACGAAACTATGCTAGACTGTACATTTGATAAGAAACTAGATTTTTAAAGAATGCATTGTGATATATTTTGTTATCAAAATAGAAAGTTATAATAAAGTCAATTCATAGTAAAATAACATTGATGAACACGTCTCTTATTGCTCAAAGTCTAAGTTACTGTCTACTCATTATCACTGTCATCTTTCTCATCTCCAGAGCTGGCGTATATTTCCTCATTTTCATCTTCATAATTATTTATGTCTACAATAGCTATTTTTTCAAAGTAACACTTCTTTAAATGTTAACAAATTTGAAGGTATGACAATTGCACAATTTTACTGCAACAGAATTCTTACACTGTGTTATGCTCTAACTGATATCAATCTTTCATTCAAAATTATACTCAAATTTGAAGGTATGACAATTGTTTTTCACTGCCACTAGTAATGTCTCTCACATGACGACTATATTTTCTTTTCTGACAATGGCAAGCTGCATTGAACTCCGACATCTTTGCATCTGACATAGCTTCTTGACATATCCAGCTGTGTGAATGTGCCAAATATCTGCTGTCTGTGTTGGGTTGCTGCAAATAGATTGGCCACACGTACAAGATGTATATTGTCACACCTGTCTTTGTGGATGTGGAGGAGCATTAGATCATTTAGACGAGATTCAGTCATGGTTGACCCTCTTCATAGCGCTAAATGACCTCTCACTCACGGCATTTCTAGCAGGTTGCAGGAGAGTTGAAACTTCACACATTGGCATTGTCTGTGGTTTTGACAATTCATTGAAGTATTTGATGATATCTGATATCAAAATTCTGATGCCAGTGCGTTGCATGTCATAGTGGAAGAGTTGAAGTTGGATTCTGAGACTATGTGAACTGAAATCATTGCCATAGAATTCTGTCACAGCATTGAATTCTTCTTCATATGAATCACCATAGGAAGCTTTCAACAACAACTGTTCACATTGGCTGTACATCTTGTAGTCCCTTTGGTTGAACCTGCTTTTGATAGAAGTGACTATATTATCAATTGCATCAAAATAGATTGGTCTGTATCTTTCTTGGACTGAAGTTGGGAATTCAGCTGGAACATCACCTTGCTCATAACGAGCAGGCCTTCTGTCTCGTGGTAGTTGGGGCTCTTTCACACCGGTGTGATTTGCATTTTGAATGTTTTTCTCCCAAAATAACTGGAAGTTTCATCTGAACGCATTGTGGAAAGGATATCTACTTTCATCATAGCAATTTGTTGAGCTTGAGATGCAGACAATTCTTGGTGCTGTAGTGCAGCGGACAAATTGTCACTATGACACAAAAGGGTTTCTGCCAAAACCAAACCAAAATAGAAATCAAATTCCATCATATGAGCGCTTACACCTCTAATTCGCTTTTTCATCTCAGTGTCAGAGCAATTTTCTAAAGACCAGTTCCAAAGGTCTTGCAGAACCGTATAATTTTTTATGATGCTCTCAAGGGATTTGCCTCGTACAGTACGTCTTGTCTGTAGTCATTAGTACGACCACGGGTGGAATATGCTAGCCCAGTGTGGGACCGAAGCACACAAGTGGATATAAACAGGGTTGAAATGGTCCAACGTCGTGCCGCACGCTATTTGTGCAACAGTTATAATAATAGGTCCAGTGTTAGTGACATGCTCACGAAACTGCAATAGCCCTCATTACAAGAACGTTGTAAGAACGCCCGTCTTATTATGAAGGATAGGCTTGCAAATAGTCCGACTAGAGTAAATGTAGAAAATAGACTAGTAACACCAAACTGGTTATCAAGAGGGATCCATCAACATTCCTTCCAAACAATGAACTCCCGGTGTGAGACACGGATAAATTCATTTTATCCTCGTACCATAAAGGATTGGAAAAAAAACTACCACAGCATATAACATCAGCTGACACTCTTGACTGTTTCAAAACACTTGTACATACTAAATATTAGAATGAAATGTTTTCATTTATTCATGTAAATATTCTATTTTTCTTATCCTATGTGCACCACCACAAGGCAGAATCCATCAATCAGTTGACGTTGGCCTTTAAATGGTAGAAGTTGAAGAATATATCAATCTCATAGAATCAATAGAATTTGTGGGGACACATTGATAAGTTTAATTTGCAAAATCTATTAAAATTGATATGATGAAAACACCTGCACATTTTTTTTTAAATGAAGAAATAGTGGTCCGGCCATGGCCTGACCAGCCTGAGCCTGTGTGACGGCCCTGTAGTAAAAGTTGTAAAAAACGAGTAAAAACTTTTCAGTAAACTTGGTTTTATCAAGAACGTCGCAGAGAATATGTTCGTCGGTAGCCCCGACTTTTACAGCTGTGTTAATATGTGAACTGATATGTCACGCTCCAATGCCTGGTACTGTTTACGCTTCAGGGCGCCGGCTCACGCTGCATTATACTGAAGTGACGGAACATTCTTGTCGTTTGGCAGAATATAGAAGTTAGTAAGCGCCGGAGTAGTCTAATGAAATACGTTACGAACATATACTGATGTTCAAGCGTGTTTAAAAGGTAGGCAAAGGTACAAGTTTTTTTCTTGCATCTTTGGTGTCTTGTCTTGTCAATTGCACTGCAAAGTCCTAGCAGGATATCACGCATCGTCTGTCTCTTTATTGATTGAGTGGTGTTTATGTTCGGTTGCCTTTTAGGGGACAATTTGTTTTGTGAATTCATCGTGTAAATCTGCAGCAGAGGAGTCGACAGGTGTAACTTTTTACAATTCTTAGCTCCATTTAGTTTTAGTTTAAATATCATTTTATTGGATTCATTCTGTTACCTTGAGTCTGTTTAAACATGTGATAGTTGTGAACTAAAACGGCTCTGGTATTGTCCGCATTACGAGGATATCGTGCGCCTTCCAAGTTTTGGATCTGGATCTGGATCTGGATCTGGCTGGTAGTCCAAGATTGAGGCATACGGGTTATTGCGCATTATGGATGGTAGTGCGCGATACATATTTTATGTATTTCTATTATCTTGTAAACCGCTTGGTTGATGCCGTTCATGTCCTTGCCCTAGTGGATCTGTTAAATGAATGCCGCCGTTTGCCTGTCCGTCTTTGAGTTCTGCCAGCTGAGCACAGTTTGGAGTATGAAAAGAAAGCCTGTGGGGTCAGATGATAAAGGAAAAGTAGCTTCTTGCAAAACTTGCGGCGTATGAAAATTACGCCTTGGCTGTTGTGTTTCATACTTGGTGATCACTATTGCAAATGAAAAAGAACACGTTTTATATTCATTTAAATTTTGATCTGTTAAAGCAGCTACAAAAATCAACAGCATTAGCCTTTGAATTGGGAGATTTGATTACTTGATTGATTGATTTTATTTATTATAGTGACATTGTATTACATTTACAGAGGAATATTTTAAATACAAATTTAGCCCTTCTAGGGTCTTATACGTCACCTTAGATAAATATATAGATTAAATTTATATACTTCCTCCTTCTTCTTCTTCTTCCTGTTTGTTTCCGCCTTTGAATCGTATCACTTCGCCCCAAGAGGGACTCTTGTGAGTGTAGCCTATAAACAAGTCCTCTACACAGGTCTCTGAATAGATTTTTGTTCAGGAAGGTGGGAGTTGTCTAGAATAAGTCTAATGGCGTTCTCGGATCTCAAGCTGTATTTTTCTGATTGTAAATTTTAAGTAGGTGGTAAAATCTGTGGTTTTTGCAGTGCTGTACAATGCAATAGGAGGGAAAAGTGTCTCTGGCTCTTCCTTGCATAGTGGACACACATCACAACGCCGTGTGCCCAGCCTGATGTTGTTAAGCGGGGGTATCTCTGCGAGCAATAGTGCCTGGATTGAGGCTTGTTGCCAGTGGGCTAGGGTCTCTCCACACCTGGTGGAGTTTGTCGGTGCGGCCTGGCTCAAGTTCAGATACTGCAGTGTTGATTTCTTTTCAGCGTCTTCACGCAACTGTTGTGTCCATTTATCATGCACCGCAGTCTTAACCATGTGTCTCCATACCTGTTAGATGGGGGCTCTCTAGCAATGCAGAGGCTTGTGGAAGTTGATATTTCGTTAGCAGTTTTCTGACATGAGATGTCCAGCTGGATGAGTTTATCCCTTTTCACTGCTAATTGATGAGATATCATTTCCTTTACATATCTGACTGGCGGGCACTTGCTGTCACCCCGACTATATTGCGGAAGAGGGAAAGCGTTCTAATGTCGTGTATGGCCTCCAGTGGGCGTGCCCATCAGCAGGTATATGGCAGGAATGGCAGTGCACTGCGGCAAATGTTGGATGCAGCGCAGTATTTTTTTCTGTGGTAGTCAGCGAGCTGTTTTAACTCATTTGCACTCAACACTACAGCCTCAAGTCCATACAGGTAAGTTGGGAGGATGTATGTAGTATACTGAAGTCTTGCCACCTCCGGGCCTGTGCCATTTAGCCCTCTGAAGCCTATATTTAATAGGCTGAAGACTTGAGTTCGTGCATCTTCCAACCGTTTGTCTACGGTTGCTTGGTTGGTGCCACTGCTACTCCTCATGATTCCAAGATGTGGTTCACAACTTGATGAACCAAGGGGCTTACCATTGAGCGTGAGTTTTATCTCCTCTTTTGGAGTGTTCATTGTAATGAACTTGGTCTTGTCAACATTAAATTTATATTGCTCTCTTGATGCATCATGTTGGGCAATGGCTAGACTGACTTGCATGTCATATACAGATTTAGCAGTGATGGCAAGATCATCTGCCACCATTATTGCTCCAGCATTCAGGTGACCAATCTTATTTGCAGGCAGAAAATCAAGCCTTTTGAGGAGCGGATTTTTTCAGCTTTGTATATGTCTGTACAATGCCCAGTCCTTCAGAAAATTCGCTGGACAACTCACCTTGCCACTTTACCCACTGATTTGATATTTGTGTACATGCTGTCAAAGCATCTCCACAACATTCCCTGGACACCCTGCTGGTACAGTGAATTGAGCATGCTGGGGTGTGACACAACGTCGAATGTGTCCATAAACGTTACTATCAACGGCTCATTATTGTCCTTTGCATCGGCAATTATTTCAGTCAATGTTAGTGCAGCAAAGATTTAAGGGAGCATTCTGTAAAGCCAAATTGAAGCATTTTGATGACGCATCCAAAGCAGGCCTTTCAAGAGACATGAGGTGTTTCTCCCCAACCAAAGGGGCGGTGATTTGTGCCCTAAAGTTTGTTGGATATTTCGGAGGTTTTCTTCTTTGCACTCTTTATATTTAGAGGAACCTGAAATTATTGGGTTGGGTTGGGGTTGAGTTTTGTATACAAAGTTTCTGATGGCACTTGTTGATCCCATCGCCCAATAAGAACCACAATACTGAGGAATGTGCTGGTTGTGGGTTACGCCCATGAAATTCATGCCCTTCACATTGCGCTGGTCCCACGCTGACGGAATATCACTTTGTTTTAAGTACTCATTAGGTCTTGGATATGTTACTGGACAAATAGCCATGTGCCTACATGTAAAAGCTCAGGAAAGAAAATAGCAAATAAAAACATGTCATGTAAGGGCCATTTTTGGTCCATTTTCAACATTTTCTGCAATAGTTTTGCTAATGTGCCCAATATTGGCACTTTGCCAATTAAAGTGTACATTCAGAGAGTCATTTTAATATTTAAAAAACATGACCATCAAATTGGCATGATGGTATAGACTCTTATAGGACACTCTCCTTTCCATCTAGAACTTATTTCTTCCATTTGTATCTTAAGTGGATGTTTTGAATGTACAGTTACACTCAATTCTTCCAGTTTTGTTAAATGTTTTGCCAGTTTCACAATTCCATTTACAGTAACCGAAATGAAATTATGTGGATAGCGCATACTTATCTTCCTAACAGTTTTAGTTTTTGCCAGACGCTCCAGTCCTTGGTCAGTGATTCCACACCAATTTAACATGTCAAATATTTCCAACTTACAGCCAATGGAAGCGATCGCCTCCAGTGTTTTGTCAGTTATGTGTCTACCAGGCAGACAGATCAGTTTTGCCTGCTTCCAATCGACCATTGTGTCAGCCAATGAATAACTATCATCATCAATAACAGCATCATCAATATTAATAGAGAAATTAAGCAGTACTTTAAGGTTATCTGGGTTTGCCCCTACTTTATGATTATAGAATTTAATAAGAGCTTGATTGTGCCTCCGTTGCAAGCAGAATATTCTGATGTCGAATGTGAACTCACGCAGAGATTGTAGCAATATTTTGCGACAGAATCGAATCCCAAACACGACCATCTCGCAGTTTGCGATGATGAGATGAGTGAGCTGTGGGTGAGCTGGTCACATGACTTCCTGATCTGCTCCAGTATACTGTGTCCGTAAACATTAAACAAGGAATTAGTATGGGGGAATATCACAACGTTTCTTATGTTTTCAATGTTCTCTTGCCTCTTTGACTTGATGTAAAGTTTGCTAAATGTTTATAATATTCATTCAGATTTTAGTTCATTGATATATTTTCAATTCTCTAGAATCCTCATTAATGAAATGTAAATATGAAAAGCAAAGGGGAAAATCCTTTTTTCTTTGGCTTTTCAAAAATTTTCTTTCGATGAGGATTCAACATCATTGAAAATATATTAATACTATAAGTAACTTGGAGAGCAGTCATAAACACGAGGAAATGTACATATGTAGAAACAAAAAGATACTTGGTTGGACACATCCAGCTCTTTCAAATTCTTCAGGTAGCCAGCTATCGACAAGAGATTCCTTCCTTATTCCTCCCCCACTCATTTCCATTATTTCTGTGTAAAAGCGAATCGCATCATCCGTTGTCCTATGTAATATCAGCGTTTCTAGGTTGGGTGTTAACCTGATTAGATTTTCAAAAGTCCACAGTGGATTAATCCATCTAGCACATGATTTGGACCTACATTGGACTTGCTCTCTATCAGATGGCTGTTACTGAGGTTCAATGAGTTAACATGTTCACCCGGCAAGTTCAGCAATTCACCTAAAATCTAGTTGTTACATGAAGCAAGCGAACCTCTCTCCAAATCATTTTGTCAGAGGCTATTCTTCTCCAGTCACTTCACACTTGCTCACTGTCTGGAGCACAGTGCTCTGTGAGGTAAGGGGTGGGTGGAGAGATTAAACAAGGAATTGGTATGGGGAATATCACAACATTTCTTATGTTTTCTATGTATGGGGGCGACAGTTGGAATATCTTCAACCACAAATCATCATGGCTTCTAATCATATCAGATTCAGTAGATTTTTTCGAAGAGCTAGCAGCCTTTTCTATGCCATATCTGATCTTGCCTCTTTGACCATTGCTGCCAACTAGCACCATATTTGAATGATGATGTGTCTTTGTGAAGGGGAATCAACCTTTTTTATAACGTTCTGAGAATAAGCGACTTTCCTTCAATGAATCTTTGAAATTTGATAGAATCATATACTGTGCATTTGTAGTGGTGGTGTTGGTGTTGATGTTGGTCCTGCTGCTGCAATAATTCTTCCTCTAGTTGCGCAGCATCAATCAACTTGTCCAACTCCTAGTTAATTGTGTTCAGCATTTTAGTCTTCTTTTATCCAATTCTTTCACCGAGAGGCGCCGCAGTTCCATCAGGGTGGCCTGGTCAGTCTGTGTCTGACCATAAGCCAACCAAACTTCGCTGCCAGCTTGCACGTCTGCGGCCCGCACAAGCTGCCTGATTCGCAGTGCAGCGAAGTCGGTCAATGGCCACCCGACACAGACTATCTTTTTGTAGAGGTTGTTTGCTGTATCGTCTTGATGTAGTCTGAGGGCGCCTCCCAAAGCCTGAGCCAGTCCAACACGGGCACCCTTTTTCTTTTCTATTGCCAGTGCTGTGGACAAGATATCTCTTGTGGGGGCAATGTGCCCATCATCCTCCTCTATGCTGCTGTTTTCATCATCTTTCACTTGCATCTCATCCTGAAGCTTGTAAACATTGCTCTTTCCAGTTGTCAGGTTTTCCACCTGTGGCACTTTTGACCTTGTGAACACCATCTTATCGTAGAATTTATCTCACACCTTTTGAGCACACTATTCAGAATTTATGTTGACAATAAGTTCATTCAATAATGAGGATCAACTAATAAAAAATCAGATTTTTTGATGATACACTTCTTCTTGTCTAACATGGATGAACTTTTGCGCGGCATCCTGATTAGTCTCCAATTAAGCAGTACTTTTTAAAGTATATGTATTTTCCTTTTCTTGGTTGTTAAGTCACACGTCCCTACCCCCCGTGGCGTGGTGGTGGTAAAGGAAGTGGTCCGGGGGAGTCTCAGGTCTTGGAGGAGGGATATGTTGTTCATGTCGAGCTGGGTGAGGGCGTTAGTGGAGGTTGATGGGACCGTGGGGGCTGGAGAGGTAGTGGTAGGAGAGTAGGGCTGTCAGCGATGGGGCCGGTCGTAGTGTTTTTTTGTTGTGAAAGTGCCGTCTGAGTGCGCTGGCCATGTTGGCTATTTGGGCCATAAGAGATCTGTATTAGTCTCCTCCGTAGGTGTAGGGAGGGCTGTTGGCGAGGCTTAGAGGGGCGTTTAGGGGCGGGCTGGTGCATCATCCAAGCTCTGCAGCCCTTGTGGAGGTAGCCCGGTGTTGGGTGAGTTAGTTCGAGGTAGCCTGGCGTTGAATCAGGCGCTCTACTACGCCCTTTTTGACCTCTGGGGCGCTACCGTCTGCGTGAGGCTGCTGGTCATTAGTGCGTCGATGAGAGTTGACACCTGAGGCCTGGGGGGTGGAGTTCTCGGGCCCTGCTTCACCGGTTCCCTTCTCTCGTATAAACTGAATTGCTAAAATACTTACCAATAATACTTCCAATTTTGTCAACTGGTTAGTGTCGTTAACCATTCACAATGGTGGGGTTATAGGTTAGAACTAGAAATCATCTCATGCTAGAGGCTGCACGATCTGGTTTCAGCCTGGAGGGACTCCTTGTCCAACTTGCGGCATTTATGACTTGGTTCTGACAGGTCTATTTCCATTCTGAAATGATATTGATATATTGATCTATTGATACCTTTACTTTATCTTTATACTCACCTTTGAAGCCTTAAGTAAAATCTTTTTTCAGACTCCTTGTAGATGTTGCATACTTTTTACGTACTTCAAAACTTCTTAATCTTTATATTAGTAAGAATATTCTTACATTGTGCTACCTGGTGATGTGTGTGCGCTGTGACCTCTGTCTTTGCTCAATGCATCATGAATATAAACTAACGGGCTAAGATACTTACAAATACTCACAAACTGGAGGAACTCCAGTGGTTCATGAGTATGGAATGAATGACTAAAATACTTACCAAACTGGAGGAACTCAATCGTTAGGTGTTTTTTGGTCATGCAAAGTGTATTATTTCAGTGTATCATGATATGGAACACAAACACAACTAAAATATTGTTTTACCAACACTCTGTACAACTTCAGTTTTCTTAGGCGACTGGTCCAAATTAGGTGTTTTTCGGTGACCTAATGGTTCGGCAAAGTGTAGTCTTGTTCCAGTGGCCCACACAGAAAAAATATGGAACACAAAAACAACAACATTAATCACACACAAACAAGACCAATATGTTTAACAATCACTGTCTGTACAACTCCACTCTGAAAGACTATTCTCCAAGCAAGTGGGCGCATCTGGGTATATTATAAAGCCAGAGGAGGGTGAGGGTGGAGCAGCATCGTCTAATGGCTGTGGATTAGGGGGAGATATCCGTTCCTCGCATGGTCTCGCTCAGAGGCTGAAGGAGAACTTAGTAACTTTGACCATTGTTTCTTTGCCCACCTCGAAGCAGGTCTCTGACCAACAACAGTCTATTTTACATCTTTACATTCGAACATATATATGTATATATCATTGGTTTCAACACAGTATCACATTTTTAGTTTTAGGATGACCTGTACAAAGTGTAAGTGGTGATAACTTTCTGTATGCTTTCACAGCCAATATCTCTTTTTTTGTGACCTTCATTACCTCCACATTTCTCCATCACAAAAGACTGGTCTTGCATTTTTATTCTCGTTCACTGAAATCTGCTATTGTATAATTGTTTTTGGCCCACGAGCCCCCACAAACTGGACGAAGCTTCATGAATATGAACCGAGTGGCTAAAGTTCTAATGCGCCTGTCTTAAGTGCGAGGTGAATATAGGTGCCACAGTGGTAGTGGTCCAGGGTTAGTTCCGGCAGAGGCTGTGATATAGCCCTAAAGGCTGGGCGAGAGTCCTCAGATGTCAATATTAACATGCACAACCAAATTCTATTTCTATTTTCTCTGATTTAAATTCATAGTAATATTCAGTGGTATTGATTTTTGTGGCCGTGACATTGCTAGTATTTTTCAACTACAGAAATTCTACAAATATTAAAGTAATCATTTACTAAGAAATGCAGTGCCAATGCAGATTTTTTTTTTTCAATTTATACATGTTCCTTCTCATTTTCTTACCGCATAGTCGTTCTTCCTCCTGTAGTTCACTTCAGAAGTGCTCCAGTGCTGACCGATGTACATGGCCATGTTGACTGTTGTCCTGGCTTGGTCTGCAATGCTTCTATTCAAAACGGCCTGTGTATTTTGACAGTAGGTCAAACCTGCAGCCCAACATAATTGACAAAAACATTACAGTAAATCATCTATACTTTACGCATGGACTACCTTAAATTCATAGTAATATTCAGCATTACTGATCAGGACATAATCATATTATTTGCTGCTCGTCCATCTTTAAGGTTCTGTTTGTTGCAGTCCTAACAAAAGGCACTCGTAGCCAACACGATCGGAAACATTTCTTTGTACTGTATGTTGCGCTCCATTGCCACTTGAGCAGACCACTTCTTTGCAAACCACCTTGCCCCCCAGATGGCCCTATAGCCTGTGTTTCCTGATGATTTAAAAGTATTGCAGTCCACAAAGGTGCATATGCTAGATATTTGATTAAAATTTCTGGCAATTCTGGAAACGCATGCAAGTTTTCTTCATTCCGGGGGTTATTTTGATTTTGCCTTTTTCGTGTACTTCAGAGAAGTGTTTAAAGAAGGGCGATTTTTCATACAGGGTGTTTTCTTCTTTTCGCACATAAATATCATCATCCAAATCTACTTCAATGTCATCCATTGAAAGACCTTCAATTTCTTTTTGTAGCTCCTTCACTGATTGGTCAACTTCCTCCCCTTTCTCCTGTGCACAGCACACGATAGACAAATGATATACGATGCTATCAAGTTCTTGCATCGTTGAGGCAGTGATTACTCTTGCGATAATGTACTTAAAAAACGATGTTTTCCAACATCTTTCTTTATGGGTGTCAATTTCCCTATTAGTAATTTAGTCATGTGTGCACAGCATAGATATAAGACGGTTTTATATCTGAAGTTTGATTGCGCATTAACTAAATATTCAAACGAATCCTCCAAGTATCTGAAAATTTCTGTTTGGTTGAATGCTGTCATTACACTGTGAATAAGTGCCCACGAGAAGTCCGTTACTACATAGCTAGGGGAGAGATCTTTGTTAGTGATTAGTCTGAAGTCTGATCTCACTTCTAACAAAAATGATGAAACTCTAGATGTTTTGTGCCCATTCGTTGTCATCTCAGTAATTGGAATTGGTGGATAACTGTCATCATTGTTTGATCTTTGCTTACAAGATGATACTAGAGAATAGTTTAGGACTCTTTTATCCTGATCCGGAATTTTAGTAACCATGCTTCCTGTCGCATCGAAGTATAGTGGCATGTTGCTCTTCACAATACAGATATACATGAAAGGGACTCATGCCAATTGCCTGTATATATCCTGGTGCATGCTTGTTTTCTAAATCTTCATTTTTCAAAATATTTTGCATTAAAAACAATTCTCTATGAATGTCTTTATCTAATCTTTGTTCTGCTCTAATCTCATGTGCAGCAACTTTAAGAATATTTCTATTCTGGCAGTGGGTATAGTTGCCAGCTCTGAGGCTCTCCTCAGCTGTTTCTTTAATCAAATCGTAGTACAATTCACTGGGACCATCTTTTATTGCTGTTGCTCCCAGATTTTTTCGCAATTCTCCTGTTAACCTCTGCTTCATCTTTTGCCCCCTTGTATGATGCATTTATCCATTAATCCTTAGACACATGGGTACAGGATATTGGCTATGAGGAGCTTCTTTTACCGACATGTTGAATTTAACAGCGCAAGAGGAAAACTTGCATTTCCCATTCACCACCCAATATTGGGTGTTTGTCTTGCGTGAGTAGAAAATGACCACACTATATAACTAGCTGGGGCATTCAACAACCCAAAGTACACAAAAATCTAATCAGCTTTGGGGGAATAGTAAATTGAAGCTAAATATGTAGTTAGTTGTGATAATCAGCCAATTACTTCTCCCTGTAGAGTGCTAAAAAGATATTATACCTACGGTCATAAGTTTGTCAAAAGTAAAAAACATTTTTTTCACAATTGTTTGTTCATGATTGTAATGTAAATAAAGGGAATAAGCGGTACTTATGTTTTGCTGAGCGGGCTACATTATTATCTCTGCACTTCAGCAGTGGCAGATTCATGAAAATTATACTCCGGTAATATGTAAAGATAACTTGTCAAATCGGTCTCCAATCTCTCTAAACTATATTTACTGAATGATTGTGCAACAAATGAAAACTAATATTAAATTACATAAATGAGGATATATATATATCATTTAACAAATGGACTTACACATTCTCCAATTAAATGGATGGTATTTGCCATCAATGGGCTTGTGAGGATGTCTTGGTCGATAAACTCGTTAGAGGACCTTGTTCTCCATACAATAAAAATGTTGAGTTCAGGTATTTATAAATAAAATGCATGAATGTTCAAAAACAACTTTTTGATATGACTGTAGAAAACATGCGAAAGAAACTACATAACTACATGACCAAATGTTGTAACTTCACTAATTATTGTATAGAACTATGAAATAGTAGGAACACGGCTGTATGTGGGAAGCGTTTATGGTGTCAAATCCAAACCCGGAGTTTTTTGTACATTTTGGTATCTTCTCCATTCTTGCTGTATCTTACGATGATTCTCATTGCCAGTCCACTCCAGGGCCATGATGTTGGTGGCCGAACGTGCATCTGTTATCTGCTGTGTACTTTAGACACACTATTGGCCCTTCGTCAGGATTCATTGAAGCTCAATTGTTGCTGATGCAGCTCCAATACTCGCCATCTGTAGTGACTTTTTTGCATGTCCCTAGCCTAATCGGTCTATTTCATCCGGATGTAGTCC
>CM032666.1:49118033-49170063 GCA_019095985.1 Streblospio benedicti | reverse complement strand
GCAGCAGTTCTTCTCAAAATTATTATTTTCGTCGGATGTTTGCTAATAAAGCATTTTTTTAAAAATGGTTTCAATTCACACAGCAGATATCAGAGGAGAATAGTAATTATGATTTCCACATCATTGTTAGCATTTGTGCGTGTCCATCTGGAACCACCGAAGTTGAGGGCGGTATCTGCACTGATGGCGCCGGTTACACGGCCGCTGGGAGGACGTTACCCAGACTTCTAGACGTGCCCTCCGCGGGACTCACGTTTGGGGGAGTTTCTGCCAATTTTGGGTACTACTTTGAAGAAAACAAGTTGGTAAGTATTAGAACAAGAATGTTTACAACTAGAATGATGACACTGGGTAACAAGTGTATGTATGTGCACGGTGTATGTAGACTATGATGAGTATCATAGTGTCGCCGTATGTATCATTATAACATGATTATAATTAGGGTATCATAGTACAACACTGAAACAATGCTTTATGCCAGCACAACAGTATCTATATCACCTGAAATAAAACTACTCTTAGAAGCTATGTTCAGCGCACGTGAATTGCTACAAAGGTAGTACAACCCTTTTTAGCTTTTATTATTGTTCTTGTTCTTATATTTCTTTTTAGTGCTAGTACGTTCAGTATTTCCATAATCTATTGCTATGACTAGAATTGATAATATTTAAGGTTGCATTGAACAATATTAGGCCAATCAATCGTGTACACGGTACTCTTCTAATAACACTTGTGATTCAATCCACAAGTATTTGTTTCGCAGAAGAATGGGGTGCCTCACCCATTTTGTTCCTCTGATTCTATTGCTAATTAAACCAGGCCTGTACGTTAATGGTTGTCCGGTTGCCCAGACAACCGTTTCAAAACCAGGACAACCAAAAGTTGAAATATGTATGTTTATAATTCATCATACTATTTCTATATATACCTCAAGTTTAACGCGGTAGGAAGGGCATAGTCATCAATTGTCAACCAAAATAGAACGCTGGTTGCCCACAAGCCAACATGTCAAAAATGTTAATGTACAAACCTGCGCCAACCCAAATTTTCGTTCAGGTGTCCAGATCATCCAAACATCAGCGCGATCTATTAACGTTTGAACGCTATGTGCCTATAGTTTCATACAAGACCCTCTGTCGGGGTAAATTACATTTTAGGTGCAATAAATACGCGTGAATCCACACATTGTAAGTTATTCGAAAATGGTAATAATGTTAAAAGGGATGTCATTAGAAACTCTGAAAGAAAAAAACAATTTCACATTGCCGATGATAGCTCCATATGCCCCAGAATACGCGTGAACCTTTAGGGTCATTTGGAGGTGGATCGTGGGTGAGCTGGCCTCACTTTTGGAGTGATATAGCTGGTTCGGTAGGGAATGGCGCACTTCTGGCTGATTGTGGGTCTTTTTGGTTGACTGGGATTTCGTCTGTCGCTTTGGGAGGATGTATGATCGGCAATTGAAGCGGTTAATGCAACCAGTGCAGTTTACAATAGGAAGCCATGGAAGCATGAAACTGCATCTGTTGAATCTGTTCAATCAGTTTGGTTGTAAGCCAGTGCTGCACGATGCTCCATGATTAATGCTGTCTTCTTGTAGGAAATGGCACACTTCTACCTTGTTCTGCCCCAAAAAATGTATTCAATTTTCTAAAGAAGTGATTTGATGTATGCTCACGTTATGAATTATTGAGTTGTTGATCTAGGCTGTTTTTCAATGGTCCTGAGCCTACCTTTTCCTTCAGTTCAGGTGAAAGGTCACAGACCGATATTACAATCCCATAAGTTTTGGCCACAATAGAAAGATCTACCACAAGCCCACTCATACAGACCAATACCTTCAGTGTGACTCCAACCACCCAATTTGGGAGGAGATGGATAGAGAAGATGAAAGAAAACACGTAGATGCGGCGCTGACCAAATGTGGACGATCAAGAGGTGATACTGGAAAGAAGACAGATCGGACCGACGACAAGCAGAAAACTGTGGTGGGAACTCCTTATGTGACGGACCTTTCAGAGGCGTAAGTAGGATAATGCAAGACGACAGATGCAGCCTCTACTTTAAACCTAGAAACACCATTGGGCAATTTCTTGTTGCACCAAAGGACCCAGCTAAGAAGGAGTACATCTGTGGCTAGGTTAACAGATTAACTGTGGGGGATCGGGCTCAAAGGTGTGTAATAATTCCTATGTTGGTGAAACATCCTATACACTGAAAACTAGATTCGACCAACACAGACGCCCCAGCAGCACCTCCTCGCATGGTTCTCTACACCCCCACCAACCCGACAGAAAAGGCCATCACATCACATTAGACAACATCAAATCCTGGAGCGCGACTGGAGTACTTTCGAAAGAAAGATCAGAGGCCATATACATTAAATGCCTCAAACCCGACATGAACAAGAATGTGGGGGCCCGCCGACCAGCCTGCCGTCTATTTCAACATCCCACCCACCGTTGCCAATGGCGTCACACCATCATTACGTGACGAATAGGTGGAAGTCGGCAGACCGAAGAAGATCCGTGAAAGATGAAAGCTATCGATGTATTGCTTTGTGAACTTTATACAATAGCAAAGTGAAAATGTGTACATTAAGTGGTTAGGGGATTGTTCAAACGTTACGGATTGCGTTAAACGTGTTACTTTACGATCTGGACACCTGATAGGAAATCTGCTTTAATGGGCAGTACATCAGAGAAAGTCTTTAATAAAGGACACCCTAGCCTAGACCAGAATGACATCAGACACTCTATGGGTTTAGTTCCAGGCTGGCTTTGTCTTTGCTGAGCCTCCAGAACTGTGTTACGGGCCATTTAATGGTGATGCTATTGCTGGAAAAATTGTAGTCGTGGAACGAGGAAATTGTCCATTTGAAACTAAGGTAATAATCTATAAAATTATTTTTCAAAGGTCATAGTATAATAGCCATCCCGGGTGGCTTGATAACACTTATCAAGCAAACCTCGTAGCCTATTAACCTCATTCTCGGGGTTGGTAGGCTACTGGCACTGTTGCCACAGGGGCAATTTATAAAGAAATGTTGGTTACCATGTTTAGAGGCCATGAGGAATTTCTATATGCGTGAGCATGAAGTACATTGTAATTTTAAAAATAACTTTTCTGGGGGTATAATCGGAACATAGATCTAAATGTACATATTACGCTTGCCCGAAATCAGATCAGCCATATTCAAGCAGTTTACATGGTCAACGATTTGCTTTTACAAAATATAATCATGACTTTTTAAACCCTACAACACAAATTGCACCCGTGCACAACTAGACCTTATTGCCAGGTTGACTCCTAAGCAAATGCTTATATATTCATATAAAATAGTAGGGTGGTACATGTTTATTTGAGACCATTCTTTATAACGGATCGTGCATAAATTATCGTCCAGTCGGGTAGGTCATATGGAGAAGAGAAAATTATTCACACGAGCAAACTCCCCCCTATGGCATAAAGGAGAATTGAGCGACCCACACACACACCTATGGCGTCAATAAAAATTGAAGGACCCTCACTCCATCCCCGTCTCGACGTTTGCTCAATTCGCATAAAAAATAAAAGACATTTTGCACATTTTGCAGCATGTTTTAAGTTTTAGATGAAATATCATAGGAGATATACAAAGCTGTATTCTCAACAGGTTTCCTAAAAGAAATGACAAAAATATTTTAACTGTTTGATTGAAGAAAGGATCGTCCACGTTAGGGCAAAGGAAGGTTCATAGGCAGATTCCGGTTTTCAAGAGGGGAGGCACACGCATAGGATTTGGGGGCTTCCTACCAGCGAAGGCTCGCACAGATGCCAAAACACGACAAAAATTAAAGTTTAGGGGTAAAAAATGTGGAAGGTGCATGCCCCCTGCACCCCACTAACCCGGAACACCCTATGTGAAATTTTCCTCAAAGTTTCTGGTTGTGGCACAGAGCTCAGAATCTTCTGATAATAAATGTGATCAAGAACTATAGAAGAAATGTCAATTACTAAAGAGCAAGTTAACGCTTAGTTTCTCTGGATAATTTATTGAAAACCAATATTAAGCTTTCGCCCATGCTATGGGCTTCTTCGTGTTGTTATGACATCACATCTTGAAGAAAATAGGTGTTAACTTGTTCTTTAGTATTTGAACCCTGGATAGATGAATCTACATGGTGAAATGGCACTTAATTTGTGAGATCCTTATTTAGGCCATAGTAGCTTGATTCTTGGGATGACAACAGCTCCAATGTATCGAATCGAACTAGACCCTAATATATAAGCATTCTCTTAAATAGCGTATTCTTTTGTATTCATCTACTATCCAGCTAAAAGTGGATGTTTTTTATTTGTCGCCTAATGGGCTGAAAATAATCTAGTTATTATTTTTTACAGACAGTAATGGCTGAAGCTAATGGAGCTGTTGGCATCGTAATTCTAGGTATGTAATAACTATTGGATTTTTTATGTGTAAACCGACCAGCACGTATTGTCTGGAAACCATTAAGGGTTTAAGGGCCACACATTTTAACCACAGCATTCTATTCCGCAATGCATGTTATTGTTGTGTGTTTTTTCAACATATCTAGCATACAGAATGCCTAGAATCATGAATTTAATTAAGTCCAACGCTGACTGACTGTGTGTTTTACATAATAAATATGCTGGTCAAACAATTATTCTGCCATGGGCTACAGTATATACGCCTGTAGAGCCACGATTTTAAACAAATAATATAGCAAATGAAATGTACTGAATGAAATATAAAATATAGGCGGTCGACTTCGAGCCACGCAGTCGATGTTGAAAGGTCGCTGATGGTGTGTCTAAAGTGTTTGCTAAATTTTACATTTCTAAAATCTGAAGTGTACGTATGTCTTACCACTGTGATAACACACCAATGGTACGTTTCACTTTGCAGACAACGGTGATACCAACATTGCAAACGGTGTGGTTGGATGGAGTTGTCATGATGCCAACGACGCCAACATTCCTGCACACATCTTTTCCATTAAAGAAGAGTCTGATTGGTTGAGAACTCATCTCCTAGCAAATCAGGACGCCGTCCTTACGTTGAGGCGTGCAGGTATAATAAATGTGGGTGGAGGGCTGCACTGTCTTTTATTGTGACTCGCTAGATACTTATAGATAGAAACTAAAAGCACGTATATAACTACAATCACAAACACCACCGACACATCCTAGTTGGATTCGCTGAAAAGTTTTAATGATCAATAATGTACATCTATTTGTTTTCTCCACTTCACGTTTTCATTTGGATGTGCATGCAGAATTAAAGGATTTAGATCAGATTTTTACATTTGGAAGAAATAAATCTCTATTTTGGAACATGAAAGAACAATTTCCTTGTATAACTTATATTTGTACCACATATAGTATTGCAATCACTGGAATAGGATATCTGGGCCTAGAATGACCAGCTTCTACCATTAGCCATCTTTGCACACACCTCACAAGATTATCTTGGCATGCAAACGACACAAAATGCCATGTGAACCAGCCTGTTGGCAAATATATGAATTGATGAAAAGATCGTTTTGAACTTTCTTACGCAATATGACTGAAATACATAGACTTCATTTTTCAGGTGCCGATATAGGCGAATCGTGTGGTTTATCTAAAGACTGCGGAGGAACTCCCGTCGCACATAAATGTAGCTCCGGTACTTGTGCATGTGTGACGCCATATTTCACGCAGGGTGTGGTTGGTGGCTCTACCATGTGCATTAGAGGCAAGTACATATACTATGTGGTTCGTTTTGGCGTGTGGCCAGATGATATTGGCTAGTGGGCAAACTAAACACCCCCAGTCTGTACTATTTACACCACAGTCAAAATCCGAAAAGTAACTGGTGCCTGCAGCCAATCCGAGGAACTCATTTGCATACATGTACATATGATAAATGCTAGCTATTGCTTTAAAAGGGTTAGGTTTATCACAGATAAAACTGATATGACGATCTCACCTTGGTGCTTGCACATCAGGGTACATTTGTTTCTTTAATTTGCTCTGATGTACAACAGAAACTTGGCTCTGAAACCTCTGAACGCGGGCACCTGTGCACACCACACCATAAAGATTGTTACAACCATTTCATAGTATGTGCTATCCCTTATAATTTATACATCACTCATACAGTAAGCATAATCAAATACAAGCAGAATTGGTAAATAGGGCAATAGTGTCTAGTATTTGGCCTCATCTGTATGTCGGTTAACAATATGTTTAACATTTTACAGATCCTGCTCAAAACATGAATGATGCTGAGGACAACGACAAGCCTTGTAGTGGGTGTAAGTTCCTATTATAACTATTATAATTTTGATTATTCTCTTCACCATGGAAAATGAATAGACTTGCTGATTCTAATAGAAGAATTACAGTAATTAAAACTTTTGAAAAACGGCGTTGGCATTGCAGTTCCAGAAATTACATGTTTTGACAGCCGGATTAGAGTTTATATTATGTGGTACATGTTGTACTGTGTATTTTGTCACCAGCTCCTATGTATTGTCTAGTATTTCCTTTGTTCTAAATACCATAGTACCAAACATGGCATATAAAAAAGCCTATGCCATTATTTAGTCGTAGGAGTGGTAAGTAATATTTACCAAATATCACTATTTTGTCTTAACATTATTGCTTTGTGTGTGTGTTTTAGTTAGTGCTGTTGGTGGTAGCTGCGCATATGGGGATGGGAAACAATGTGAGAGATTCCCGGTCGTCCAATGTATTAATGACATTTGCTGCGACACAGAAAACATTGTCCCAGGATCTCAATGTGCTGGTAAGGACAGATTAGGAAGTTTCTCACAATGGAAGCTTCTGAGAGAATTGTCCATGTATTCATCAGTTCTCGCCTTGATAATGGAAATTCAATTCTTTATGGTTTACCCGACTGTCAAATCCAACGTGTACGGCGTGTTCATAACACTGCTGCACGGATCCTAACTCTAACGAAAAAGCATGATCATATACTAGTAACTCCTGTTTTGAAAAGCCTTCACTGGCTCCCTGTCAAGCAACGCATAATTTTCAAGATTCTAACACTTACTTTCAAATGCCTCACTGGACTTGCACCTAATTACCTGTCTGAACTCTTACAACCATACTCACCACCTAGATTACTGCGGTCATCAAATAATCTATTGCTTAAAGAATTTAGATCAAGAACCAAAATAGTGATAGAGCATTTAAAACAGCAGCACCTAAATTATGGAATAAACTTCCACTGTCCATTTGACAATCCAAAACTCTTGCATCCTTTAAATCACAACTAAAGCACCATTTGTTTAAGGAGGCCTACAAGCGTACATGAACAATTTGTGGAATTTACGCTATAAAAATTGTATTGTATTGTATTGTATTGTAAGCTGGGCTTTAGGAATTGAAGCATAGCGTTACTTTACCGAGTCTTATTTTCATGGGGCAAAGAATCATGTCCAAAAAATATAATGATTTGTATGTTTTAGATGTCCTAACACCACCAGCACCAGCACCTGTCCCAGCACCCGCTCCAGCACCCGCTCCAGCACCTGCTCCAGCACCTGCTCCAGCACCTGCTCCAGCACCTGCTCCAGCACCTGTTCCAGCACCTGCTCCAGCACCTGCTCCAGCACCTGTTCCAGCACCTGCTCCAGCACCTGTTCCAGCACCCGCTCCAGCACCCGCTCCTGCTCCAGCACCTGCTCCAGCACCTGCTCCAGCACATGCTCCAGCACCTGCTCCAGCACCTGCTCCAGCACCTGCAACAGCACCTACTCCAGCACCCGCTCCAGCACCTGCTCCAGCTCCTGTACAAACTTCGACATCAGCACCAGATCTTCCTATAGTTTCTCACATGTCCCTTGATTTGTCGACGACAATGTCTCCACTTGCACCGATTCCTTCCATGAATCATGGCACGGAAGGTGCATATTGAAAGTGATAATTGAGTGGCAATTGAATTATGTTTTTAAATTATCATAGTAAAATTTTTATCGAAAATGGTACTAGATAAAGAAGGTCACATTGATATTTCTATAAACCCGGAGCATAGCTAATTGTATGCTGAATTTACTCAAATATTGACCAAAATCTAATTCTCTCAGAAATTAGCCAAATATTATCCTTTTATCTCTGTAATGTTATGATCAACGATCAATTCTTTTTCCCTGACACTCGTGCACATTTTACGTGTGGAAAAAAACATGCATGTTGATTGTTATCTAATCATTCGAATAGTCTAATATATAAAGTACATAATACATACATTGTCAATTATTGTGCTGTCGGGTTTTGTGTGCATGTCTTATACAAATGATAATTTAAAATAAACCAAAAACACATACATTGTACACACAACATAGTAACATAGTACTTGATTTTTGTTTCTATTTCTGTTCCCTGGTCAAAGGCTGCCGGACGTTCCACCGTAGCACTATCCTCATCGCGGGCGGTGTGCAGCTAAATGAAACCATCGCCGCTTTACTGCTGTGCTCCAGATACTGTCGTCTAGCGGGTACGAATACTTCATTTTTCATAATAACTGATTGCTTTTCCACTCGATTGTACTTTATTTAACTACACTGTTATTGTAGTGTGTGGTATTGTAAAGAATGTAGCTATACTAAAAAAAAACAATGCATATAAACGACATAATCATCGATTCCTGGACTGTATGGGCAGGTACATGTGCATATGGAGATTGTTGATTCATTTTATTCCGTATTGTAGATAAGCTTGAAGTAACTTTCAAATCAATTTTATTTAATATAATCATGGAACAATGATTCTCATTCGTAGGTAACTGCAAAAGTTTTCACCACAACTCCAACAATTCCTCCTGCATATTATACTCCACGGCGGTACCTGCAAACCAATTGCTCAAAGAACATGGATGGCTCTTTTATGTATAAACTTTAATTATGAATATATTATGTATGACGATAAATGGAAATATAAGCATTACTCTCTTGTATGAACAGAATTTTTCAAATAGCTGTCCTTTCCATACTTCTGTCATGTGAATACAATTTATTTAATAATGTTAGGCATAACTTTAAAATGCATCTTTCCCTTTTTTAAAGTAGTCGTGCATTGTGTGCTTTTGGTTCTAGTGAGCTCAGGTTTCTAAAACTTGTTGCTTCTTTGCATTTTAACACAGACGCATTTAATGAAGGACGTCAAAACACTAGGCAGACTTTTACAGTGGCAGGTCCAGGAGGTGGTAAAACCCATAAGATCAATGTTTTCATAATGTTAAGAATTGTTCATTCAAGTAAACAACGCTCTGTACATGTGTGTTTGTGTATAAGGAAATCTTGTAACTGCTGCTGATGCATACATTTGTGATAGACCAGAGCGTTGAAGCTAACTTTCCTTAGGACAGTGTGTAGAGCATACTTCCTCCGTGGAACGCTTATTAAAGTATGACCGTATCATTCTGGTCTTCGAATCATTTGGTTGTGCGTTCAGGTCTCACCAATGCTACTAGGCAGATTTGAATTGAAGCTTATATTCATTTGTGTCAAAATAGTGGTATGTGAGCGTTTTATAATTCATGTGTAGCCGATGTTGCCATATAATGGTTTGAGCTCGGATTCTCAAAAGTACAGTCTAAATTTAGAATTCCTACGAATGATTCATATATGACTTGTATTTCTTATATGTTGTGTTTTACATGTACCTTGTGTGATGTTATTGCCATGTAGACGTTATATGTTTGGGGGTGAATTCCCTTTTTTTCATTGAACTTGAAATTTCAGTAATCTTACATAGTATGGTAGCTTCCGTATAGAATGTCAATTTTTGCACGTACATGTAATGTCAAGCAATAGGAGAGGACTCGTAACACTAGCAGTGCTAGCTGGAAGACTATTGCAATGCACTGTACGTTTATTGTGTGTGTACTTAGTTCACTTTGATAAGTGAAGTGTGAAGTGTAAGCATTTATTCTAGTGTATTTTATCCATTTCTGGCATAGATATTTAATTAATGGTGTAAGAAAAACATAATTTAAAACGTATGTACAATGTTCAAATCTTCTGTTTTCAACTATATGTCAGAAATGAATGTGTTATATATTTTTGCATTTTAACTTCGAGAAAGGTATTGCCTGTATACAGCCAAACATTCACATGACCAGTTTTACAAATGTAAAACAAGTATTTATTATGTAGTATGTATCATACATTGTATTGAATATTGGTGATTTTTTTAAAGAATTATATGCAAAATATATAGCTGCAGGTAATATAATTTTGATAAACTTTTGCAAAATTTATTCTTGGAACAAACATATATTAGATGTTATATTATGTGAACAAAGTCATGTGGGTAATGGGTTGAGCCGTTCATAGTATGCAGTCGTTTAGACAAATTACAAATAAAAAAAAATATATTATACAGGTGTACAGGTCGATCTCTACGTACTTATGGTTTATGTATCATGTGTGAGTGTTATTGTTTATAATAAACATGTGAAATGCTCTAACATATTTGATTGTGTAAATGTTACCTATCATTAAACGCTGTTCAAAGTATACATGCACAAATATCACTCACAAGACTATTATGTACATTATCAAAATAATATATTACTGTGACACGCTCAATACATATTGTATCGTTATTTTGAATAAGCCACCATACCTGTATTACATTGTTTGGCAGTAGTATAATTACTCACACAAGACACCTTACCCTCTTTGTACAAGGGAGTGTGATCAACGTGTAGTGTATCCATGTACATGATACGCTAATTATGCACATTTTAACCAAACACTCGAAAATGGCCGCACCCCCTAAAAATAGTATCACCGTAACTTGTAAATACACCTAGGAATCTCACATTTTAGTGCGGTGCGAAGGGAAGTCAACCAAAAGAACGAGTTTCAAACCAAGAGTATATCATGAAGAAAGAGGGATTCGGGTTTACGTCTCAGTAGTGCCCGTCCAACGGGGGTTGGGCTCTGTGCAAGACATCTACCGTATGTCCAATTTCGACGAGGCCTGGTGGGGCCAGGCTGGTGATATAGAGGCCGTCCTGCAGTCATTTAAAGTTTGGAGGACGTTATGTCTGGGCTGAGATTGCGTGAGGGCCGCCGCTATCAGCCAACTCATAATATAATAGACATTTTTCATTTGAGGAAACTTGCCAGCAATATTTTCGAAATTGTCCAATCACAGACTGCAATTAGGCACAATATGCAAATGTGGCAAGTATGGCAAGATAGATAGTGAGCTTTTCTTTTTCTGACATCTCTAGGTGTATGACAAGAGGATGTCTACTTCACAATGGATGCATCTGATACACGACATACAAGTAAGTATACCTTTTAAGTCATGCCATGCCATCAACACTAGAAGATTCCTCGATGTGACATTGTTGATGAGAATGCATTGAGGAGCCACCTACTACAGTTAGTGGTGTGTTGGCAAAATACAGACTTCAGACTAGTGTTAGTGCTGGTAAGTATATAATGATATTGTACATAAACGCTCCCTTGTAGTCCACAGTCCACCAATTACCATTCCATTCTTTTTACCAAATAGCAATGTTCATAAAGCTAGCATAAATAACATAGCAACTATCTGTCCTGTATTTCCTATTATATACTCCTAAATTCACGCGTGCGTTGTTTCAGCAAACTCTGGAGAAACGGTGGACACTAACGCGGGATGATGCGTGGAAGAAGACCCTCTGTTTTTATTAACAACTGCAAAGGAAGAGCAAGTCAGAATTAATTAGTTATATTTTACATTATTTGCTTTTCTTTCTTTTTTCTTTTTTACATGATAACGCTGCTTATTAATAAGGGGGATATCATTTATCATGGTTCAGAAGTATGAAGATGTAACCATTATGGCATTGCTTTGAGCCACCATAAAACTTTGTTCAATAGTTACAGGCTCCCCCGCCATCACCCTCTGTGTTTTTTAAAACCCAAATGTTTTGAGCTGTGACAAATGGCAATCCACACCACACCACCCGCTAAGTGACTTGATGCAAAACGTATTTTCTGTAAACCAATCGGGCTTGATTATTTACTCTTTTCCCAATTTTGAGAACGTATCCCACACAAAATGTTTTGATTAATAAGAAGAGAAAAGGAAAACAAAATCAGTAATTTACCCAAGACCCACACCGTCGGCACGATGACAACCAAGGAAATGACTAGTATTCCGAGGGTGATGAACAGTATGATAATCCGTGGGGTAAACCAATTCGAGTTTGGCAAGCGTTTCGCTGACTCATCCTGGTGATGCACCGTCCTTCCATCTAGACTCGTGCTCGTTCCAGCAGAGTCCATTCTCTGGTACCTCACTGGCATTGCGAGAACAGCAAGTTCATGTGCTTTAAGAGGCGGAAAAGGTATCACAGATTCTAGTGTTAATATAGAATTGTTGTTTATTAATGGTTCTGTTAATATAACTGTGGTTTGTGTGTTTGTGTGTTGCTTCTTTCTTCTCTTAGACCCTGGTGCAGAATGACACTGGGATTTGTGTTTGGAAATGTGACACGTAGGACGGCCTTTGTGGGTTAAGGTGTTGGCTTCTGGCATGGTCGTGATATGATGAGAGGTGGCTCCGTTTTGGTAAAGTCGCCGGTTCATCTCATGGACTGTGATGTTCTCCAGCTCCGTGGTCCTATTATGAAAGAATATATAATATAAGCATATTTTAGTTTTCACAAAACACAACACATCCACAATCCTTTAACAGGGTATTATATCAAAAGTATCAAATGTGTTTGTATGAAATTATGCCAGTGTACCTGTTAAACCATTCCCAGCCAACCTGCGATAGTTTCATAATGTCTGGCCATTGATGAGGATACCCATCGTGAAATTCTAACTTTTGGAGCTACATATTGTATATGCGGGCATTGATGTCGAGATTGTTATAGTGGTAATTGGGGGAACTCGTGGTATGGTTCAATATCGCTAACTCATTTTTACTTGAAATATAACATGTCCTGGAAACGTATAAATCCCATTAGCTCGATTAAACATAAACGTCATACTTCTGACATGCCTATATGAAACATTACATCAAAGTAATTAAATTTGAATTAAATTTCAATTTTATCAAAAACATATAACAATAATTTGGTGTGCTTCCGTGGCCGAATGGTTAGGGAGTTGGACTCGTGACACGAAGGTCGTAGGTTCGATTCCCGGTCGGGTCTGGTGGTAGGTTTTGAGCAAACCTACCCCTAGCAGGTTGCACACTACTCTGTGGTATCTATAAGTTAAATAGGTACAGGTCATTGGGTCCAAAGAGTGAGTGAGTGATTGTGTGAGTGATAAGCATTGTGCGCTGAATGTGCTGCCGATCGATAAGTGATCAAATTATGATCAATAAGTGCGCCAATGACCTGGTGTAAATTGTAGTCATGAGAGCCAGACTGGGATCAGGACTATTATCCACCACATTTACATTTATAATAGTAATGATGGCATGATATAGAACTAAAAACATTCATAGATTGGACCATCTGTATTGAGCTTATATAGAGAAGATATATTTTTATTACATTGACAAGACACGGGGTTTGGCGACACTGTGTCTGCCATACTGGTATTTTTATATCAGGCACCACATTTACATTTACTAGACTGATATAGGTACATTCATAAATTGATTAGAGTCAGATTCAACTGCAGAACGAGAATTGTCAAATATTACTACGACTTAGAATACCCAAATTACATACAGACAACTACAAACAATTATTCTTCCCCCTGACACAAAGATTAGAATTTACACTAAATTGTGACATAGTTACTAGCCCAATACTGGACATATTTTAAAGTAGCATAAAATCCACTCAATAACTGTACATTGTGCCGTGTAGTAGCTGTGCAACGCAACGTCATCCTAATCACACTCATCTCTGAGTGTTAGGATAATTTTCAAGAAGAAGAGATCCCATTTGTAATTGAAAACTTAAATTCTGCACCTATGTTTGCTTAAAACAAGTAACGGCCACGTGTACAACCTGTAATGATCCCTGCTGCCTACGTTAGACGTTTGGCCCAGAGAGTTATTGTTGGAGTCTTCATGGACGCTGCGTCGATGAACATCATCCATCTCAAATCCGTAGTTCTTACAAGTGAAATAAACATAATAAGTACCATTGTAACTATAAACATACGTATATTATTTTTATTAGTTAGACTATTTATAATTTCATACCAATAATAAAAAAATCAAAACTAAAATAAGTTGATTAAAACTGGTGTCCATGGGTGAGGGGGATAAGTACCACTATCACCAAAAAATGGATAGCATCTGCCATATAATATTCAGTAATAAAGTTTACAAGTTGTTACTATTTACATTCGTGAAACCATTCTAATAAATCAAAGGCTACGTTACCTGAATGCCATCCATTTTGTTGTCATGTATGACTTCCCATGCCGGTTCATATAAACATTATTCTATGTGTAGCACAGCAATGGACTTGGCCCCTTTTCGTTCATGTCAATGAACGGTAGCGGCTGCAACCTCCTAAGGTACAAACCCTGAATCATCAAATTAATATGAATTGTAAAGATAAACAAAGCATATGGTTGCATATTGGAAAAGGGGAGAAACTATCTGTAAATATATCGTGGTAACAATCATGACACTTACACATCATCCCATCCAAATTTTATACTTGTTCAGAATGTTAAGTAATCTGAATAAATTGTACTTGTATAGCTTGTTATACCGCTAGCTATATACTGTATATAAATTACTAATTATATTTATTGTTAATTGCATTCATTAATGTACATAATCAAAATGATATCTGTTCCAACAACTTACCAGCAGTTCTTAAAGAGGAAAACACCTGTTCTTTCCGGTTGATATTATAATTTCTTATTTTCTGTTGTAATTGGCAGGGTGGTGGTTAATTTCAAAATATCCATTTAGTTAGACTCTTTAACTTATCAAATGATTTCCTTCACGATTCTTTTTTCATTCGATATTTTAGTTGTATAACATTTATTTCCCTTTAGCTTTATGTCATTGGATGTGGAATATTTGTCACAACCTTTCACTTTAATACTGATAAGATATCAGTTTATAGAGAGTCTGAACATCTAAACCATGAAAAAACCTACGTTTTGTGAAAGTTGTTCTTAAGCTTTACTATAATGCTATGAAGTAGGATATAATCCAGATATATAACACATAACACATACAGTTTATTACTTCTCTTGTGCTTGTATGTTTTTAACCAAGATGTTCATACTACGTAGTCCATGAAAATTACCAAATTGGCAAAGCAGATAAGTCATTGGATATTTCACAAAGTAGGAACTATCTAAAACTGTTTACCAAAATACACATCCTTATTTGCTCATTTACCAAATGTGAACTGTGGTAAATAAAAACACACCGATACTGAATACCTTCACCTCAAATTATCTGTCGTCGTCGTGTCATTTAACCGCTTGTGTGATCGTTAATAGCGACTTTCTGGTAGGCTGCGAATCGTGAATACATTAAATGGGATCTTATAGACCATAACACATAAATATAAATGTAACACCAAACTTCCCTTGAAGAGTCTTCGTTCGCCTTCATAGTAATTTTCTATAGTCACGATGGTAGATAATTACAGAGGCGTTAAATGCTACAAGTCTTATTTACAGGTTGTCATTTTGAATTTATTGGAAAGATGTTTCTTTGTTTGACATCTATATCATAGCCATTTATTTCCTTTTTATATATGACTGAGAAAAGAAAGTGGCTCTTAAGATAGTTTAATACCTTCTATTGAATACATTCTTAAACGTGTAAGTATTCAAATAATCTTCTGAATAAATATGGTGACAAGTAAAATATGCATTAATATATCACGTGACTTGTCTATAACATAATCAGAGTAGTTCTAATTATATCTAACGATGAATGTCCAAATCTGCATGCATCATAATTAAGTAAAAAATTGACAAGTTATCTGGTGTTATGGCTTGCTGCCTTTATTATGACTACATTGATAACACACCACAAAACATAAATATAATTGGCATTTATCATTGAGATAAGTATCATTTTGTAAAGTACACAATGAATTTGATTATTCAAAATGCCATTCAATTGACCTTCTGTGTCTCTTAGTCGAATAAATGTGTAAAGCTTCAGAGGCAGATCCAGGTCTTTGGAAAGGGGGGGTTGTGCACTTAAGGAAAAGGGGGGTGCACTTAGCGATTTCATGAAAACCCTAGCAATTGAAAATGAAGTATTTTGGTGGGAAAGGGGGGCGCGCGCCCCGGCTCCCCCACCCCTGGATCTGCCTATGAAGATTGGCTAGATATAGTAAATGAACCACGGATAATTCTATTCAAAATGATAAAGAAAATATAAAAAAAATAACATTTTAAAAAGCTGGAATGGCATAGTATCAAAAGTACTGGCACAGCATGTCAATTTCATTAACAACTTGCCAAAACTGAACACAGATAATTTTCACTAAATATGAATTCATTGTAGAAGTTTGAAGACATTGTGCTTTCGTGGCCGAATGGTTAGGGAGTTGGACTCGTGACCCGAAAGTCGTAGGTTCGGTTGGGTCTGGTGGTAGGTTTGCTAGCAGGCTGCACACTACTCTGTGGTATCTAAGCAATATTGAAACTATTGTACAAAATGCAAAAAATAAAATAAAAAATGGCTTCCTGAAGGCACACTTTAATTGACAGAGTGCCAAAAATGGACTTCATGTCATTTGAAAGTAATGTCTAGTTCAACAGGAATTACAAAAAAATAAAAAATAAACCATTTTTGACATTTTCAAGATAATGACTAATTTTCATAAAATTTAAATGTTTCCAGCCCCATGACAAACTCCAGGTCATTCCTGGTTTACTGGTACCCATGCCCCGGGATTTCATTTGAATGATCACTCATTTCTAGAAATGTTACTCAAGTGAAGCTCCAATAATATAGCTCACTAAGGGCACAGGTAAAGGAAGCTCTTTAGCTTTTACCATGTTCCAATTGAGTTGAGATAATATGGCCAATTTGACTTGCACTTTTAATTCTTTTGGTTCCAGGAGACATTTGTTAAGCCAATCGTGAAGTTCTCTATGTCTGAAACACAGAAAGTATTATTAAATTAATTTCACATACATGTATAGACACATAGTTTGACCAAGAAACTTTTATAATGAAATAATTGAATACAGTTTAATTATCTATACGTGAAAAAAAAAAACTAAAATGATAGGATAGAATAATATGAGAACAAATGGCATTACTCTTTGGTCATTTTTTCTAGTCTTTTCTAAGGCAAATTTGTGATTACAATATCACTAAAGAATATTTTGGGTTTCTTAGTCATAGCTCTAAATATAATGCAATCACATATACCTGTCACAAGGAGTAGAAATTGCATCATCAATTTCATGGCATTCTGTGTGATATAACAGATATCGCACAAGATGGCTACAGTGTGGTTCTTTTAGATATGTCACAATACATGCGAATCTTGAGCAGTACATATCAAATATTCCGTCATAATTTTGGTGGATGGACTGGCTGAATTTAACAACATGAATCAGGAGTTCTCGTTGAAGAAGCATATTATTGTTTGATATATCAAAGATTGAGTTGATAATATTTCCTGTACCACTTATAATCAGCTCTAACACATTATGGAATGCATCATTTTGTGAAATATTCAAGTAGTATAGAATAGCACCCATAGAACTTGCACCAATTTTAAGTAAACTGTTTCCTGTAGAACTCTGGTGTCCAGAAGCAAGAAAGATTTGGTCCCATGTTACATCAGATTTAGTCACAGTAGTAATGATATCACATAAATGTGGAGTAATAATATCACAATATTCATGATAATCTACCATACTTTTTCTAAAGATCTCAAGCAATGCCGTTTGCTCATGATCTTTGGTCAGTTCCACCACCTTGCTACTAATGAATAGCTTCAACAGTTTAAGAATCTCTATCCTCAAATCACTCCATGGAGTTATATTATAAGCAAATAACAGAGTTTTTATTGGTGATAGCGATAATGCCATATGACAACAAAGTAATCCCTGGGGGTCACGATGTGTAATGAGATGAGTACACATCTCATTAAAAACTTTCATCACAAACAGAGCAATATGTCTCAATTCTTGTCTCGATTCATACCTGTCAATGTTGAGTTGAAAGGCATTTGTATAAAGCCTGATCATGTGCAAAATGAGATCTAAAGGCAACTGGTTAAATCTATTCTTCCTGTGAACATCAATTTTAGCCTCACAGAGGAGTTTAACGCACACATTGGTGATTTTCAATACGGAGATCACTTTTTCTGTGTCAGAATAGTGCATTGCTGTCAGCCAGAATTCCAACTCTTGAAATATGTTATGCAAAAGTGTATTGTCATTCACTCCAACATGAGACTTGATAGACGCTCTATCTCTGTTGATAAGATATTCAGTTGCATATGGCCATTGCTGTATTACATTAATGCTCTTTGATTTGTACAGCTTAGCGAGCACTTTTCCAGGAGCTTCTCCTAAATCTGCCTTTGCAATATCAAGTATTTCAATAACCTGTGGATCACTACACTGTAAGGCGACAGTTAAAGCAGATTCATTCTGAAATGTATGGCATCTTTTGCTGATGCACTCTGGGAATTTGTTTATGATAGACTGAAGACATTTAGCTGAATTAAAGCAGCAGGCAAGATGGGCTAAATCCCTATCATCTCTATGTGTATGTGATATAATAAGTTCAAAAACCTTCTCATGATCATTTAATAGTGCACACTCTTCTACAGTGAAAATATTCCTACTTCCAAACGCGTGAAAGTTTTTCTCAACTGTTTCACCATTGATATTCAAACTACTCTTCTTTTTCACATTTACACCTTTCTTCAGAAGTAGCAGCACTATACTGAAGAAGCCATAATAGCAAGAAAGATGTAATGGTAGGTTAACATTTCCAAAATTCAAATCTAGTTTAGGAATATTGTCAATGAGGAATTTGACAACTCCCTCATTTGCAGTCAAGATTCCTTGTTGGAGGAGAAAATGCTTGTTGACCTGCGAATGGCGCTGTTGGGTGATCTTGTTCAGTCTCCAAAATACTCTACTAAAATCTAGTTGTTGAAGTTTTTCAAGAGCATCATTCTTTTCATTTTCATCTGTTTCCTTTATCCGTTCGCATAACTGTTGAACTTGAGAAAGAAGATCATGGAATTCTGTATTGTAAATATTTTTGTTTCTCCTGTACATTTTGATGGTTGAGCAGACTGCACCTTCATACCTGGAAATAGAACAATATTGTTGATTTTGTGTTCCCTTTAAATATCCACACTAATTAAAGAGCATTCTTTAATTTTGAGGGTGTATTAAATTTCAGGGTGGGTCATTTTTTTTCAAACGCTACATATGATTTGAGAGTGGTGGGGGTCATGATTTTTTTTTCCATTTTATAATCGACTGTTGTATTTTTTCCCAATCATGCATTATGTAGTTGAAAATTTTGTGTAGCAACTCATAAGACTGTCTTCTTAAGTGAGGGTGTATAAATAGTAGGTTTTTATTAGATATATACATGACTTTACATGTAAATAGTCTTGAACATTTGATGAGAATGTCTTTGGAATTAGCTGAAATTCCCTGTCTCTCACAAGCTGTAGCTAAATTCATATTAACAAATGAAGATTTAATTAATAAATGCTCCCTTCGAATTGAATGTATATTACAGTACTGTCACCGTATAAGGACCACAGTTATTTCCGTAAAAGTATTACCGTATTTTTCGTTTCTGGAAATCATACATATTACGCGTAATTACTGAAATTTCTAATTGCATGTACCGAATTGTCAATATTTATGGGATGTACCATCGTATTTACCGAATTTCGCAGCATTTCCCATATTTTCCGAATTTCAGCATATTACGCAATTTACAAGAAAATCGACAGTGTCAGAAACAAGTCATTGAAGATGGGGTTTAAACACGCGATTTACGAGAAAATCGCGTGTTTAAACTCCATCTTCAATGAATTGTTTCTGACACTGTCGGGGACAACTTTGCCACCAAGGCATCTGGAGTGAGCAAATTGCCCATCATACATGGCCGTCTATATATACTATGCCCAATTTGGACTCCAGAAATTTGTGTGTTTGACCACCTGCATAACACAAACATTCACACCATGTCTGAGCACAATGCACCCCCAGAGCAATGGGGGAAAACTGCATACCTTATCATCATGTCTTCACATTGTACAGATTCTGTGTCAATCTACCCATATACAATCCACACACATGCAGCAGTATACATCTATATTTTAAACTAGTTTTATCCATTAGGCACTCGAGCACATAATGGACAAGACTGGTTTAAAATAGGGAGGTATTGTACTGCATATATGTGGGTTGTGTAGAAGTAAAATTTGCAGTAAATCTGTATAGTGTGAAGCATTTCTGTATGTAGAGATTCATTTCTGAGTTGAGATTATGTTGCTCTCAAATGTGGTGTACGTGTTTGGGGTTTATAAGGTCGTCAGACACAATAATTTATGCAGGCAGCATTCAGCATAATATATAAGGAGAATGACCTTCTCATCATGTTGTTCTTACATAAGCAGTAAGAATATACACATGTAATTCCTGTGGTCCTTATACGTGACAGTAGTGTATGTCATAATGGGCCATTCAGAGATTATAAGTGTGGGTGGAGGATTTTTATCAATTTTTGTAAAACATTGGTTGCACCCCTCAATTCTCTTTGAAAAAAATTATGCCTCTCCCAAATTCCCATGGCCCGCTGGATCATGGGATCGAGTGGTTTGTGGTGTGTATACTACTATGATTTACAAATACTATACCATACAACTATTATGCAAAAGGGTATCTGATACGCACAGAGACCTGGGAGCCAGAGCATCAAAAACAATTTCCTGATTAACTTGCTGCAGAATGAAACTTTAGAATATTGGTGGAAATATTTAATTATATTAAATTGCATACCTATAGGACTGTGCCAGCTGATTTCAATAATGTGAAGTGATAAAATACTAGAGCATAAAAAGGATGCCCTGCCTACCATGGTTTATGTGCTTATTAGTTACTCTTTAATATGATAGTAGTATTTAATTTGTGTGGTATAGCGTTTGTTAGTCATAACAGTACACATGGAGCCGCCGTATACCTACCGAACACCCCTCCCACGCTCCCATGATGCTGGGGCCCATGTTTTTTCAAGGATCCCACAATATTATAAAGGCCTAGCTTCTATATGTACAAAACTTATATTCTTTTAAATAAGCAAAGCTTAACAAAAATCCACTTACCAGCTACAAATATATCATGCAGTGAGTATCATTGTTATACAGTATTTGTGTTATGTTGTACTGTGGCTTTCACAGCAAATAACATGGGCGATATGCCCTGATCCGAGCAAGTGATGAAGGCGTTTCCGTTATGAACACAAACATCTATAGTTTTTCACATTCCATATATCACGTATATGCACATGTATATCCAAAATACATTAATTCAAAAAATGAATTCATCAAGACATTGATATTTCGGGAGAATCATAATCATAACCAACCACACTACAATTATTCTATTAACTAAATAATTCAACCTTTGCTAAAGTGGTGTTGGGGAAATTATGCGTTGGGGTGGGGTGGGCATTAATTGTTTGTACGCAAAAAGAATCACCCCTCTCTTGATAAGTAATTTATAAGCACGGCATAATATAATATTCAGTGAAACCTCGTGTTCGATGAGATATACCTCGTAACACGGGTTCCTTAGCTGTTGTGTTTCTATATGATGTTCCTGTAAATGTTTCACAAAAAATAGGGACAACCTCAGTAATGGGAACATGTTTCACCACTCTCACCATATACAGTATATACCAGGTTATACGGAGATTTTACTGTATTTGTATTTCATCAGATGCACGTATAATGCAGAAATCTTTATAGTGGCATAATACTTTCTAAGACAATGGTAAACATTTTAGCCTACAGCCATTCCGTTCATCGCGAGCATTACACCTGTGAAAGGTGAATGTTGCCGGCCTAATCAACAGAAAGACCTGTTCATTAACATATCAACAGAATCCTTGAAGGTTTCATGTGCACTATAACATTTGGGTTGATCAAAATAATTTTCAAGAAAATAAACACGAATAAATGGCAAATAAACTAATTTTCGTGGCCATACTAGCGAGATGGATACTTCACGTACAGGGCCAATTTGGATTTGGAGGTTTGTGGTTTTTGCTAGTGTTTTTTCGTCTTTTTGTGTGTTTTAATGAATAGGACAGCGTGCATTACAATTATATAACCACTTGCATTGTACATGTATGTACAGGATAATTGGACGGCTGATTGGATATCGATCAGAAGTGTCATAGAGAGCAGGCTAGTCTTTCAAAAGACCTTATATCTAATAGTAGTTTCCTCTATTATTACAAAAAAACGCTCATGTAAACCATATAACAAGTGCAAAGAAGAAGAGCAAGTGTAATTGTGACAGCCTCTAGCTCTATTAGATATAAGCTCTTTTACAAAACCCTAGGAATCCCACTGATATTATATATACAGCCTCAAACATTCTGACTGGTTATAGCCTTTAAACCAGAGTGTTCAGTAGCAGCAGCTGTAGAAGCAGTAGCATGCATGGGTAATTTATCAGGTAAGGATTAGCCAAGACATTAAGTATGTGATCTTGATCAAAGCTTCTCTATTACAAATGAACAGTACCACATGCTTAAACGGGAAAATACCCAGCTACAGCTGCTCTGAAAATAGATTGCTGCTCTAAAGTTAGAAGCCATGTGCTTTTAGTTAATGACGTCACGTTTGCAAAACTTTAAGCAAGATTGACATCATACAGAAGCTTTTAGAATAGGCCTTCATGCCAGATCATTTAAAGGCCGTTTGATAGGCTAAGAGCAGGCATAATGCCCGTTTCCTTATGACTTGCATGTTTTAGAGGCATATATTGAAGATTCGTATACTAGTAAAACATTACAATCACAAATTTTAAGTTGACAATAAGAAGATATATTGTGCTAAAATATTTTATCACATAGGTTTCGACTTTGTTTACCGACGTAGAGGTTTCAGCGGGTTCGGAGGATACCGAAGAAACAGACATAATCCCCTAGATGGTTTTCCAAGTAAGGTAATTTCTGAATACTTTTAGAATACCTGGTGTATGAGTGTATGGATAGAATTGGTATATACAATATGCCTACGTACACATGCACTGTTTATGGAATAAAAGGTCTAGTCATAAAAAGTAATCTGGAAAAGTGCTTATGTCCAAATGCACTCAATGTTCGCTGTGTTTTTATTTTTCAGTATTCCCACAAATAATAACCAAAATCATATTTGATTTTAAATTCCAGAAAATATTATATCCACGTCTGCGGGGTCGTATCTGCCTGGGGGAATACAAGCTTTTATGTGCATTGCTAATCTGCAGCAATGCCAAAAGTAAGTGGTGTTTCCTTCTATGACATCAACCATTAAAATATTACCTATAAATTACAGGGACGTGTGACGCAGAATGTTGAGTCCGCCCAGATGACTTGATGACACTAATAGTACTACAAACACATGAACCTCGTAAGTCTCGATCAACCAGACTGACACTACTTCGTTCGGGAGACGTGTGACTGTATAATTTCTGTTTCATTAACTTTCATTGGCCTTTGAATTAACTGACGGTCAATTATCAGGTACTGCGATATTCAAAGCACGTGTCAGGCCGGCGACTGGAACGCCCATACCCGGAAGTGTTACATCCACACGGCGGCCACGGCGTGTAACACGCTCAGCAGCGACGCCGCCTCCACGCACTTCAAGAAGATCACGTGCGGTGGGTGGCATTCGTTCAGCCATGTATATTGCTGGGTGTCTTTTTCCACATTTTTTTGTATAATCTGGGTGTCCTTTTCAGAGTTTTATCCTATTTGTATCACGTATTGGTATATTATTTCATATTCATATTTTTCTCAGATATTGGTATATTGTGGGTCACATTTTCTAAAATGTTTTGGTGGGTGCCATTTTCAACCTGTCCGTGGCACGTCCGTACTAATTTTCTGACCTAGACTCCCCCACCCCACCCTAGCGACCCACACGTGGGTTTAATTAAGATGATCTAAGATGTGTAGTATATAGTCTGTGTAGTATATAGTCTGTGTAGTATAGTCTATTCTTACGTTGTATTCTTCACATAATTTTTCCATAATATTTTATGAAAAGTTGTATATTGTTAGAGCAAGCATGCTCAGTGAAATTATTAGGTGACTCAGTGGTTATTATTTATCTGATTTGTTTGAAATAAAAATGAATTGGTTTTGTTTGAAATAAAATGAATTAACACAATGATTTCAGTTGCCCCAGGTGTAAACTTTGCAGTCCCTGCCAACTCTTTGGTCGTGACTGGACAGTACGTCTCTGGTGGATTAGAAATCGGCGGGAAAATGTCTTCACTGAACCAGTGTATCAAGCAATGTGACACATACAATACAGGCTCACAGAAGTGCTTTGCCTTGGACTTTGATTTTTCTAACAAAAGGTAAGTATGGGGAGTACTTATGTGTTATATGCATTGGCAGATCCAGCTTTTCGGAAATGGGGGAGGCTGCGTAGGATTTCATAGGTTTCGTACGCACGAGATTTGGGGTGTGTGTGTGTGGGGGGGGGGGGTTGCAAAAAGAACAACAACAACAACAGACTGCCTATGATTTATATGTATATAATGCATAATTTATGCCTTTTATGTGCCTCCTTGGCAACAAAGAAAGTATGAATTGTGAGACGTGGGTGACTATTTTGTCAGATGTTACATCCACCCGACCGCGGCCAACGTGTGTCCGGCAGCCACAGCCACACGGGCGCCCAAAGCAGACAACACACACATTGCCTTTTGTAAGTTCTACAATTTGTATATCTAGTTCTTTTCTACTAAAACATAAATTATAAACTAATGTGTAAATGGTATTTTATTTTCAAATTCACACTGCATGCATAAGGTAGTACATCACAGTGACCAACCATGCATATATTGTCCTGATGCCACCATCTCTGGGTCGTTGGCATCAACTCATATATACAGCCTCAAGATGTAGCACAGGCATCAACTATCTATTTCTAATATTTATTCCATGTACCATTTTTAGTTTGTAAGTTACATTTGCATTTTTGTTATTCTGCAGGTCCGTAATTAACCCATGAAGCATGATGTCCCAGTGATACAAACTATCAGGATGAGTATGTAACGCCGTAGTTTTGTTTATATAATCTTAAACATTGGGTATCTATTGTTTCATAGACACACGCATATACATACTTGTAATATCCACATGTAAACTTACGTGCGTGTCATATAGTTTGCTATAATACCCAGCAGTGCTCTAATCAATTTAGAAGCTGTTTATATCTGACGGATCAGTTATATTTGTGATATTTGTGCCATTAAAGGACCATGCGCAATTACAGGTTGGTGGTGGATTCTTGAACTGCATCAACAGGAAGAAGTACGTGAGGATCATCCCAATCACCTGAAATAGAGACACACACAACAAAATAGAATACAGTAAAATAAACGTTGCAATATCGACTAACCCTTTGCACTAATCATAATGATTTGCACAATTTTATAGACCATAGCAATAAATCGTCAATAATTGTTGCCTTGCATGTTTGTTATTTTTAATTTATTTTTGCTTGTGAAAGTTTGTTAAGAGGTCAAGTTTTTTAAGGAGGGGCTCGACAAGCCCCAGGTATGAGTAAAACCCATAGTTACTGCTAATACATGTTCTTGGCAAGGGGCGGGTTTGGTGGGGCGGTGCGAGCACAGGACGTAGCTGTGCCAATGACAGTAGATCTTCAAGGGCTTTATGACCAGTGAGAAAAAAGCGACTCATTCCATCAAAAGTGCAAAAGATGCTCTATTGATAAATATGTTCATAATAGTTAAACTTCCTTTCAAGAGTGAGAAATAATTGTTTTTTTTTTAATTCTGGCCAAATGATGCATTGAGTTGCATAATGTTTGAACCATTATTTCTTCTTACATGAATTAAACAAGGGAAACTTTTAAAACGCGAAATGCATAATTTGCATATGATAGAAATTGTTTTAATAAGGTGTATTTTGAAAACAAATGGATGTGCCCGTTAACGAATCTTAAACGGTTACTACCGTGAGCACGGTGGGCTTGTTGATGACGAACATGTCCCAGGCGGTGAGACCAACGCTTGTGCCCGTCAGACGGTTAAGGAACATGGCGATCTCCAGCTGCCTGGCGCTGGTCACGCATGGCGTCACACGGATGCTGTGCACGTGCAACAGCGGAGCGTGCGCCTGCGCAGACATCACGTGACACGTACATAGAAGCAAAGATGGTGGATGAATAGAATATAGAATCCTAGATACAAGTTACTTATAAGTGAACTATGTTCCATTTACAATAAATTGTTTTGAACTTTTTTTTTCTTCAATCATTACTAAATGTTAGTCTGATTATCTAACGTGGTTTTGGATGTTTATTTTTGGATTGGTTGTCTGAATCGCGTTTTGTAAATATTGTGGTGTCGCCATTTATTATATGGGCCCTACCACTCCTGATCAAGGTTTTTTTTTTCGGAAATAGAAGAGGGGGCGCGATGAGTAGATTTTATGTTTTTTTGTGTGCGTCAAAGTTTATACAGACGTAAATAGCTCCATGAACATCACATTTTTGGTGCGGAAGAGAGGACGCACTTGGTCAGTCCATGTCTAATAATTCTTGTCCACCCATCAAGGAATTTTAAGAATGAATGAAACGTTATAATAAGCAGCAATTAATGAGTGCATTGTATATCTATTAAAACACAAAATATCGATGACTATTTCAGCCATTACCTCCGTATTAACAATTGTTGCTGCAACCGATACCACCAGCATTTGAAGAACGACGTAGCACATTCGAAATGCGGAGATGAATCTGTAACTCTCGTCGAAGCTTTCGTCATCAGTGTACACCACACTGTAGAGTAGGAGGATGAGCAGAGGAATATTGGTGATATAGGTGTTGGCGATGTAGTATTTGCACATCTGAAACGCGAGCCTAGGGTGTTGTTTGTTTGACATTTTCAATATGTAATTGGCAATTTTAATAGGCCCTTTTCATTTATAAGATTGTGGATCCCCACATGGCAACTGTTATGTGATTTGGTGGTGGTTGGGGTGGGGGGTGGGGTTACGGGAGGAAATGATGGCTGCGGTCACCAGGTGATATCGATTGTAACTACTGGTGCGGGGTATGAGTTACAGGCAAGCAGCGAAAAGTGATGGATGCCAACAGTGGACAATTGACGCAAGAAAACTCTTGACAACGGTAAGGGATTATTGACTTTCTATGGATCATCACATCAGCTGTTGTGAATACTTTTCAATGTAACTTCTGACATCTACCCCAATCGCAGGATAAATCGGGGTGAGGGAGTTGTGGGTGAGGGCATTTAACAGCAACTCAATACAAGGCTGTATTTGTTGCAATCAGGACGGGAGGTAGGCCTAGGCCTAGGTAGTATCAACAAGGTCAGGGGATAGGGTGGTGTCAGAACGAGGAATATGCTCCTGCAACTCATGGCTTTGGACGCAAATAATGATTCTTTTAAACCTGCCCATTGTGCTCATTTCACTTCCGATCATGTGTATCCCACTCGTTATTTTATTTTCAGTACAGTTATGGATAATTCATTGTTAAAATGACGATTTAGCTTCTACCTGATCTGTTTGTACCACCAGCTTGCAACGTTTCTGGTGCGCAATCCGAAAGCGTTCAATGTCGTCAGTAAATGTTCCATCTTCTCGGATTTTCATAGCAAATGTACGACCAAAGTATTCAAACTCTTTGTACAGAACGTAGCAAACTACCGAGTAGAAAGATAAACTGAGGATGGCAACCTGAAACAGATAATTTGCAGTATTTAGAGGTCTCAATATGATCTAAGGGGTATTGTTGAAGCTCGTTACCGGCCCGCGATTCAATATCAACACACTACAACGAATTGAAATGTGCAATAGGTATGTCTGTGTGTGTGCGTGCATAACACCTTGAGTGGGCATAGGGTTCTGGTAGGCGATTTCTATAAGCAGAATAAAGATAGACTGTTTCAATAGAAACCACCTATACTACACATTTTGATTCTGACTATCCTTGCCCGTGGTGATTGGGTTAGATGGTAAGATATAACCAAGTGAACGTAAATTGTGACTGATTATGATGACAGGGCATGGAATAGGCTAGGATGGTGATAGATAGACTATTGCGGTGCCATTTTGAAATTTAATTTAAAAAAAAATGAAATATTACATAGAAAAAATACTAAACATAATGAGCCTCTCGTAGAAAGTGCCTCGGCATGATACATGTACATGTAGAGTTACATTTAATAAAATACAAAGTAAATAACAGATCATAATAATAAACCTGGGCATTCACAAATGTGAGGATCAATAGAAAGATTTTGAAGTAAATTATGCCGTCCACATCAGGAGAAACTGGGCGCAAATAATTCCAGTACAACTCCTGCACTCCTTCTGGCCCAAAGAAACCATAAGCAGTGGCCCCTGAAAACGCAATGTTGAAGGCTTGTATATTCATTGTGTGAAATAATATCTAAGATTTTTACAATTCATTCAAATCAAGTTCATGGATTTGGCTGATATTCTCTACATTGCTTGCATGCATATTTTATTTTCATTCACAAATCAGCGGGTAAATTACTTACATTAACATACCTCGGTAATTATGTGGGAGAGAAAAGGACAATCTTTATTGGCAAAGTGCACATATTATAATTGACTTACCCACATTTGCAACACTTATGAGGAAAGTTACCAAGATGAAAATATGCGAGATCCGAATAAGAGATTCTTCGTAAGGCAAAATACCATCTGGGTAACAAATTCGCTCTATCTTTAAGAACAATTCCTCCAAACCACCCTTCTTTCTGTAACATCATTAAGAAAAATCAGAATCTTTGATATATATTTCTTCGATGAAATTTTCAACAGCATGGGTCACATATTAATGTATCAATATTCAGCAAGACAATATGCATGTAATCCGCACACGCGCACAATCGTTTAGTTGGAACATTCAATGCATAATTACCTGTATGCAGCTATATATGCTAGGTAGGCACGGGACATGGACTCGTAGAAGAAAATACTCGTCAGAAACTTGAAAAACAGTACAGAATTAAGTTCCTTAAAATTTGCGTCAGAGAATGCTGTGAGGGATCTTAGAAAGTTGACAGTAAGAACTATTACAATTAGAGTACAGTAAGCCTGCTGCAAAGAACAGTTCCTAAAGAATCTTGTTTTGGATCCCACGGAAGTTCTCTGTTTTCTCATGAAGAAAATGCCGGTTAATTTCATGCAGAGGAACATTTTTGTCAACTTTTGATAGAGCATGGAATCCTCCATGGTTTTCAAGTCATCAAGATGGTGAAGATTGCGGAGTTTGGCAAACGCTGGAAGGTTGTGTATACCATAAAGTCCAGTTATTGAATTTTTCTGTGACCTCAGAGATGGATTGCTTGCTGTTGGTACAGCAAGCCTTTTGTCATAATCATTAAGTGTGGGTTGATTGTTGATGACTTCGCTATCGAGTTCAAACAATTTTGGAAGCGTCCCTACTTCAAGATTTATTTCAGAATGATCACTTGTTTTTGAAGACAGAGCTTTCTTCATGACAGGTGTGATAGAACATTCATCGTCGGTAACAATATCTTTAGTTTCCAAAACATCTTCTTCTGTTGCAGACATAGGAAACTTGGAAGGAACTGTTGGAGACATTGATACCCATGCATCACCAGAATTTTCAAAATGCCAGATATCTTCAAAAGAGTCTTCTATAACTGAAGGTTCTTTCTTGATTTTCTTTTTGCTGCTAGTCCTACTAGCAGATTGTTTGTTGTCGTCTTGATCATCATGTTCATCGTCGGTCTGCCTATTCTTGCTAGCATCTTTTACCGAGGCTGGTGTTTTATAAGAAGATTCCCTAGAACATTTCCCGCCTTCCCACGAATGTGATGATGTACTTGCGGCACGTTTATTAGGAGAAACATGGGCGTCTTGTGAGGCTTTTTCTTTTTTCCTCACTTTACTTTGCATCTCGAAACTTTTATACACATTGTTTTCTTTCTCATTATCAAGAACCTCTTCCACAAAAATCATTCGTGTCTTTCTAGTCATATTGGACATATTAGCATATACTTGAAGCAGAAAAATTAAACTATCCGCTTATGTATATGTTACCCCACATTTAGAGAAGGCTGCCTATTTCAAACGCTGCATTCCATATCCATGATCATGAAATGATACCGATCAAAATCATTATATTTAACGCTATTCAATCATTTGGGCAATTATCAGATTATTGCTGCATGTAAAACAACTGCAACATGTTAATGCACCAAAACTACGATATTGTCAGCAAAGAAACTTTATAAAGTGAATGGTAAATTTAGTTAATATATCCAGTTATCTTACAACATGTTTGTAGTTTTGATTTCAAAACCAGCTACGCCTTTCTCGATGCCAATAGAACTGCGCACGTTGGCTCTTTCCCTGTTATGTGGGGACTGTTAGATCGTGAGAACTGGAAATGTGGCATTTCCATAAATTACATGTTGATAGTAGCCGCGTACAAACATTGCCACTGTGGAGTGAGCCTGCACCTTCTTGTGCATGTCACAGTGTGCTTTTTTGTTTACACAGACTGACGTTAATCTCTGCTTTATTAGAATGTATAATCTGTGTCTTATAATAAAGATTCTGTATTAAATCCATGAGCAGACGTAGGTTTGGTTTGAAATTGCAGTTGATGAAATGGCTGACTGTATATAACGGATACCTGTATTTAGGCATGGCGCATCTTTGCATCAACGACATAGTGGCAGTGGGCTTTTTAACGTCAACAATGTATTGTGTTAATTAATTTAATATCATACTGCATTTACATGCATGTTGTTTATGCCTGCCTTACACACTAGGTTTTCTCATCTATCGCTGACACATCTTTTCTCCCATTGCTTATTTTGAGGTTTAGATTTTAAACTTTGTAATGAAGGACATGTATTTTTCAGCGCCGCCTCTCGGTCAATCAGAATCAAGTATTTCTAGCAAACGTGGAGAGAGACGTTTATCCATGCGGATAAGTGTCTCACATCTTTTGAACGCACCCCTTGAAACACTGGATGTTAATAGTGTGTAGCATCGAGCACATTGTAACAATGTAATATGGAGCAAAGATGCACTTTCTAGCACCAACATTACCCCGTTAATGTTGAACTTGTTAGTAGTGTGTGTATTTGGCGAGTGCTTCCGCACGCAGTGTCTACAGATGCAAACCCTTCTCGTCAGCCACATCAACGTTATCCGGCCCTTTTATACTAGTACTAGTGTCACTGTCCTACTGATGATAGGCAAAACAAATGGTGGTTCCAAATGGTCCAGAAGACGCCAGATAAGTTATTTCAGGTTGGATCAGCTGGAATGGATCAATATTTGTTACGTAACAACTTGAAGACGAAGCAGTTCAAAGTAGGCCAATTTTGCTAGTGTTACACGCCGCCGAATCTCAAGATGCTCCACATGCTCCATATAGCCCTCCAAACGATCCTGATAACCAAGCAGATTATCTAGAGCAGAGCTGTTTTGTCACTTGCATGCCGGCCGTATCGTAACAGTAGTACTAGCGGTACTTGTGATTTGAATAACTCGATCATACAGCCTCACAAACCCTACAGAAGAGGCCAGCTTTAACCAGACGGGCTTACGGATGCTTCAAACGAGCTCCAGATATCCCTCCAGACGATTCAGAAAGGCAAGCAGATGGTTCAGATTAGCACCAAATGTTTTCAATTAAAATGGTTCAGATTGCAAATCTTGTTTCATTTTAAAAAAAAAAATTGTTTGCACAAATGTCGATTTTTACGCGTTTATGGCATTCATTTTTACTTACAGTATGTTTATTGATGGCAGTGATGCTAATGTATTTCTTCTGTATTCTGTATTTCAAACATTAACACAAATATTCTGAATATGCCAAATACTTTATTATCTACTTTCTCTTAAAGCAAAGGCAAATTTTCACACTGAAATGATATACATTGTACATATTATACCATGAATGAAGAAGTTCCTTCAATTTTTTTTTGAATGTCAGTGACATCTTCCTTGTACTGCGAACAGGTCTCTCAATCTGATTATCAATATACAATTGAGTCGAAAACTTTATTTTTACATTTATCGCTTAAACATTCAATATGTTACCAACAGTTTTTAGTATCCATAATGTATTCATAATTACATGAAGCGTTCTTTGCATGCAATCAGCATATTCTGTGTACCATATCCCTGTGCATGAAAGCCCATGAGCTTTTATCTGAAAAAATGCTACTTTTTGGACCTTTGGCGATGGAAAAAGTTCTCATTTATACGCCCAGGGGTGTATATTCAAATATCAAGCCCATCAGATCTTCAGAGTATTACTTATGAGCTGCGGATTACCAAATATAAGAGAGGTTCACTTGTCACAGTGATGCATCTAGGCCACGTATTTGCATATTTTACCATTTTTTCACATAGGCATACACATTGTGTGTAAATTTGGAGAAAATCGAATGAAAAAATAACCCAGCTATGGTTTATACTTACAAATTTTGATGGACCCCAGGGGCATGATTCAACTATGGAATGATGATCATATAGACAAATACACCATGTATAAATTTGATGAAAATTGAAAAAAAATGATCCAGCTACGGTTTATACTAAAAATTTGATGGACCCCTGGGCGGGGTCAATTTTCCGCCATGGGGCATGATTCAACCATGGAATGACAATCTATTAGGCATACAAGTTGTGTGTAAGATTGATGAAAATTGAATGAAAAATAAAGAAACTATTGTGCAAATATTAATTGTGGGCGTACAGCCGAACGAGTTGACGGCCAAAAGGTGATCTGACAGGTGTATATGGTTCTTTGAAGCTTCACATGTGAATAGCGTTAATTTATTTCAATTCATTTTCAATATTGACATATAAATGTTAGTACATGTAGTATTTTCAATACATACACGCTGTTTTAATACACAAGTAATAAATACTAATTAATTAAAATTTGAAACTCGTCGTCAATTTTGTATGCAAAAAAAATGTTGAAATTAAAGTACTGATTGAAAGAAATGTTTGTCAGAAAAAAAAATACTCGCGCCCCACCACCACCACCACCACCCCCAACTAAGTAATGGTCCGCCCCTAATGTGTGATACTATGTTATTATTAATGTCCATATTATTTATTGTGTTACTGTCTAATATGTAAATGTCAATAAAACTTATTTTTTGAAATTGTTTGAAAACTTTTTGGATTAACGCAGCTGTAAGAAGAAAAATGTAGAGAATTAAAAACTTCAAACTACCGAATCTGTCATTTATCTCCAGATCTAAAGCCATATAATCTTCGTTTTTACCCCAAATGAGCTTCAGATGCCCAAGATAACCCACCAGACGAGCAGAAAAGAATGCAGGTGGTACACAGTAGCAGATCAATGATAAGTCTGGAGCATCTGGAGCAACTATCCTCATGTGAAACGTAGGGGCGATGGACATGAAATATTTTAGGGGACCCTAGATGTTGTCAACATTTTTTCACGTATACTTTTTTTATCCAAAAGCACCAGACCAGAAGTCACAAGTATATTTCTTCAAATGAAATGGGGCACCAGGGGCCACAAATATGTTAGAATTTCTCTCAGCAATATGTCTAGAGTCGCAACAAATTGTTCAATCAAATTGTTCATTTCAAATCCAGCCAAGGGCCCCACTACACCTTGGTCAGGCACTGATTATTTCATATCTACTTGTAAGATGTTGTATCTCAATGGGGATAAATGTTTAATAATAGACTATCTTGGATGACTAATCAATTAGTTAAAGTTATGTTTATTTTGTGATAGAACTCTTATCTAACTTAAAGTGGATCAGACGCTAATAATGTGTGGGATGCTTTACTAAATTTCATTTTTGAAGAACAAGAAGAAAATACTATTAAAAATCAGAACTACATTTCTTTTTCATTATCTGTTGCTCATGTGTTGTTAATAGATCTCTTCAAGTTCATGAACAGCAATCAATAATTACCATGGTATGTAATTGTAATTTTGATAACGAATGATCCAGGAAATTACCTTGCACAATAGACTTGTATAGGTGGTTCTAAATATGCACATTATGAAAAATCCATAGATGTGTAGATGAACTGTCATTTTAAAAATTGCATAATTTGAGGATGTATATATAGATAAAACGAAATAAAAAATGAACAAGTTGGTGTGTATTGAATAACTCTAAGATTGTGTATTTTTCATCTTTATTACTACTTTTTTCCTTTTTTCGCTGCCTACACAACACACTATGATAATTTAATAACAATAGTTGATAACTTAACAACCAACAAAAACAAAACGTCGTACTCCCTTTATATACATGACAACAAAAAGCTATGTTTGTTCAATACCATTGTTTCAATCATGTATAATCTGTCCTGTTACAGTTCGTTGAGAATTTGAGGTGAAAGCCATAACGAATCAAACAAAACTGTTCCAAATAAAACACTACACAAATGTCTACTGGTGCTGAATAATAGCCTATGGGACTGCGGATAACTATCATTACTAGTCTATCAAACAGGAATGATCGTGACCTGTGAATTTGCGGCTCTTGACAATGACTGTTTCTTAGATATTGCTGTGGTTGTGTCCTTTATATTGATGGTGTTGTCATTCTGTTTGATGCTGAAGATGGCGTTTACTGGGGTGCGACCGGCTTCTGAAAGAATTATCAGGACAATCAGTATGTGTAATACTAATATCAATATTAATGTCACAATTAATTTGCTTTGACCCTTTAAACTTCTATTATATACAATAACATCGTATCGCAAAAGAAAAAAAAGAAAAATCATCTCTAAGTCACCACTTTTTCAACAACAACAAAAATCCTTGTATCACAACAAAGTAGTCTTAATTCCCTTGCTATTTCACTACCCGAACTCAATATGAGTGTAACAAAAAGCGCGTATACTTACGGGTCCGACGGACGCGCTGCTCCTGTTCTTGGCCCTCAGCTTGGCGAGCGTGTTCTCGGCCATGTCGGCGCGCTCCTCTGCCTCCTCCAGCTCGTGCTGCACCTTGCGGTACTTGGCGAGGTTCACGGCGGCCACCTCCTCCTGTACGAGTACGTTATAGATGTAGTTTCAATGCATATCAAGTGTGTTTTCCAAACATGCGTCTTATCCAACCATTTATATCCTCTTGCAACTAGCAGATTTTACCACGATGTTAATTTGACTGACGACATGCAGTATTGATGGGGTTTTAAAGTGTCATTTACTGGTTTGAATACGCTTTTTGAGTGTGGGATACAATGGATTGATTTGCATTTAGTCATGGTAATACAGTGTCAACAAATACATGTTGCATACTTTACGACTGTTCGCGTATTTGTCAAAGATAATGACTAGATTCTAATAGAAAATATACCGTTATAAAACATGAATAGTTGCAGTATGTAAATAGTGTTTCTAGAAAACAAGACAATATTACAAATACTTACAGCCTCCTCGACCTGCCTCTTGTAGGTCTTGATCTTCTGTTGCAGTTTGTCGATCATGTCGGTCATTCTCTCCTGTCCCTTGCGGTCCTCGTCAGCCTGGAACGCGAGCTCCTTGATGCGGCGGTCCTGCTTCCTGATGCCCTTGGATGTCTCAGCATGACGCCTCTGTTCGTTGTCAAGCTCCACTTCCAGCTCACGCACGCGCTGTTCGAGCTTCTGGATCATCCTTTTGCCTCCCTTGAGAGCGGATGCCTCAGCCTCATCAAGACGAGCCTGCAGCTCCTTGACTTGACCCTCAAGAGTGCGACGCATCTTCTCAATGTGAGAAGCGTGCTCCTGCTCCTGGCGAAGCTCCTCAGCCAGTCTAGCGGCATCAGTCATCGCCTTCTTGGCAGCCTCCTCAGCAGCCTTCAACTCATTAGACTGATCCTCGAGGTCGGTCTGCATGGCCTGCACATCGGTCTCCAGCTTCCTCTTTGCGGCAGCCAGAGAGGCGGCCTGGGTGCTCAGCTCAGACACACGGTCAGCAGCCTCGTTAAGCTCGCCTTCGGCTCCCTTGCGGGCACGCTCTGAGGACTCAAGCTGGGTCCTCAGCTCCTCGACTTCACCGGCAAGAACATTGGATCGGCGCTCAGAAGCATTGTACTTCTCACGGGCGTCATCTCTAGCACGCTGTTCCTCTTCAATGGCCTGCTGCAGCTCACGGATCTGGTTCTGGTACCTCTTGATGTTCTTCTCTGCCTCAGCACGTCCACGGTTGGCACCGTCAAGAGCAGCTTCGAGCTCATTGATGTCAGCCTCCAACTTCTTCTTCTGGCGGATGGCCTCAGACTTGCCACGGGCCTCAGCCTCGAATGAAGCCTGGAGGGACTCCAAAGAGCGCTGGTTGTTCTTGCTGTAATGTAATGTAATTAACAATATCATCAATTTGACCACAATCATATTTTTTGTTCTTAAAGTTAATTCACAGTGACCTTTGGGGTAAGTGTTGTGTTTCGTAGGTATTACTAGGGTCAAATATTACACACGTGAAAACATTAACACCATTTTAGATAACACACATCTATTACATGTGCCATGAGAACGCCCCCATTCATTTAAATCTACTCAGACATGCATGTTTATTATAGACAGAAGTTAAATATTTTTTGTAATGTGTGACAGCTTATGATATACCGTGTGTTCTCAAACTCCTCGTCCTTCTCGGCCAGACGGCGGTCGATCTCCTGGCGGATAAGCCCGATGTCGAGCTGAGCACGCTGCACTTTGGCCTCCTCCTGTTCCAGGGCAGCCTCAGCCTCCTCCAAGGCGGACTGAAGCTCTTCCTTCTCCATTTCCAAGCGCTTGCGTGCCTTCTCCAGCTCGTGCACAGAGCGGCCACCCTCGCCAAGCTGATCGGTGATGTCCCGGATTTCATCTGCAATTCAATTGAATTCAGAAGGTCTTCATGTTTGTGTCATCTTTTCAACAACGTAATGTTACAATGGACCGCATTAAAATTGAAAGTATTCATTAACGAAATACCAACCTGAGAGGTTCTTGTTCTCTCTGCGAAGAGCAGCAATGGTGTCTTGGGCCTCATCAACAGAAGACTTCATGCGGAATACCTCCGTAGCTGCAGAACGGGCTTCAGCACCAGCTCTGTCGAGCTCGCCCTGGACATCTGCAACCTTCCTCTTCCATTCGTCAATGGTCTTGTCGAACGCACGCTGGCGTTTCTCAGCTTGGTTGGCAACAGCCTGGCTTCTCTCACACTCAATCATGAGATCTTCCAACTCGCCCTGCATACGGTTTCTTGCCTTCTCCAATGTGCTGGCCTTTGCCTGAGCATTCTCGGCAGCACTTTCTGCCTCAGCAAGCTTGGCATTCATCTTCCTCTTGAGGTCTTCCATCTCTTCTGAGCTGCCACCACCCTGGCCAGACTCGCACTTCTGGCGCCAGCTACTGGCTTCAGTATTAGCCTTAGCAAGGAGACGCTGCAAGTCAGCGCGGCCCTCCTGTTCTTCCTCAAGCTGCTCCCTCAGAGCGTCCAAGTCACTCTGGAGATTACGGTTCTCACCAGAAAGCTTCTGGCGCATGCGAGACTCCTCTTCCAAGGAACCCTTGGCCTCTTCAAGCTGTCTGCTCAAGTTAGCCTTAGCCTTGCTGAGCTGACTCACTTGGCTCTCAGCCTCCTCAACAGCACGCTGAAGATCGGCGCCTTCCTGGCCAGCACGTGCCTTGGCAGCCTCAAGCTCTGATGCACGGCGGGAAGATTCATCAAGACGGGCATTGGCCTCACCCAGTTGAGCTTCAAGGGACTTAGCAAGCTTTTCAGCAGCCATCTGTAATTCAATTGTACACGGGTTAAAGTTAAACGGTAATTTTTATGCATACATTTAAACATCAAACGTTCCAATACAATATATCCGTGTAGAATTTAGATTTGAAAAAATAAAACATGATCTATATAATATAGTTTTACATTGATTTGACAGGTAACAATCAACTTACTCTCTTCTTGCTGACCATGTCGAGTTGACCTTGAGCATCATCAAGCTCGGACTTGAGCTGATTCTTCTCCTTTTCAACCTTGGACTTGATCTTGTTCAAATTTTCAACCTGATCACCAAGCTCAGCCTGGACATCAGCCTGTTTTTTGCGGAGAGCAGCAATTGTGGCTTCGTTGGCAAGGGCAGATTCCTCAAGATCACGACGAAGTTTCTGAATATCATTCTCGCGTTTCTTATTAAGATCCATCTGAGCAGCAGTAGCACCACCAGCCTCATCAAGACGCTGGGCAAAATCTTCCAATTCATTCTGCAGTTCGTTGCGGACCTTCTCAGACTGAAAATACATAAGTATATTGCAGATTTTCAAACCTTTTATTGCAGTAATAGTAACATTAATGTTCCTGGAGTCGTTCAATTGTTGTGTTTTAATATAATGTGACAATACTAGTACCTTAGCACGGGCCTGCCTTTCAGCTTCAAGTTCCTCCTCGAGCTCAGAGATTTGCTGTTGAAGAGCCTTGATTTTCTTGTTGAGGTTACCAATTTGGCTCTCACCTTCTTCAACCTTTCGGCCGAGATCAGCAATATCCTTGTCCTTCCTATTATGAACCATATTCTAATTAGTTTTGCGGCTACAATTCAATTTTATCAAGTATGATTACGTAATTTTAACATGCAGGATACAGTATAACCTCCAATTACGACCAACCCTATAAGAGTATTTTCCAGTCCTGAGATTTCATAAAGAGACTACAGTAAACCTCAATAAAGAAACCACCTCTCTGTGAAGACCATTTGAGGCCTATGTGGTCTTTTAATTACGACTCTTGATAGATATGATCTACTATACATGAGATGGGTTGTATTCAAATATATGCCACGTACCTCTTAACCTTATCTTCAAGATCCCTCTTGATACCCTCGAGCTCAACAACAACCTCCTGGGTCTGCTTGAGGTCACCTTCAACCTTCCTCTTAGCTTTCTCAACATCCGAGCGGACCTTCTTTTCGCGTTCAAGGTTATCTTGGAGCTCGTCAATATTTGACTCAAGCTTCTGCTTAAGCTTGTTGAGGTGGTTCACCTTATCTTCCTCGCCCTGGCAGGCTTCCTGGCTGCTCTTCAACTTTTCTTCCAAATCCGCCTTTTCCTTCTTCAGCTTAGCAATGGCTTCATCTTGGCGAGACATTTCGTCATTTAGGGTCTTGATCTGGTTGTCCTTCGCCTGCTTCTCCTGCTCAAGTTTCTGGATGTTCAATTCAAGTTTTTCAACATTCTCTTTCAAGCCGTTGATCTTGTCATTGAGGGCCTTCCTCACTTCCGCGCCCTTTGCACCATCTTGCTCAGCTGCTTCTAAGCTCTCTTCCAGCTCCTTAATGTTAGCTTCGAATTCTCCCTTCTGGATGACCAACTGCTCAATGCGCTCCTCGGCCTCACCAAGGCAATCCTGGATGGACTGAAGCTCAGAGAACATGTCATTCTTAGCCTGAAGAAGAGTCGAGTTCTGTGCTTCCAGCTCCTTCTTCAGCTCCTCGCATTTCTTGAAATCTTCCATAGTCTTCTCGAATTCTTTCATTTTCTTCTCCATCTCATCAGCTTCCTTTGCCGCGGTCAGCAGAGGCTTGACCATGGTGTACAACTTCCACCACTGCCAGTTCCTCATCAGCAGCCATTTGCGGATGTTCCTCTGAATGATGCTCAACGCCAGCCTAAGATGTTGCATAAAGACAATGATCATTTACAATGTGCTGAAACATAAGCTGTTATGATATCAAATATTCTCAAATATCAACGGATAATATACGGACAAATCATGTTTTTCCTAAAATCAGATTTACTGTCGAAAGGTTAATCATCCGTATATTTTATATGGATTTCAGTATTAAACAGCAGCTAAAAGCAAACATGAAAATACCTCTGGTCAATGAGTTTCTGATAATTCCTTCTCATCAGATGACCACGGACATGAGCCTGGAAGAGGGTGAAGATCTTAGTGAGGCGAGTGTCACGCAACTCCTCAAGAGTACCAAGTACACCAGCTCTGAAGAAGACCTTTGTGTGGCCAATCTTGTAGCTATTTTCCTCGAGGGTCAAAGCAGCCAAGACCTTCTCAGTGACGACTTTGCCGTCAACGAATCCTCCAGCTGGGATGGCATTGGGAGCAAGGATGGAGTATCTAAAAGTCAGAACATTATTTTTACTAGAGCTCGAAAACGTTAATGCTTGTATATAACCGTGTTATAATTTTTAGAATGTTGATATTACAAGACTAGAGTATTTTACATACTATCTCAAAAACAAACAATTAATTACACTAACTTCGTAGCAACACTCTTAACCATTTACTATAGTAATGCTTAGAGTTTCGTCATATTATGTGACAGTAGCTAATATTTACATGATCAATATGCGTAAACATGCACACAATCAATCAGTTACTCACCATTAGAATGATGTTGTAATGCTGACATGAGCAATGCATCCGTGCAAGATTGGAACTTGATCGGGTATGGATAACACCAAGGGTATGCAACACCAGTGTTTATTCTGGATCAGGAGTAGGAATGAATGTGATGGTTGGTATACATGTATTGGTGTTAGCTTGCCTTGGCTGCTATAGGAAATAAATAAATGGTATAACATGCTGTGATAAGGATTTATCTTAGGTTTGTGGGATGGTTGTAGGAAAAGGTATTTTCCACGAGGATAAGGGTGCAATCATTAAGGTGATAACTGCAGTATAAAACTAATACAATGATCATTCATTGTTTTGTTTAGATTGCCAACAAGGTGACATATGCATTGTATTTTGTTCATTTAAAGATGTCCTGATTGCAGGTAAATAAATAAAACGAAATTAAACCTTACAGGACAGTCTCAAAGGGTGCAGATCAGTGTACGAGAATAAAAGAATGGAAATAGAAACATCAGTTTAGGGGAGGAATGTCAGTCAATACCAAATGAAATATTTGTCTTTAAAGAAATTCTGGTATGAATTTACTTGTTATGTGGTGTTATGTTTACTATATATCATTTGAAAACAATACCTCTGCTTGAACTCAGCGTAAAGCATTCTGCTGGGGAAGCCCATACGGCAGATACGGATGCCCTCCATCACACCATTACAACGCAGCTGATGAAGTACCAGGGCAGCATCAAGGATGCCTGGGGTCTTGATCTCGTTGGGGATGATGCAACGCACGAAGTGAGGAGATGTAGTGTGCAGCTGGTGCATGAGCTTGCCAAGCTGCTCCTTGTGCTGGGAAGACAGGGTCTTGCCGCCACCCTTCTTCTTCTTGCCGCCACCGCCGCCGCCGCCAGACAGAGCTGCGACCTCTTCAGCAAAGAAGCCGGCCACCATTGGTTCCTTGGATGTGGCGACCACCTGCATCACGGTGTCGGTAAGGGGATCCTTGTTCTTGAACAGCCAGCCGCCAATGTTGTAGGCAACAGTACCGGCATAGTGGTACAGCTCAAAGTGGGCCTCGAACTTAGAACCCTTTTTGGGCTTGGGCTTGCCAAAGCTCTCGTTCTTGCCAAGATGGTTGTCGTACAGCATAGTGACAAAGGACTTGTCATCGGCCTTGGGGAACATGCACTGTTCCTCAAGAATGGAGAGGATACCCATAGGCTGAAAGCAAAAGGATGTAAATCATATAGGAAGTAAATATATGAAATTTTCTAGTATATTTGGTGGGGAAAACTTTTAAATATCAAAAGTCGGCTTTTGAATGTGTCTACAAAAGGAAACCGTCTAGTACTGACCTTTTCAATCAAATCGATGGTTCTGGCCAAATCCATACCGAAGTCAATGAAGGCCCACTGGATACCTTCCTTCTTGTACTCTTCTTGCTCAAGCACAAACATGTGGTGGTTGAAGAATTGCTGCAGACATTCGTTGGTGTAGTTGATGCAAAGCTGCTCCAGAGTGTTGAACTCGAAGATCTCAAAGCCGGCGATATCGAGCACACCAATGAAGTACTGACGCTTGGCATTGGTGGCAAGAGTTTGGTTGACACGGGCTACGAGCCAGTGGAACATACGAGCGAACAGGGCCTTGGACAAAGCAGATGTGGCGAAGAGCACCTGGTCCATGTTCTGGCCCTTGGTCACATAGTCGTTGCCAACTTTCACCTTGGGCTTGAGCAGGGCATTCAGGAGATCCTGGCAGTTGATGCCCAGCAAGAAAGCGATCTTCTCAGCCTCTGTTTTTGTACAAATGAATTAATATGCTGATTTTGTTACGATGTTCGATTCATTTGACACGTTACAATGATATGGTACGTAAGACAGTAGACAATACTGAATGGCTTAAATAAAACATCATTGCGTTTCAGTGAAATTGGGGGGAAACAATTACATACCTTGGGTGCCATCGCAATCGGCCTGCTCCTCTCTGGGTCTCTGCTTGAATTTCATTTCACCGAACAAAATGATGGCAATAGACACACGGTACATGCCAAACTTCTCACTCTCGCAGATGCCAAGATCGCTGAATGCAACCTGAGAAGTAAAAATATTGCATGGTTTATGTTTGAAATTCGATTCTTTCAACATTTTGAAACGAAAGGTAATTATTTCTTTGCATCAATCACAGCTGCAAAATATACTCATTATTACACACTCGACCAATTAAGTGCCCTTATGAAGGATAACAGTGTGTGTGCTCGATTGTAAGCTATTTTTAACACAATCCAAACAACTAGGAGGAAAGTAAAACTTACATCTACAAGTCTCATTTCTTCTTTGTCGTCCATGCCGTCAACGGTAAGACAGCCCTGGTTGATGAAGTGGTACATGCCCGGATCCTCAGAGTACAAGAATTTCTCTGTAATAAAAACAACGCATTGGCTGTTATGTGTAAGAAGCTGTTGGTGCCGATCTGTATACATTTAAATTGAATTGCATAATCTGCAGAGTATTTGTGTGCCATTCGTTTTTTATTATACTGAATACAGTATCAATGCAAAATTACAGTTTTACCTTGATTATGTTGTAGATGCATGGGTGTGATTTGTAAAATATAAGTCTAACATCGTGATATGATAAATGCGTTTAGCTCTATTCTCACCTGCATACTCAGGGAACTGGCCGGACATGAGCCAGTAGAAGATGTGGTAGTTACGCTCCACACCGGGCATCTGGTATGTCACACGAGACTTCTCGAGAAGGTCTGGAAGAAATCACACGAGTGTTGAATGCATCATTTTGACAGTTGGGCGTGGAATTGTTAAAGCACATGGTAACTTTAACTTTATCAATATTGCAGAATCGTTGTGAATATTTGTACTTACAGGATTCAATATCGGCTCCGGCGATCTTGCCAGAAGTACCGAAATGAATACGGATGAATTTACCCTAAAATGTCAAATGAAATATGTGTTTGATTTGATTTGATTTGATATTCTTCAGGAACTAATGTTCCTAGGATAGCACATGAAAGCGTACATATATATATGTAATGCTTATTTCCAATGTGGTCCTTGTTTGTTTGGCAAGTTAGGTAACCAACTGAGCCAAGGGTAATGGAGGGATCACACTAGCTATAGTTTTCAAACTAGGCGAGTTCTTTTACGTGCAGAGGTGTGGCTCTCCTCTACACGGGACACGCCTTTTAACGAGGCTTCCGAACCTCCGTTTGGCGTCGCTACCGTCTAGTAACACTGTACGGTGGCGACGCGCTCGGTGGAAATCAGCAACTCAGTGGCAGACGTACGACGTAACGGTTTTGGCGACACTGTGTCTGCCATGACCGGGCCGCGAACTTACGACGCAAACACCTCCTGTTTTCAAGTCGTACGCTCTAACCACTGAGCTACTGAGGACCACGGTGTTGTACATGTCAGGTAGGTTCGGGGTCTATCTTGCTATTATAAATGCATTAACTGAGCTCTGAATCAAATCTCCAGCTCAAAGTCTCTTGGTTATGATTTACACTGCAAAGGCATATTAATCTATACCACTTACGAATCGTGAAGAGTTGTTGTTACGGACGGTCTTGGCGTTACCCCAGGCCTCGAGTACGGGGTTGGTAGCGACAATCTGGTCCTCAAGTCCACCACACTCAGACTTTGCTCCGCCTCCCTCGGCGGCCTGTGCGGCCTGGGCAGCGGCTACCATGGCGAAATAAGCGATAACCTTTTTGGTGTTCTCAGTCTTACCGGCACCAGACTCCCCACTAGATTCAGGAAAGAGAAGAGGTGGGTGTGATTAGGTACACCACGTATAAAGGTATACTTGTAGTCAAATTTACGCCAATTTCTTATTAACATGTCAATTGCGGTTCGTCATGCAATGTTTAGCACTTACGTAATCAAGCAGGACTGGTTCTCTCTGTTCTGGACCATGTCTTGGTAGGCGTTATCGGCAACAGCGAACAAGTGAGGGGGCATCTCGGTTCTCCTCTTTCCACGGTACTTGGACACCACGTTGGGGGTGTAGATGGGAAGACGTCTGTAAGGGTTGATCACGACGCAGAAGAGACCAGAGTAGGTCTGTAAGAGAATTAAGAAGACGACGCTTTATTTAAACAGATAGTTTGGAGGTGGATGCATGGGAATAGGTGCATACGGTCTGCTACTGCAACAAACAACCTTTTCTATCTATTAGATTGTGCTGCTAACACATTGGGCTCCTCTTTTCAAGAAAGGAGATATGTAAATTGCAGTAGAGTGTAAACCTCGTTTCCGTGATGTGCATATGTTGTATCAATTACTGTTCTGTACGTGTATCTTACGACGTATTTCACGTATAGTTAATACTTGTGCACATGCGCACTGCTTCCATTGAGGTTTTTGTATTGATAGCATTTGGTACTCTGTTGATGGTTTTAAAAAAGGAACAGCTAATATGTAACTAGACAGAAACGTACGTAGATGAGGGTGGATCCGTATCTAGACCTCAAGTTGTACAGGATAGCGGCCTCGCTGAGGTAAGTCAAGTTGGCCATGTCCACGCATTTCTCGAACTTGGGAGGATTCATGTCACACAGATCATCTTTCTTGACAGTCCTATTCTGTAAACGAAGAAAAACGTTTGCAATGTTGGTGTAATCGTAGTATGCATGCACATACAGGTACAGCATTGTTCATAATTATGTTGAACTAACTGTACACAATAATTCAAATGTTTGAGTACTCACTCCGCTGTTAGTTGATACGGTGACTTTGTCTCCCTCGGTGCTCTCGATCTTGCAGGCCACGTAACCCTCTTTCTCATCAGGGCACCATTTGTCAATCTTACCATCGTAGGGGGCAGCCTAAAACAAGACAGCATAAAAATTATCGATGTAGGCATACACGGATTGAAGTATATTTTACTTTATCTTTTAACAACTCCACTCATATAGTAAACATGTGTAGTGAGTAGTGTTTTTCATATTGCAAGAACTTCCCTCGTATAAAATTAGAAAATATCAATACGGTTCATTCGCCGAATCGACATTAAGGATTCTCACCTGAATGGCAGCCAGCTCTTCCCGCTCAAGAGCGAGAAACTTGAAGTCCGGATCACCCGGGAATGGATTGAATGCCATAGTGAAGTGTGTTCTTGTTGCTCAGAGGAACCGAAAACCGTTCACAGAGAGTACGCAATAGGGGAGTAGCCCTAGACCTGCAAAAGCACAATGAAGGAAGGTGACCGCCTGTCTTCTGAATGACATTGCCACTGAGAAATAGCAGTATAGATATGAATACATAATTTGCACGGCCACTGATTATCAGAATCGTACTGTTTTGCTCATTTACTCATCGAGCCCGGTGTGTGTATAACTAAAACACATCACTTGCTTCGACATGAACATATGGGTATATATCAGTTGGGTATGATAGTTATAACTGGCATGGTACTTTGTTTATCATTAATCATATAGAGGTTTTAGGTTTGTATCAATGGTCGGTCCTTGGTGATTTATCATGTAAAAAGTCACAAATAGAAACCTCATTTATAATTACAAACAGTCAAATAAAAATGATGTTAGTCGTTGGTATTTTAATAATATTTATAAATATTTGTCAGGTGTTGCTATTCATAAATATCAGGGGTTCGGGTAAATATCTTGTTAAAAGTCATTCGCATAATTCGTGCCATTTGTGTCATTGTAATCTGTGTTGAACATTCCTTAGCGTTCACAACAATAAGCTCGATTATGTTTCCTATTTATTATTAATTTGAGTGATCATTACTGTTTTCACTAACTTTTGGATTAAGCAAAGAACACACACTGGATGAACGATTGCAGAAATCGTACTTTTTCACGTATCATCAATGTACATCTAAGCGTATGTTGCCTTCGACCTCTAATAATATGCGAGTAACCGTGGCGGTTGTCTGGGATGTCAGGCTGCTGTTATTTATATCCATCATGAGCACACACGACGAGTCTCAGGTGGCTAGCTAATGACAGTGCTCGAGTTGATATAAAAATAACCTTCTAGCGGTGCTCAGCCACCTTGTTGGCGCGGTGACTTCAGCAATGGAGGTGGGTTTGCGAAACTGATACATACACTGGCTTTTACCATTGCTGGTACCCGAGGTCGCCTATGAAATGCATTCTGTTCGTTGGTTGTATTTGATCCAATAGTGTACTCAGCCTTACTGACCATGGGAAAAATGAGAAGTCAAAGAATCTAAGCTTCCGTCATTGATATAGGTAGGCCTATATCAAATGCTACGATGCCTGATATGCAGCATCATAGCACCAACCTATGTTAATAATAGGTAAAATATTACAAATATCACGCATGTGTCTATTAGCGTGCACCAACCTATGTTAATAATAGGTAAAATATTACAAATAACACGCATGTGTCTATTAGCGTTTGTATTATGTGTCAAAATGATAACACTCAGTCATCCTCTTCAATGAGATGGTATATATACTATCTATATGTGTTCTCTATGTGTTGAGAACACAGTTTGCTATGGCTGACACACATATTTCTGCTCGCGTGTCTACCTACTATCTACATAAGAACCGTGAACGTGAAGAGTGAACACTGACAAAATACTTTTTATCAGTTTATGAATGTAAGATTGGTAAATTGAGTTTTTATTTTAAAAAAAAGCAAAAAAAAAACAAAAAAAACAAAAAAACCCGCTTATAATTTACACCGGATCATGGTTCAAGATACGTCTATCACTTTTCAGCATCTAGTGGTCTGTTATTCACTGTCACTGTGATTGTCTTACAAGTTCCTAAAATTTAATGAATATATCCAGATAATAACGAAATATCATATCCAGGCCATAATTCAGTATATCCGTTGTGCACGTGTGTATCCCTATAAACTTCAGTACTTAAACTATATGATAAGACTATATTGAAGTAGGTGTCAGATAAATAGTGAGTAGAGGTAATATCGGGTTGGGAACAACTAGATTCAGAATTGGTTTCATAAATGGTGTATATAAGATAAACCGTGTCTGGGTTTTAATCAGGTGGGAGGTGTACAGATGGAGGTGAAATACAAGTGGGTATGAGGATGTGAACAGGTATAGTAAACATACAACTTAGCAGGAGGAGACGTCAACTCGGTAATACTTACAGTCCAGTGTCAAAAGCCGCTCACACCGGCTCGTCGTCTCGGCCGAGCTTTTATACCTCGGCTTGCGGACGCATTCCGGCCCGCGACACGGACATCAGGTAATACATTCAACGCCATTGGTCCAGTGGCGGCCTGAATGACACAACTGGACCAATGAGAGCCACTGTTACTGTATGGGACAAAGGAAAATACGGCTTCTCGTACTTACATGGGCAAGCCGCGGCTCAGTGCTGTGTAATCTTTGGCCTTGTCGTCTGCGGTGACTCCTAGAATGCGCCAAGAGTCCGGAGGCGGTGATGGGGGATCACGGAATACGAAGGCTTTCATACAACACGGCGCAATACACATTTGAGACTCTAATCGTATTTACCATGGCAATATATATCACACAGTAAATTTATCTGCGCTTGCATTGTGTGGTTTGCCTTGCACGTTTCTATATACATAATGAACACTACTTGAAAGGAAAACAAGAGAATGTTGCTGGGTCATTGAGCTGTGATCAACTGTGAGTTTGCACTACGTCCATTTCAAACATAAAGAAGATTCAAGTATGTTAAATAGAGTACTTGTATTGTTTACAGATTAGAATCCATTTTCTGGCGTGTTTTCGAATATGTAGGCCTAGCCTGTCGAGGCTGTCGTTGCTGCTTTCTTGGGCAATGGGTTTTTGATAGGCCTTTTCGGTCACGTACAATGATTATTGTAATGATTAGAATCTACGATTTTGATCGCTGTTCAAATTCATCATGTAAACTTTAAAAGAAAGTGAAATGATTTGTGAAGTTGAATAGTCGACCTCATATTTGCTATTACATATGCTCCTCGCATGTTACACTATTAACACTAGATTCATATTTATACAGATACACTATATTCAGATTTTCCCTACTATACATACCAGCAAACCTTATACTGTACTTGAATTGGCAATATATATGGTTTATACATTGCACATATCTCTAGGGGACGTTTGTCATCTGATGCATTACTGATATATAAAGCAATGAATTATATAAACAATAAGACATGGTATGTTCTCTTTTAACGTGTTTACATGGACGTGTAATACATGTTGTATCAGTAATGCGTACCGTGTGCTCCCCTGGGACTGCAAGTGGATTTAGACGCGTGCAATTAATAACATCATCAGAATATTCATGAGGCAGGCTTTGATTTGCTCAGGTGGACCCAACAGGGGCCCTATCTTGAGTTTTGCACCTTTTTATGTTGCATTGACTTAATTTAATGTATATAAATGCAATAATGGTAATACATTTAATCATCTTATTTTATATTACAGCGTGTTACTGTTACTGGCTTGCATCGGACTATCTCGTATCAACCAATTTGTCATTGTTTGAAAAATTATCTCACTAATACACCAATCTTATAATGTTGGTCATGTTGACGGATAAGCATAATGTCTGAATGAGTCGGTGTGAAATTGAAAATGTCATCAACAAACAACCTGGTTTATATTGTACTTTGGCTCTTACACAATTAAACAAAAACACATCAGTTATTGTAAACTGAGGTAACTGTACGATGAGATGCGACTCTGTATATACTATTGAGGTCAACACACATAAACTATAGCAGTGTTTATTACTAGTGTATTCTGTTACAGATAATGTATGTTTACTGTTTTGCGCTATAACTGCTTCTGGTTTGGCTGTTGTTTCTTCATTAGCTTTCTGGGACACGAGTCTGTGTCGTGATCTTAGTGGACACCTTTAGTAGGCTTGGAATATAACTGCATAAGACAGGTGTCTTTTAAAGAGAGGTTCACTCTCGAAGTTCACTATGTATATGATATGCCGGAAAGTGTCCACATCACGCAGAATGCAAGGGTCCTTGAAATGTAAGTTTCTACAAGCAGCCGCACAAAGACTAGCTTAACTTCACACTTCATGACACTTGCATCCGTGTATATATACAGTAGAACCTTTCTATTAGGACCACCTTTGGACCCGGTGTTGGGTGGTATCTATAGAGAGGTGGTATCTATACAGAGGTTAGCTTTTGTAGCTTTATGGAGGTTTGGGGTGAAAAGTGGTCTTATTATAGAGGTGGGCTCATTATAGAGGTGGTCTTAATTGGAGGTTCTACTATATAGTGGAACCTCTCGTATGTGGATATCCTCAATACGTGAAAAGTACGTGTATATGCGTTGATTCAATATATACCAGTAGGATAATGACGATATCTATAATGGATGGGGAAACTATGGCCGAAAGGCATAAGGGATGAGCCAAAAAAGTATCCCTATATATTGGGTGACACGTACCAACACAACCTATAAACGACCCGTCAGATTTGGGCGGGGTTGGCGGGGGGGTGGGGGTGGGGCTACTTTTAAGTCCCTTCTGGCCGATTGAATATTTATATCCAGGTCCTAGGGCGGCACCTATATGAATGTATTCACCTTTGTTGTAGATACTTCATTATGATTTTATTTTGTGCAGACAACTGTATGTTCTAAAACTGCATATTCATGGGGTTACGGTGCTTTTACCCCACCCCAGTCCACCCCAGCCAAGGGCCATGGAAATCGTGATTTTGTCCAAAATCGTATCTGGGTTTTTTTCTTTCTTATAATCCAGCCAGATTGGCTTGGTGGAGTTGCTCTGCGTTCCCATTCTAATGCCCATCCATCCACCAGTAATCGATTTCCGAATGTGAAAACCATGATCCACCAAACCCGTTTCATGTACATCGCTCTCCGTGAGCTGAACTTATAGCAATGATGCAAAGTCAATTTACACACTTACCCCAAAAAATGGTACGCGTGTGCCACCGGGAGTATGAAATCAGTATCGAGAAATAATGCCACCGCCGAAGATATCAGACCCAAAAATATAAAGAAGCTCTGAACTAGTACCCAAAAGTATAATATCATAATGGAGGGTTCATAAAGTACTGGTGGGGGAGGGTTGAAAATTTTCGTGGCCTCCTCTCTGGCATAGTTAAGACCTGGGTCTTATATAAACTCAGGAGCGCAGTCCACACTGCTACGACTACACGCGACACTATACGACGCACCGCTCGTAGTGTTGTCTGGAAAAAAAATTGTACAAGTTTCTGGTTATGAAGGGGCCTGTGCACACGACTACGATGATTGGTCGCAAGCTTAAGCTTGCCACGATCCCGGCAAGCATTCCATAAACCGGTAGATACAGCTTTTAGTATTACTGATGAGAACATACGCATTTTGTCAATAGATGTAATACCAGAGTGACTTAACATACAACTTTGTGATGTACACAAGACCACGACGCTCCGTCGCGTCGTAGGGGTATCCACACCAAAGCAACAAGTCAAAATTACATACAACGATATGTCACCCTGACTGAACATGCTCAGTTGTACCCATGGCCTACAAATTGAATTATAGTAAGATCGTCCTCACAACCCAGTTTTGCTGGATGTGACGCCGCATCATATACGACACATGTGTTCGTTGCGGTGTGGATGGGGCTTTAGAACTAACAGTGTTTACAGTCTTCTAATATATTGATTTTTGTGCAAGCAAAATTTGTTCTATTTTGAAATAAATTTGATTCAAACTGTGGTCGATGTAATGCCTTTACTAGTCAAACATTGATAAATACAATAGAAGGAGATACAAGAGAAAAAATTATAGATGCAGGTGTTGTCATTCCAACATGCGTGTCATAGGTTATTTATAAGATTACATCTGAACCAAAAGGTCTCAGAGTGCAAAAGATCACTCTGAGTATCAGATGTCCTGAAAGAGACCTCTGACACATAACTATTCTCATTAAAAATTCTGGCCAATCACAGGCTGTTAATCTATAATCATCACTGGCCGGTGATGAATATAAATGAGGTCAAGTGACCAATCACAGCTAAGTATCAGATGGGTGTGGCGGGTTTAACCATTCAGGTTGCAGTATTTAAACAGGTCACATAAATTATGATAATCCACTCTGAGGTGAAACATTTCAGAGGTCAATTTGTTTGACATCTGATACTCAGAGTGCAAAACAAGAGCATGGTCTAAAATAATGCGGATCAGACATTAAAATATGGCTGGTGCATCTTCTGTAAAACAAAAATGTTCCCTCGCTGCCAGAAGACTTTTCTGATCCTTCTCCTTGGCAGTAGTAAAGAAAAAATATACCGAAGAAGCAATTAAGGGGTTATACCGAAGAAGCCATTAATCATGTCCAGCATTCCTCGTTGACAGCTCGAGTTATACCGAAGAAGCCATTAATCACGCCGCGCGTTGACGTCTGACAGCTGTCAGCGGTCAGCGGTCAGCGCTCGGCTCGGCTCGGGGATTAGAGATCGCGGCGGTGTCGCGTGAATCGA
>CM032666.1:49103315-49117933 GCA_019095985.1 Streblospio benedicti | reverse complement strand
GGGCGCTTAAACTGGCGGGGTCGAGACGACGTTAGTTAAAACGTTGGCTAGGGAGGAAATGTCGAGAGGCGTCCCGGTAGCGAGGACCGATTTCAACACGACGTTCGTCACGCGATATTCCACCATGACTTTATGAGGCGGTCGTGATTGAGCGTGTCGAGATCGCGTCCCAGCCCCCGTGGTCGAGGCGAGCCGAGCGCGCCGCTGACCGCATCGAGATCGCATCCCAGCCCTGGTCGCTAGTCTAATCCCCGAGCCGAGTCGAGCGCTGACCGCTGACCGCTGACAGCTGTCAGACGTCAACGCGCGGCGTGATTAATGGCTTCTTCGGTATAACTCGAGCTGTCAACGAGGAATGCTGGACATGATTAATGGCTTCTTCGGTATAACCCCTTAATTGCTTCTTCGGTATATTTTTTCTTTACTACTCTTGGCATAGGCGACACTTTTTCTGGTACTTCCGCTAATTTATCCCCACCCCGGCCAGTACTTAAATGAACACTCCCTAAGTGACTTAATATTTTGATAATGCTCAGTCATCGTGTTACTAAAGGATGATTGATTTGTATTTAAGCAAATAACATTTTTATTACCTGATAATATAATGATTTGTCAATATTTGCATGAAAATGTCAAATATCTGATACAAAAACATACAGAATTTTTAAAAGTTATGACCCAAGAATATAACAGATAGGAAATTATGACCAAAACATATTTTAGACGGCGCTTAAAGGTACATGTACCCCTGTCCAGTTACACGTCCATACCCACAGAACCTCTTGAAGACATCTCCCCCCCCACACACACACATACACACTTCAAGCCCCGAGGTACGGGACTAACGTTGCCCTGGTTACGCTGGTTTACCAGCACCGTAAACTTGCTTCTCAATAAAAAAAAAACATACAAACAAATGAACTTCTAATATCCGACCAAACAATACAAATCACTTATCAACAAATATGGTAATGACAAAACTATCCAAACTTTAAAAAAAAAACATAAACGTAATAATTATAAACATTTATATTGTAAGAAAGAGTAGCAGGGTTCGCCTGCCGGAGCACGTACGCTACATGATCACTGATGATGCGCGGTGTGGTCCACTGCAGGCAGTCCTCAGTGGTCTTGCGTTTTCACTGGTAGTATGCGCCTCAGGTCTGCGTTTGCATCAAGTGGGTCTAGTGTGTCGCCTATGAGTGAGATGCGAGCGCCTGCAAGAGGTTTCCAGCAGTTGTCTGCATGTATAAATAGGTTTTTAATGGATTAATAATTATTTTCAATCCAGTGCGCTAGTAGGCCTACTTCACCGCTGTGACGGGAGTGGCCGGGGTACCCTCGGGGAGGGGAAGCGGGGGAGTGAGTGGGTGTCTTACTATATGTCGAGTAGTACGGGTGTTAGACATCTCAGGTATAGCGATGGCTCTAAATTTTGTGATTTTAGTATAGCTATGTGTCTAGATTTTGTGATTTTTGGTATAGCTATTGGTTTGAAATTAAATGGCCAGAAATTGTTAGTGTAAGTTTCATTTCGTTTGATACTTAGGCTGGTCAATTAGAGGCCTGAACTCGCCACCTTCATGCAAATGTGTCGCCGGCGACATAAGTCACCGGGGGACAAATACTGCCCCTCTGATTGGTTCTCTAAATCACCGTAGCACAGTTACAGTTCAATCTCCTTTTAAAGACGTTGACAATATCAAGGCAAAACGTCCCTCTTACGATCATTCTTTAAGACACATACTTTTATTTCATGTACAATAATGTGAACTAGCTTATACCCGAGTGGTCAAAGAGGCATGCTGAGAATCACATTGAAGCACTCCAGTTACATAATCGTATAAGTCGATCCCAATTAAATCATTGATGAAATCCTTTGACTTGGCATGTAAAATGAAAATCTATGGGAGGAAATGTTAGTGTCCATGTAAATGGGAAAACAATGCCCTCCATGGGCATAGAAAAAATACATATTTGGTGAGTGTATAAATATGTTTTTACAGCATTTTATTTTCAAGCACTCTTGTCCTGACGATACTTACCCACGTCCTGACAGCACCATCACCCATCCATGGACATAGGAAAGGGATATATTGAGTAAAGTGTATGAAATTAGTACAGCACTCTTTTTCTCCAGTAACCACCCGTGTGCAAATTGTGGGCATGGGTGATACTTTGTAACGTTGGCCCTGTTATTTAGTACATACAAATAAATAATAAACAATATTGGCACACATCATTGTACTGACAACTTAGCACCTTCCAAGTATCAAGTATGATATGGAGAAAGAGTGTTTTGGAACAACCTTTAAGACTGAAGGTACATTGAGATAGGGAAGTTCTTCTACAACAATATAGAATCTTTTGCAATGAGCAAGAAGTCAAGCAACATAACAGGTCAAGCTATGGATTTCGTAGCTTGGATGTGGTATACTTGGCGAAGACAGAGAAGTATATCTTCTCAAGTAAGTCATTGATCACTGAAAATGCACTTGGCATCTAATGTGCACAAGGTATGGGATGAAAAATTAGTGTCTATGACAATGGGAACATCATGCTCTCCATGGCACAGATATTCTCACACACTTCAGTAGAACATCCCTATTAAGACTGCTAAGGACTGGCGTCAAGTGGTTTGATATAGAGGTGGTCTCTTTAGGGACGTTTGCAATGGACTTTTTTATGAAGACTTGGGAAGACTTGGGAATGTTATAAATCATCTTATAATAGAGGTGGCGTATTTATAGAGGTGGTCTTGATTGAAGGTTCTAATGTACACATAGCCCAATTGGCAAAGTGGTGGTAATCACAACTGCCTGGCACGAAGCTTGAAAAGAACCGCTCATGCATGCCATTGGGGCTAGGTGTGGGGTTTCTTTGAAATACCAACCTTAAACCATATAGATTTCATTACAACGTACAAACGAAATGTTCTTTTAATGAGACCCCATCTTATGCCTCCCGCTCAAGTGGTTTACATTAAATCCCGTGAAGATACGGCGTCGACACTGTTGACTACAGGCTGTTTCAAATGTATTATATGGGCATATCATGTAGTGCATGTGCGCTTGGTGATACACATATTGAAACATTCTATAGAATTTACGGAACCACACGAGGCCCATATGATGTCTGCCTGACAGGCATGTAATCCCTACAGTATTCGAATCGACGTGTGCGTCATTATGACATCACACTATTCCACATGACGCTGTCATGGCTGCCGCTGTCTGCTATTTTTGTTATAAAACAGCTAATTAACAACCATCAGGGCCATCTTGACGATGAAGAAACATATTCGTGCAAAACTACACAGTACCATGAACGATCTCCTGTAGTTAGATGGCGTCCAGCTAGTCAGGTTAAAGAGGAGATAGCCGAACAAAGTCCAAAAATTAGCGTATTAATATATAGGATGATCAGGAAAATATGAGTAGAAAATATGTATAGAGCAAATTTTAAGATGTCCACTAACAGAGGTTGTGCAAATGACGTCGACACGGCTCCTTCCAAGTCGCTATAATCCAGCTATATATAATGTCTAAAAAAATGAACCTCCGATACAGCTCAGCCGTTTTAATATTAATCTCACCAAGATGAATCTAACACGAAGTTGAAAATCCTTTGGTATTATCAGAGACTAGGACAGTGGCGAGGTGGTTACTTGTTCAATATGATATAGAGAATCCTTAGAACCACAAGAAATAAAGTGTACCGGAGCTTACAGTAGATAGTAAGCAGTACAGTGAAACTTGTCATTCTGACCGTGCATGTGATTTGAACGTAGAATTGTGATGTGGAGACTTTGTGTCGAGCATGTTGTTTCATTATATTATCCATGGGGATGTCAAATGCTACTGGATGTCGACATACGACAGCCTCACTGTGTAAGGTACCTTCTATCCCACCGGTGACTTACGTAGCCGGCGACACAATTTGCAGATTTAAAAGGCGACGCGTTCGGATCTCTCATTGGCTCGCGTAAGTAGGCGACACTATCGCCGGGGACGATGTGAAAGATCCCTATTTGAAGTTTACTGGGTGTTACTTTCTCAGCCTTCCTTTTGTGACGACTTCCAGAAATAAAGCAGCTTGGCTCTGATTGCGGATTACTTTCAGTAACGAGTGGGTTGAATACACGGGCGTAGCCAGGAATGCAAAAGATTAGACGGCTGATTAGAGGCAAACCATGTTAGGCAGGAATTCTGCTAACACTATAGGCGCGCAGTCTTTCTATGGGCCCCCCCCCCCCCCAATCCCCAAGCCAACTACCACCACACCACCACATACACACACAAAAATAAACAAAAAGATAAATAGATACTGGAATTTAGACAATTTTTCATAGCGTCTGTGGCTATATGGTGTTGACACCTAGCTGTGGCCGAGTGAATAGGGGGTGTACTTAGAGGGTCGTGGGTTCGATTCCCGCTCGGGTCTGGTGATGGGTGTTGGGTAAACTCATTCCTAAGCGGTTGCACACTGCTCCGTGCCACACACACTTTAACTATAGATACAGGTTAGCCAAGTGAACGCCAATGCTGATAGAAAAGAACTCTGCAACATGATTGCGAAAGTTGAGTAAGATATAGTGTGGCTGTAGAGTAGTCTGAATACATATTAAATGGATTGTTTGACTGCAAATAAATACGTAATTATAATTATTATGTAAAGTAACCTTAAAAACAAGGCCGCCACTATGGGTACGGTCTTCCGTCCCTTCAAGGAGTCCACTATTCTCTACAGGACCAATTGTGTAATACTAACCCGCTCATACAGGGGTTGATGGATCAATTAGATTGGATCCGCATCAGGATTCTCACTGATCAAACTTACTGAATGAATGTGTGTGATAATCGTTTCCTCTAACCGTTGTTCCTTTGACCAGAATGCGTTGTGTACCTACATGTAGCTGTAAAGATTTTTTAAGTAGTATTGAAGACTCAGCCAATAATATCAAGTTTAGGATGTAAAGTTAAACATCACAATAAAAATATATAAATAATCTTATATGCAATTTTGTTTATTATCTATTATAACTTAGTATGTGCACAAAAATATATGTGTTTCCTCATTTCTTGGTTGACAACAAGAAATATGGTCTGTAGTGATACTTTTACACGATTTCTTTATACATGTGTTACTTTTATAAAATAAATATGTAAAAAAGGCAGGCATAAAAAGTGCGAACTTGTGCAAGATGTTCATTAAATGTACGTGTAACTTTAAACTTCAATAAAATTAATGTTAATGACATGGAAAACTTGGCATATAATGCCATACATATATGCCCGGGGAGGGGGCACTAACCTAGATAGTGTATGGGGGGCTCCACCAAACATTTGAAATCTTGGGTGAAAAGTGCTAAAATTTTGTAAAACATAATGCTTAAAGTTCGGGTCGAACACAGTCGTCGCGGTGTGACGGGCCTTAACTAGACACCATCCGACTACATGTAGCGATTACGGTATATTGGTTGTGGTACTGGGTAGGAGTGGAAATTTGTTTTTGGTGCTGAAAATCATGCTGCTGGCTACATATTGCCAATTTTATAACAAAATTTGCAGACGATGGCAGCCATATTGTCGTCAATGGCATCTTTAAGACATCAAATTTTTAGGGGTGAAATTGTGACCCATTCCAGTGGCGCCTCCACGTTTGCAAAATGTATCAAGTGCACTACACCCCCCCTCCAGGCATATATGCTGTTAGTATGTAACACCTCTCAAACAGTATTATACTGGGGTATATTTGCAGCGTGTTATCTATCCTGCCAGGAAGTTGGTCTGAACAAAAGAATTTGAAATTGATTGTGAAATAACTGTTTATAGTTCATTGATTTGAAAACATAACGAACATCCTTAAAATAACCATTTATAGTTCATTGATTTGAAAATATAAACATCTTTATGCTTCACTTACGGATTAAATAAATGTTGCGATGTAAAACTATAAGATTTGTATAATAGATGAAATAAATACTGTTAGCAAAGTGATTGTATTTGTTGATTCTAATTGATTGCAACAGAAAGCTCATGGCTTTTTATCACGAAAGTGTATGTATACTAGGGTATAAGCCATACATCTATTAAAAGAAAACATACATTGATACAATCGATCAAATGTGTTAATTTATTGAGTAGGTAATCAAAATATGTAAATAATCAAATTAAATATTCCCATACGCGTTACACATTTCCAGTCAGTGCCCCACCATTCAACTGTAACACCTAGCACATGATGCCCCATTCTTTTTCTTAAATGTCTTGTCAATGAAGGAAATATTATGACACGCTATTTATGTAACTGCACTCATACTAGACGCAATGGCCCACCCCTGCATTAGTTTGATAAACTGTAAATTTCAATTTAATGTATGGATGAAACCCTAATGATTGACCAATACTGATGGACATCTAAATAAATAACAGCCAAAGGTATCAACAAACACAAAAAAAAAACATTATGAGTGTAATATAACATTCTAATGTACATTTGTTTAGGACTCTCTCTTGTCATGTAGATCATACGGACTTGCATAATATCATTTGGAATTATGTTTTAAACCCTCCCTGCCCTAACCAGTACCTGCATGTGACACGCATACCGGTAGGTCTGTTGTCTTTCAAGCCCACCATTCAACTGACTTTATACTCCACTGACCACCAAATTAAATACCTAGCAAGTTTTACCAGTATTACCTCAAAGTAACCTCATTAGTTCCATATGAATAGTGAAACTCTTGCCTCATATATATGTAGCTACAACCCTGGTTGAATAACATGCCCGAAAGGTATGGAGATTTGACACTCAACTGATTATGAGACTTAGATTGGAGTGTCAATCATAAAACTGAGCATGCTAATGGGTGATTTACACAATGAAGTGGAAGTTGAATTTTCAAAAGTATATGCTAGAGGCCTGAACAGAGGTTCTAAGCCACATGACTACAGTATGTTACAAAGCCAGATGGTACCAATATTTATTTCTATTTATTTCTTGCAACATTCATGGAGCCAATGACACTATTGAACAAACACATATATCATAATCCTAAAATAATTTAGACCATTCTTATTCATCATTTTAGATATCAAAATGGACAACAAACACACTATAATAGTTCTCTCACAGCCCCATACAATCTATAATAGTTCTCTCACAGCCACATACAATCTGTTATAAAATTACAATTCAATCCCAAACTGACTGAACAATAATCATAGAGTAGCTGTCATAAAATAAGTACAGATAATATATGAGGTTCTTGAACAATAATGAATCATGTAAAATATACAAGTTATATAATATTCTGAGAAAGCATAAAATTTGTATGAGACTTGAATTAAGTGAATCTTTATTCTCTACCAGGTACGTTCATTAGCTTTGTGCATAACCAACATACAATTCAAAATATTTGAAGTGAAACCAAACATTGAGGTAGCAGAGACCACATGAGTTATTTCATGTAAAACATTTTTAATACCAAAATGGAAATTAAATTTAAATAGATTAATGAAAATTGGCTATGAATCATTGTCACTATCACTTGATGTTTCACTGTCACTAACAGATATTTCTTTTACAGCATGCAAAGCATAATTTATACTTGTATCTGGATACCAGAACCAATGCAGAGTAAAAGGATTCATTGATAATCCTCTTAATGCTTTAATGGTGAATCCATCTGCAAAAAAACATTTTTGCATACTAGAATATCCACTTAGTTTATTATTGGGATGGCTTGCATATTAATTCTATTATATCTATGCTATTAAACATTGTACTAATGTGAAACTTTTTTCTCTATCAACATTAATTTACATTTAACTTAAAGCTCGGTTGAAAGTAATCACTGGTCAATTTTTAACTTAAAATACATTATGATCTGTATTATTATTATATCCACTTACTATTATTTAGCATTTCTTTTAGATCATCCAGATGAACAAATTTATTCCAATCATGTGCACCAGCAGGAACAAGTTTAAAAATTCTTTCTGCTGCTATGACGGCAAGAAGATTTGATAACAATGTTTTGTTCAAAGATGTGATGAACAATGAACCTCCGGGCTAAATGAAAATATATTAACATTTATTACTTACTACAAATATAATATATAATCAATATCTTTTAATTTAAAATTAATACCCAGGTAGAAGAATTTTTTAATTCCATAGCTGGACTTGTTGAATCTACCTACCTTGACAAGACTGCAACAAGAATCAATGAACAACTTTGGATCATTAACATGTTCTAATATTTCAGATGCTATTACTCCATCAAATGAATTTGCAGATTGAGCCACCAGATCTTCAACAAGAGCACATCTGATGAAAATAGATTTATATATGAACAAAATAACTATGTCATGATGTACATTAAAGGAATTAAAAAAGACACGATCTACAGTGCTGCAGACGAAATGACACCGCAGTTAACCATGGTAACTTGCAGCCTTTAATCCAGTGCATGCACCTATTTTTCATCTTACACGCGGCTGAATGTGGTTGGCAGTGCTACGGCAGTGCTTGCTACACCAGTGGAACAGCCACCGACAGCTACATCACGCACAAAGCACATCGAAGTCTAAATTGTCCAAAAATTACCACTGATAACCACGTCAGCCAGAGTTTTAAAACATTTTGGGCATGATGCAGCTGTAATATTGTATATGACCAGCCCTTAATCTGAGGGCTTGGGGATTAAGCAAATGCTTATCAGTACATATTAGAATAATTAATTGATTTATAAGTACAGTTCCATTGGTCTAAAGTAATGCCTTGGACTATTTCAATACAGATTTTTGAGTGCTTTTCCATTCCGTAAGCCTTTAAAAGTTAATGTAAAGTAGTTATGAATTCAATAATGAAATCAACTATGAATGAAACAATTTACTCACTTGTAACTAATTTTGTTAGTCAGATGAGGATCAATTGAAGCGTGCAATGAGGCCATTTTTATGTTATCTTCTGCAGCATCAAGACCAGTAACACTTGCTGCACCAAGTCTGCACAAAGGCTGAAATGAGCATAAAGACAATCAAAATATTTAAAGAGTGTATTAAAAAAATAGTACATTGCTGCTTACAGTTCAACAATCTGATTTAATGTTTCAGTCTCCATTACAGAGCCTTGGATCGAAATAACTAGGTGGTGATGGCGTACGTAGTCAAACAGATGCAAATGTGTCATCTTTACCATCAACTACTCCTTTCAGTCAAAGTTCCCATGAAGGAGAACTCAATGTTAAGTCTGCTTGTTGAATTATAAGTAATTGTGTAACAAAATTACAAACCTTAATAGATATTCCGACCACTAATAATAGTCTACATAAAGATAAAATATTTAATATTCATGAAAAAAAATAAGCTAACTGTGTGATGAAACGATATAAAGCAAAACCAGTAAGTAGTTCAAAAAGAATAAAACTGTCAATCAAAAACCACACCTCAGACAAAAGGCCTCCTCCACAGCCAACGTCAAGCAGATTTAAATCTTGAAGAGGGCCAAGCTTGCCTATTTTTTCTGGTGGTGATAAACCATCTCTAATGAATGGTATTCGCAGATAATTTAAAGTGTGTAATGCCTTCAAGTCACCAGATTCATCCCACCATGAATTGGCTAACATGCCAAACTTTTGCACTTCCTCCGCATCCAATGTTTGAGCTGTCTTGGAGTCGCATCTCAAAGAAGAATGGGAGTGAAATCTAAAAAAAAAAAATGAAATCTTATTTACATTTATAATTGTGTCTTCACATGGGTATTCAAAATCTTTTTATTTTATCAAGTCAAAAATATATGGCCCTCGACCTTGCTATAATGCAAGATAAGGCCTGTACGTCCTTCTATGATTTCTGTCTTGGACGATTTTTATATCCATCAAATAGCAGACTTGTTGTTTACTTCCCCTTCAGTGGTGAACCGTATGAGCGGGGGTTAATAGTTTGGGTATATGGTGAAATCCAATTCGTTTTTATGGCACATTAGGCATCGTCGGTTTGCACGGATTGATCACTCAAACTGCCTTAAGAAGTCCATGTTTATTTCATCTCAAGTGTTAGAAGCCCCAAATCATGCGGAACTTGGCAGTAGTGAATCAAGAAATCAAAATAAATACTCAGTTTTTCTTACTTAGATCACACATCTGATGTTTGAAATGTTGGCTCAACATTTCAGCATTGGGGCTGTGATTGGTCGGATGTTGAGGTCAAGTTCCGCAGATATTACACGGGTTGTATCACTGCTATTTATATGTATATACTTTGTATATAGCTGTGATTTATGAGATCTGCAATATTGCGTACTAGTAGATGTGTACAGCTTAGAGGAAATTCTGTGGTCCTCAGTGGTAAGAGCGTATGACCTGAAAACGTGATTTGTCTGTGTCGCAAGTTCGAGCGCCGGCCATGGCAGACTTAGTGTCACCAAAACCGTTATGTCGTACGCCTGCTACTGAGTTGTTGATTTCCACCGAGTGTGTCGACCCAGTCGAGTATAATATTAGCCAGTGGCGACACCAAGCGTGAGGTTCGGAAGTCTCGTTAAAAGGCATGTCCCGTGTAGAGGTGATTCACCCTCTATGCATGTAAAAGAATTCACCTAGTTTGAAAACATAAGCTAGTTTGATCCCTCCACACCCTTAGCTCAGTTGGTTACCTAACCTGCCAAAACAAACAGGACCACATTGGAAGTAACCATTACATATAATTGTATGCTCTCATGTGCTATCCTAAGAACATTAATTCCTGAACAATATCAATCAATCAATCTTTCTCCCACTCACATAGTATCGCTATAAACTTGCCTAGCTTTGTATCTTCGTAACTCTATCGGATTCTTCTTTGGGACTTTGTACACATACCTGTCATCTAGAGCATGAATTGCACTGTTCGGCCATACACACAATCCTTGAATTTTACGAATGACATGAACTCCCCATGGAGGTCACTAAATTTTACGTATTGTGTGTATGGCCGGTTTTAGCGATTGGTGCTCTAGTATTTATTGAGCTTTCTTTGATACAGCCTACTACCGTCTACGTAGTACTTATAACTTTTTAACATGACTAAATCAATATAATATAGATCTACAGGTCATACAGATTACTTAATCAGAATATAATTGTATTCAGAGCATCAGATTATTGATTGAAATGTAAGAATATTCAGACGAATGGTTTTAATTGTGTTCTAACACACTAATGTAATTGCAAGTATAAATATTGAATTAATTGAAAAATGTATTTACTTAACAACATTAAAATAAGATTTGATGAGTTGACATTGCAAGCTTTTCACTCTTGAAAACATGTTCCCCACTAGACATCAGTTTCTGTCCTTTTTAAGAAAACAGATTGATATGCCTCTAAAACTAAAAGTTGAATTATAACACTTAAATATCTATAGGTTCTGTTCTACTAGTAACATATTACTGAATGTTCACACATTTGACGATATTTAATATTTTAAGTGTTTTATCTTTTTCTTTTTTGCAATTTGTTCAAATGCGATAAACTATTCTACGGCTATTTCATATGCGCTGCTGGGAAAGAGAACGAAACACTTATTCCGCCATGTTTGACACAGGAAATGCTTTGCCGTAGCCGAAAAATATATGGTTAGAAATATAGCCTACACATAAAAAGGTAAGGATCAGTGGAAGTGAGACATATTCACGTAAGCACGAATATCACCTTGGTTTAAATTGAAATCAATCGTTTTCTAAATAAAACTAGTGTTTGGAATACATCCAAACGCGTCTTGAAGTAATGAGCACCTGCACCGCGATGCAAATGAAATGTGACAGAACGGCTGTGTAGATTAACATGTGAAGAAGTAACTAATTCTTTTAATTTCAGTACATGATGTGGGGTGGCCAGCCAGGATGGAATCAATGGCCAATTCAGCAGTCTGCATTCTCACAACTACCTCCTGAAAATGGTATGAAACTTAATGAGCAATAAATATAATATGGCAATGTGTTTGTGAGATCATTCATTCAAAAATCTTGTAATTGCAATAAATACAAAAAACGAAAAAATCAATACTTGAAAGTTTTTTGTCCACTTTTCAGTTGATTGGGCGGCTCTTGCCAAGCAGTGGATTGCTCAAAAAGATGGCGATGGAAATGAAAATGGCAATGTCATGTGAAAGGATGATTCGGGTCCACCGCCGGAATTCCCTAAAATGCGCCGAATTTGCAAAGTTTTATGACATTTCACAAACATTAATCAAATCGTTTCCGATTTCTAAGCAAACTGACACAAAAATTAGTAAGATTTTTACCCGTGATAACTATTTTTTTCGTCAAATTTGTTAAAAAATTGAAGAAGTTTTCTCCGACTTCGTATTGGGAAATACCCCGTGCTTGTCGTATATGGTTTTAATCGTCGTGAAACCTGCTATTCATAGAGACCTTAAACAAATGTGAAACTAAACTCATCAAGGTCATATCCAGGTATATATTTTGAGCCTTAATCAAAATGAATAGCGGTATTCTTAGGTTCAAGCGCCACAAAACACGTTGACACTGCTAAGGAACACCGAATTAGCCTTTATCAAGAGCGCTCCTACGATTCTATATCAGCGACGCACGCTGTGCAAGGCTGATTTTCAGGAAATACCGGCTTTTGGTAAGAGTGACAAAGTTGAACATTTTGAAGAAGAATTATCATATTATTCGGCAACCATGCCCCATCTTATTGTATCTTGGATACCGAATCACAAATAAACCGTTTGGCAAACTACCCAATAAGTGTGGACGTTGGAAATCTAGTATTTCTATCAAAACGGATGATGTTTTTGTCGGGTTGTCGAGTGGTGCCTGTCATTGAGTGTCAAACTTTACGGAAATGAAGAAATAAAAAGTTGAAGACGTTTTTGGTCCGTAATATTGTAAGTAAAAATATATTATTATGAAATAGGGATGGTTTATGGTGTTTTTTGTGTCTATCCTGGATAAAAACTTCGCTGCACTTAAAATTGCTACTGCTACTACGACATTTAAAAAAATCAACCACGCAAGCTGTCAAATGAATGGACGATTACTCGAAATTGTCAAAATTTAACTTTATGCTGTATGTACCTTTATTTATAATGGTAAAAATAAGAAACTAGACTGTCTCCTGAATGTGTACTGTAAATGTGAAAATGTTCTGATGAAAAACGTATTACAAAATATGTCAGATTTCAGAAGAGTTATGATCTTAAACTGATTTACTATCAAAAATGATTCAAATTGTGTAATTTTTTGAATTTAGAAAATAGGTTTCTGGTTTGTTTCGATGCTATGCTTAACTAAGGTTATAGTCTGGTTAAAGAGTGCCTGTGCATCGTCTGCAACTTACCAATCTGCAGACCTAGGGATTCCCCTAGTCATCGGGCGGACCAAGCACTCCCAGAAACATAACTCTTAACTAAACAAACATGTTAGTAACATTGAAAGTAACAGATACATGCAATTAAACATAAAACAGCAACATTTCTATAGTCGTCTGAAGGCTCTCTAAAACTTTGACTTAAATTTCCGAAATCTTCTGAGGTCTGGAAAAAATAAACACAAAGTTTTAACCGAAATTGATGCGTAAACTGAAGAAAACTTTTCACAAGTTTTAACCGAAATCCTATGATAATTGGCCAAAACTTTGCCATAAAACTTTGCCCTTTTCCTAAACCCTACATTATGTAGGTGAAAATAGTGGACCCTAATCAGGAAATCATATGTTTGATGCTGCACTGTCATATAGTAATGTATTTGTCGTATAAATGAGTGGTATGATATTTATTTTAAATATTTCAATGTGAATTCTAGATTTTGCAAAGATTGGGTTATGTGGGGCTGCTGGCGTCGGTAACAAGAAAAATGGCGCGACTTGATTGTGGTCAAACACACAAATACATAGAGTAAAATTTCATAAAATATGAACACATTTTAATTTTTTTACTTGTTTTGTATACGCCGTAGCCCGCGCCTGCGTTATCCGTTATGTAAACAAGTATTGGTGAGATGCCATCTATCGATATGAGATTTTTAACTATCGGCATATTGGGGCTAGTAGGCGATGCATATAGTCGATATTACTATCGATCGATCCATCACTAGATAAAAGGCATTGCCTTATAGATGGCCAACCCTTAGATTTTGACCTACAGACTGTTGACAATCGACACAATTATTGCTTAAAAATTACTTGCGTGTACAAGCCATTATATTTAGAAATTAATTCTTCGCTTTTTTCATACAGTCTGGTCTTGTTTTTGTTTGTTTTGTCTTTTTAATTTTTTTTTATAACAATATTGTAAAACTACGGGCTTACGATAGTTCCCCCATAAATGTAATTTATACCTTTTGAATCAACATTTTATCATGACTCGAGTCAAACCAGTATCTTATAATGAGATCTACTTGTGTCACTAGAAATATAATAATGGCTATTTTGATTGGTATCCTATCTAGTAATCAAACTGCAAAGTTAATTAATAATCAAACTGCGAAGTTAAGACACTCCTACTCCCTAGTCTCATAGGAGCTGCGAAGTAGAGTTTTATTGCCATGCAATTGCCTAATTTTTATAACATTAGAATAATGGTCGCCATTGAGGATATTATGATTGA
>CM032666.1:49048710-49103215 GCA_019095985.1 Streblospio benedicti | reverse complement strand
AGACTGTTGACAATCGACACAATTATTGCTTAAAAAATTACTTGTACGTGTACAAGCCATTATATTTAGAAATTAATTCTTCGCTTTTTTTCATACAGTCTGGTCTTGTTTTTGTTTGTTTTGTCTTTTTAATTTTTTTATAACAATATTGTAAAACTACGGGCTTACGCATAGTTCCCCCCATAAATGTAATTTATACCTTTTGAATCAACATTTTATCATGACTCGAGTCAAACCAGTATCTTATAATGAGATCTACTTGTGTCACTAGAAATATAATAATGGCTATTTTGATTGGTATCCTATCTAGTAATCAAACTGCAAAGTTAATTAATAATCAAACTGCGAAGTTAAGACACTCCTACTCCTAGTCTCATAGGAGCTGCGAAGTAGAGTTTTATTGCCATGCAATTGCCTAATTTTTATAACATTAGAATAATGGTCGCGTTTTGAGGATATTATGATTGAAATTAAAGTATAATAAAAAAATGTCTTTTATGCCATTGGAATCTCATTTCTAGCATATTTATATGTTGTGCGTACAAGATAACATATGCAAATAACTTTTGTATGTAAACTAAAACACCTTTATGTTTAAAAAATTGTCATTGTAAACCAAAAAGGGTGATGTATTAATTTACAGCATGCACGTATGCTTACTACGTTGTGACATACACCGTTTAATCAACGTAAGTAAAGCATTTACGTCACGCGTATGTTGGAGCGAGTGCTGTTTGTTTACGAACTAAAGCGAAGCACTTTCGTAAATATTATGGTGTCCCTTTTTATTTTTTAACGAGATTGCAGGAAGTTGTCCGTTTTCTAATCAATAAGGATCATCGGTAGAATGTTAGCCTTCTTAAAATTCTGTAGCAAATAAAAATAGGTCACAGATCAGAGTCAGTCAGATTTTTCATTTCAAGCACACTGGTTTCTTACGACGTACGTGCGATGACCTAACACGTCCAACTTGGTTGGCGCTTCGCGCCAACCCGGGTTGGCCTTATCATGTAGATGTAGATGTAGATGTAACGTATCCGTTTGCTGGTATACTCATCTATGTGAACGAATGCACTCTTAGTTTCATCTCATAGAAATTATGAACTTAAAATTGACTTAATGATATTATACTTCACAGATGGGATGGTACCAGTTAACATTGGTGTCAGCGCACCAACAAGCCAACCAGTAGGTCCTAACCCTCCAGCTATGGCGGGAGGCTGGGGATGGCAAAGTGGTGGTGTCGGGACTGCTGGCTGGGGTATGGGAGCTCCTGGCTGGCCAGTTACAGGTGGATTACTACCTACACCACCAGCTCCACCACCAGATGATCCTAAGGTAAGAGATTGATACTGGTTTGCTTCAATCTTTAGTTGGATGGTCTTCGAACAGATATTTTACCTTTTCACTGACGGAGTTAATTCAGTGCTGCGCGAGGTTAGCAAATACAGAGCTCCCAAACGTTACGGATTATCCGTATTTTGTCCCGGGTAAGCTTCCTAAAATACGGATTCCGGAAATAGAAACGAAAATACGGTCACAAACTAGACTAAAATCCCGGATATTTTTCTGCAATTAATGGTCGGATCGAGATGTCTGCTTTTTACTTACCATTGTATCTGCCGATCTGCTGTTTAGTTAAATGTGACAACGTAGTCTTTATCAACGGTTTACACTGTGTATCGGGTGGTAAAGGATTGCTACTTAAGGCTAGTATCAGCTTCCTTATTTATAGTGCTTACTTACTTTTAAATAGAATTTTAAATAGATTTTAAATAGAAAGTGAAATGGCCTCTGCTAATAACTCTTCAAGTAGGAAAAGGATAGCAAGTGATTGTGAAGAACAAACAACAGTGAAGAAAACTAAGCGAGTGCAAAAATACAAGCAAGAATACACACTAAAGTTTCCTGTGCTAGTAAAGTCATCACTTTCAGATTCACACGTGTTTTGCAAAACATGTAAGACTAATTTTTCAATTTCACATGGGGGATTGAATGACTGCACTACCCATGTAAGTGGGCCAGTACATCGCAAAAAAGCGGAATTGTTGAAATCCCAGCCGTCTATAGCAATGTCCTTTGGATCAGCAGCAATTGCCAAAGAAACTGGAGATGGCCATCAACATGATGTGATGAGTGCAGAAATGCACATGATGCGATTTTTTGTGGAACATAATATTCCTATGGCAGCAGCAGACCATTGTGGTCCCCTATTCAGAAAAATGTTCCCGAATGATCCCGTAGCAAAGGATTTTAAATGTGCAAGAACAAAGATGACTGCACTTGTTAAGCACGAATCAAAAAAGATAGCTGCTGACATTTCTAGTAAATGCAGCAATGTATTTACGATTAGTTCAGATGGGAGCAATGAACACATATATTATCAAAGAGTTTTTAATGTTGTACATAGCAAATGAAGTTATTCATTAGTTCAAGTTGTATTAATTTTTAGTGTATTTAGCATTTTAGTGTATTTGATTTTTGAGCAGTATATAGTAGCATATCACACGTGTTGTTGTTTTTTTTCGTACGCATGGGTGTCCCTGATGCAGTTTCAAAAATCCTGAAATATACTTGAACAAATACTGAAAGACGATTTTGGAGGTTGGCAGCTCTGCAAATACCTTTGTCAGTTTATTAATTAATACTTAACTCAAACTCAATAATTACCTATTTCACTATGAAATATGTTATGCTTTTGCATGAGTGTGTAGGGAGTATATCCAATATTTTCAATTTTCTATGAGGAAAAACACCATGGTCACTGACTCACATGAGCAGAGTCTATTTTAGGACGCGAAATAGCGTAATTCTCGCATAAATAACACACTGATTCGCATTTTTCAAACACCTGTGGGTACAGATGATCGCACTTTATTAACCATTTTAATGAGCAGTGCGAATCAGCGTAATAATCCAACAAAAATGATCCTCGATTGAAACTAGATAATGCATCGTCGTCGCCATTTAACAAAAAGAGTCCCGTTTTCCTCCCCTGATAGTACGACGTGTAGTTCACCTTAGTAACGGGGTAAACAACCAATAGTCCGTTTAATAATATGAACTTACTAAACATTACGACGTATATACAACCGCATAATGAACATGAAACGAAGCCATCAACTTCATATCAGAAATTTATTTAAAAAGAGACGAATAACAAAGCCTCCCAACAGTTAGTTGATGGTCAATGACACAACTGTCGATAATACCACTTTATAGATTAATGTCCAAACATAATTTCGAAATTAATCGCAGATAAATAACACCAACCTGGGCGATGATAGGAGGACTTTGCACATCTTTCTACTAAGCATCTTACCCAGACGAAGCCTTGCGTACGCGGGGGTTCGAAGGGGGCCATGTAATGCCCCCTCGCCCCCAAAATTTTTTTCAATTATTAGCTATGCTATGCTTAATTTCGAGTGTGTTTCACATGATTACCAATACAATCCACATCTTCACATTTGCTTATTATTAGTTCTAGTTTGGTGCTTTGTCAAATAATTCTGATCACAGTAGAAGAATAATCCCCAGAATGGCCCAAATGCTCTAAAAACAACTTCTAATTTTCAAAATTTTCTGGGGGGGCATGCCCCCAGACCCCCCTAGCATGGCGGGGACCGTTGGTCCCCGCTTTCCGGTGACACTGTACCCACTTTTTTCAAGTATATGAGAACAAAGTCTCACTTTTGTTTTTTTCTAAAATAGACTCTGCATGAGAAGGCTGCAAGCCTAAGTTAAAATAAACCTTGGTAGATGCAGTCGCCAGAATCTCAACGTATACAAGGAGTCATGTCACAAGACTCGCATGTTGAGACTGGCGACCGCATCTATAAAAAAAACTTGTGGTATGGTAAGCATTAAAATGGAATTGTCAAGAAGAATTTTACAATGATTGATTTACTTATTGTGATTGTAATTTTCCCAGAGTGAGGCCACAACCGTGGATTACGATCATGGCTACTCTACTACATTCGATTATAATCATGGTGGACAACCTGGAGCAGCTGATCAATTTTTTCCTGTAAGTATTTACATGATTCGACATGATACAATATATGTTTAAATTTTGTGGTGATATATAAAATCAGGAAGTGAAGGCTATAATAAAGTTTAAATAGCATGTTTTGCAATAGTCTAATAAGTGTTTATGTTGACATCACTGCTAGTTGACAATTTTGCCAACAAAAAATGAAATAATTGATTGGTCCTACGGATAAGCACCTCCTATCAGCTGAAACTAAGTATCTGTGTTGTCCGGACGGGTAAAAATATTGAGTTACTTGTCTATGGACGAGAATTTGACGCGTAATTGGTATTTAGGACCGGTATATTTTACAGGATACCTGTCCTCTACCAGTATGATTTTTCTCTTATTCGTAGCCCTGGTTGAATATGGCAATATTGGAGCATTTGTTAATCACTGATTGTATGAAATGGCATTCTCATAATTTTGTAGAAAGCTGGAGGTTGCTATTTAAGGGTCATATTAGTGCCCACTTTGTTTGAAATTGTCAAATTTCTGCCATGCTTTGTTCCCTTAGTATTATTTACTCTGCTAAAGGTTTACTGGCCCTTAGGAAATGGATAACTAACTTTCTTATGGCGATCAAACCGTTTTTTATGATGTAGCAAATGCCAATGAAATGTCTCAATCATAGTTGACTGTATTGGCCAAATACTGGTGTGTAACTGAGTTTTGATGATGACTTTTCAGCATGGTGGTCCCGCTCAGCCACCCTATGAAAATAACGGTAATTTTCAGTCAAACGTAGCACCTGCCTTTGGCGTTGATCCTCAAGCTGCTGGCTATTGGGGAGCTGGGGAAGGGGACCGAGAACTGGCTATGAGTATGGATAATTCTGGTGTTATGGAGGACTTCAGAGACAAGAGGCCTCGGGGAAGAACACCACCAATACCAGAAATTGAAGATCCTTCAATGCTGAGTATGTTATTGTTTGTGAATATTACTTCTTTACTAAAAAAATTCAAACAACCAAAAACTACTTGTATTCATATCTCATGATTCAGGACAAGCATTATTTTGTCATGAAGAACTCAAGTATTTATTGTTTAACGTGTACATTAGGTGCTGCAAATCGAAAAAAGCTGCCAGCGTGGATTCGAGAAGGGTTGGAAAAAATGGAGAGAGAGAAAATGAAAAAGGAAGAAAAAGAAAGAATGGAAAAAGAAAAAGAAGAGGCCAAGAAAAAACGTGAACAAGAAGAAAAAGAAGCCGAAGAAGAGCTTAGAAAGGAAGGAAAACTACCACCTGCAGACCCAAACAAAAGTCGATTTGTATGTGTTTTTTAATTTCAGAACAAGTCCTATAATTCTGTAAAAGCTGATGTATGATAATAATGTATAAACATTTACAATACAGAATTATGCTTGTTGTAAGTCTACACAAAGCCCAAGTTATGAAGGGTTTCTCTGGTTAGGTTGTAATTTGTTTATAACGTTAAAAAAATCATATCTGAAAGGTGATTGGTACATGTATCTAAATAACTTCATAGACAAATACTATAATAAACTTATGCAGTTGGCCAGGAGAGCTAAGAGAACCGTTAAATATATTTAATAATTAGTGTTGTTTTAAGGATGACTCTGATGCGGAATCTAACAACGACGATGATGTGAAAACAGAACCAGTAGAAAAGGTGCCTTCGCCGAAAAAAGCAAGGTCTCCATCACCAGAAATAATATCAGAAGAGGAGAAGCAAGCCCTATTGGTATTTTGTTCAATAGAAGAACGACTATTTGTACTACTAGTTCTTTAATCCTGTAGCATATTTTGTAAAATTATACTTTACTGCTTGTTCTGAAGTCATTCATTTAGAAAAACGTGCAGGGGGGGGGGGTACCATCATAGAAGGACGTACAGGCCTTATCTTACATTATAGCTAGGTACATGATATGTACACTAATAGTGTGAATAATTTTGAATGTATATACAGGCGTATTAAACAAAAAATAGAACATTTTTTCCGTAACATATTACTGTATACATGAGTTAGTGTGTGAAAGGTGTATCACAATTTGCTATAGAAATTCACCACTAATTCATACATTTGTCTTGTTCTAAATGTATTTGACAGATGCAAAGAGTCAGAAAGATGCTGACTGAGCTGTTATTGGAGGTGACAAATGAAGAAATTGAAGATTTAGCTGATGAGGTGTACAGAAGATCTAAAGCTAAAGCTGCAAAAGGTACACACACAGATAACCAGGCTACAGGCAGAGGTTTCCAACGTCTAAGAACAAAATTGTGATGCATTTACTTATTGTTTTATTGAAAAAACTGTGATATTACTCTAGTCAAAAAGGATCTTTTGGTGCTCAGTGTATTTTGTACTTTATTGCTTTTGCAATCCTAATTTTTCGTATTATGGGAATAAAATGATTTAAAACTTGTATTGCTTCTACTCTATAGAAAGGAAGTACAACATTGAAATGCAGATCGAACCTGTGAGAACGACAGTAAATGATTCTTATGATTACATTCGGGTGCTGTGCATGTGCATTTGTTTCTCAAAATTGAACTTATAATGGTAGTCCATTAATTCCATTTGTATGATGTATAAAAGTGGTACCACAGCACCCTATCTACATGTGCTTATATTCCATTATAATATCTACAGTCTCTTGCAGTCTATAGAAATGGGTTAGTTTCAGCCCATAACACAAAAGGGGCATCTCTGCCATGCTGTTCATACTAATGTGTTTGTATATGTATATGTAAAAGCTCCAGCCAAGCAGCTAGCCAAGTCCACGGCTTTAGCTTCTCTCACTGGATTGGGTAAGTTGTGACTTTTTTCTTCCCTGGCACATCAGTATAATTGTATTTAGATCTGAAAGATCTTAAGAGTGAGAAAATGTTTATCAGAATTTCATCTGAAAGATGAGTCAGAACAAATTTGTGCCAGGTGTCGTCTATAAATCTGTTAGCTCTGAATTTTTTCTGTGCATTCCCATGATGAGGTATTTTCTTATTATCAATCAATGTATATGTAATTATTGATTAGTTTTATAATGGTTTCTACTAGATTTTTGAGTAGCTGTTTCTTTGCGTTCTTATTTGTTTAAAGTGAGAGATGTTTTTTTGTGATGCTGTAAAAGTTCTCAGGATTTGTGTATTAAATCCCTATTATATGTACATTGCAGAAATTCTTCCTTTCAACCAAAGAAACAGCTAGTTGTTCAAATAATTTTCAAACATATATTATTATCAGTGGATTTACCAGGTTTGGGCTATGGCTCTGAGACGGATGATGATGACGATGAGGCAGAGTCTGAGAAGTCTGCTGCTGACAACAGTGATGACAGCACTGATGATGAGGCACTGCAAGAAACGATCCGTCGGAAAAAGAGGGAATTTGCAAGGAAAATGGAAGAGATGGAAGGTATGTTACATAAATGTGTTATTTAAACCATTTAGAGCGTTCTCATGGAGGCTTGAAATCTTGATGGAATTGAAATATTTGAAGAGCCTTGTGTCATTGAATGTTGGGATGAGTAAAATGAAATTTTGCATAGAAAAGACATTGAAAATTTGAAACCATCAATGAATTTTTTGTAATTGGTAACATGTAAACAATTTGGGCAGAATGATTCATGAATAAAATTATCCTGTTTTATGGCAAACATTACTAGTCGATTTTCATGCTAACATGCCTGTGAAAACTCAATGCTGTCCAAATGTATTCCTTTCTTTGGATTATTATATATGATTATAATAATATATTTTATCACAAAAAGTGTCTATATGGTGTTCTTTCCTAAAGACACAATTGCCTGTACAATATTCAGAAATCTGATGATATCAAGGTAAATTTAGTGTTTCTGCCACAAACAGTTTTTGCCGGCTGTCCAAAATTATTATCACACAAAATTCGATGCGAACCATGTTACCACTATCACACTATCAAATTCATTTGTACCATTTCACATATAATTGTAGAAGAGGAAAGGAGGAAAGAAGAAGAGCTAGAATTTTTGAATAAAGTAAAAAAAGATGACGGTAACTACAATTTTGAAAAGAGCAAAGACATTCCAGGTTTAGAAAAGGAAAAAAAGATTCTAGCCAAAGATGTTAGGACTAAAAAGCCTGCTATGAAAAGTAGCAAAAAAAATAGAAAAAGTGTTAGTTCTGATGATTCAGATTCTGATAGTTCAACCTCAAGTTCTGATGATGATAGTGACTCTGATTCTAGTTCCAGTTCTAGTTCTGATTCTTCTGAAGTTTCTGAAAAGAAGAGTGACCGTAAAAAGGATAAGGTATCTAGGGGCAAATCAAAAGAAGTTAAAGATAAATACAAAGAGAGACGACGATCTGACCACAGAGATGATGATAAACACAGGAGGGAAAGGGAAATTGTTGAGAGGGATTCATCAAAAAATAAACATGATAAAAGACACAGGGATAGAAGTGAAAGTCATGGTCGTGATAATTATGAACAAAGTCATAAGCGTGATTATGAAGATAAAAATAGTAAAAAAGACTATGATAAGAGACGTGACAGAAGTAGAAGTCAAGAAAGCTATGATCGAAAAAGGCATCACAGTAAGAGTGGTGAAAAGAGCAGCCGTGGTGATAAGGAAAGAAAAAGGGATCATGACAAAAGGCGTGAGAAAAGTAGAGAAACTCTCAAAAGTAGCAAAAAGGAATCACATAGAGATAAAGATAGCAGTTCAAAGCATAGATCAGAAAAGAGTGGAAAAAGTCAAAACTCTGAAAAGGATAGGGATAGGAGTGTTAAAAAGAAATCAAGAGAATATGACAGTGATGATGATCGAAGACGGTCAGTGGGTGGGAAAAGTTATGATGATGAAAGGGAAAAGGGTAGGAAAAAAAGTTCCCATGACTATGAAAGTGATGATGACGATTATCATAGACGGTCGACAGGTGGTAAATCTCGCGATAGTAGGAAAAAGAAATCACATGACTATGACAGTGACTATGACTCAAGACGATCAGACCGACATGACAGGAAAAGACGGGATAAAAGCGTAAGTATGGACGACAGTGATGACTATGATAGAAGGTCTAGCAAAGGTGAAAAGCGGCGACGGCGATCGTCTTCCAGCGATCGTTCTAATCACAGAGCATCTGAGCGAAGTCTTAAGTCAAAGAGAAAGTCATCAAAGTATGATGATTATGAGCGCAGTGACCGCGGTAAGAAGTCAAGTAGAAAGCACAGGTCTAGGTCACGATCAAGGTGGGAAATTTTGCCTTAGTTTGTTAAAGAGTTAGTTTAAACAAAGATTACTTAAAAAGAAATGCAAATGGATTCGGGGTGGCAAAAATACAATGTGAGTCGTCTCCATAAAGCTTGTTAAGATTTATTGTGCAAAAAACAATTGGATCTTAAAAAATAACCATACATGTAGCAAATTTACATTTTTCTTTTGAAAAGATAAATCTCTCAATTTCTCTCCTAATTAATATTTTAAAACGTAATATTTTTTTCCTTATGGTTTTTCGTTCGTTATTTTTCAGATCATAACAGTTCATGGTGGATGACACTCATTTTGACTTTTCAACAGATAGTGGAATTAGAGATTGAAGTATGTTTAACGGTCCTTATTAATTAAATATAAAAAGTCGTTATTTCTTTATAGTATTAATATATGACTTATCTACATATCTGGTTTGTGGTCTCTCCTTTTTTAAATAAAGTGTCTGGTTCACAAAAGCTGACTTACCTGAAAATTTAAGAAAAAATTATGTCTCATTGTAACAGGTTTTTTCTACACAGATATTTATGATGCATTGCTAAAAGCTGATTGTAGATGTTAATCTTGTCACATTTGCGGTGACGTAAAACATGGGGATTTGCACTGTGGTAGGTGCATTTCCAGAGATACAGACCTCGTGGTTCCAACCATTGTTTGTCTTTTGTCCAGTAATTAAAGACTTGTATTGGACATGCAAGTAGACATCAACGCCAATTACTGTCACATGATCTGTGTATGGGAGTAAGCCTACCACAGCACAGGTATCCATTAAAGTAGAGAATTTGACTACATGTATTGTCATATTAAAGGAACTGGATATAAAAACTTGGTTATAAAGATTTCAATGATACAGAATTCATCATTCCTTAAGTGATCATTGGATCCGATAAAGAACAATAATCTTGAAGCGCTTTTAATTTTGTATCATGTATGTGGACTGTCAATATGTCCAGAAATTGCTGTAGATAATATTTTTTGTGATAATGATATGTAGTAACAAAGAATTGATAAATCCTTTCTATACCGAACTGTAATGTGATTTAAAAAAAGTTCCATGGATTATTAATTGCAATCGATTTCGATGTAGAGGCAAAGAATAAATACATTGAAAACATTCGGTAAGTAGACGGGAAATCTCTTTGATCTAATAATATTGTAATTATTTATGTATGAATTGTGTTGGTCAAAGAATTCTCATGTACTGTGTAATGAAAACATGCTATGAATAAATGAATATGCAAATTTTATTAATTCTTTCACACTTCAATATAAATTACACTAAATTACAATAGTCCATATTAGGGAACATATTTATATCTAAAAATGTGATCATTCTCTCATTGAAAGTACCATACAGCACAAAAATAAAATAAAATTAGCATTCAAAAGGTATGTGTATGTGTGTCATGTGTATAAATATATACCCCCGGTAGATGATTTACCATAATTTTTGTAACAGAATTTGTTCGGTACATTAATAATATATGATCAAAATTAAAGCCTTATAAAAATTTCTGACATTTGGAATTTTTGCAACATTTGATTATTAATATTTTCGTAATCATTCTAAATTTTCTTATGAAATTCAACTGAGCATGAAAATAAGTATTCCTTTTAGTACATCATTTGACTGAGCCACAGTTTGAACCTTCTGATGTCTTGTGTGACCTTCATTGTAAACAATGCACGGAAAAAGCCGTACTAGTTGTGGCCTGGCTTCTTAAGATAATTTTCACCTTTCATATACGGAGCAGACCTAACCCATATAAACTGTATTTCTGTCAAAACATTGTTACTTGAACGCATTGCAATAGAGAGAATACATTGTCTACTTCGTGCTGCCATATTTATACCATGCTTACATGAATGGTGCACCACGCCATAACCCGTGTTATTGTAATGCCGTGACCAGAATAAAAAATTAAACTTTCAACTAATTAATTGTTTCCAGCCTCATATGGTTCATTTTGATTGCTTTATGAAAGTTTGGGAGCATGAAAAATGCTCCTATTACAGAGGTGGTCTTAATTAGAGGCTGTACTGTAATTCTCGTGCATGTATAAAGTACATCAAAAGTGTTCAGGGAGCACAGCGTCGCTAGAACAAATTTGACTCCTGCGTAATAAGCACATTTACGAATATATAAATGAAATCATATTAAAAGTACACAATTACAATGTACGTAATCAGCCACAAATAATCGGTGCGCCAACACTGTCTAATCATATTGGCTACATCATGTTACATAGCAGCAAACTGCACCAACTAAACTTGCTGCCTTGAAAAATAATTTTTCCAATCTGGCTAAAGTGCATTGAATAGTAGTAAAAATGTCAAATGGCCATGTGGAAAGCACAATTTAAGGGCTGAGTCATTATTTAAGCCGTGGGTGGGGGTCGGAAAAAAAACTGGGGGTCAGATGTTCGAATTTTGAATGTTGTGAGGGGGGGTCAGAAGTTTCAAAATGGAAGTTGTGTGTGTGGGGGGGGGGGGGGTCAGAAGTTTAAAAAGGAAGAATATGGGGGGGGGTCAAATATTCTGCTTCTTGAAATTTTACTGGGGGGAGTCAAATGTTCAAATTTTGTAAATTTATTGAAAGGGGCTGTGGCAAGCGTTTATTTTTCTTAATAAATGTTTGTAGATTGTCATGATCTATTTTTTTGTATGTGATCAGTCATTTGGTTGTATAAAATATCTTATAATTTTGTTCATAGTTTCATATGTCAACACTCAACACATGCAATTGAATTGCTAATATTTGCCAAAAATGCTTTTGTCAGAGGATTTTAGTGATTGGATGGAAAGTTTTTCTTAAGTAACACGTGCCTTCCCCAAGAATTTGTACTGCTTAAAAATATATCACAGTTAACTTGTCATGATATGAAAGGAAAGGTGGTATTAATTGAATTTAGAGTTTTTGATAATAGCTGATCGGCTCTTATATTAGAGCAATTGTCTGAGCCACTGCAAGTAACTAATGAAATGGAATAAGAAAGCCTTTATCAACATTGAATTATATTATCTTTAATTGTCTTTCGATGCCACTAACTTTTATTTTTGGAAAATACAATATAAATTCTTTTACTTTTTTTTCAAAATAACAGATTAAAGATTAAATCGCTTTCTGTAAATTCAATTAAATAGTAACAGTCCTTTCATATCAATACAAGTTAATATATACAGTTTGTATTGCATTTTATTTATTGCATTTAATGAACCGGGGAAAAAACAAGTTGCATTCATTCATAGTTTCATTCATATAGCTACCGTATTTTCTCGAATAGCTATTAATTTAAAACATGCCATTCACCTGGCGCTTATTCAAGACATATTTCAAAGGCCGGCGCTTATCAAAGAGAATGCCGCGGGCCGATTTCACTGTTCAAAGAGATCAATAATTTTACGGACTTTTAACTGCCATTGGGCGAGTGGCAGCGTTTCTTTAATTGAAATTAGTTGGGGACGTTATATGGACACATTATCAAAGAGAACACCGCCGGCGCCAAGTTGATTAATATGTTTATTACCTATGATGCGGTTGTTCGCTTGTAACTTCGTTACAATCAGTCCGAATTTGACAGTTAACATATCATTTTAAAGCTGAGACCATCGTGGATATGACTATCTACACCATTATATGAATATCTATATAATTACCAAAAGGAAATGATGTTATTACATTAAGAGTGGGATCACACACTAATCCCTGTAATTATACACTTGGAAGCAAGTGGCGGCGTTTTTATTTGAAGTTACTTGAGTAAGTTTCTGTGGCTTCCTCAGGTGTGTCTTACTTAATTGAAATTACTTGGGGACATTGACTGAAATTACTTTAGGACATGCAGGTTGGCCCAAATAAAAATATCAAAAGGCTTTAATTGCAGGTGTGCTAAAGTGAGTAGTTTGTTACCCCATTTAAAATGCGTTGGAGCCATCGACCCGGACAATTGCATGAATGTTTATTGTCCAGCTGGAGGAAGAAATCAGCTTCTTGTCCACACCATTCTCTAATGCGCCGTGCATCAACCCCAAATTTTTTGGCTGCTGCTTTTTTTGAGTTTTGTTTAGCATATTGTATAGCATCTAGCTTAAATGAAATGGAATATGACTTCAGTTTCTTCCCTTTATGAGAAACAAGAGCTACAAAATCTTGATCATTCATATTGGATTTTGGCACTACATGTGGCACTACCGGTACTGGTAAATAGTAAACCCATTATGACGCGTGACAAGTTCTTTTTTGTTATCTACGCATTCATTATGTAGATCTACTAACCTCTATGTAAAAAAAAATGCTATTACGTCAGCATTCATTATGCAGACATACTAGACCTCTACACAAAAAAATCAATGCTATTACGTCAATTGATATTGTTTAGCCGCGGGTCCCCAAAACCTAAGTAAGTGATTGAGGCTAAACGGGGATTACGGTATATATTTTTCAAATTGTACAGGAGATATGACAGTACAATGCTATACTAATACATACATGGGAAATGTGGGTGTCTTATGTTAGGTAAGTTATATACTAAAGTGGGAGGGTCGGAAGTTCATATTTCAGGCATACATTTCGATGTGTGGGGGTCATATATTTGATTTGCGAACCCGTGGGGAGGTTATATGTATGATTTACAAACCCGTGTGGGGGTCATATGTTTGATTTGCAAACCCGTGGGGGGGGTCAGAAGTTAGAAACACCGATGTCTAAAAAACTTCCGACCCCCTAACATCTTAAATAATGACTCAGGCCTAGGCGGCAAAGTGCCCAAAATGGAATCACTTCAGTGTTGCTTCATACCTCATAGATTTGTAAAGTATGAACAAAATTGATTCATCGGAAAAAGCCCTTGCCTGTCCAGAGACAAACATACAAATGATACATACAATGTACTTACAAATGAACAAAACAATGCAATTGCTTCAGCAGCTGAAGTGGTGTGAGACCAAAAAGGCTGGATTTTGGATCTTGATAAAAAAAAGTACCGGTTATGTCTTTTGAAGGCTAATAATGATTTAAATGAATTGTTCCTTTCAATACAATTGTTGCTGGACCACTGATATCCAAACGATTTCCTACTACAAGATTTAAATCGCCACCACGCTTTGAACATTGACGAGCTGAAACAATAACATTCAATCTTTATGCATGCTAGTACAAAGTATCCATAGTAACCAGCTTACCGTATTAACAAAAACAAAAAAGAGTTTTTAAATTTGTACGAAAATTGTTTTTAGTTTCAAATAACTGCCCTTCACAGTGTTGATTTAACTATCCTGTATACAGAGTTAAGGATCGATCAATCACTATTCAAAGTCTACAATTTCCAAATTAGGGGTCGATGGAGTAGTGTTTTGGCTCATGCATCACAATCATTCGGCTCAATTGTCCTTATGTTCCAATCGCATTTCTAACTGTTACCTCTGAGTGTTTACCACCCTTCCTCAATGTAGAGGTGGTCTTTATATTAGATGTTCCCATTGGAATTATTTTGAACGATTAGGACTGAGAAAAATTCTCATTATAGAGGTGGTCTCATTATAGAGGTGGTCTTAATTGGAGGTTCTACTGTATATCTGATGGTTATAATATTCATTTAATCAAATTACCATATAAATTACTTTTCTGCAATTCTTCAGCCCAATAAGGTGAAAGGACTGTATGTGCTGCACCTGTTCGTTGAAAATAAAAAAAATGTGAATTTTAAACACTACTTATAATACAAACATGAATATTTTACTCACGAATCATAAGCATGTACAATATGTTTGACCAGGTTGGGATGTTTTTGGCCACTGGAGGGAAAAAGATTTAGTTATTGATGGTTTATACCAGCTAGAAGAAATATTTTCTCTGACCAGAAGAAACCCTATTTGTGGAAGAAACTAAAATCTGGAAAAATCAAAACATTTTATGATTTCTCTACTTAACAACACGCGATACCCATTTTGTACTTGCTTACGTGAGTCCTTCAGACTCAACTGATAAAAAATAAATATCGACTGGCTGATGATATTGCCAAACAAAATTCTACTTCATACTGAAATCAGAGCACTATTTCCACGTTTTGAAGCCACTTCTCAATTGAACCCTGCCCTCATAAATGATGGATTACAGACAATTTTATATCAACAAACACCTCTAATGCATTAAGGCCCCTGACTTGCTAAAATTTCTCGTTGCAAGCAAAGTTTTTGAATTCCGAGAACTCTACTGATCAGTGCTGGTAATACGGAGTTGTAGCATTGATTATTGCTGGGTATAATGACGTGCCTTTACAAGTGGTTGCATAGGAAATATTGACAACATGAATGTAGTATGTACAGGTACCATTTTTGTTTTAATCAATTAACAACTAAAAGTAAATGCAACCACACTAATCAGTGTCTGAATACTTGATTGTCTCCCAACATCATATGCATTACAATACATGTAAACACATCCATGTAAAATCATAATTAAGAAGGTAGAATTAAGCTGTTTGAGATATATACTACCGAAGGTTCATTGAACTTTTATAACACGTAGAACAACTTATACTTTACCTGTTACAGGATCTTCAGGAATCCCTACCCATGGAGCAAAGTATCGTGATATAAAGTCGTAGGTTTTGCCATTTGAACTGATTGCACCATTTTCTTTACAACCTTTCAAAGTCACAATGACCCCGGCAATTGGTTTTGCAGTTCTTGATAAGATTAATTTATCTGAGGGTGGAGACAACTTTTCTAATTGTTCACTGTAATGCCAAAAGAAGTCATTATGTAAAAATCCATGATAAGATACTATTGTATGTGCATATCATATATCTAATATTAAAATTAAACAAAACAATCAGCTGCTGAAAAAAAGTACTAGCTAATATAGTTACCGATCAATTTCGTCTGACAGTCTCAAAAGTAACTTTTTTGTGGAATCTGAGTACAGCACACTATGAAGTGGCAATTCGCCCACTACCAACTAGAAGTAAGAAAATACTCATTCAAAATAGTTATAGATACACATTTAAGCCGAACTTTACCATCAAAATACTGTACTTGCCCACTCGAATGGTAATATCCGACATCCTACATAATAAAAACCTTTTCAAAGAGATTTCTTACAATAACAAAATGTGTGCCTGTTCAGTTTGATATTGGTGTGACAAGTACCGGAAGTTATCTAGGTTAGATTTCTTATCATGTGTTTAAATGGGCAGAGTTGGTTGAAATGGTCAAAATTCCTAAATGTCATGGCTTTTTTTTGGACCATTCGAGACAGCTGTGAGGTAGACTCAGCAGATAAGCAACACCCTTAAATTTAGAAATAATTAGGGTCTGTCCTAATAAACTTACATGATTTACTGATTGATCAATTGGTTGTTTGAGTATGTGGCCGGATTACTGATGCACTAAAATACCCATGCATATATATGGTATTGAAAGCAAAATATATAGATACCTTAATCAAATCTTCAAATTCAATGGCCACCTAGTAAAAGGGAAAAAAATATTTGATAAAAAATTTGTCTTGTAAAAAAAAGTATATAAAATTTCATCATGAAAACCAAGTTTATTATTCCATTTACCGCTGGTCTTGGTTTATTGATGGGCAGATCTAATGCAATATTGCCATCCCTTTTCTCAGCTGTAAGTTCCCCACTTTTAGTTTCAAAATAAAGAATCTTGTTGCTATTTCCTAAAGCAATAAGATACGCTATATTTTATTTATATATATAATAATCGTGTTTGCAATTATTATGCTTCTAGTAAATTGCATTTTTAAATATGCCTTCATTATTTATTATTTTTTTGATACTTGAAATTGAAAAAAAAAGAATTAAACAAACATGAAATTAATACAGCTAGGCTATACTACATCATAAATGGACAATGGAGCAGATCATATATTAAATCAATTACTGGACTAACCAACACAGTGAAATAAAACAGCAGCAGAAGCCAAAGTTGCATGACCACACAAAGGTACTTCACTTGTTGGGGTAAACCACCGCAATTTGAATCTATTGGCTATTATTATAAATGAATTGAAAATTAATTATTTTGAAAATTATTAGATTTATAATATTCAAACAAACTAAATCCAAGGACAACACACACATATATGCTTCCCAATATCATAAAAAGAACTTCCATAAATTTATTTCTTCAAATCATTTTTTTGTCAATACATTAAAATCAATACCGAACAATGACCGTACTAATAGCCCCGCTGAAACGTCGATTTTAGACACATCCAACCAGGTACAAAAAATGTACATGTATCAAACATGACTAAACCTAAGTATAGGTTCACATGTAAGCGATATCGCTAGTGACATGGCGACGTAGCGACTGGAGATTTTTCCTATCATATCATATTTGCATTGAACTGTTCACATGCAAGCGACGATGCTATGTCAACCGGGCTATTTTTTCATACATATAGTGGAAAAATACCAACGAAGCAATGAGGTGATTTTCAAATTTAATTGATGTGCATCTACTTGCTCTCTATCATCAAAAAATCACCAGAAAAAACGTGTCTAAATCGCCGCCTGTGAACACAAACATCGGCAGAGCGACATTGCCTCATTGCCCGAGCGATTTACATCGTTTGCATGTGAATGTATGCTAATGCCAGTAATTTACACTCAGTTAGGTATCAAGTACTCTCGTGTTCATATTCCACCCTGTACAGCACCACTATTCTACTCACTGCCTTTATTTCCAAAACTCAAAACACCTCAAAACAATAATAATAATATAAAACTAGTTTTCAAGATCCTTAGTCTCCTTTTCAATAACAACTAATGAAATTAAATTAATGAACTTACATATCAATAACTATGTCAAATTTACATAAATCCCCTCAAGTATTTTACATTATTATTTCTTGAAACCGTTAGAAAGACAGACTAGGGAGGGGGTGGAAATCGCAAGATGCAGTGCAGATAAGATGCTCAATAGCAGACTAGACCATTACCAACCTGGTATCATGCGAATGACATTTCAAAATTTGTTAGAGTAGAGACAAGAGATTGTACGTTGCACTGTACTTTATGGTTGTATATATAAATTGTAGAACAAATTTAGTGTACATTGTGTGGATACCTTAAAGGAGCTCTTACTATGTTTTGTTTTTAAACCTTATTGTGTAGTTGTTTCAATTGTAATGAATTTAACAATATAGTTTTAGTTTAAAGAAGATAGATTTATATAGAGTGTTAAAATACAAAATAGAAATTTAATAATCAACAAGAAGATGTAATCTCAAAATCGTTTGATTATAAATTAATTAATTATAAATTAATTTACCGGTACCTGTTTCAAAGTTGTCAGTATCGTGTACTTTTTGAATAAATGACGTTTCTGATATATTCATTTCAGCTCCAATCTTTTGCATCAGTTCTTCATTTATTCCCTGAAAAGTGAGTTGAAATAATTAAGTTTAAACTATTGGCCCTGACTTTGCTTATCTAACAGGGGCATCACTAGTACGTATACTGTACCGTAGTTAGGCTAAAGTTGGTTCGCACACTTCTTCGGGAACAATTTGTGTTGGCGTTGTCCAGCAGAAAATGACTATCTATGGAATGGGGGTTCCAATGACAACTGATGTCATCAGTGATATTTTGCTGGTGTCATTTGTAAACGATCCCAAACAACAGCAGGCCCTCAGGCCCTGCTGTATTAACCACCAGGCAAACCCCAGCAACTGATGCGCTGATCAATACTAAATACAGGAGAACTTCTCTGTTAGGACCACCTTTGGGAGCAGTGTTTGGTGGTCTCAATAAAGAGGTGGTCTCTGTACAGAGGCTCATTTTGGTAGCTTTATGAATGTTTGGGACCATAAAAAGTGGTCTTATTATAGAGGTGGTCTCAATATAGACGTGGTCTTAATGGAGGTTCTACTGTAGAACATCAATACATTTGACATTGGTGTTTTTTTTAAACCAAATCACTTCCAGATAAGTGAACGCAAATTGTTACTTCCTCAGAACCAGGACTTTAGATATTCATAGTTCCGAACCACGCCCCTTTTTACGTCACCCAGCCAATCAGCGAGCGGCCTCATATAAACATACGCAGGTGCGCTATCGTGGTCTCACAAGCTTTGTCTCCTCCCATAGTAAACAGTGAGAAATTGGCATGTTTTGACACCAGATTCTTGAATGAAAATGTGCTAAACGTCTTAATTTTTCAGTTGGGATGCACTACCTTTCCTCTTTTCTACATTGTATCCAATGTATACCTATCAATTATTGATTTAGAAGAGTTATGACGTTGACAACGTCGTTGTAGTAAAAACACTACCGCACACTGTCACTGGCATTTTGACAGTTTTACGTCTGAGACAATAACGTTTCTGTGGCCTCCATAAATACTTAATTTTTACATAAATTGTCCACGTGTACACAGAATCGTATTGTGGTTCTTATTTTCAACATCTCGTTACAGGAATATGGATTTTTATGTCTAGATTATCTTCCAAACATGTAGCGAGTGCATGTAGCTAGTGCTGCCCTCGATTCAATGATCGGTTCGAGGTACACTTTATAAAGACGAATTTCTAAAAGTTTTCATACTCGTAAAATAATATGACTGCTGTGAGTCATCATAAAGGGTACAGATGATACGAAAATGAACATAAAACAGCTTACTTGAGTGAAAGACTCTATAAAACGTCTTCAAATATGTGTGTCGTATCCGTACAGCCGTGTTACTGTTAGCTGTCAAATTTCTTCATCGCCAACACACACGCACAAACCACTGTGATTTTCAAACACTGTGCGTGATTTGAGAAATATCCTTTCGTCCATGTCTTCATAACCAGTTCATAATTGATCCGACGTGTGAATTCTTGGTGGGTATGTTATTGTAACGATGATAATCCATTCGTTTCACAAATTTATCACTATTTGGCGACGCCATTTGCAAGAACCTTTAGCCTTTATCACACGCCGTAATTTGTCAACACCGACCATAGCGTGATGCAATTAAGAGTAGCGGCTGGTAGTGGATGTTAAAAGATTGAAAACTAAATGCCCCAGCAAATCTTTATTATCAATGATTTCTGAAAATACTTCTCAAAAAACCCGATATCACGGGACTTCATTTGGTAGTGGAAGCAAAAAGATGGAAAACTAAATGCTTCAGCAAATCGTTATTATCAATAATTTCGGAGAATACTTCTGGTATGCTGTAGAACAGAGGTTACCGAATTTATCCCAGGTTAAAACTAAGAAGATCAGCACAATTTTGATTCAACACTCTTGGGTAGAAAGTCGGCAATTTCTCTCTATTTACTATGGGCGATAGGAACATTTGTGAGACCCACGTCAAAACCAGAAAAGGGGGCGGGGCTTCGGAACTATGAATATCATGTGTTTTTGCTTTCCACTAATATGTATGTATGTATGTAATCCTTCCTCCTGCCCTACATCCCTCGAACCAGTTCTTGTCAGTATACAGGTCTGTAACAGATTAAATACATCTCCATCACTGTCCTCCCATCATCATATGTCACAGCCATTTACACAGTAAATGTACTAAATATGGCAATGATTGATCCCTCTAATATCCCTCCCCCAGCTACTGCTACCCATGGTAAACACGTGCGGAGCAGTTTAAATGTCCCACTCATCCCTACCCTTCCTTCCACCCCACTCTCTTCTCTCCCCAACCCTCTCTACCTCATCCCCATCCAAGCAGGTCCACAATTAATGCACCCCCTTCTTGCTACTGCTCTGGTTGAAACGGAAGAGATCTGGAACATACTAAATGCTCCTCCCTTCCCATTCTTTCCCCTGTCCCACATCCCTCACACCAGCTCCCGTCACTACACAGGTCTTGGAAAGATTAAATACATCTCCATCACCTTCTTCCCACACTCATATGTGACAGCCATACACACACTACATGTATGTGTCAATGCTTGATCCATTTAACATCCCTCTCTCCAGCTACTCCTACCCGTGCTAAACACGTGCAGACCATTAAATGTCAATCATCCCCTTTCTGCTGCTGCTCGGGTTGAAATTGATGAGATCTGGAACAGATTAAATGCTCCTCCCTGACTCACCACCAGCCATACCCCCAACCCATATGGACACCAGCCATGCCCCCCCCCCCCCCCGCCATATGGACACACACACCCTTTCTGCCAACACCCCTCCTCAAAACAGGTCCGGAGCAGATAAAATGCACCTCCATCACCATCACCACCCTTCCCAGCTCCCTCGCTGTATGACTGTACGTGTGACGTGCAACGTACGTTTGACATAACTGTGCCTTGTGACGTGCAACGTACGTTTGACATATACAAACGTTTAACGTATTACGTACCTTTAACAAACATGGCCCTGTAAGCAAACTTTATAGAAATTCTTTTTTTCTTGTTTTTTATCATTAAAACCAATTTATTTGGTTTGAAATGTGATATTATAACGACCACCAAGATGTCCTGATTTTACATACATAGTTTGAAGTGTGTACGTCTTGTGGTTAAAAAGCCTTTGTGACGCAAAACATCATTGATTTTTCAAAGGCGTTTGATGTGGTCCCCCATCAGCGACTGCTGCATAAGCTAAGTATATATAGCATACAAGGGCATACACTCTGATGGATATCAATTAAACTTCTTGGAGGGTTGCACCCAAAGCGTTAATTGTAAATGGTGTATGCTCACATCCTCATAGACTTACAGATGGTGATGTAGTGTTATCCGGAGTGCCACAGGGCATGGTGATGGGTCCATTGCTATTTTTACTTTATAAGAACGATCTTTCCATCAGTCTTTGACCAAAACACCGCCTGTCATCTATTTGCTGATGATTGTCTTATTCATCGCTCAATTTCTTCCATCTCAGCAGCATATGGGAAATGGCTGTCTGCAAGGTGGCCCGAGGCTGGCACGTTTACTATAGTGGGCCTTCAGACTTGCCTGCCCGGTTGTCTGGCAGCTTTGTGACGCCATATTTTAACATACTCACTCTGTACTTTTCAAGATCAAGATCTACGGGTCCAGGGCTCTGAGGTCCAAGGTCCCTCACATATATAACAAAAACTATGGCTAAAGATCTAGTTCCCATGGCATGAGTTGATGTTAATCATAATTAAAAGTGATTTCTAAAATGTTGTGTAAAATACTTTCAATAACGACACTAATTCATACTATCAGACAGAACCAGCATTAACCATCAAACCAGATCAGCTTGATTATCATAATGCATTGTCTTACGTAGGACACCTCCATATTCATAGTTCCGATGACCCGCCCCCTTTTCTGGTTTTGACGTGGGTCTCACAAATGTTCCTATCGCCGTAGTAAATAGAAATTGCCGACTTTCTACCCAAGAGTGTTGAATCAAAATTGTGCTGATCTTCTTAGTTTTAACCTGGGATAAATTCGGTAACCTCTGTTCTACAACATACCAGAAGTATTCTCAGAAATCATTGATAACAAAGATTTGCTGGGGAATTTAGTTTTCAATCTTTTTACATCCACTACCAGCCGCTAGATCTATTCTTAATTGCATCGCGCTATGGTCGGTGTTGACAAATTACGGCGTGTGATAAAGGCTCATATGTTCTTGCAAATGGCGTCACCTTTAAATCGCCAAATAGTGATAAATTTGTGAAACGAATGGATTATCATCGTTACAATAACATACCCATCAAGAATTCACACATCGGATCAATTATGAACTGGTTATGAAGACATGGACGAAAGGATATTTCTCAAATCACGCACATTGTTTGAAAATCACAGTGGTTTGTGCGTGTGTGTTGGCGATGAAGACATTTGACAGCTTACACGGCTGTACGCATACGACACATATATTTGAAGACGTTTTTAGAGTCTCACTCAAGTAAGCTGTTTTATGTTCATTTTTGTATCATCTGTACCCTTTATGATGACTCACAGCAGTCATATTATTTTAAGAGTATGAGAACTTTTAGAAATTCGTCTTTATAAAGTGTACCTCGAACCGATCTTTGAACCGAGGGCAGCACTAGCTACATGCACTCGCTACATGTTTGGAAGATAATCTAGATGTAAAAATCCATATTCCTATAACTAGATGTTGAAAATAAGAACCGCGATACGATTCTGTGTACACATGGACAATTTATGTAAAAATTAAGTATTTATGGAGGCAACAGAAACGTTATTGTCTCAGACGTAAAACTGTCAAAATGCCAGTGACAGTGTGCGGTAGTGTTTTTACTACAACGTCATAACTCTTCCAAATCGATAATTGATAGGTATACAATGTAGAAAAGAGGAAAGGTACGTAGTTCATCCCAACTGAAAAATTAAGACGTTTAGCACATTTTCATTCAAGAATTTGGTGTCAAAACATGACAATTTCTCACTGTTTACTACGGTAAGAGATAAAACTTGTGAGACCATGATAGCGCACCTGCGTATGTTTGTATAAGGCCGCTCGCTGATTGGCTGGCTGACGTAAAAAGGGGCGTGGCTCGGAACTATGAATAGTGCCAGTGCCAGTGATTATGGTGATCGATAATATAGCATCGTAATGAAATGAATTAAAATTTCTCTTTACATTTTCCGTGACATCAAGACACACAGCTGCAGGATTTCCAGTAAAAGGCTGGTTTGAAAAAGAGTCAACCGTGTACATCGGCAATTCAAGCATTATGGTGAGATTTTATTATTTTCCTTCGAGTCCAAATTACGACCAAGATCTCGATGTAGGTGTATGATATCCGACTTCCATCTCGTTTTCTATAAAATATTTTACAATCCTGTCATACAGGTTAGAATAGCCACTTTCTTTCCTCATCTATTGATTTTTCGCTGATAGTTTTTAATATTACACATGTTTTACTCTCTGAAATTTTAATGATGGGTAGGAAAATTAAATGAATACCAAACAGTAGAAGTTCTGTGTCACTTCTTTATTGAGGGAAGAATCTATCTTAACCCATTCTCAAGTCTCCACAAAAATCCATGCAGGGCCATTCCCACTAGTTTTCTAACCATTCTCATATCACCATTTCTAAATTTTTCAATTTCTCACAATTCTCAAAGGAAATTGACCACCATTCTTATTTCTCATAAATAATCAAGGGCCATTCTCACATCTCAAAATAGGTATATATATTTCCACCTCTTTACTCTATTTTCATGCTATAATTAACCTTTCACCATTGAATTGTCCTGTAAACAAGCCAAACAAGTAGAGTTATGTAGATTCATCTATCCAGGTTGTATAACATCAACTAAAGTTTAAACCATTATTTCACTGGATATTATTAGGAAAACACCAGCTGAAGATCAGACAGGAGATCCTGATGAGAGACGCCATCTGTTGGTGTCATAGTAAACTAGGCCATAGTGTATGGATATCCTTGATAGAGGAGGTTCCTTAGATGCCATATACCTTGATTTTGCCAAGGCCTTCGATTCTGTACCTCATGGTCGATTAATCAGTAAGCTGCGTGGTTATGGCATAACAGGCTCAACATTAGCATGGGTTGAAGACTTCCTGAGAAACCGAAGACAGAGGTAAACGTAAATGGTACCGTATCAGACTGGTGTGATGAAACTTCGGGCGTTCCTCAAGGCAGCGTCATCGAGCCAGTTCTCTTTGTCATTTACAGAAATGACATGCCTGAAGTGGTATCAAACATGATCCAATTGTTTGCCAATGACACCAAGATTTTCTCGCAGATATCTTCCCAAGAGGATCATGCTCTACTCCAAGAGGATTTGGACGAGCAAGTGGCAGTTACGATTTAACGTAACCAAATGTAAAGTCATGCACTTGGGACATAGGAACCCTCATAATGACTACATAATTGAAAAAGATGTTGTTTTATCTAGCACAGTTCAAGAGAAAGATGTAGGAGTAATTGTTGACAGTGAACTGACCTTCAGTGAGCACATTGCTACCCAAGTCAATAAAGCCAACAGAATTCTGGGATTGATACGAAGATCCTTTGAGTGGACTGACAAGGATACTGTGAAAACTCTCTACAAAAGTTTGGTCAGACCCCATTTGGAATATTGCAATGAAGTTGATTTTCCTAGATTTGCCAAAGATGTAAAGCTGTTGGAGAGTGTGAAGAGGAGAGCCACCAAGTTGGTGCCCCGGTTAAGAGAAGTACCTTACACAGATAGACTGAAGGCGCTTGACTTCCCTAGTCTAGAGTACAGGAGACAACGAGGAGACCTCATTGAAGCATACAAGTTTATGCAAGGCAAATATAAAGTTCCCTCCCCTCCACTCAAGGTAGACACCAGTTAGAGTCACGCGAGGGCATGACCTTAGAGTGAGTAAGCAAAGGTGTCAGAAAAACATCAGGCAGGACTTTTTTGCACTCCGAGTGACTGATCACTGGAATAACCTCACAGCTGATATTGTTCTATCCCACACTGTGAACGCTTTTAAAAATAGGCTAGATAAGTTCATGTCAGTAAAAAGATATCAGTTTAATTAGATAAATTTAATAAAATTTCAAGGTGCAAATTACTGTTTACTGTGATAAGTGTATTATTTCTAGTGTATTGGGTATTACTGTGATTAAGCGATATATTAATGATTAATATACAGTGAATAATAGATATGACTGTGGTGCATGTAAAAGTTTATGTTTTATTGTGTTTTAAAACTATGATAAATGATTACTGTTTAAGAATGGTAACAGGCCTTAGGCAACAGGCCTTAGGCCTATATTGCCAAAATGTTACTACTGGTGCTGGTGCTGGTGCTGCTGCTGCTTTTTGTTTGTTTGACTGTCATGGGGTCAGGGGTTATAATAGACATTCACTCAATTATTTGTTATTCTAACCACAGTATGGAGGATTCACTCTTATTGTAAAATGTAACTGCAAACATGTGTATGTAATAGATAATAGTATGTAGGCCTAATACGTATATATACTGACAACAATATGTCCATTATTTGTGATTTATTTTTATTTCATGGAGAAATACACCATACACATAAATTCCTTATTTAGAATGCTACATTTATTTATAACATTTGATAACTCTATCACAGGCATATGTATTTAAACATGGTTAGACAAAATCTGAACTACAAATGTGGGTCCACAAAAAACTGGCCAGCCTGGGCAATAGCACTTCTTTAAAAATAATGCAGGGTTTACTGGGTATTTTTCAAAGTACGCACATATTTTCAACACTGATTTATTTATATATTAATCACATTATTTTTTGCACAAGGACGATCTTAAATTCAACGTGAACTTTGAGAAAGTTTTGTACTACTCTTTGCAAGTACATTTTTGTTTTGCATTTGCAGTTTGAACATTAATAAGCAGGTAAACAGTAAGAAAGTAGTGTAGTCTCATTTTTCTGATAAAACAATTTTGTTTTTAAAAAACTATAACAAAATTATATATGAATGTACAATGTTTAAAAATATGTATTTTGGCATATACAAAAATTAAGTTCATTTATGAATTTCTGCTCACCGTTTGTGCCTCTTTAACATTGACATAATTAGAAGTCACTTTGCAAACTCATATGTTTTTCCAACATGGATATGAATACTTCTATTTACATGTAGTATTGCACTTGTAAAAACATGTAAACATTAAAGTCAATATAGATATACCCTAAAAAAATTCTGAGTTATATAATCTATTCAATAATCTTTGTTTGTATTCAATAATCTATTTCATATCTACATGTACTTTAGCAAAGAAAGTTAATCACAAATTTAACAAATGCAATTAAATACAAAAAAATTACAATTAAGCACCTTATGTAATCATATTACAAATATGTTAATAACAACTCTGTTAACCCCAAATCTGCTCCCCATCATGATAACCCTTTTTATACTACTTATAGTCCTTATACTCAGACTATTTATACTATAAATGAAGATTTAATAAATATATTTATACACAATATTTATGTTAGATATGTTCCATAAAAAATTTGTCCTGGTGAAAAATCAGCTTAGAACAGTCAATTGTTTCTTGTACTAAATGCATTCATCCATCTCCCACTCCCACCCCACCCTCTTAAAAACATAAAAGAACAAAACAAAAACAGAAATAACAGAAAAAATTGTACATACACTTGTAAGCTTTCAGCGGCTATGAACTAAATAACTGGAGTGAGAGTTTTACTACTACTTCTCCAGAATCTACTTCCCATAACTTTAAGCGTTTGCTGATGGGACCCATACGTTGCTTTGTTTCCTTATAAATGTCAGAAATGCGTATTTCTGTCCGACCCAAAAAATCTGCAAAATCGAAAAATAATATATATATTGCCGATTGAATAAAACATCATGAATTGAACATATAAATAATTGATGAATTTAGATAAATGTTAATTTCCTCATTTTCTTGGAATGGTATGAGTTGTAAACTATGGACCTATAAAATGTGCAATGGTCTCTGCAGTTACTGAAAAGAGTGCTCAAGTCAAGACACAAATTAATGTCACAGGGACCCCTTGAATAATGCTCAGGGGATTTATATGACATGGAGTGAAAATAAACTTTTAATTAATGAGTCCGTAGTAATCTTGAAATAAGTTTATTCATGTAAGTTTTATAATCGTAACTAGTAAGTGCCACCATAAATAAGTCAAGTCACCTATTTCAATAAGCTGTTCTATGTGCACCATTACATACAGGTGTCAATCATGAACATGTGATAGCTAGGCTAAGCATCACAAAGGGTGCAATTAGGGTCCCCATGGGTACCCCAAGTACTCGTTCACCAGGAGAATATGTCTATTACTTGAATAAAAGTCTTTTGCTTGAGTACTCAAAGATGTTCCTTTTTACAGCAAAAACAAACCCCTATCGAATGCTCAAAAGTCAATATCATCTCTGGTTTAGAGGCAAACAATGTGCAAAAGTTGACTGTGGGGAAAATACTAGCATTATATTTTACAGAAGACAGTTAAACACCACAATGGTTGTGGGTTAACCATTTAACTCCCATCAGCCACAACGGCCAAGTAATACCTCATGTATGTTTGGTGAACAGCACGAACTGACCATTACGAGGAAATACATGTAGGCCTATACAGGTATTATGTAAGAGGATATATATGTATCAATAAAGGGGCATGGTGAACAGTAATGTATTGTACACATAACTTTTAAAACAATTTCTCAATGATTCTTTATAGAAAAATAAAATTACTATTCAAATATTCAAGCCTCTTGAAAATAAATTAAATGAATTTTCAAGAAACCGTAGGAACCGTGATAAAAACAGTTATGCAGAATTAAAAGACCAGTCCTATGACATTATCATAACCTTATGACAAGAGTATTTACACCTCGATGATATCAAATAAATCAAAGGCTTCTTAGAAAATTTTATTGTGCTGACAGCAATTTTATTCTGCTACTTTTTGCCGGATAAAAAAACTTTTTTCTAACACACTTATTTAAAAAATTATTAGAAATGCTACTGACCTCAATCAGTGAAGGAAGGATAACTTCCATTGGTCAATAAGATCGAAATGCATAGGAGATTATAGAACACCATTGATGTTTATGCAGTCATTTTTAAGATTATAGCAGAGGAGACAGCAGCAACAGTTTAAGTCCACCCACGTATATTTTTTGATTGTGCAGTCAATCATATCAGTGGGATAAGATACTTAAAAAATCATCAATGTACATGTATAATTGTATATGAAATCCGGGGTCTTCATATGTACATGTATAATATTTATCCTCTAATATTTTTCAAAATGAACCCTTGGTTGCACATTTACACAAAAAATGGGTCAAAAACTGTCTCTTCTGCTAGGTAGATGTACATTGTTCATATATTTAAAAGCAATATTTACCATTAGGTGTAAATAAATCACGGTCGTAAACAGATATACACAAAACATCTTGCTGTACATCTTTAAGGGTGAATTGCATTGAGGTATTCCATTTTGGATTGAGAGAATTGGGTATAACTTTTGTTTTTTAGTTCTTGGCGCCCATGCTTACTTCACAATAAGGATCACTTTTTCCTGCAACAAATTATATCAAGTTAATATACGTAGAAGAAACACTTTAGTTTCTGCTTTGCATACATTATAGTTTCCTATTAGCATATAACATCAATATTTTACTTCAATACTATACAATTGCAATGCAATATGATTACATATATAAAGGTTGACAAAAACATATTGACATGAAATAATAACATTAAAACACGCACACTTAATTCATTTAGCTTACATACTTCTTACAACATTCTACATATATGTATCTATCTCTTTAAACATAAAATCTTTCGGTGAGTAATAAGTTATAGAAAACAATATACACGTATTGCTAGTTTTGCTACTATAATATTTTAATCTATGCTACAAATTACATTCAAATGTAATAAACTAATCTAACAGCATTTCAAATTCCAGTCATTAAATTAATTAATCATCTCCATGCATTATTTTTTTGCTATGCATTTTAGCTACTTGATTAAAAAGTAAATTTGTAAGACAAAAAATAGTTAGAGATAAAAATTACTTTCAACTACAGATGGAAAAAAAGCTACAATATGCATGCAAGACTAGATATAAAGAGTGAAAAATAGAACTAGTCATACCATCTTCTCCCAAAACCAGGTTACATCCTTCTAAGATAACCACCAAGACCCGTCCAACAGTTTTGGATTTCTTTGCTATGTGGATTGTGGAAATGAATTAGGATTGTACACATAACCAACTTTGGAAGTCACAACACACCTGTAATTTCTTTTTTTTAATAACACTGTTTCCATAGATACATGTACTCATAATCATAACAATATCATATTTTGCAAATTTTGAATATCAAAAAGAGTGTGATTTAGAAGTGTCATATAAACATTGATTTATAGATTTAAATCACCCAAGAAATCACATATATACTGGCATGTGTACACAAATGTTGTCTGCAGCCTGTAGCTTGTCATGTGTAGTTGTACCAGTATCATGTAGTATACCAGTATATACATGTACATTGGCTTACAATAATAAAACATTTTACTTTTACTCAATGAATTTATATGAATTCTAGATAGTCTAAATATTTACAGAAACAATGTTTGGTAGTTTGTCTAAATTATAGAATTCACCTTAAAAAATAGTCCAGCAACAAATTCTATAACCTACTGTGGGTTGGCACATCAACATACTTGCCATACTTTCTAACCACCGATTTACCAGGGGAAGGAAAGTTAGGTAAAGCACTTACAAATGTATTTCTGTAGCTAATATTTTGGTCAATAAGAGCCACATTGAGCAGATGTTTATATTATTTTAAAACTCTTTATTTGTAGATGCGATAAAACTATTACACATAGTGACAGACAGACATGAAGCCTAATCACTTAAAAAATTACGATAATGAATGTATATTGTGGTGAATTCTATAATTGCACGGATATTGCATGCCAGACATAGGTAATTGATCAGGGAGTATATATTCCAACTGCATCTCAAACTCACAGCAAGATATGCATGTTTATATCAATGTATACAAATGTTACAAAGGCTTGCTACAAAGCTTGCGTAGACTCTGCAATAAAGGCATTTCAGAGACAGGTTCACAGTTTTCTGTAAGAATAATAAGATTATGGAATATGAAAGAAAAAGAAAATGTCAGCACCAATAGGAATAGCAATGTCCAAGTAATTGAGTCACATGCAGCATTACAAATTAGAAGCACAACTTATGAAGTCCGAATCACTGGGCAAAACAGAAAAAGAGTGAGTGATGATAATATGAAGTGAAAAAGATCAGTTTGAAAATATAATTACGACCACTTAATATAATTTTGCTTCAATACTAAATGTTCAGTATGTTGGAGTTCAGAAAATTTTGTAAAAAACGTATACTTGTATACAGTACGTCTCTTCATATTTCATGTATCAAAAGTATCAAGGTGTTTCTGACTACTTAGTGTGAAGCAAATTTAGTTGAATCAACAGAAATATGTTGTGTTGACACTATTCTTACCATTTTCATCACTTGCAATTAGGTTACAACCTTCTATGACAATCAAAACTAATCTTCCTACTGCTCCTTGAGCAACACACAGCTTTGCTTTAAGAATACAAATCTGATTTACTTCCAATTAGAACAGATAATGATGGTATTGAAATCATAATAATTTGAAATGAATATTCCTACTGTACCAGATCATCATGAGAGCATATAAATATTCATCACCTATACACTAACAATAATTCAGAGTAGAAAGAATGTTTTAACTTTGAAAACTGATGTAACTGTACTTTTATGACTAGTACTCATATGTACCCTGGTACATTGGCATATACATGTACATTTACTGTATGTATACCTGTAGCTGAATAGAATTGGCTTCACAAAAATAAACTAATCATTATTCATTTACGCAACTCTTTTATTCAACGATTTTTCAACTGAAGTTTGATTTAATATTCACATTAGCATAATTATTTTGTAACATTTTGAAGTGAAAATCATAAATGTTAAAATATTGTGTTACCTTTGTCTGCCTTTTCTCTCTTCTTTCTTTCAACTTCCAAATAGTTTTTAGATGCTTCTTCAATTTTTCTCACCCAAGAATCCCTTTTAAAAGGAATAATTATTGAGTATCTATTAAATTTGTCAAACATTTTCAAGAAAATGTACAGGTGTGAAGTTTTGGTTGTATTTTACAAATACCAATATTTAATTTCTAATATCAGAAGAAAATTAAGTAAGAGAAAAAAATATGATACATTTACAAAAAGAAATTTAAAGGTTACCTCTCATTAGATGAAACCGCTTTCAAACTGTATATCTTATCTAAATGCGTAATGTGGAATGATTCTTCTGACTCTGCTTCTAAAGTTTTCTTCACAGAAACTTCATTGAGTAAAATAGGCTACAAAAGATTGACACATAAATTGTGAAAAGCGGCACTCAAGGTAATAAATCAGTGTTTACAGTAGGACTAGTAAAATCGGCTTTGTGTGATCACCATTTTCAACTGACAGACCATATTTGAGGAACCTAGCTCAAATGGGGCAACCTGTAGATGGTTAACAAATTGGATGGACTGCCTGCCTGCCTGATGAGTGGACAGACACAACTAATGGTGTATATAGAGAGAACGTGGTTCCCTCCCCATATGACTGTTGTGTATCGGACGAATCTGCGGGCGTATCAGACGAGCCTTTAGGCGAGTCTGATGCACCCGCAGATGAGTCCGATACCAACAGTCATATGGGGAGGGAACTGCGTTCTTTATTTATCCACCAATGTCACATATACGCAATGTTTCTAATATGTAATGCAGTTGATGAACAGATAACCATAAATAAGTGAAGTTTTAAAACGCACATGAATACACTGATAGTCTACTTGCAGACTGCCGATTCGAATCTTCCCGTCCTGATAACATCAATTGGGTTGCATATCCAGGTGATTTGAATGATCCCATGACATTTTTATAACCATCTATTTTGTTAGACGCATTATATACATACTAACAGTACATGTATATACTAAAATGCCCAGAATTCAGACCGTCCATAAAATATTTGGCGTGTTTACAATAATGTTCCAAGAATACGGAGCGACCAGCGTAAATCACAGTGCCCTTGACGTGTTCTTTGAAACGTCAACCGTTCAAACAATAACCACACCACATTTCTCTGAACGTCCCTGCACGGATTACGCGATTCTTTGTAGTTCGTGGTTTATTGTGTAAATGAAAAAAATGAGCGTGTAAAATATAAGGATAAGGATCATTTATTAGCCAATAAGTTTTGTTCAGCTATCACAAGTATATAATATATCTGATTTTGTCCTACCAACAACAACAGATTTCCAGTGAAAACCTGTACGTCAGTACATGATGAACGTACGATCAATAGTACATTGTATACTTTCACATAGAAGTGTCATTTACGTAGTATTTGTAATAAAAGCATAGATGTTTTTACATTTGTATTCTTATATTTATTATTGATGTTATTATTTTTTTTGTATTGTGTTGGGGAAAACATAACAATGAACAGTGACCAATGACCAATACCAAGTACCCCCCTCCCAGAAGAAATGATTGTTTGTGAAATAGGAAAAAAGTAGTCCAGTCAAAAAGCTATATCGGGTCCCTGTATCGGGTTCCTAGCCAATCCGATAACCCAATGAATACATAGTCATTGGTTGATAAATACCAGAGTACATTAAAAGTGAAATAACATTCATAGTAGGACTTTTTATATACACACTTAGTACTGGGCTTTAGGTACTGGGTACTGAGAATAATTGTATGAAAGAAATCTAATCAAAACATCATGAATCATTTGTTATGTCTTGGTTCTAACACTCAATGAAACCAACTTTTTATCAACATATGTCAGCCTACTTGTACATGAAACATAACTACACCTAAAGTGTAGTTACATTTCATGTACAAGTAAGCTGACGTATGTTGATTAAAAGCTGGTTAAAATACAAAGACAAAATGTGTATATTCCAGTTAAAAGTCTGGCCTGGTAGCAATTGATAAGAAGTGTGACATTTTGATAAGTGTACCTTATTATACATCTTGAGCTGAGTTGGTGCATGTGTGTCCATGGTGAACAGAGATGCAGATGAACCCAATGAACGCTGAGGTTGAGCCAGTAGCAAGAAATCGTTGAATAAGAAACCCACTAATTCTTTACCACTTTTAGCCTGAATAAACAAAAATATTTATAATACACAGCTTTATATTGTTCATTCTACCTGTATTTATGCATTTGACTATTTGTTTGTAATGATTGTATAATAACCTACCTTGCGTAAAGTACCTGAGAATAAAAGCTTTCTTGGACCAAGTGAATTTGTGACAGAGTTAAATGTGATTTTCTGTAAAAAAAAAGAGAAAGATTACTGGTAACTAATTGTAAATTTCATCATTGTTTATTAGATTTAATCTAATTTGTAAAACTACGAAATCATTTCTGGTTACAAGCCACATTGGGCATGGACATCAACTAAATTTTCCACGTCAATAAATCTGTAAGACAACTAATGATTCATACAATAGTACCTCTGGTAGACCGTCACAGTGAACATGTGTCTGAATCCATTCTAGTCTGTCAGAATTTTCTTTTTCTCTCACCCCTTCATTCACCTGGCTACATACTTCCTGAGATTTTGCAAGAGCGTCTTGCAAGTTGGGATGATCAGAATGCTCTGGAGGTGTGTGATCCAAAATCTATTTGAATAAAATAATACACATATTAAAATGGTCGCAAAGCTGATAATCGTGGTTGTAAATTATCAATTGGTTTGAATTGCTGTTGGAAAGTAAAATATTTAGCTATTTATTGTAAGAAACAGAATGGCGATTGGGTTTGAGTCGTTTAAATCATGTTTTATGGAATCCTTGTAGCAGTTCAGCTTAGTTTTATCTATTGGCAGTTAAGTATCAGTGCATACACATTGTTTATAACAATGCATAAACTATGAGAAATTCATAAATGAACCTCTTAGGAACTAAAAGTAATGTAAACATTTTGGCAAAGGCATGGGCTATTTACCAAAAACACTAATGAGGATGAGGGTTATTGGGTTACTATACTTTTTTTCACACAAAATTCTCTTAACACATATAGGCATATGAAACTGATATCTACGGGTATGTAACTTTCTATATATTTTTCTATATCGATATGCATAGTGGCAGATAAGTTATGACAGTTCTCAAGAATTCATTTAACTATCAAGTACGTGGCCCTGGTGGGACTCAAATTCAGAACCCCAAGGTTGTCAGACTAGACCCATGATTCCATCATCCCAAGTTGCGACTTGTAAAAGGTTACACAGCTTAACTGTTCTCTGTGTAACACCCAGCTTACTCAGTACATTGTACATACTTGGTTCAGTGTTCACTCCAGGAATTTTGAAAACTGGGCCCAGGGCCCACAGCTCTGGAAAAAGTGGGCCCTGGTCTCACAGATGTGGGCCCTGATAAGAGGCGAAGGGGGCATTGCTTAATTGTTTATCGATAATTTTGCAAAAGGGCCTCTGTGCTACAATTTACCATTTATTTTGAAATATAAGAGAAAAACAATTTTATTCATAGAATTCTTTAATCTAATATTATGATACAATTAAATAAAATACATCATCACACATCACACACTGCTATTAAAGGCATATTAGACATGTATACATGTATGATCAATTCCTACATTTTGAAAATTATTGAAAATGATTCACCAAAAGGTAGCAAAATAAATCTGGTGCCAGGTCAAAGGCAATAATTAATCAAATAGCTAGTACAGTTTATTATATCAATGCTATACACACATGATTTGGATGCATTATTTTTCTAATTTGAAATAAATTATTTTTTGTCTTTTTTAATCTATAAAAGTATAATAAAAATTATAAATAACTAGTCGTCCGGCCACGCCGCAGTGGCATGTTACAATGTTACATGACGATATCAGCATGCCGTTGGCATGGTAAAATGTGTCATGTATTTTTATTCGACGTTATGAAGTACAGAAAGATTAGAGCATTTGAGCATTTGTTTAGTGGTCTGAGACCTCCAATCTCCTACCCAGAGATTTCTAGATTGACAACAGGAACAAAAACTCTGTCTGAGAGTGTATTGATTCAAAATGGCGGTCGCTATAAGCTCTTCTGGAGGTATGTGAATAAAATGCAAATTATAGAGGGGTGGAGCACCCTGATGCACATTTAAAAGTAGCCTAAAAACCGTGCCTGAAATACACACAACGATTTGCCCAAGTTTTCACAGTGATTGATCAATCTATTGCGACAATATCCAAAAGTGTGCTTTTTATATATATAGATAATCTAAACACTTATGGGAATCAATATTGTAGACTAGGGCACTCTTAATCATGTCAATGTAAATATGTGCAATGATTAACATTGCTGTAGTCTAAAAATAAGAGGTTATTTGGGGCTTTGTTCATTCAATATTGCTCTGGAAAAAGAATGGGGGATCAATATTGCAGGGGCACTCTACTCGTCCATTTGAAGAGGTCCTGATTTCACCAAATGACCTCTAGAGAATGGCGACTTTGAAGAGGTCCTTACTTTAAGAGACTTAATTTATGCTACTATTGTGTGTGGAAGTAATTATTTTTCACAAATTATTATATTATCTTTGATTTAATATTTTTTAAACATGATGAAACGCATGCTGTGTCACTATTTCATTAAAATGGAATAGCCTACGCCAGTGCTGTGTTGTTTTTTACTCATACGTCAAGTTAACGCTCAAAATGTAAACTGGATGATAGCCTAACTGATCTAAGTCACACGAATATGATTAAATGAAAATAGAAATTCTATTGATTTTATGGAAGTAAGGCCTTAGTAAAAATAGAAAAAAATATGTTTCTCAAATTATATTGCAATAAATTCACTTGCATCAAAGTATTTGACCAGGCAATACGTATTGTGGAATTATTCCTCCAAGACATCTTGTCTCTACTGGTCGTGAAACAATACAATGAATTATTGATGATTTTTTGATATTTTAATATTATTAATGATTATTGATAAAAACGTTCATATAGATCTATATTTACGTTGTTCAATACTGTGTTAGATACTGATGTGTCTCTTTGTCTATGTGATACCAGTCTGGCAGTCAGTCATTCTAAGGGTGCAGGCTTCCTCGGTCCACGAGCTTCGTCGGTCCATTTTAATTGTGAGCTCCCTCGGTCCATTAAGACAAGCTTCCTCGGTCCATTAAGGCAAGCTTCCTCGGTCCATTAAGGCAAGCTTCCTCGGTCCATCATATACGCGCTATTACGTGTAACGTTCTGTATGGATTTCTTTGAACTTAGCTTAGGCCTATATATTTGTGTCATACATGAATGGAGCACTGCCAATGTTTGATTGATAGATTAATGAATAATCATGAAATATTCCGGTATACTCTGTTGCAAGTTTGATTATTTGATTAAAGGATAATTATAGATAATTATAATGCATAGAATATTAATACAAAAGAGGGACTCAATTAAAGTTGATATGCCAGTATGCTAGCCTAGTCTAGAATTCTCCATCTATCTTGAGTGTGTAGCTTTAGTTGCACCTAAAGAAAATTCCGTCAACAGCTTAAGATGTACTACTATGATAGTGTATGATGCGATGATGGAGGACATAGAACAAAAGGCAATTGAAACAGCGCCTCACCCTACCCACTGGTTAGAATGTTAGAATGGACATTGTGGGATGGTTTGTGCTTACTATAGATAACATGTTAAGAACACTTTTTGAAGGCGGTTGAAAGACGTAGTGGTTGTGGGAAAACCTTTGCAAGACGTTTGGGGCAAGAACATTTTTGAATTTTGACCATTTTCCTTTTTGCATCGGAGGCTATTTTGAACAAAAAAATAACCTTAAAACTCATCTATTAATGCTCACTTTCATTCGGGATTTGACCGAGGAACAACCCCATTGAAAACATTGGAGGCAGTTGCCTCCTATGGCTCATATGTAGCTACTAGCTATGGCCCTGCTGTAGCATTATCATGTGTGACATTATGTCTGATTCTCCAAAACGAAAAAGACGTCAAAAAAGATATTTTTTCGTTTTGCAGAATCACAATGTAATCTGAAAAGGTGTGGGTCATTGTGTTAAGATTTGATAAAATTTTAAAAAATTGTTTATGTTTGTCTCTAATTGTGTATGGTAGATATTCACAATACCATTTCTTTCTTAAACAACAGCAATGATGATTGCTTCTATTACAAAATAGATAATCTAAAAAGTGGGTTATGCTTTCTAATTGCAAACTGTAACTTTTAAATGGGATCTTTTGGCTAGTATATAATGAGCTTGACAAGCTTAAAGTGATAGGCTGCAATGAATGAAGATGTAGACATTAATACATAATGATGTAACCATTTTCAAAACTATCATGATTATGTAAGGCATTCACTTGAGCCATATATGATATAATCACTAACCCATATGGGATTTGCCGTTCTTGCAGCTATAAAAACGTTGTACGTTACACGTAATAGCGCGTATATGGTGGACCGAGGAAGCTCACTTGGTGGACCGAGGAAGCTTGCCTTAATGGACCGAGGAAGCTTGCCTTAATGGACCGAGGGAGCTTGCCTTAATGGACCGAGGGAGCTCAAAATTACAAGTAGAGCAGCCGGAGAACTCATCCCGCCACTTGATAACCTTCATGATAAGCTCCACGAGACAGTTGCACCTCATTTAATGTTAGCAAATAGTTGTTTAATGGTTTAATTTGTACATATAAAAGTTAGTGTGAGTTAGGATCTAGGATTATTAATTGTCCTAGGTTAGGATATAGTCTTCAGTCTTAATCACCATTTTCCTTCATGAATTATTAGACTAATTAGTATTGTTGGTCTATATATTGCATACGACTTCTGTATCATATGTATGTATCATATACTTGATTAAGCATTAAAAGTTTGACTCTTAATTTTTCACTCTTAGATATGTTTGTATTTGTAGATATGTTATTTGTTTCAATAAAATTGTACATTTGATATGTCTTATCTTTTCAGGACTAATCCACTTCCTAGCTGGCTGCCACCTGCAAACCACATGGTGTGTAAACAAACATACAAACATGTGTAACAGTATCAACAGTATCATGTGAGATACTGCAATACACGTGTTTGTATGTTTGTTTACACACCACGTGGTTTTAGGTGCCCAGATGTCTGTTGAATAATAAAGACCTCTTACCGGTCCATTCTGAAAAATAATGACTTCCACACACAATAGTAGCATACATTAAATAATAAGCATGTTGTAAGTATTGTTGTCGCATTTGGCAGACGATACAAAAAGGTATTTTTTTTATTACGCCTTAGAAAGCAAGAAAGCTGTAATTATAATCTGTCTGAGCCTGTAGCTTGTGCCGCATTAACAATATGTAAATGCGCCCTTCCCTATAATAAATGCGTTTTTATGGCCGCAGTGGTATAATGTTTTTGCGGCTTTCATTAAAAGTGCGGAAAAGCCGCAAGGCCGCAAAAAAGAATGAACACTGTTGGTTAGTCCACTTGATATAGTCTAATGGTAAAATTAGGGTTGTAAAAACCTGTATTCAGCTATGTCTATCGTGTGAGAAATATGGTAGAAAAATGTGAGAGGAGATGGAAAATAAATTTCACAAGCACTGGGAAACACACGGTATACATGTAGGCCTATATATTAGACAAGGATTATTGCAGCTGACATTGTCAAGATTTTTACAGTGGCTATGAAAGATAGATGTGTATTTTCAAATTTCTTCTCCAAGCATACCTTCTGTATTAGTAACGGGTATTTTGTAATCCTTTGCATTGGCTTCAGCAAAAAACTACTTATAGGCATTCCACCAGCTCGAGGATCTGTGACACATTTCTGAAATTGGTAAATGTTCATGACTTCATACGATACAAAAATTCCAAAATATTTAAGTGGGTTCCTCTAAAACACATACACATGTACATTGAACGTAATGACAGCGGGTACTGTTCTGCAGGCCATTCTATACATTCCATATAGGAACACCAGTCAACACCTCTCATATGGACTCATTTTGTGTCCTGTTTTATAAGGATCTTAAAGATATTGCTCAGCCAAAATCATATTTGTTTTGTAAAATTCAGTGTCAATAGACGATGCCTTATCCATTGCAAGTGTGATGAAAATAATATTCATATTCTCCGCGTTTAATACTATTTTCACCTTTAAAAATACCATGCTGTCTCGTCAAATAAAACACAAAGTCACGTGATATTGCATAATCGAATGATTTTCGCCAGACGTGCCGTGCATTTCTAACGACAGACGTCTCATTTAACATGGGAGAGATAGGACGCTTCTTACGTGCATCGTGCGAGTTACGTCTGACGAAAATCATTCGGTTGACATTTCTCGCGTTCACGTGTTTTGTTGAGTATATATGGGGCTCTTATTGCGTTGTATTTAAATTGTTTTGCATACTTTGATATGATGTTTAAATGAAAGACACTTTCAGAATGCACAGAACACATCATAATGCTTCATCACAAGCATACTTGTTTGACCACTGAGCATAACCTTTAAATAAACTGAACCTGTGTATCATGGGCATGTTATCTTATAATAAAGTAAATGATCACTTTGTCTCGATTCATTACATAGAAAAGTAATAAGACTCAATGCAGAAGCAAAGTGCAAAACAACAACTGCCACACATTGCCATTGAAGCCTGAAGCAGAAGGAAGGTCCTCTGAAATGTAGCTCTGGATATGAAGCATCTGAGTAGGTTTGTCCCTTCTCTATAAGGTTGGTTTAAACATATTTTATTTCAAAAATGAAAAAGGATTCGGCATGGCAAAATGTGACTTGAGCCGTCTCCACGATAAGCTTCCACCTTGTAAGCAAAATCCAAGCTGATCATATTCTTACTATTTCCTACAAGAACTAGAATAGTAAAAAAAATCTCAAAATTTGATACCTTGTGTACTTCTTTAAACTTGGCATCACTTTCTGACTTTTTTTGTAGAAGATTTGCTGCATTCAATTGACAGCTGCAGAATCGCACATAGTGGACCATATGAGGCAACTATATTGGACATACAATCACAAAAGTTTACATATAATTTATTATAATACCCGTACATAAATTTGCACAGTTCAAAAGAGTGATACAATCATCAATGGTATATACCATTTTTAAGCGGGGTGGGTGGGGGAATGCGCATAAATTTCAAAAGAAGGTCCCATTAATTAATCACACGTCTGATCAATAAAATACTAAGCTACGTCTAGCTTATGTCAATAAATGAAACATGGAATGGGATCAATATAAGTACTTTTTACGTAATCATTTCAGATTGACCCTACATCTGTTTGTAGTAAATTGTCACTAGAATAACAAAGTCCCCAAAACTTAATTTTTTACTCACAAATTCACATAATATATCCCCAATAGTGTGAATGTACTGTCCAGCACAAGTCCTTTTTCTGACTCTAAAGGCTCTACAATAATATCAGACATCAATTTAAAAAATTTTCTGAACAAATGCAGTGCAAACTGCTCATTTATACAATTAATAACAAATCTTTCTTACTTGAGTAACTTAATATTACACATACGAATATCCTTCCAATTCACAAAAATTAAATCAATCTCTGCAGTAGTAAGAGCACCTTCCTTTTTCAATGGTGAAATAAACACCTACGATAAAAGATTTGGTATTAAAATATTGTCACCCGTGAATAAAAGCTTGAATACTTTATAACAGTTACAAACATTTTAAAACATATTTCAAAAGATAGCAGCACTATTCAGTTCATTATTTTGAAATACTAATACATGTAGAAATATCACTATGAATACACATCTTTTACAAAATATTTGAAAATGTACTGTGTATATGATTGATCCATTGAATGTTTTGTAAAACAACATGCTGGTATACCGCAAATGAATATGTCATTTGATAATTAAAGGCAAACTGAACCTACATCTTTAACAAGATTAATGTCCTGAACATATTGCTCTTCAGTGTCGATCAGTTCTTGAATAAGTAGTTGACGTTGCCTCTCCATTCCAGATACTTCTGATGAAGGAGTAGTGGGAGATCTAACTGCATTACCATGCCCTAAGGAATAAGGAAAACTGGTCATAAAACATGTTAATATTGTATTTCATTTAAAATAGTCATAATTCTAAGTAGAATTAATACCAAGTGACAGGCTAGACCAGTAATCATAGATTCGTGATTTTGATGAACTTTGATATAAAGTTAGTATTATTTGCATTCATGTCCATACCATACTTTTATGTAAAGAAATAGTCATTTATGGAGGCTCCAGAAAAGTTATTGTCTTAGACGTCACATTGTCAAAATGTCATTGTTTGTCGATGTTTTTATTTTGTGATTTCATTTACGGTACACGGGCAGACCCACAGGGTGCATCCAACTTGGGAGGGTTAAAACAATAGGGCAATGATGGTTTGGGGATCAGTACATACATGTACTACATGACAGTTATGTTTACACCATAACAGTAGCAAAAGCAGTTTATCTAATAACGATCTTCTACTATTGGATGGTTTCCGTTGCATTGATGATTGGCAATATTTATTAACTCTTTACAAAACAAATATTCTAGCATCACTTGTTATCTTAGCAAAGAAATGTAGAATTAATGACATATTAGTGATATTACTAACTAAAGCATATTGTTTGGTTGAAATTTGATGACACTACCACTTACATTTTTACATTGCCTTAACGTTGCAGTCACCATCACGGGACCTTCAACAGAAGTGACTTCTTCTGGTCTTTTTTGATGACGTCACATGGCGCTTCGTCTGACAGGTGGAATTGGTGACCGATGAAGAAGACCGCAGAAAAGAAACTAGCCACGTTAAGAAGGTACTCAAGATCAATGGTTATAAACCATGGGCCTTTAAGATCTCGCCCAAGAAGAACAAGGAACCGACTGAACCGAGTGAGTCGACATCCAAGAAGTTCCCGGTCAAACTACCGTACATTAAAGGTGCTTCTGAAGCTGTCCAACGAGTGTTTAAAAACCATGGCATTCCTTCGTTCCACAAGCCCTTCAATACCATACGTAACCTATTAGTACGCCCCAAAGACAAGAACGACCCCAAGAAGACGTGTGGGATTATATACAACATCTCTTGTCCCAGCTGCAAGGAGACGTACATAGGGGAAACGGGCAGAAACCTGGAAACCCACCTGAAAGAGCACTTGGACCCGAAATCCTCTCAGTCAGCTGTACAAATCCACACCAGCAGTACAGGACACTTGTTCAATCAAGACTCTGCGAAGATCATCGGCAGAGAGGATAATATACACCGAAGGAAGATCTTAGAAGCAATAGAGATCTACAAGCACCAACCGCAGCTAAACCTCAACCAAGGCAAGAGCATCCCCCCGACCCTCCTCCATCTGCTGTCTGACGGGAATTCCACCTGTCAGACGAAGCGCCATGTGACGTCATCAAAAAAGACCAGAAGAAGTCACTTCTGTTGAAGGTCCCGTGATGGTGACTGCAACGTTAAGTCAATGTAAAAATGTAAGTGGTAGTGTCATCAAATCTCAACCAAATGGATATTCCTACTACTGTCACTACTAAAAACAGTCTTCATAAAGATAAAGCATATTGATCGACATCTCTCATAATGTGCTCTTTAGCAAATAAAAATGCAGAATTTATAACTTGAAATGATTTTGATTTATTGGACTTCAATCAATCAAAATCAATCAAATCCTAAATTTATTTTAAACAGGCCCGAATTATTCCTCATTCAGAGGGTGTGGCCTGGCTGCCCAGTCTGGATCTCAACCGTCCCCTCCAAGCCTTTCGGTCATTTGGATCTACCAAACTCATGCCCAAACTTGCACGATCTTTCTGCAAGACTGCATCCCACGTCTTTTTCGGTCTTCCCTTTCCTTTTCTTCCTTCTATCTCAAGCTTTCTTTCTTGGCTAATCCAGCCAGAACTGTGCTCAACATGGCCTAGCCATCTCAGTCTCCCTTTACGAAGCACACTATCAATATCTGTAATACTCAGTTTCTCCAAAAGTCTCTCTGAACTGGTATCATCATTAGGCTTCACACCACACATCCAGCAGATCATAGCTCTGTCATTTCTTCTCAGGTGGTTTATAGTACTAGAGGATGCTGCCCATGTCTCAGACCCATGAAGCATAGCACTTCTTACACAGGTGGAATACACTCTACCTCTCGAAGATAAAGGAATGTGCCTGTTGGTGAGGACTGGCAGTAGCTCACGGAATTTGCCCCATGCAGTTTTGCATCTGACAGTTGCAGCTAAATCACAGCCTCAACCACTCGATAACAAGTCACCTGAGTAACAAAACTCTGTCATAACCTCTAACATGTGTTCGCCAACTGGGATCTCCTTGATTGGCCTGCCATCGATTGGCCTGGCGGTACCTTTGCATCGTGGGCATATGTAGTCCGGATCAGGTTTGAGAACACCCTCAATTCCACTACACCGTTTGTGCACCCAGCATAAACATTTGCCACAGTAGATGGAGTTTCTCGCTACCCCCCGCAGGCATACAGCACATGGGTATTCTCCACTTAAGAGCAATTTGTCTAGGTGTGACTCAGAGAACATACATTTGGTTTTATCCATATTAACACACAGTCCCTTCGCTTCCATCCCCATCTTCCAGGTGTGCACCTTTTCTGTTAACTCTTCAACAGAGTTAGCCATAATGACGAGGTCATCAGCGTACAGTATTTCCCAAGGGGACACAGTGCGGAACTCATCAGACAGAGCTTCTAGGACCTTGATGAAAAACAGAGGACTAAGGACTGAACCTTGATGCACTCCTACAATAACACGAAATTCTTCACTGTATCCATCTCCAACACGAACACGACTACGTACATTGGCATACATTGACTGAACAAGCTTAACAAGCCACTCTTCCACGCCTAGCTTACGCATGGCCCACCATATGACTTGTCAAATGGAACCATGTACGGATCAAATGCCTTCTCAAGATCGACCAAACTGCACATGTATCAAGGACTTGTTTGCTGCCAGAAACTTCTCCTGCACCTGTCAAACGATGAAGATAGCATCTGTTGTTCCCCTTCCTGGCATGAAGCCAAACTGCATGTCATCTATCACTATTCTCTTTCTGATCAGTTGCTCAACAATTCTCTCAAGGACTTTCATTACTTGATCTATTAACTTCAGCCCTCGGTAATTGCCTCTCTAGTGCATCTCCTGTTTTTGTAGAGGCTAACTATATAGCTCTCCTCCCACTCAGATGGAATGCAACCTTCACGAATGATCTCTTCAATCAAGTCACGAACAAGCTTAACACCAACCTCCCCAGCGGGTTTCAGCATTTCTGCTACTACTCCCGACGAACCTGCTGCTTTACCCATTGCCATCTTTGAAATGGCTGTGGATGTCATGTCTAGGGTGATTTGCACACTGGGACCTTTAATACATCATTCTATGTAAATAAGTCATTAGACTTATGACTCCAAGTCAGGGTAGAGCACAGTCTTTGGTGGGGTTTGAACCCACGACCATACTGCATCAAATTGCCAATCAGTTCCAGGCTAACTCACTAGTCCACTCTGCCACTGGAATTACCGGTAGGTAAAAATACATAGCTCAAATTCCAGTTTTCTTAGAGAATTATCCTGAAACAACACACTAGTCTTCTTGGTATTATGGGTTCAAATCTCACCAGAGACTATGTAAAGGACTTGATTATTTATAAAATTAAAAACATTTTGGGGGGTTTTAGAATCCAAATTTCTTGTCATTTTCACTTACAAATTTGTATATACAACAAATATAAGCTATTGACTGGTTAACTTGTACTTTTATTACTTTTATGAAGGTTAGACATTCATATGAAATGTTATTCGAACCTGTGCACAATAATTATGTGGCCTTAACGTCAAACGCCCACAAGACTGACTATACGCTGATAATTTAAGAACTTACAAAAACTGTTTCAACTGTCATTTGCCATTTTTCTTCCGATCACATGAATTTATGTGAGGATTCAATTGTGAACCCCCTTGATGAACCAGGACCCATGAGACACAGCCCTATTAAGGGGTATACCCTGTAAACCTGTCCATATTTTGGTTATATCACCACAATACTTCACAGAATATCACAGTGAAAAGTGGTTGATTTTGAAATGTTGGTGTAAATTTTTGAATCATCTACTAGTATACCTGTTACTCTCTTAGTATACATTTAGAATGTAGTTCAAATATTGATTATAATGTTCTGTACTATTCATTCTATCCACTTGGGATTTTTCAAATTATCCATCCTATCAGTCTCAGACATACATATGTGCATCCTAAACATGACTATTAATCTGGATCTTGAAGTACGCCATTTTCATAATTAACTAAATTATATTAATTGATTAAAGAGTCAAGATTAGATTGAAGTGGAACAAAATACAATTATATTGTGACACATAACTAAGAGAGAAATTAATAGAGAAATAAAGTATTCTCGTCACCAGCAGGAATTTAGTACAATTTGACATAAAAACAATCATGTTATCCAAAATGGACCAATATGCAAGACAAAATCAGTTCAAATTACCACATTGAAATATATATACTGATATTTGGAAATGGTTGCTTGGATATTCTTTGTGCAACTTTGCTCAAATGTTGAATTTTAATAAACTTCTTCAAATGTAAAAAAAAGCACCATTAAAATCTGAAAATTAGGTCTTGAAGTTTACTTACTGAAGAGTGATATAAAGTACATGTACTAATTAATAAAGAAAATAGTATGATAAAATTGTTGTCAGAACGAGTCCAATTTTATTGATAAAATGTAATTTTGTAAGTTATATAGAACATAACAGCATATCTTAAGTAGTTATATTTTATTGAGTCTAATCTAGTATCCAAAGTGATGTTGTCAACAAATGTTAAAGCCATTGGCACACTTACTTTTAAGTCTCAAACTACAAATGCTTATATACAATCAAATAAATATTTAACAAATGAAAATATTTTTCAAATTTACCAATAACCTAACATGCAATACAATACTGAATTAAAAATTAATCATAAATTACTTAAGCCTATTATCAAAGTCCCCAAAACGTTGTTGAGGTACATGAATAGACACTCTTAAAGCATAATCATTTGGATATACAAGTTAAAAACTAGTACAGACGAAAACACAGGGCACATGATTAGCATTAATACCTTTTACAGATTCCATGGGTGTTTCAGGGTCTAAATCTATTCCCTCATATGTTAGTATATCCATGGCAAATTGTAATCCATGGTCTCCAACCATATCCACATCTAAAAATGTTTCTTCTAGGCCATCTAAATCATATCCTTCACAAGAAAGAACATCTGCCATTTTTATATAAATGCTAAGCAATGAAGACCACCAACCAGCTAACTATTATGACTAGGACATGTATTCATAGAAAACAAAATAACAACATGTATATAAAGCCTTCTGCAATGGAATTCTCAGATGTTATCTTATGACAAAATAGAAATATCCTTCCAGATCGTAAGTTTTTAATTTGATGCAATATTATTTGATTGCTTACTATGTGACATTCACATCAGTATTTCAATGATTCATGAAGCAAATAGAAATTTCAAAATCAATGTACAAAATCAATTTTTTCAGTGCAACTGAGAGAAGCATGGGTTACTAAATTCATTCGACAGATATGTCATGACCAAGGTATATGTTCAGTAAATTGATAAAAACAGAATATTCCTTTAACCTACATGTTGTACAAAATACTTATTCAACTGTATTTATATTTATTGCACAACAAATGTGCTTGGCATCAAATATTAGGAGCTGTTAAATTTCATATACATCATGATTTTGTGAATGTGAAGAAGTAATATGCATTCAAGGCAGTGCAATATGCAAAAACAATGAAAGTGATTTTGTATTTTCTGTGTATTTATGCATGTGAAGACAATTGTGTAAATAATGAAGCACATTTTTTGTAAACTGTTCCTATGCTTCTCTAAAAAATAAGGAAAGAAAGTGCAAATCGTATGACCAAAACACCAATACCATTAGATCCCAAACTACAAGAATGCATATTACCATCACAGAGACAACATCTACATTGTACATATCAAGAGGCAAGCTTACCATGCATCAACAAAGTCTTGCAGGTTTACCTTTGATACACTGACTTTCTATATAAAAAATGTATCCCATGACTTATTATCTTCTAATATTCTTTAACAATGAGTGCGTTTACATCAAAAACCAGCACATATTCACAAACTCCTTCATACATGCATGGTAAGGATTAAAAGCAAGACAAAATTCTGCAAGATATATTTTTTACAATATACAATGTTGAATACAAAGTCTACAGTCTTGGGATATTATTTCTGCTCTAAAAGTAGTTTTAAAGATAGGGGGAAAACCAATGTCCACAGATGAAAGGTCCAAGAACCGAAAAGGGTTGAAGTTTGGGTGAACTTTCCAGCAGGAAGAAGGGTAGTGGTATTTAAGTCATGGTCTGCTTGCACTCTCTTTACCCCATATTAATTCCTAGAAAAGATTATAGAATTGGAAAAGTTCATGAGGGCTTCATATTTCAGATGCAAATAATATAACGTACGAAACAAATATGCAATTTCACGCAGAAACTAGATTATGTATTGAAAACAGTCAACATTTTTATCACTTTCAATGCTATTGACAGTGGCAAAATTAATATATAAATTATCATGCAAGATTCAAGCAAAAGCACAAGCAGCTAACACTCACATGAAGCCTGTGCATCAGGTACTGCTTGACTCAACGGCGAGACATAGTTGCTGGGAAAAAGACCAGTGACGCCGTTATACTCTCCCTTCCACCAATCAGGATCTTTGTTGTCCAGGACATTTATGACTGCACTTTTCACAAAGGTCAACTCATCATCATTTTGAGCCTGGTAGTTGTATAATGCAACAACTTGCTCCACTAAAAAGTAAAAACAAGAATTGTTTTTAACACAAGTATAGACCAAATAGAATACATGTTAAACAAATAAAGTTATGATGTCGGTAAAGCCCAGGCATGCTGAATAGAACATGAACATTTCAATCAAAAAGATTGCTCAATATTGACAGACAAAAATTTGCTAGGCATGCTTTACAACAATGACCGTGAATACATTGATATTAGTTTAAGTGTACGTTCACATACAAGCAATATAAATCGTGACGTGGCTCACATGTGAACAGTTCTATACAAACATGATATGGAAAAAAATCGCTCGTTGCTTCGTCGCTGGATATCGCAAGCGATATCACTTACATGTGAGCGTACACTATGGTGTGCAATATGCATTACCTGCAGGAGCTACAGTGGGTGCCGGATAACTCACAGGAGTTGCACTGCGACTTCCTTCCTAATAAATTAGAAATTAACATGTACTTTTCGTCTAAAATAGACCATCATGTTTTCAAATTTTAGATGTTTTAATACAAATTAATATAAAGTCAAGGTATTACTTCAGTTGGACTAATTTAACTATAACTTGAAGGGTGTACTCTAAACACAAAATTTGAGTTCTCTGAAATTTTACTTTATAATCGAGACATATAATTTGAAGTGAGGTGATTGTAGTGTACGTACTCCAGGAACAGGTGAGGTGCTGAGATGAGGTGTTGCTGATCTAGTACTGTCTGGGGTACTTCTTGTACTACTTCCTCCAAGATTCTTAACATATTGTGCAGGAAACCATCCAATCTTCCTCTTCTGACCTCTGGCTTGCAGTTCACCTTCCCACCATCCACTACTCGACTTCTTACGGACCTAATAATATGCAATGATTCTATGATGAATATACATGGAGATAAAATGTACGTTCACCTTTTTTCTGACATATTAATATCCCTATGATGGTTGGGCATTTCAACAAATGTTTGATGCCATGTTTGATTGCCATAGACAAATATTGTTAATTATTAATGCATACCTGTATCAACTGTCCAGGTGTCAAAGACAATTGCTCTTGTCCAGTAGCTTGATAGGCTGCAATCACTTGTGCTATTTCTGAAAGCAAAATTAATGCACTTGTTCTGATTTGATTGCAACACAGATATTTTATTACTGAAGAATAACAATGAATATTTCTGATTTATGTTTGAGTTCTGTCAACATGCAGATTTTTAATGGGTTGTTGTCTTTTCTTTTAAAAAAGGAAGTGGCTAGGGAGCCGACGTGGGCTCCCTAGCCACTTCCTAGCCACTTCCAAAAAACGTAAACAGATAGATGTAATAAAAATAATGGTGTTGCTTAAACGTGCTTCAATAGTCTTTATCATAAAATGTACCTGGTTTTTTCCCTCCAGCACTTAATTTCTGTCCAGACTGTTAAAATAAAATGTAAAGTATGCTTATTTTCACCATTTAAGACTTTGAAATATTAACAATTTAATCTTAAAACTAGCAATGATTCATGCATTACTATACAATATCTAATATATTTTACGTTTTCCATGCAATAAGAGTTTACTGTTCAAAAGATAATTAAAAAAAATCAACTTCATAATACATCACAATATTACATAAATTATCTTTAAAACTTGATTATGTTTGTATGAGGAAATACAAAAGCCACATTAATAAAATGAAAAATATATTTTTTACAAAGTAGAGGAAATGCACCAGTTATGCACCCTACACCAAAGCAGCCTACTTTAGGTAATGAGGGAGAGTCAGGAGTAGCAGGACTAGTGGAAGTCTTGAGGTGTTTCTCCGAGGACTTTCCACCAGGAATGGCAGAAACTGTCTGTTGGTTTTCTTCTAGTGGAGCTACAGCTTCTTGGCTCTCCTGATGTTGATTGATGGAAGGAAACAATGCAAGAAAATTTGCCATGACAAAAGCTCACGTGACGTTATATAACAAGACAATAGAAGTGCAGGTGATTGTTATAAAGGAGCTTCTCTGATTTTACGTACAATTTTGATTTGGAAGGGACTGTTGCACGACTACATTATAATGGCTTCAATCAAAACATGCTCACCAAACAATCTTAATAAAATCTTTTTAAAAAAAACACAGAAAAAATATACAAGGATGGCATATATTCTACGTAGTACAGGCAGATAGGGCAATGGTATTGTATTTACAAGTATAACCCTTTATAACAAGATCAGAGAAACTCATTATTTGGTTAATGGAAGTATATGTAAAAAGTAGTTCTTACAATATGTTTACGAATAACATTGTTGTTGTTCATATTTATGTTGGAACCAGAAGATGCCTAAAGGAGCGAAAGTATTAGTAACATTGTAGAAATTTCTACTAACATGCGCATGACAAGACAACAATAAATATAAGTAAGTCCAGTATTTTCATATTTAATTTCATTTTCAAATTTTCTTAGTTGAAAAAAGCCAGTGAAATGAATGAAAAAAACATTAAATTTTAGAATTTACATGATAAATAACATTATATGTTATAAATAGATAAGATCTTTGAAGGAAAAAATATGTGGAAAATATGAAGTAAAATTCAACAAAACCCTGATGTGCAAAAAAGTGTTCAATTATATCTGATAGCACTGCCCACATAAAGTGAAGCAATATACTTTTATGAAAGCAAAATGTCCTTCATTTTCCATACCAGAGTTTTGAAGACTGTAAGACTGTAGACTGTAATAATAATCCTACAAGTAACAATGTAAGTAACTTGAAGAGAAATACCATCGTTCAAACTAGATGCACAAAAATAGAAAATCAGGGCCATGTACTGCATTTACATGAAGTTTGAGTTTGTTGATTTGGACATGAAAAACTTAGTTAAGACGGGTATGTTTTTTCTGGATACTGGTCCGACAGACTGGTTTTGATTCTTCTATTCATGGCCCTGATTAGTAAGCTACACATGCACTTCAACCTCAGGTTTTGGTATCTATATAATGTAAACTTACAATCAATAAATTGTAGAAAAATTTCATATTGAATTTCTATTGCAAGAATAGGAATTTGATTAATTCATTAAATTTGCTTACTTTAACAGTAACAACCGAAGGTTGAAAAAAGTCTAAAGGATCAAAAAGTACATGTAGCTAAAATATCACAATCAACCACTAAATACAATGTACATACGGGTAAATGAGATGGAGGATTTTCAAGCTCTAAGGTCATCTGTTGTTTCTGTTCTAGTACTGGGACACTATCTGGACTTTGTACAGAAATATTAGGAATATTTTCTTTGACAGTTTGGTTGACTTCAATGGAATTAGGCACTTCAGGTGTATCCTATAAAATCATATAACAACACAGCTGCAAAGCATGCGCAATAAATTTATATACAATAGGTACTGTTTATTTACAAATTGAAGAAATGTGATTAAAAATTCGAGATATCCAATATTTGAGATAACTAGACTGTATAGAAAACTTTTCACATTTGCATACAGTCTAACAAGACAAATAATGTCAAACCTGAATACCATTTACTAAATACCACATACAGTATTCATAGTTCCGAACCACGCCCCTTTTTACGTCACCCAGCCAATCAGCGAGTGGCCTCATATAAACATACGCAGGTGCGCTATCGTGGTCTCACAAGCTTTGTCTCCTCCCGTAGTAAACAGTGAGAAATTGGCATGTTTTGACACCAGATTCTTGAATGAAAATGTGCTAAACGTCTTAATTTTTCAGTTGGGATGCACTACCTTTCCTCTTTTCTACATTGTATCCAATGTATACCTATCAATTATTGATTTAGAAGAGTTATGACGTTGACAACGTCGTTGTAGTAAAAACACTACCGCACACTGTCACTGGCATTTTTGACAGTTTTACGTCTGAGACAATAACGTTTCTGTTGCCTCCATAAATACTTGATTTTTTACATAAATTGTCCACGTGTACACAGAATCGTATTGCGGTTCTTATTTTTCAACATCTCGTTATAGGAATATGGATTTTTATGTCTAGATTATCTTCCAAACATGTAGCGAGTGCATGTAGCTAGTGCTGCCCTCGATTCAATGATCGGTTCGAGGTACACTTTATAAAGACAATTTCTAAAAAGTTCTCATACTCGTAAAATAATATGACTGCTGTGAGTCATCATAAAGGGGTACAGATGATACGAAAATGAACATAAAACAGCTTACTTGAGTGAAAGACTCTATAAAACATCTTCAAATATGTGTGTCGTATCCGTACAGCCGTGTTAGCTGTCAAATTTCTTCATCGCCAACACACGCACAAACCACTGTGATTTTCAAACACTGTGCGTGATTTGAAAATATCCTTTTCGTCCATGTCTTCATAACCAGTTCATAATTGATCCGGCGTGTGAATTCTTGGTGGGTATGTTATTGTAACGATGATAATCCATTCGTTTCACAAATTTATCACTATTTGGCGGCGCCATTTGCAAGAACCTTTAGCCTTTATCACCGCATGACTAAAATAATAGTAGTTATTGTTTCTAAATATTATTAGTGTCCAGGTTATGTGTTTATTAGTAGTATGATAGTGTAGTAATTAGTAAATTGCTAGTGGATACTTGGTTAACTGAGGTGGTGACAAAATCGTTAGGTTGTTATACTATACTGTGTACAAAATATAAAGGTACAATATATTCACATGTAAAATTATAAAAGATGCTGTGCTCTGAAGGACTAAAAGTGAGCAAAAAATGACAAACTGATGAACTTGATCAATCATAATAAAACTTATCTACCTGGACTCACCTAAAAGACAACCCAAAAGGCACTAAACAGCAAACTCACCACAGTCCAACAAGTATCCATAAACATTGCAGTTAAAGTTTAAAAATTGTGCTGGTAACATGCAGTATTTATTTCCTGTCCTTATTGATTTTACATGTACTTTTTGGAATTAGCTGTCTCAAGCTAGTGGTACATAATGCAACCAGAGTACAATTGTTGGTACATAATGCAACCGGAGGACTTCTAAGGATGTGGGATAATATGGTAAATGAACAGTGCTAACAAATTGCAAATACAGGACTATTACAAGGACCTCTTATTACAGGTGTTGATGTATAAGATATCACAGGAATAATGTTATGGTAATGTTAAATATTGGTATTTAACGTTACAATTGGTTTATATCTATCTATTTCTGCTAGTATATCACACAAATAATTTAATGTGAATGTTGAATAATTGTATTTAATGTTACAATTCGTTTTATATCTATCTATCTTTTACCATTGTATCTCATAAATAATTTAATGTGAATGTTGAATAATTGTATATAATGTTACAATTGGTTTTATATCTATCTATTTTTTTTACCATTGTATCACATAAATAATTTAATGTGAATGTTGAATAATTGTATTTAATGTTACAATTGGTTTTATATCTATCAATTTTTACCAGTATATCACATAAATAATTTAATGTTAATGTTGAATAATTGTATTTAATGTTACAATTGGTTTATATCTATCAATCTTTACCAGTATATCACATAAATAATTTAATGTTAATGTTGAGTAATTGTACTGAGGGTTGCAACTTGTTTATTTTTGACAATTTGTACCAAAGTCAGGTATCACAGTGGTTTTATTACGAAATTGGTCCTGTTAAATATATTTTAAATTTTACACTCCCATGTATTACATATTTTTCATGTGATAGAAATTCATATAAATAAAGTTACTATAAATCTCTTCATTGTCCTCTAGTATTCACTATAAAGTTAAATAGCTTTTATAATATCCTAGTCTTATGTAAAGAATAGTAATTAAATTCTAACAAGTAGTTTTAGAAATAAAT
>CM032666.1:49015437-49040714 GCA_019095985.1 Streblospio benedicti | reverse complement strand
CCTGAAATTTGAAAGTTTGTTCCATGGAGTAAAACCCTTGACAAGGTCAAATCACATTCAACATATGCAAGTTTCAATTTGATGAGAAAAGAATGATCATAACATCATATCATAAGCTTCAGACAGTAAAAACAAGATATATGAAAACGTCTTTCAAAAATTATAAACGCCAGACAGTAGACATATATCAAGTTGCAGAATGTGTTCATATCAAAAGCAACAACTGAGTAATAATAAATAGAAAGAAGACAGTGAAATAAAGAGGATCGAGGTTTATGTGGCAAGAACAAACAACCTGACGGATCTGGATCTTTGTCTTGGACAGACAAAGCAGAAGGAGCAGTGGTGCTCCACAAGCTTTCAAGCTCCTTCTCACTGGAGCATGTGGAGATACTACGTAAACCTGGTCGTGTAGTGGGAGTGAGTTGGTCCAGTGCTGCCGGGTTGGAAGAAGCTGGTGGGGGTGATAGTGGGGTGAGTGTGTCCAGCTCTTCTACAATTTATAAGAGTGCTTCTACCACAGACCAGCCAAGAATCAAGTGTAATACCAGGGCTCAAATTTGTTAGCAAGGAGAGTTTACTATATGTATGTAGATAATTAATCTAAACACTTTGTACACACTTTTTGGGTCAAATTTGAGCCCTGTGTAATATAAGGTCAAATAGCATCTACTGTAAAAACAATTCTACTAGATGGCATTAATTATTAGTGATGTAAAGGGTTAAAATATACAACTAAACAACCTCTGGCAGCCAAAATATTTCAATATGGGTTGCACATGTCTGATGTAAACCACTCATATTGTTGCTCACATTTTGCATGGTAGCACACAGGTAATGGCATAATCACAGATCTAACATGCATCATTCCCTTTATTGTCCGATTTGACATTTAGCAGCTTTTTATCGCCATTTTAATACGAACAGCCAATCACAAAAAGTTCAGAAAAAAACAGAGGCGGTCAAAAACTATATCCAACCTACTGAATACCCAGTACACAGTTTATAAACACGAGGAACTATGGTAACAAGTAACAATGAATCTGACAGTCCGACTGAGTAAGAAACAGAATTCTGCATACTTTATGTTTCTGGGATAATAAGGTGCGAAAGTAACTTCTTACACTTACACTTCTAGACTGTGCAACATGTGAATAAAAAGCCATACCTGCACTAGCAGTGGTAGCTCCCCATGTGTCATTGGAAGTGGCTGCATCAGTTGGTGCTGCAGCCGTACTTCCAAAGCTATCGCCCCAAGTGTCATTAACTGTGCTGGTCTTATTGCTGTCAAACCAGTCATCTGCTTTCCCATTTTGCTGCCTACAAATAAACAAATTCATTTCTCTGACACTATCAAGTTAATTTCATCTATTTACAATCATCTGATTCATTCAATAATAGAAAAGGTATTTGAATGGTATGCCTCTGATCCACTTACTCAACAGGAACACCTTTCATTTTCAACCATTCCATTTTCTTCTCTGCTCTCTTGGCTTGTAATTCATCATGAGCAGCTTGAACTTTATTGAGTTTTTCTTTGATCTCCTATAAATTAATAAAAGACCATACCGGTAAGACATACAAACAGCAATAGTTATAATACCACCACATACATGTACATGTATATACAAAAAGATCAACACATTAATAAATCCTGGTTATTTATGCAGTTATGGATTGTAATGATTTGATTATCACAGCTACCTTCAGTTTGGCATTGTTTTCATCAATTTCTTTCAACTTCTGCTCAGTCTCCTTTTCCATTTGATCAATTTTCTCTTTCATTTTTGTTATATTTGTTTTTTTATTGTCATAGCTTGATTTAATAGCTTTGTAACTAGTGCCAAAATCACCAATCGCTGCAGCTACTTGATTTTCTAAACCCATTCTTTCTTGCTGAAGACTGCTTAATTTCATGGTCCATTCCTATAAAAAAAACATTTCTTCAGTGTACATTAAACATAAATATCTATCAATAAATCAAAAAGCAAAATATGAACAATATGAACAATATCAACATACAACTTTGACACGTATCTACAAGATGTTTTAAATACTTATTTATACCTGAATATCTTTTTGTGCTGCGTCAATATTAGCTATTTTCTGATCCCTCTGTCCCCTCATTCCATCTATTGCATTGGTTATATTTGTTACACTATCCCTGGCTTGTTGAACTCTGTTGGCAGCATCATCCTTCTTAGTGTCCTGCAAATTATATGACGCTGCCGATATTATAGGTATAAACTTGATATGTCAAATTTTACTAATTTTGATATTTGAAGCTTTGGACAAATTAAGTAAAATGTTGAACTTTATCAGGGTTCCCAGTGATTTTGGAGAGTGAAATTCCAGGTTTTTTCCAGGTTTTAAAACAAAAATTAAGGCTACTTTATACATGTATATTACTTATTGTGTTGAAATAGTGAAAATAAGAAACAATAGGCAATTGTGTTAAAAGGACTTATATTTATATGAATTGATGCTATAGAAAACACAACACAATGGATTTGATCAGTGATCTCTGATTTGGGTGAATGTGCACAGCCATATGCGCAAGCTGGAAAATGTCCACATTTTGTAGACACTACATGCTGCCAAAGAGAAAACAAGGAATCACAACACCCCCAAATTTGATCCTAAATTGGCCATATTTCTCTTATTATCCATCAGATTTTAAAAATTTCTTTTTTAAATTGTTTCTGTTATCATTTCCAATCATGTGGTATTTAAAAAAGATAATATAATTAATTTCATATTTTGAGCTGGACACACTCATGGTCCATGTTAGATCCAGTCACAGGTTTGATCATATAAGTCAGTCAAATAGCATTTAGAAGCAGTGTCATCGAGATTAAAAGTAGATAACTTTATGTAAAACCTCATTAGGAATGATCGTACATAATTCATTTTAATGTTACTTTAATATCTTAAGCGCATAACAAGAAATTTCAACACATTGACATCTGTTTCCTTATGGTAGCCATTTTGGCAAGCGGGCACATACTAGTGCCCGACGCAACATGCATTTATCTAAACGCAAATAAAGCAGCGCGCAGACATGGTTTCCCGCACTACCGGCGTGAACCAGTTGAAATTATATCAGTGGACTGCCGGTGGTGGCGCTCTGAACGTAAACAAATATGGCGAGCGAAAATACAAGTAATTTCATCAGACGAATATTTAAAAATTACAAAATCGACTTTTTTTCCCGGAAACTGCACAATTTTATTAAATTTAAGGTTAATTCCAGACCTCCAGCTTCAAACACTGAATTCCAGGTTCTTCCCGGTTTCCCGGTAACCCTGGGATCCCTGTTTATTAACACGACTGATTGATAATGCTTAGTTTACAATGATCGGTAAGTACCCAGGAATATTGGGTGATCAGTAGTATACCAGCGATTTTAGCACTTTTCAGACATCGGACAAACACAGCAAACACGTCCTCTAGTTACCATATGGCGTCTGTTTCCAAGAAGTTTTCAGGGGACTGACAAGAACATAAAATACTCCTAGACATAGACTGGCCACCGATACTAGTCAGCCGTTTATGTTATGACGGCCAGGTCATAGCCAACACTATACGCTGATAGTCGTGAAAAGACATTTCATCTTTGCTGATGTACAGCCCATATGTTATGAGTGTAAAGGACATGTGGCTGGTTATGAAATTGTATGGACACCTGTAAATTTTAACTTCAAGTTAAAACTATTACGGCACCTCCCCAATGCTACGTGTGAGCTCTTGTCTTATCCGGCCAGTGACCAGTCAAAAGGGTTAAAAATCACACAAGGAACAGATCGGAAGCCATTAAAATTGTAAGCAGTTGTGAACTTAAACCATTAGTTACTGTTTAAAGAAAACGGATCAGCATAGTTCTCTGATATCTGTCAAAAAATGTTAATATGCTGCCAATGGTAGGTACCTTTTGTAAATACAGTGTCTAAAATTTTAATTCACACAATATATACATATAACTTATGTATAGTGCTTTTACCATAGCTTCTAAGTCTATCTTGAGGCGGCTGACTTCCTGTTGAAGCTTATCAACAAGTAGCTGTTCCCGCTGTTTTTCTGCCATCAGCTGATCCCTTCTCTGCCTCTCCCACTCAAGTTGCCGTTGACGCTCAAGTTCTCTCCTTGCTGCTTCCTTCATTTGATTGAAGGGGAGAATATGGGTTAAATTTCAATCTTCAAAAATAAAATCCTGGAATAATTACACTTATCAAATGTTAACTTTCTTCACTTTCAAAATACCTTTTGTTCCATGGCTTTACGACGAGCCTCTTCTCTTTCCATTTCTATTTGTCTTTGTTTCTCCATTTGTCTTTCAAGTTCAGCTTGCTTCTTAGCTTCCTGTTCCATTCTGAAAAAAATATCCTCATACTAATTTCATATTTTTAGAGATGTTTAGATATAGTTCAAAGTTTCGTTATAAAACCCTCAACTTTGAATCATGAAACTAGATTCAAATACTTCATTCACAGACTGTGAATGGTCATTGTTCTCTGGAAGTACAGATCAAAGAGAACTGTTAGCTGATCATCCAATGAGAGCGCTAACATAGTGTCGAGAAGGCTTATCAGAGTGATCTAATCTCAATTGCACTGGATAATGTAAAAACATTTGTTGTCTTTGTTGTGTTTTGCAGAATTGGGGACTGAGCAAGTCTAACTAGGATATACACAGGTAGAGATGCTAGGAACAGCTGAGTTTAAGAAAGGATTAGAATAAAGAATACAATGCATGCATTAGATTACAGTACCGTTGATCAAACAGGTGTAAAAATAGTTGCAAAATGACTGACTTCTTGAATATCAAAATTGGTGAAATTTTTTGGCAATTATTTACTTTTATGCTAAAATGACTATTTTGTCGGACCCATTTAATTTGAAGTTAAAAGGAGTGAAGGAATAACATAGATTTATCAGAACCGAAAGTTCTCAACATTATATGGGAAATATTTTAAAAAATATCTTTTTACAAAAGTTATTTTCATTGTGATATGAACTGTTGTCTTTTACCTCTTGCGTTCTTCTTTTTCACGCTCTTCTCTCTCTTTCTGTCTTCGAGCTTCCTCTTCTTTTTCTTGCATTTCACGTAATGCTGCTCGTCTCTTCTCAAGTTCAGCCTGACCTCTATCAAAGTTTTCTTTCCTACGATCTTCAAAGGAAACTGAAAGAAAAATATCATTCTAACAGTGAAGTCAATATGAACACTACATTTTTGTATTTACAAGATTACACTACTAGATGAATATATGTAAATAAAGTATTACATAGAAATTGAAAGAGTAAATTTGAAGATGTCTTTACTAATGAAATGCATAAACCAGAGGTGACAAACTAGAGCGTTGTGGCAAGTAGAGAGGCTACAGTGGAAAAATGTACCAAATGATAGATTAAAGTGTATTCTAATATGAATCATCTTGGGCCGTTTTGGTCCATGTGAAATAGGATTTGGCTGATCATCATTTTCAAGTAATAAATCAAATTTGAGCACTCTAACTCACACGATGAGACCTGTAGAGGCATAAGACATAAATTGATGAAATAATGGTTCCAAATGGACCCAAATATGGGCCGTTTTAGTTCATATGAATAGGCTCCATGTGTCACCATTCTTTTTACTCACAAACCAAATTTGAACAACATCCATCAAACAATGTGACATGTAGAGAAGTAACAAATTGGACGGTCAGATGGAAAGTCGCAATTCATGATTTAAAATCCAGTGTGTAATGGAAAGCACATAGAAACACACACACACAATTTGATCAATTCATTAACAGTGAGAATTGACTATAACTGAATCGTAATGATTGTACATGCAGTTAATGCTAAGAATCAAATATATAAATTTATCACATCACATTCTAGCGTTTGTTTTTCCCTTCTAGAAATGCTTTGCATTCTTCTTTCATCACCATGTCAAGTATCATACCTAAATCGTTTTGTTTTGTTTTTTCATATGTAGTATGTGGACGGTTAACCGGTTAACCGGCTACGGTCGATTTTCTATACATAACCGGTTCTTAGATTGACTAACCGGTTATTAATTTTGATGATTATTTTCATTACCAAGCTATATATTCAACACATTTCATTAATTCTGCGTGATATGATATGTCACGTTCAATAATTTTCCTCCTTGCCGGTGAACGATAAAACACAAAACCATAAACCGCTAATTTTTTAGATACAGGATACTAATCAATATATCGTTTCGCTCGACGTTTCTAAACATGAGAGTAGATCTACTCCATACACATGTAACACATTCCTTTTGACTAGATCTACTCACACATGTAACATATTTGCAGTACTACGTGTAAAGTTATCCTTTGATCATGCACCATGCATGTATTTCCTGAAAATGAAATGAAATACTTTGGTGAGTGATAATTTGCGGTTAACCGGTTACGGTTCGGTTTTGCAGCGCCGATTAACCGGTCTCAATTTTTTTTGAACCGTCCACATACTATTTTAGTCACAAGTACCTTGTTGTAGTGGTTCTTCAATGGGTGCTGCAGCTGGCATAACTCCTGCATTCACTGGTACAGCAGGAGGCATTCCGCCAAAACCACCTAATAAATCACTGAATGTATCCTTCTGAGGAGGCATGCCTGCTCAAAGAGAGTTAGTTGTTAGTCTATGCATGCGCAGTAACTTTGTTTAGCAAACAGAATTATACATGTATGGTTAGTTTTTGGGAGCACTTATTACATGTATTTTTGTTGTTGTTGTTGGATGTCGTTATAAGTACTAAAGGCAACAATATGCATATCTTATTAATACATATTACGACTTTACGACATGTTAATATTTAAGTCATTATCATGTCATAAATATGCAGTGCTCATCTTTGTTTTTAAATATAATAGGGAGAACTAGATGATTTTATATTAGTAAACAGTTACATCATGCTGGAGGTTAAAAACATTTATTTTCTTACAGAATATTTCTGAATGGACCACTATCACACTTGTTTTCTTTATATTCTAGTAGTATACAATCATGCATGTTATGAATTTATTATTTTAAATTAATCTTGAATACTAGATGTTGACATGAAATTATATTATATACGTAACAATAAACCTAAGGTCTACCATTTATTATGGCCCGGGGATGGATCAGGGTTTGAAAATATGAAACCATTATGGCATGATTTTCAGTTGCAATCTAGATTAGTAGGATAACAGTATATAATTACCATTACAATGCAAGATTGAGTAAGATAAACACCATATTTTATCCCCTCTCCCCTTTACTTCTCTAGTTTTCTCATAGGTACCCTAGGCCGTGATAAATGGGTACTCCCTAAGGCATAAAACTCCTAGAACATATTCAATCTTTTTGCTATAAAGAAACCAGATCGCTATTATTTTATTATAGTTTCTTTTAAATTTTTTTATCAATTCACCTTGGAAAACTAATATAAAATATGTTCATAGCTGCTTAGAGGTAAAGAGTAAGAATTAAATGGACCTTCAAAAATTAGCTGTAACTCTATATAAATGTATCACAAGTGAAATATTTTACTTTACAATTTCCTAATTCATTCTTTCCATTCATCTATTCCTTACAGAAAGTAGTTAAAATAATAGATTCACAGCATATTAAGGATTTTAATCCATCAACAAAGCCTTAATATGATAATAGCTGTTGGGCAACACAAAACAAAAGCTTTACATTATGGGAATAGCAAAATTTCAGTCTACAAAGTGTAAAAAAAGATTGCAGCTCACCTGAGGCAGCTGGAGCAACAGTCATAGAGGCAGGAGGAAGTCCTATAGCCTGTCCAGGTTGTGGTCCTTTTCTGTAGCGCGGTGGAACTAATTCTTGAGGTAACTTCATTGGGAGAGTTTGACCTGATTTGGCCATGTCGATAAGATGCATGGCTAGCACATACTCATCACACGACAGCTTTCCATCAGTGTCAATATCAGACAACCCCCTACCAAAAACAGGTATATTAATAATTCAATGGAAGACTTATCATTATATGAAACTTTACTTGTTTATTCCATTCAACCATCATTGAGAAAATGCAAATATATGTATTTACCATATTTGAGCGAGAATCGACTGTGATAATCCTGATGATGTTAAAATTGCTCTTGCTTCCATTCCTAACAAAAAAAATTATAAACTTTTAATGAATGCTATAAAAATTGCTGCAGATTAATTTGAATACTAAAATGAGTATAATGAGAACAAAAAATAGAATCTGTATCTGTGGCCCCTATTGAAAGAAATTTTTTATATATAAAAAAAGATTTTTTTTGAAGAGCTTTGTTATTTATTCAAGTGTGGACACAAATTTGATTAAAGTTAAAGAAATGATTAAACTCACCAAAATTCAAAAAAGCAATGTTTACAACTCACCGGTAAGGAAACCTTTACGCATGCGATCTTGAATATTGAACTGTTGTGTGTACTTCAGCTTGGAAGACTGTGGAACACCCCAATCTCCATGATCAGATGGAGCACTAAATGTCAGAGATATTACATAAGCGCATTAAAGGTTATGCTCATTGGCCGAACAATAATGCTTGTATAGAAACAATATGATGTGGTCTGTGCATTCTGACAGTTTCTTTCATTTAAACAGTGTATTAAAATATGTAGAGAAATTTAATGCTACGCAATAAGACCAAGTAATAAACCCAACTAAACACTTGTGAGCCAGAAATGTAAACGGATAGCTTTTCGTCAGACGTAACTTGGACGGTGCACGAAAGAAGTCCCTATCTCTACCATGATAAATGTCACATCGTTAGAAATCCATGGTACGTCTGGCGAAAATCATTCGATTATGCAATATCACGTGACCTTGTGTTTTAGTTAGCATGAGGGCATGGTATTTTCAAATGTGTATTAAATATTAAATATGGATAGCGAAAATATTATTTTCCTTACACTTGCAATGGAAAAGGCATTGTTCATTGATACTGGGCACAGAACAAACATTATTTTGACTGAGCATTATCTTTAAATAATATCAAATCAATTTACCGTATACAATCATCCAAGTGCTCAACCTCGGGTACCAGCCCTCCCCCCTCTTTTTTTTAAATGTCCTTAAGAATTATGTAGTAACTGCACTCTCATGTAATTATTAAAACAGCCCACACCCCAGTTTGAGAAAACAGCCCCGGGCGCTTGGATGGTCATACAAACAGAACAAATATACTAACCTTGATGTTCAGAATATACCTACATCAATCATCTGTCCTTAAAATTTTAATGCAAAAGATAATCTTAGCAGTAGTAGGAGTCAATTTCCATATTCAGATGCATGATTCACGGAAAGAACCTTGATTATCTTATGGGTGTGACAGTTAAAAGTGAAAAATAAAAATGAAACTGGTGATGGTCCACCATGGACCATAGGCATGAGTAAAATCATCACCCTAGAAGCAAGATTAAAGAAATAATAACTAATGATTCAAAAAAAGATCATTCTGTTAAACCTTCCTAGAACCTCTTCCTCGTGAGTTCCACACCGGGTCTCCTTGAGAACTGCTGTACTCTGATGAAGAGTTATCAAAATAGGTGAACACCTGGATGATGGGGATGGACGCCAAGGGACTGTGTGTAAACATGGGTAAAACCAAGTGTCTGGTCTCTGGGTCATACCCAGACAAACTACTCAAAAGTGGAGAATACCCATGTGCTGTATGCTTGCAGTGGGTAGCGAGAAACTCCATTTACCGTGGCAGGTGTCTGTTTTGGATACACAAACGGTGCAGCCGAATTGAGGGTCTTCTCAAAGTTGATCCTGAGTACATATGTTCAAGGTGTAAAGGCACTGCCAGGCCAATCGATGGCAGACCAATCAAGGAGGCCCCAGTAGGTGGACACAAGTTAGAGGTTGTGACAAGAGTTTTGTTACTTAGGTGACATGTTGTCAAGTGATAGAGGCTGTGAATTAGATGCGACTATCAGATGCAAAACTGCATGGGGCAAATTTCGTAAGCTCCTCACAGTTCAAACCAACAGGCACATTCCTTTATCTTCGAGAGGTAGAGTGCATTCAATCTGTGTACGCAGTGCTATGCTTCATGGTTCTGAGACGTGGGCATTATACTCCAGTACTGTAAATCACCTGAGAAGAAATGACAGAGCAATGATCTGCTGGATGTGTAGTGTGAAGCCTAACAATGATACCAATGCAGATAGCCTTCTGGAGAAAATGTGTATCACAGATATTGACAGTGTGCTCGTAAAGGGAGACTGAGATGGCTAGGGCATGTTGAGTGCAGCTTTGGCTGGATTATCAAAGTAAGAAAACTTGAAATAAAAGGAAGGAAAGGAAAGTGAATACCAAAACAGACTTGGCATGCGGTCGTGCAGATAGATCGAGCACGTTTAGGGATGGGTCTGATAGATCCTAGTAACCAAAAGCCTTGGAGGGGACGGTTGAGATGTAGACTGGGCAATCGATTAGGCCACACCCTCTGAATGAGGAATAATTAGGACTAAGGTCCTGCTCAAATAAACTTAGGATTTGATTGATTGATTGATTCCTGCACAAATTACCATAGGGCATAAATTTGAGGACTATTGAATTTAAAATGTGGCTGTTATTGTGTACACAAGGACTTGGTTATAGACCCCTCCGAAGATCAATTTTCAATGGATGGAGAATGACTAAACAATGAAACATGCTATAACAGTGCAACAGCTTCTGTATTAGATTGGTAAAAGTGAACGCCACACAGAGGATCACCCCAGTAAGCTCGCCCATCTAGGGGTCATAATGAATCACATGATCATCAAACTGATTTCTTTAAGATTCAAAAGAATGTTCATTTTAGTTAGAAAAATGAAATTGTAATTGTGCAAACACCAATTGTGGGAGACAGACTGACAACAAACAGACAAGAATCATACTAGCTTTAGCGAAAATCTCGTCATGAAGTACAAGGTGAGATAAAAGTAATTACAAATAGGAAGCTGTGCACAAACATTGGGGAAAACAACATGAAGCTATATTGTCAATTATCTACCTCACTACAGCTGTGGCAGCATTAGGAGCTGTGAATGTTCCACCTGGCATTCCTGCCCCTGTCCCTGCAAAACATTGTTATTCTTAATGTTTGAAGTTTGAACACTGGGCTAGAATATCCATTTACATAGCTTTTCTATTCAGATAAAATCAGCTAGTGTACATACTGTACCCAAAATGGTGTAAAAAAAATCATATCCATATGTCATAAGTAAGATTAGTATTATTCATGAAAAAAAAACATTAAGACATATTTAGAGAATTTTTGATTAGATTGATGAGATTGATTATACATCGATCAAATTCATTGATTTTCTCCTCATTTAACCCAGAGAATATATTGAAGTAGTGTTCACTAATAATTAATACAATGCAAATTACTTAGCCTGAAAAGAAACTACCAACTGTGCAACATGTAAAATGTTTTGTATGGAACAAAAAATTATAATTTATAGCAAACATTTAAAAAGCTGTAATCTGGGGAATTTAAAAAGTAATTTGAATTAAATAATTGATTGAAATAAATTTTGTTTAATTTGGCATTTTCACTACCGTTAAGCTTTTTCTTTTTCATTTTTCAATAATATAAGATTTCCAAACTAATGCAATCTTTTTTTTATTTTACAAAGTAATGCACATAGAAATCAAATTTGCACGCAGAATACAAAAACATACATGAATACAAAAAACAAGCAAAAAGAAAACAAAATACATAATAACAAGAAATTAGATAATTTACAGATTCGCAAGTGCATGGCACTTCGCATGACACCTTGCATTCATCATTGACCTAATTATTTGATTCATTCAGGCTGCTACAGGCAATGCAGCATGTGTCCATAATTATATATATGTACATGTTCCCCTTTTATTTCTATTATTTTGTGTTTAGTAGAGGAGTACATTGTTCTAAACATTTCTTTCCACTACTAGTTTACTGCAACTCATATAAAGGCAAACTTAAAGTTGAGTTCATGTATTCATGGTATTATGCCCGTTTAATAGTTTATATACAGCTTTCAAAATCTGTACAATGAAACTTACCAAACCCCATAGGTCTGTGGCTTTGAAAACTACTACTGGTAGTGGACATCATTCCTGGTAATGAGGTAGCTGCGCTCATACGAGGCATAGTCATTAAGCCCATGGAAGGGCTAGGACCCATCATGCCGCCAGCAGACATGGGCATACCTCCTCCAAATCCACTTGGCATCATTCCTACACCCCCTGTAGTACAACAATCACTACTCAGTGCTACTACAACATCAATCTATCCTTGCACAATAAAAAACAAAACAAAAATGAAATAATTGACATTGCATTGATTCATGTGTTAAAGCTCTAATGACAATAATGTTTTGATTATTCTTTCCAATAAAAAATTGCTGTGCAAGAATTTTCTACATGAAATTAGAGGGATTTTCAACATATGACACATTATAAACCAAAAAAGACATAATTTTGACATGTACATAATAATGCATATTATATTGATAAAGCTTTTCAAAGAAATTAAATCGCTTCATATTGAGTATACATGATTCCCATATTCGATAAGCCAAGTAGCTGAATAAACAATGTGCAGCAATAAATCTTGCGTTACAAAGATTTGTTTTTATCAGAGAAAATTCCGGGGACTCTTTTAACTGCATGTTTGTATGTAAGCCAAGGTACACAGCCACATGGCGTTCATATACAAGAAAAAGGTCTATATGTATCAAATAATATCATTTTAGTACATGTCATTATTCATGTCCCAAAATCTACATGTACATATCATTTTGTTTATTGCAAAGTGTCAAAATTCTGAATCATGCTGTCACCAAGTTGTCCTCATTGGGCATCAAACATGGTACAGGAGACAAAGTATCTTTTATTGCATGATATTAATTGCTTATGTAGTTAAAAGTGTAGCATTTGTGTCAAGCATATAGAAATTCCTTCAAATCTGTACATTAAAAACAAATATAAAAGATAAAGGGTGAATACAAAATAAATCACATGACATCAGATGCGCTAATGCACCTTGTCCGAAAGTACAAATAAACGAATTATGGAAGAAAAATAAATAAATACTTTGATGGAATGATGACATTACATTGTACCATCTACTGGAAGAACGGGCAAAAAATCATTGTTGACACACACAAAAAGCTAAATTCTGTTTTGTTTGTTTGTTTGTTTTTCAATCTAGAAGTATTGTTTAAGAGATTGAGAATTGATTGTAAATTAATGAATATAAAAACTTCAGCCAAATAAAAATAAAAGAACACTAATGATAATCTACATATCCTTATATTATGTAGTGACATTTCTTTTAATTCCCCCAAAAAATATTTCTATGAAAGAGTAGGATCAACAAAAAATAAATCAGTGTTCCAAGCGCTACAGTGTATAGAATTTTGTTCAAATTACAGTTCATTGACTAAAATAAAAATTACACAATAGTTTGATTATGGCAGGAATCTTCGTTTGATTAACACTATCATGACCTCCCTTGTTTACACATAATTCACATGGAACACTTATCAAATTACAATCCTATGATCTTACATGATGAGCAGACTTCAGATATATAAGCAAGTTCGTATTTGCTCATGAAAATAATCAGATGAAGTAGGTTTCACATCAGCAGTGTAAAAATACAGAAGTTGCTGGTATCAATCAGAATGATAGAATCACGGTGTCAGAAAAAAATTATCAAAGAAAATCTAATAGGATGGAATTCAAACATCAAAAATATAAAAGAGACTTGTGAAGGAAAAGATTGTGCCATTAACAATTACTACACCCACATTCGATCACATTTTAGGATGATGTAAATGAAAGAAATATACACTGTTATACACTGTAACTTAAGAGTGTGTTGGTTGAAGTACCTAACATTCCTGTTGAGTTTAGGTGACATATATTCAGTTTAGTAGCATCTATAGGATTAGTTCTGAAAGGATAAAATCCTTACTCAGATGCTTCTTTTAAACGAAGACGTTTCGGAGGACATTCCTCCTTCATCAGTTTCTGGTGGCAAAGTGCGACTGTTGTTGTTGTGCACCTTGCCCTTGCATTGAGTCACCCCGTGAGTTAGTATCGTATGATGTCTCGGCCTTCTTCACAAGTATACTCTTGAAAGATGCAATTACCATCATCCGAAGAAGACACGAGATGTGAACTAGACGTTGATCAGTTGACCACAATTCTGAGATTCTGCCTAGAAACCACCTACTTTGTGTGTGATGGAGTGTTCTATCACCAGATTCAAGGAGCACCCATGGGCTCACCTGTATCTCCAGCTGTGGGAGACCTCACTATGGAAGACTTTGAAAAGAACGTCTTGGACCACGCGCCGGTAAAACCAACCGTTTGGTACCGATATGTCGACAACACCTTTACTGCGCTTCCTTCTAACCAGATAGAAGAATTCACGATATATCTCAACTCCATGAACCCTCACATACAGTTTACTACAGAAGATGAAATGAACAACAAGTTGGCTTTCCTAGACACAGAGACTGAACGGTTAGAAAATGGAAACCTGAAAATCTCAGTATACCTCAAACTGACTCACACGGACCAGTACTTGAATTGGATGCATAACCACCACCTTCAACACAAGAGATCCATAGTCCGTATCCTCCTTCGCAGAGCGGAACATCTCATTACAGACGAAGCAGATGGCCAGAAGGAAGAGAAGTATGTGAAAGAGGTGTTACTCACAAATGGCTACAAACCCTGGTCATTTAAGATCCCTGAGAAGCGCCCACCGAAAGACAACCCAGAAACCAACGAAGGTGCACCACCTAAGTTCCCAGTGCAGATACCATATATGCAAGGAACTTCTGAAGTATTACAGCGAATCATGGAGTACCCAGCTATCACAAACCTGTTCAACACCTTGAGGTCCAATCTTGTCAGACCTAAAGATAAGCCTGACCCTCTGAAGAAATGCGGTGTGGTTTACTGCATCACTTGTCCCCAGTCCAATGGAGAGTATGTTGGTGAGACTGGTCAGAATCTTGGTACGAGACTCTCAGAACATTTCGACAAGACCAACCCTCAGTCGGCTGTGCAAATACACACTAGCCAGACTGGACATGTGATTCCGAAGAAGAGCTGCAAGATCATTGGCCAAGAGGAAAGCTGGAGCCGGAGGAAGACCCTGGAGGCCCTCAAGATTGCCACCCGCAGACCCACCCTTAACCTCAACCAAGGCAAGGTGGTCCCCTCCCCCGTGTTGACGAAACTTCTACTGGGAATTCCACCCATCACGTGACTCAACGCAAGTGCATGCAAGGTGCACAACAACAACAGTCGCACTTTGCCACCAGAAACTGATGAAGGAGGAATGTCCTCCGAAACGTCTTCGTTTAAAAGAAGCATCTGAGTAAGGATTTTATCCTTTCAATACTATGATAAATCCAGATGCTAAGAAATCTCTACTAGATGATATGTATAGGATTATTCTGTAAGCCTGAAAATGGTGACTAATCATAAGACAATTTCAAGCACAGTGTAGAGATAAGAGTGCTGAAATGATAGAACATACCCATTCCCATTGATGCAGCTGGCATTGAAAAAGCACCAGAGCCAGGAGTTGGGTCTGCTTTAAGACTGGCTGGCAGTGTCTTTGGTAACTCTAAACCCTGCAAAAATATATTTACTGTGGCATATATTTTCAATATCAAGGAATGTGTGTATTATCTAACAAAAACAATTCATACAACACTTGTATTTTACTGTCTGTATCTTGCATTAAGACACAGCTTGTGCATGTTGCTCTGATCACTTTGAGAACGATCCATGCGACAAGCTTTCCTCCGTCCCATGACAAACAAGTAAACAGAAGGTATTGCAATATAATTGCATTAAAAAAGAACATTATTGGGCCAAGCCATATGAATCTTTCTCAACTGCTAAAAACGAGTGCAGTAACTTGATGCTAACAGCAGTTGTTTTTGGTCATTTCTATTCACTATACATACGTGCAAGATACTGATACACAAGTGAAGGATAAATCATAAATTAGACTCAACTGCTAGAAGCTATACATCAGAGATCAGAAGAAACCTGGAGGGTTAGGCTAAAAGAACACCTAGGCTTACAGAGTATCCAGTCTGCCATCCAAATAAACATCTCTTGTACTAGGCATAGTTTTAGATAGGATGTAGTTGAAGGTCTTGTGATGTTGACTACAACTTCAATATTTCGTTTAAATGTGAATAGTAAGGTTAGTAACTCAACCTCATTTATATAATCATCACACAGGGTCAGAATTAGCCACCTATCTGCTTCTATATGGCTGGTAAAAACTTGTGGAGGATGAATAAGCAACTCATCCTTTTGGTGAGTAGCAATTCTGGTGAATTTGGCATACAGGTATAGAGTTTGTGCAAGGAGGACAAGTACCGGGTACATTTTATTGCAGGACAAGTAGATATTTGAGTTTTACTCGTCCTGCTCACGGGTAGCATTTTTCCAACTAACCCTGACCCTGTTACATAGTCAGGATTATCCACTCGTCTGCTTGTATTGACGAGTACAACCTTGTAGGGGTGAGTAAAAAGGTTTAGGAACTCGTCCTTTTTGAAAAGTAGCAAATTCTGGTCTATTTTGAATATAGGTATAGAGTTTGTGCAAGGAGGACAAGGACATTTTTTTGAGGATGAGTAGATTTTTTAGTGCTACATGTACAGGGAAAGTGACTCGTTCAAAATAACACTCCCCTTCTGTGGCGAGTGACTCTCAATTTACACTTGCCATGTTCCAATCCAAATTAGCCATCCTTAGTTATTAAAGTGTTGGAATCAAGTAATCATACTCGCCGACTGTTGTGAGTGACTTTGAATTTACACTAGCCAACAGAAATTTACACTAGCTAGGGGCGAGTGGCTAGTGCCTAATCAACACCCTGATGTACTTGTCCTGCTGACGAGTAGCACTTTTCATCTAATCCTGACCCTGATCATCATCTTACATATGTCTATACATTTCTCCATTGTTTATTAATTTCCATATTGCTTTTAATATCTTAACTATTAGTAGAAGCAAAATATCAGGCCTTACCTGAAGTTATCAACAAGTAACACTAATTTTGTGATAAATCCTTAAAAAACTTACTATATTGTCTTAATATTTTCGGACATTTTCAATGTCCATCGTCTGAGACTTTTCTGTCACCAGGATGGACATTGAAAATGTCCGAAAATATTAAGACAATATAGTAAGTTTTTTAAGGATTTATCACAAAATTAGTGTTACTTGTTGATAGAAAAAAGAAATCCAATGAATCTCTTTACAAACTTACCTGAAGTTTATTCTTTATAAGATGCATTGCTATTGAAAACTCTTTTTTGTCCATTTTGCCATCAGTATTCATATCAGCCAAAGCCCTTGAATATACATACACGCAATAATTATTTCAATTTATTATACACATTTAATGTACGAATTTTCAAATCAATTGTGTCCAATTAAATCATAAAATGTTATCTCACCAAATTTGTCCGAGCACAGGCATTGGTAATCCAGACTGGAGGAAGAAAGTCCTGGCTTGCTCACCTATAATTTCAACAAGGGTGGGAGCTGATGAGATAATTCACGGTATGAACTGTTAAATGCACGACATATATATACTACATGTGCATGAAATATTGTTAATGTATAACATCCTAGGTTCCTTTAGAGGCTTTATTCATGAATATACTTAGTATATGAAATATTTTAAGATACCAATGGGAACCGGTACCTGTCACATTGGCGTCAATACAACATGTACAGGTTCCAATTGATTCTTAAAATATTCCATGTATACATGTACATACATGGTGCTTGAAGCATCTAACCTGTACATTAACAAAACAAATGTATGTATCCAAGCATCTAACCTGTACATCATAGGCTCGCATCAGTACAGGAGATTGTTATATACAATAGAATAGAGAAAAATAAATTTGAAAGCATGATGAACTTTTAAGTAGTTTGATTCAGAGAACAATATGATGATAGAAGATTGCGTGGTAAAAAATCTGTTTGTTACCTTTTCATTCTTTAAATTAATTCTCTTTCAAAGTCCCTAGATCTAAGTTTTGTATCTATTGATGCGAGCGCCTATGCTGTACATTAACAAAACAAATGTATGTATACAATTACCAGTGACATATCCATTTTGTGGTTTGAGTTGAAAGAACTGAGCATCATGCTTAGCACGCTCATCTGATGATATTATCCACATATTCCCGCCAACTTGAAGTATACAAAACAAAATTGGAAAACTTAGTGCATAAATAAGTCATTTGTTAATGCTACATAGTAACAGCTTCTAATGTCATTTCAGATATGAATTTACTTTCATTAGTTAGTGTGAAAATGCAGATTATTTTCATACAAGTCCACATTATCTAAATACCAATTAGTAAGCAATTACACTAAACACATACAAACATTCTGAAAATATCATAACACTAAATTATATAGATAGCATGCCTTATCATTTAGTGATAGAAAAAAATTGTCTCAGGATTAAAGAATGATATCTATATGTTTTAAATAAATACTAACCTGTATTTATGAACCCTAACCAGAATTGCTCATTATGTTGTTTTGACAGTCCCATATTTCAAAAGATGGAATCATCATCCTTATTTTAAATATTCTTATGTCAACAGTATTGAAATTATCCTCCCATATCCAACAATACATGCATTTTTAACAACACGTGAGTGCCAGGCTACCTGTTTGTAATAGCTGATTTTTTTAAACTTGGTAGTCTGCCTTTCCTTATGCCAAACCCTGTCTATATGTTTTAAATAAATACTAAAAATATTTATGAACCCTAACCAGAATTGCTCATTATGTTGTTGACAACCATATTTCAGATGGTAAGATCTTTTAAATATTCTTATGTACAGCTTGAAATTATCCTCATATCCAACAATACACTTTCTATTCCGACTGTCTGTAATAGCTATGTGTAGTCAGTTCATTTCAACTTGTACAATATTATATCACTCGAAGTTGGCAAAATTGAAAATAACATTCCATGTGTGATAACACCATATCAATGTAGGTGTATGGATAGATATACATATGAATCACCAAATTAGTTATACACGTACATGTATATTGCTCTTATCCTGTTAAAAATAATCCTAATATAGTCAACTGACAATGAATCTAACATCAAGCTTCAAAGCAATATAATTAGTGGCAACACATGTGAATTATGCCTCTACAATTATCTAAGTACACAAAAATCATGAAAATTCTATTTTTCATGTAGATGTCTTAGTATGGACAATATAATCTCATACATGTATGGGTGCTATTCTGGAGCATAGCTGATTTTGGCCTGAGCAAAGCAATTGCTGCTGCATGGAACAGACAACTGCTCAGGACCACATACCATAAGACTACCAATCCCTTGCTCTCTGCCAAAAATATCAATTTTTGGGGAGGAGAGCCAGCAAGTATTTGCCTGGTCAATACACTGTTACAGTTGGGAAAACTTCATTCTATTTTTACATTTTATTTCAACATGTGATTAGTTTTCAAATCTTAAGTTTAAGTTTCTTATTTTTTTCTCCTTTTTTAACTGCGCATTATCATGCTTCTCCTTTGTTGAAGTGATCACCCTGGCAATTATCACAACTACTAAAATGTATACAAAATCATTGCTCAGGTCAAATTTTTGGGCATTTGCTGGGATTAGGCTCTATAGACATGTCTACCAACCCATCATGTGGATTTCTGTACCCCGGATGTCCCAAATCAGTTTTCTGGGGTCCAAATCAGTATTCCAAAGACAAAATTCCGTAGTTACCCTTATTTCTAATATGGTAAAATATCAGCTAGAAAATATTGACTTGATTAATTTTAAGGGATCATTCACACGATTTTTGGCCTTTTCAACCGACTGTGGATTTTTCATCTTGTGCCGGCATACTTATATGTACATCTCATTTTGTGTAGCATAAATCAAGACACTTATACATTGCGGCTCGTTATAAATAGCAACGTTTTTATTCAATGAAGATGCACCATTCATGTAAAACATTTCGTCTATGCGATACGATTTCAAAATCAAATCCACAGTTTATGAAATTGCGTGAGCGATAACGTAAGCAAATTCATTTGGACAAATACTTTATTTATTTATCCTCATAACCAATCAAATCCATAATCTACATTGTATTAATCCGTACTCCCGTATGCACCCTCAAATTTGTACAAATACGTCCATACACGTCCTACTACTTTGCAGCTCTGTATAGGGCCTATGGATGCTAAATCACTCAAAACACTTTCATGTAATACAAGGCTTCATGGGGTGGCATGACTAAAATTGGTACTCTCCCCACATTTAAGTACCTTCATGAAGCGTGAAACAGACATTTTAATTTAGACATTTACACATACCATATAGTCCCTTTCATACTTATCTTCCAAGCGTTTTAAATTTTCATAACTCTTCAACAGCTCAGACTTAGTGACATGGTCAATCGGCACACAGGTTAGGTTTACACTCACACACTGCCCCACTACAATTCGTAGGATGAACTCATAATTCATCTCAAAATAATAAATCACAGACTTACAAAAATTAGAGTTATAATGGCATTATGCAGTGTTCAAAATTTGTGCCGATCCCCAGATCTAAGACCGGCAACTATTAAGAGGGACCAGAATCTTTTTGAAGTAGCTGGTCCCCCAGGCCGGCAAAGATCCCATGCAATAAATAAACCCTTATCACTGCATGAGGCAAATAGCCGCCCAGCGCTGCATGCTGTAACACTTAAATGCTGTCTTTAACGTGGCATTAGCTAGATGCAGTCACCAGAGTCTCGATATACGTCAGAGTCTCGTCACGTCACTACGCATACGTGTGACGAGACTCTGACGTATGTCGAGACTCTGGCGACCACATCTTAGCTTTTTAAATGCCAGAAGGCAAGTCTAATATTGATCTACCGCTCGGATTTGCAGCTTTAAAGCTTATAGTCTATGAGTCACACGTCAATATTACTGATTTGCTGTGTGCAGACTAGATCTATACAGCATTTGATAGTGTACAGTTGCAGTCTGCAACTCCTTAGTTCTTGCTGTTGTTTTGGTCTACACAATAATTGGAAATATTTAAATAATTGCAAGCCACCGGAGGCTAAAAAACCTAAAACTGAAGAAGAAAAGTTAGCTACTTAACATCAATATGACAAGGAAAAAACGTAGAGGACTTTTCAATCATTTTGGAGCCAACAATTCTCATGGCTCAATTCTCAATTCTCATGATGAAAACGGTCACAAGTTGTATTGTCATCCATGGTGGTCTAGCTATATGGTATGCTTACTGAGTCATTAAACTAGAATGTAGAGTACCTAAGCACAATATATCCGAAAATTCCCCGACCTGTGGCTCTAGGTTTCATTATGGAGGACCAGCACCTTTCAGGAAACATTTCATACTTGCCGGTCCTTCCGGCCTAGAACCTTTCTCATTAACTTTATACACTGTTATAATGTCACCAGATTGTCTATGGTAAAAAAAATGTCTTCTTAAAATATTGAAACTTACCAGCAATTCCAGTCATATCTTTTCATATGTGCTGAAATTAATTTAAGAAAAAGAATTATTATATACATGATATATTTTGTAACAAGAGGCCTTAAAATGGCCATAATACGTGGTGTAACGATAATGAACAGAAAAATTATGAAATGAGCTTCCAATACATTGATGGTCAGTCATACACAGTATATAAAAAGTAGACATTCAAAATATCCAACTTACGACCCGGAACCTCATTGACTTTCGTTGGTGCAATCGCAAGTATTTTTACAAGCCACCTAAAAATATGTTTTACGTACATGCATCATTTGTGAAGCTTAGTGTTAATACTTTGCTCTATCACATTAGCAGACACGTGATATTGTAAGTGAACAATCCTGGCCATGAAAAATATTGTTACCATATTTACAGCTGCAATGTTGACAGGCAACTGACCCAGCAACTGTAACCATACAAAACATGCAGATATAACTGTAGATGCGCTTGCCAGAGTCTCGACATAAGTCAGAGTCACGTCACTAAAATGTATGTGTGACGTATGAGTCACACATCAATATTGCTGTGTGCAGACTAGATCTGCACAGCATTAGATAGTGTACAGTTGCAGTCTACAACTTATTAGTTCTTGCTGTTGTTTTGGTCTACATTATAATTGGAAATATTCAAATAATTGCAAAGAAAAGTTAGCTACCAAACTCAATATGACAAGGAAAAATGGGAGAGGACTTTTCAACCGTCTTGAAGCCAACAATTCTCATGGCTAATAATTAATACATGATGAAAACGGTCACAAGTTGAATTGTTATCCATGTCGGTCTAGAATGTAGAGTACCTAAGAATGTTTCTTTGTAGAATTCCAGTGCTACGAGATTCTAGTATCCTCACAGAGTAAAAAAGTAGTTTAAGTATAGTTTGATGGAGGTTCATTTATCCTGGATTTGATAGACAGACATACATAATTATATATTTTAATCAGGATAATAGTCCAATTATTTACATTGAGCTTTCGATAGGAACTCCTATCTTGATCACCATGACGTTACGAGTCATCACTGTGCGCGCAGGAAAGTCCCCAGCTCACCTAAGGATGTTACTCAACCTGAACTCCGTAAGAAGCCCCCAGTTGTGATACCCTATGTCAAGGGTGTTTCAGAATACATTAGAAGGGTGATGAGTAAGTTTTAGGTTCAAGTGTTCTTCAAACCAGTGAACACAATGAGACAGTTGTTGGTGAGACCTAAGGACCCCTTAGACAAAGAAAGAGCACACTGAGTATCAAGGCCTGCTGAATAAGCAGGCCTTGAAATCATCCCTATTAGGCCAAATATATATGCATAATTCATCAGGTAAACTTGAACTCCATTTGAACTGGCTCATTCCAAATAAGGACATTAGTATTCAGCCTCTATTGTATCGTGCGTTGTCGCCACGAATCCGTACTTTATCTTTCTTAATAAAGGCTGTATAAAGATACCCTTGATCGCTCTGCCCTCCAATTCGGTGTTTGGATTTATAACAGGGCATGATAAAGGCTATTGCCACGTGACTGCCATGTTGTTGCTTTTGCCCATATAAGGATCGAGGGAAATCACATTGCAAATGATTGACGGCTTGTTTAAATCGACCTGGACGAGAGATATTTGTGAAACAAATGGATTATCATCGTCACAATAATATATCCATCAAGAATTCTACTGTCGGATCAATTATAAACCAATTATGAAGCCATGGACAAAAGGAAATTTCTGAAGTCACATCCATTGTTTGATAATCGCAGTGGTTTGTGCGTCTGTGTTGTTTTTATGAATATTCATGAAGAGGAGGAGGCGTTACAGAAAATTGACAGGTCAAAAGTTCCCCCAAAGTAGCGAGAGAATCACGCTGATTGGCTAGTTTTCTAGGTTACAGTTGGGATTTCCATAGAGGCTGGGGTGCCACCAGCCGATGTTAATAGAGTGAGAAAGAGTAATTAGGCCAGTGTATCAGATCAAGTGTAGTGACTGTGATGCTTCATATATGGGAGAAACAGAGAGATCTGCAAAGACGCAGTTCTTAGAACATAGACACCTGAGTTCCACGGGCTCAGAAGTGTCGCGCCATATTCACATTGACCAACAAGGTCATGGTATCTCACTTGATAAGACTAAGATTCTGTGTGTTGAACCCAAGTATTTTGAAAGAGGAGTCAAGGAAGCCATTCAGATCAGAAAACTGAAGTCATCCCTTAACAGGGATGGGGGGAGACATAGACTACTGGACGTATGGACCAACGTGCTGACCCATGGGGGTGGGGGCACGCAGCTGGGGACTTTCCCGAGCGCAGTGACGACTCGTGACGTCACTGTGATCAAGATAGGAGTTCCTATCGAAAGCTCTATGAAAATAATTGGACTATTATCCTGATTAAAATATATAATCATGTATGGCTAGTTTAAGTATGTTGCATTGGACTAGGCTTAAGTTAGCCCTAAACTTGACACCATCAATATATTTATGATGACAAACACGTGTCTGCTAATGTGATAGAGCAAACACTAGTAAGCTTCAAAATGATGCATGTACGTAAAGTATATTTCTAGGTGGATTATTCATCAAGAAATTTGAGTTCTAAAAAATTCTTTTTCTGGTGAAACGAACGTGTCTGTCGCGTATATACCATGCTACAGCTTTTTGTGGCTAAGCATAAGTTTCCTATAGTACATCAGTGATGGATCCACTCCCCGCCATATACTCACAAGTCATACCCCCCCACCCCCTTCTCTCATTCTCTGACGAAAATATTTTATATTTTATTTTATTTTGAATTTGTTGATATTATGTTATATTTTTACATAGTACTAGTATATACAATGTATATAACTATCCCCCTTAGAGTCATCAATATCCCCGTCTGCGGTTTACCCACTACGCGAAACAAAAATTTCACCCACCGCCCCCCTACAAAACCTGGATCCATAACTGCACATGAGAATCGTTAGTTCAAAACTGCCAATAAACTTAGAAAGACATCTGGATCTACTCTCAATCTGGTTACCCCCACTCTTGTCACCATCTATTGATCTCACCATTATATATTGTGTAAATGGCTGTTTATACAATCCTACACATAACTTGTGGCTACTAGATCTAGACTATAAAACTCAACTATTAAACTAACCAAATACATTCGACAATAAGACTGGTAACTAGTAAATGGAGATTCATCGGAATATTGAGCCAGGATTGTACGATTAGACTAAAAGTTAAACTATAGATCAAGAATCTGTCACTTAGTATATTAAAGCTAGGTCTAGGACTAATAATGAATTATTAGTCCTAGGTCTAAGTCTTAATATCAGTCAGACTCCCTCAGTCCATCGGATTTTAACAATTTTTTTATTTTTTTATTATTGTTTCTGCTATCATTTCTCATCACATGTTGTTGGTTTTTTTTTTTTACTTTTATAATTAATTCCATATTTTGAGCTGGACACTGACTGTCACTGTCTGAAATCTGAATATTTGAGGGTACGTCTTCAATCTTCAATCTTGCATCGCCGTACGTCTACTCTACCCGAATTTAGAAAGAGTGTAACTCAATAGTTACTCAAACATAAGCCTTCTGTTGTTCAAAAGTTTATATCTACTTTATTTTTATTCATAGAAGACTATCTGTTTTAAAAGACAGCAAAATGCTGAACGATAGGCCTCTATATTAAAT
>CM032666.1:48896130-49005426 GCA_019095985.1 Streblospio benedicti | reverse complement strand
ACATTATTGGGTTATTTAAAATTAAAAATTTAAAGGGGGAAAATTTAAATATTTTCTCCTGTTTTCAAAGGGGAAAGGGGTTTTTTGTTCCCCCCATTTTTTTTTTTTTTTAAAAATTTAAAGGGTGGGCTTTTTTTTTGGGGGGTTTTAAAAAATTTTATATTTTTTTTAAAAACTATTTTCATTTTTCCCCACGTAATATTATTTTGTTACCCTCTTTTTGGAAATATATAATCCCTCTATTAAACATTTCCCCCTAGGGGCTTCTATTTTGGTTAAGGGGGTAGTTGGTTTTTTTTTTAATTATTTGTTAGCTGAAATTTTTCTTTTGTTATGTTTTCCTTTTTATTGAGTATTTTTTTTACGTAACTGGGGGCCCAAGAAAACCCCAAAATCTATAATTGTCAGTTTCTTTGTCTTGATAAAGAGCGTAATTTTTTTTTAGTACTCCATGTAAAAATTTTATATATTTATGAGTGTTTTAAACCAAACTTTTCAAAAAATAAAATAAATTTAATTTAATCGTCCTTTTTATTAAAAGTCCTTTTTTTACACTAAAAGGTTATATTTAAAATATAATAATTTAATTAATTTAAATTTAAAAAACCTTTTTATATATATATATTATATATTATATATATATATATATATATATATATATATATATATATATACATAATTTAAATACTCCTAACCAAATAGATATGGCATTATAAAATAAAATCCAGTTCTAGTATTACAGATCCTGTTAACTGACGCCGCGTATTTGTGATTATAGTACTCCGTATTTAGGCTATGTGTTCATATAACTCGGAGAGCCAACTATATTGGTCTAATCACAGTGACACAGAGGCAATTTATAGACTAGAATAACATTAGCTGTTCTCCAAGGGACACAGAGGTTATTTTGATAATATAAGCCCTTTCCACACTATTACGACCACAAGGGCAATTTATAAACTAAAATAACCTCACTGTGTATTTAAAGCTGTCAAAACACTTTATTACAGTCTATGGGTACCCATTCTGAGTACATGGGACAATATGCGTGGTCATAGAGCATTAATCAGGCCCGTGGATGAGTTGGCATGACCAATTTTCAACAACAACAAAAATCTATGTTGATAATTCCAATCATGCCCCAATAATTTATATAAAGACAAAAATATGCGATTTAGCCAGGTAGTCATAATTTGCATTAAAATGAAATAGGCTAATAATTCAATCAATAGCAAAGAGTGGTTCAATCACAACATTTTATAAACAATGATAATCAATACATGCCATAGTTCAATTCTGACAACATTTTATAAACAAAATAAATGGTTTAACAATGTATTTATTAATAATTTACAAAAAATAATGTGTAGGCAACAATTAACAATCACATAGCAGTCAATGCAGTGGCACGCTATAGGTTTAACATGGTATTCCTGACCGATTTATAAACAAACTAGCTTTCCTCGGCCATGTGTTGCAGTATATAGCTTTTAACATGGTATCCTCCGACTTTCTTCCACAGTGTGACTCTGCTTCCGCTAACGCAAATTCCACTGAAGCCAATTTGGCTAAAGGGCTTTCAAAAGTTGAACCCAAATACAAAACGTTGAACTTTGATTCCATTTCATATTCTTTGAGCATGAATGCATAAATGTTAATATGTTAGCTGTTTCTTAGGGGAGACGGGGACGAGTCTAACTCTAATTTTACACAACTAATGTACCTGAAGGAAGATGAAAATTCTGTAAAGGAGTGGATGTCCAAAAAAACTAACAAATATACCTCAGCAGTAGTACAAAATGAAATGTTAAAGATAATGGATTTGAGTATTCTTAGGGAGATTACGAAAAACATACACGAAAGCCAGTTCTTCAGTTTAATGGCAGATGAAACAACAGATGTTTCTAATAAAGAACAACTTGTGATTTGTATTCGATGGGTGGATAGCAAATTGCAGCCACTCGAGGATCTTATAGGTCTGCACAATATTGATTGTATTAATGCAGAAACAATTGTTTCTGTGCTTAAGGACACTCTACTACGAATGAACGTATCCTTGTACAAATGTAGAGGTCAGTGTTATGATGGTTGTAGTACGATGTCAGGTTCTCGCAATGGGGTGGTTACCAGTATAAAAGCCGAAGAGCCATGTGCCCTCTACACACATTGCTATGGACATGCTTTGAATTTAGCATGTGCAGATAGCATAAAAAAGTGTAAAGTAATGAAAGATGCACTTGACACTACACATGGAATAACAAAATTAATTTAAAAATCTCAAAAAAGAAATGCTCAACTAGTAAAAATTCAAAAGGAGATGTCATCTGAGCAATACTCAGGCATACGCTTATTGTGTCCTACAAGGTGGACTGTAAGAGCTGAGGCCCTATGGCCAATCATAAACAATTATGAAGCATTGCAAGACCTATGGGTGTGGGCTCTTGACAATTGCAAAGATACGGAAATGAAATCTCGTATCTATGGGGTTCAGGCTCACATGATGAAATTTTCTTTCTTTTTTTGATTAGTTCTAGGCCACTCTTTGCTTAAACATGCTGATAATCTTAGTGCAACTCTTCAAACCTCGTCATTGTCAGCAGCTGATGGACAAAAAATTGCTGCCATGACTGTCAAAGCGTTACAAAAAATGCGCAGCGATGAGGCATTTTTGTTGTTTTGGAACAGAGTATTGTCTCTTGCGGATGAAAAGGAGGTAGAGAAGCCATGCCTTCCACGGAAAAGAAAAACCCCAGCTAGGTTTGAAGTGGGCTCATCTGTACCACACAGTCCAAAATCACCCGAGGACTTGTACAGAGTCACATATTATGAAGGTTTGGATCTGATTGTTCAATCCATCACCGACAGATTTAACCAAAAAGATTATGAGGTGTATATTCAGTCAGAGGAACTTCTTTTGAAAGCAGCAAAGGGGGAAGATTACAGTGTCCATTTCGATGAAGTAATAAAATTTAACAGATCAGATTTCACTCCGTCATTACAGATCAGATTTCTCTCCATCATTACTGGACTCTCACCTCATGACATTTCGTTCTAATTTTGAATCTCCTCTACAATCAGACAATTAACAGTGCACGATGTTGTTCATTACTTACAATCACTATCATATGGTCAGCAAACCCTTGTATCATCAGTTATAACATTAGCCAAATTAATCCTTGTGATGCCTGCAACCAATGCTAGCAGTGAACGGTTATATTTATCTATTTTAAAAACTACGGTCTATTTAGTAGGGTATTCTAGACCTTAGTATCTAAACTAGATTCTTATATACATAATATGTAAGATTAGGTATGATTATGAATATTTTCTATTAAGTGTACAGTTTTGATAATATATAAAGTACCATAACATTAAAATATAAATGTTATAAATTAAGATTACTATAAGTTAACATCTGTTGTTAAACCTTAGGGTTTGAAAGATAATTTTGTTACATTTGTTTTCCTTTAATTTTTTTAAATTGCATGGTAAGAGCAACATTGAAAAAGAGTGATAAATGTTCAATTAAGTTCAATTATATTATGAGAATAGCAGAATTCAACATAATTGATGTATTTCTCTTTTAGCTATTTGTTAAGGTGTTTGAAGTAAAGTTCTTCACGTTTTATCAATTTTCATCACATAGATAATTTTAAGAGCTTCCATACAACCCACAAATTACACCAGCTGCATTGGCGGGTCTAATATAAAGAGGAAGTGGAAGTTCATTCCTTTCCTTCAGGTTATATGCTATTGTTATTTTTTTAAGAAAAAGAAACAACAAAACCCCCATACAATGTAGGTTTGAAATTATTCCAGGCAGTTTTATATGAGATAGAATTGGGTGCTGAAAATGGCTCACTGTCAGAATGTACCTGATTACAGCTAATAAGCCTGCCGAACCCTTTGAGAGTTTAATAAAGTAAATATCACATAATGACATAATATACACTTATTAAATGAAAATACAAAGTGACGTATCGTAGGGGTGTCCACACCAACGCAACTAGTGCCAAGTACTATATGTGACGACCCCCCGCCTATGACAAACATGCTCAGTAGTCACAACAGCCCCGACCCGAGGGATATTGATTGAATCATAGTTGTAGTAGCGTCCACACCACCGCGATTTTGCCCAACTTACTTCGTAGCTCTGTGGACAGGGCTTTAGTCTTAATTGGCCCAGTGGATCTTGCTTAATCATCGATGCGCATTGTATGTAAAGTTGGAATGTAATGCGATTGTTCAAAGTTCAATATGTGTGACCAATACTTAGTTAAGTTAACCGGACACAGTTAGCCTCTCAATAAGCGCACAAAAGAATGTGGAAAGCCTTCTCCAATACTTCCATTTTGACTTTCCAAAAGTAAAGTCTCTGTGGATCTTCCTACTAGTTGCTTTAGGCTTTGGCGGCAAAGTGTGCCCGTTGTTCATACTTGTACACCTTGTTCTTGCATTGAGTTACGTGGAGTTTAGTCTACACAGGGGGGATGTGGAATACCTTTGAAGCTTTATATTTAGCTTGATTAAAGTCATTCAAATTGTCAACACGGTTTCACCTCAGATAACACAGGCCCCCCCTTTAAATTCTTGTACTAAAATATGATGCTCATCTTTAAACATGTATCATATATCATATTTCTAAGAGAATCTGCACAAAGTCAATGTAAAAGTTGTCTTATGTTCCTGAGATCAAGGACAGCAAACATTGTATTTTAAAAGTTAAAAAACTATGCATGAACCCAATTCTAATCATTTTCTAATCACTACAACTTTTTAGATGGCTCAGAAAGCAATGTTGCAGAGACAGAAGCCATTGACTGAAGAATTTCAATTTGGACCATGGACATTAACTGGTGTGAAAAGCCATATTCTCATGTCAGAGGGTGAAGAACGTCATGAGTAATTTATTTTAAAACCATTAATTCAATTTTAGATAGTAAATCATGAATGTATTATCCAAATGTCTTAGCAAACTTTAAAGATTACTAACCAGTCATTGGTTTATACATTGTAATTTCTACACTACTTTACAGCAAAATTTCACATAATTGATTTTTTTTGTCTTCCACTTTTTAGGTATGAAGCTAACTTAAAATTGCCACAGTTACCAGAAATGGTTTATGACAAAAATAGACTAGAAATTAAACATTCTTCCGGATTTTCCATTGAATTCAATGCTCTTGATGCTTTGAAGCTTGTTGATCCTGAACATGATTTGATAAAAGTCTCTGCAACAAAAGAGTGGCAGGAAGCAAGGTACATGAACATCAATTAAAATCCTGGAAACTTAGACTTAGTTATGAAAATTTTCCAACTGTTGTGTTGAAAAAATTAGTCATTAGAAGTTTTGAACCCTACACTCAAAATACATAATTCTTTTAAATCGCCAAAGTTGTCTTTATTTAAATGCTGCTCACACACGCAAATAGCAAATATCCAATGATTTTGACATATCAAATATTACATGGATATGTCTTAGCTGTTCTCCTTCAACTACAAGCATTTGTACTGTAAATTTGTTGTTTATATGCTTGTACATGTACATTCTTAATACTATTACTCATTGATTATTTGTGAACAAGTCTTGGTGGCGTTATGGTGAGCGCATACGACCTCAAACAGGTTTGCCTCGGTGGTGACTTCGCATCCCGTCGAAGACAGACTGACTGTCACCAAGCAATTACGTATAAAACCATTAAAATACTTATTCTACTGCAGTGTGTCTGTAAACAAGACGGTGATGACACCAAGTATTATGTTCGGAAGCCTTGTTAAAAAACTATAGCTAGAGTGATTCTCTCAGCACCGAGGCTCAGTTAGTTAAGTAACCTGTCTCACGATGGCTATATACACCCAATATAGATGTAGATGTAGAAGTAGCAATAGTGTTCTATAAACTTCAAACTACTGAAATTAAATTAATATGCATATTGTGTTTATTTAGATCTAATTGTGAATTCATCAAGGAGGTGGTGAAGCCATTTGATTGGACATTTACAACAAATTATATGGGCACCCTTGTTGATCCAACAAAAGTGCTAAAGGTATGTTTGTGGTTTTTTGGTTTTGTTTTTTGCTCCGGTTCCCATGAAGTTACTGTTCTATCTTACACATACATGTATTATTATGAGAAGAAATATGTATACCGTATTCGTTCTAATAAGCCCACAGTGCACTTACAAAAACTAATTTCACACACACAAAAAAAAATAATAAGTGCACCCCAACAATTTTTCGCGTTTCACGCATTTTTGTTTATAGCTCTTTTTGACCCCACAGAACATGATAACACAACACGCCCAGATGGTTATGTGGTAATACGAATACAGAATTATACCAGCGTGTTATAGTCTTACAATATGGCGTCGCTAGGTGAAATCTTTGCCAAAAAAAGAGCAAGATTTGTATAATATCTAATCTGCATAAACATGGGGGGGGGGGTGCGCTTTATGGGGCAGGTGCGCTTATAAGAACGTATGCGGTATGTAACATTGTTTGAGAAAAAATTCATGAAAATGCATTTGATAAAACATTTTTCTAAATTTGTAGATCTCTGAAACAAAGGAAAGAATTGATATGGAAAAACTGAAAAGTAGGGAAAAAATCCACTTCTTTCAAGATATTTTACTCTTTGAAGATGAGCTAAGTGATAATGGTGACTCCACTTTGAATGTTAAAGTAGTAAGTATTATTAATGCCTCATTGTTTCTTTTTGTTCTTTATATATGCACGTACTGTAGAACCTTCAATATAGAGACCACCTCTGTAATAGGACCATTTTTCATGCTCCCAACTGTTCGTAAAGTGACAAAAATGAATCTCCTTATAATGTCCACCTCTCTATTGAGCCCACTTGAGGTCAGTCCCACAGGTGGTCTTAATAGAGAGGTTCTAATGTACACGTATAGCCAAATTGTAAACATTTATTCTTGTTATATTTACATGTATTAAAATTTCAGAGCATTAGCTCCCTGATCACTATGGTACATTATAGTTAAACATACATTGATCACTATGGTACATTTATTCTTAAACATACACAAGGTATATATATACAGTGAATATCCTCAACAACGGAACCAAATTTGCAGTCACAAATCCTATTGTAGAGGATTTCCGTCGTTTACTCCATAATTTACTTGCATTATTAATAGGTAATGCATGAATAAGGTTTCCGTTATTCAGTTTTTCCCTTGTTCCCTCCTTTGTTGAGGAAATTCAATGTACATGTATATGAGAAACAAAAAAGAAATGGTGATAGCTTTTGATGCATACAGAATTCAATAATACCAGTAAATAGCCTTTACGAAGCTGCTTTGAAAAGTGATAGACCAAAGTTATAGTCAAACCCTAGCGGATTACAATGTATAAGCAGGATGAGGAATAGATCAATTGCAGTTTTTGATTATTTGAATTTTATCAATATGCATTATTTTGTTTATGATCATTATCTATTTGCAGTTAATTTTTCAAATTTCTACTTCATTAGTGAGACTTGTGTTTTTCAAACACTGATCTATGCAAAACAATAGACAATAATAAAAGATTTTTATAAAATACTTTTTATAGAATACTTCATTCATCTCTGCGGTTTAAAGTTGTACATTGTAGCATCCCCCCGTCATCATGGGAGTGGGGAGGGGTTATGTATACTTCTATGATTTACATATACTACATCTTCAACTTTACCACAGTGCCGACACTGATAACCGTAATGTACATCACGGTTATCCTGATGACGTTGTGGACATTTTGTGCAGTTTTTAATATTGCATTATCCATCGTTCGTTTTGTCATTTGTCAATGGATATTTACTACAATCCTGTTGATATAATGATAAATAAAAAGCCCGATGACCGTAATGACCCAGCAAAGAGAAAATATTGATGACCGTAATGACAAAAACTGATACCCGTAATGATCATGTTTGCATTGTGTACATAAATAATAAAACTTTCATATTAGGATTTTTAAATGTAAATATATTTATATATACATAGAATTATATTTTTCTTGCATACAAGTTATATTTCATATTGATACTATATATATGCAATCGATTAGATAAATCAATAAATATCAAGGTTATAAAAAAGCGCTTGAGTTTGTAGATACATCATAGATACTGTCACCTGTACTTCCCAATTACCTGAGTTCAAAACAGTTAAACATGCAGGTAAGTTTTTTTATCAATAATGATTATTGTATTAATCACGATTATGAATCACAGTGACTTTTAATGGTTATGGGGCGAAAGAGCTATTCATATAATACATAAGTTTCATTGAAATTGGAATGTATTAATTGCTATTTAAAAACAAAGAACTACTAAATTAACTTGTATTTCTTGGTTGGGACAATGTTGGCTCATTGGTGGAAAATATTGGTTGGCCCAACGTTTTGCCAACCACCAGCCACTCTTTTGCCAACGTTGGGCCAACGTTGGCAAAAGAGTGGCATTATTTGGTTGGCACAACGTTGGGCCAATGGTGGCAAGACGTTGGCAATACGTTGGCTTATTGACATTCGGGTGCATTAGAAAAGTATTCAGTACATGCTGATGCAAGCATACATGCTTCAAATGAATATAAGTTTACTATACCAGAGATGCCAACCCCAACAGATCCTAATTAGTAGTCCGATCATGAAAATTAGTAGTTTGAACAATCAATCTGTAGTTTGTCAGAATCGCCACCTCTACCCACTCACCTTCCCGTGAAATATTAGTTAAACTAACATATATTCAAAAGCAAGACAAAATAAAGCATACTAGATTTTTTTAAAACTTTATCAAACATCCATCTAACAAAATTAATCAAAAACATATTAAGGTAATTAATATTAGTTTCCAATTGCAGTCAAATATGGTCAATCTTTAATACACCAGTTACACTAACCTGACTGAGATTTTATAATCATAAATTAAAGATTGACCATATTTGACTGCATTTGGCAATTGGAAACTAATATTAATTACCTTAATATGTTAATTAATTTTTTTTATTACATTATTTTTTATAGAAAACACGAAACAACTTATTATGGTACTTGTCATTGGCAATATGACATAGCTAGTACAGTTTATACACACATGATTTGGATGCATTATATATCTAATTTGAAATAAATTATTTTTCTTGTTTTTGTAATCTAAAAGAATATAAAAAAATAAAAATAATAATCTAAACACTTATGTGGGTAATAAAGTGTTATGAGGTTTACTTTCATTTTCCCCGCTATCAACTTATTCATGTCAATATAAAACACGCAAATGCAACATCCCGATCAATATTGGTGCTAGTCTAGTCTAAAAATAGCTCGGCTTATAAGATTTGCTGCCAGGCTACAGCTGGCTGCTTTGTTTAATAATGGCTGCAGTGCGATCAATACTGTAGACTATTTAAATGACCAAATATTATTACTGATGAGGCGTGAAAAAACTATGCGTGGGAATGGCGCATATAAGTGTTATTGTGCATGCGGGATTTTTTTTAGTTAATATCGCGCATGGTCTTCCCAATCTCTGAATAAGTGCCATAGATTTGGTGATTTGTATAGAATTTCGTAGTATGCTGTTAACTGGTCGTAGTTGTAAAATGTTCATCAAAATTCGTAGTAACTACGACTAATCCGTAGGGGTTGGCATGTCTGCTATACCTGCTTTGAATAAATGTTAATTCCGATATTCATTCAAACAACGTAGATGTTCAATTTTTTATTCACTGTATCAATTTGAAATGCGTAAAACCACATTTTCGGAATAATGTTCATTCACAGTTTTCCGTTCGTATTTGTCTAGTTTATTTTTCGACGGCCTCCAACCATCACTCAAGAAGCACCTACTGAGGTTACTCCACCAAATTCAGTCTATGATCCTTACTGTAAAGAGCCAAACTAAAAATTCAGGGTTGCCACAAGAAAGATGACCTAAAATTCCCTGACTTTTCACTGACTTATTCCTCAGAATGCCGATTTTTGACGCCTAGCATAACAATTAGACACCACAAGTACAGAGGAGTTGGCAGCGTTGAAATTAAAACAAAATGTTTAATTTAATTTGCTTAATCTGGTGGTAAATCATATTGATGCTGTACTTTTCCGTGTTGACTGGCATCATTTTCAAACCCAAATGTCATCTTTCATATCTGTTGTACATTTTGTATTTCTAGAGAGTCATGCCAGCCAGTTTCTTCATACTTCTTCGTCAGTATATGCGGGTAGATGACGTATTAGTCCGAATAAATGATACCAGATTATATCATGAGGTAGTGTTATTGCATTTATATAAAGTTCACTTTACAACCGTGTAATCTAACTATCAGTTTCTTGAATAACCGCCTAGTTTTTAGCTCACCTTCTGTGAAACAGCATGTGAGCTTTTGTGATCACCTGTCGTCCGTCTGTCTGTCAACAATTGTTAGTCATTAGCTACATAATGCAAACTGCATTTATTCATAATGCAAACTGCATAACCCCATCTACAGAGACCTATGCAATTTGTTAGTCACAATGCAAACAGTCTGTTAGTCATAATGCAAACTGCATCATTACCCCTACTCAGAGGTCCATGCAATCCCCTTGTAAAATCATCATCTGTTGTGAAACAGATTAAATGAAGCTGTTTCATCCATCTCTATTAAAGCCATAAACTTTGGAATTTTTACTAGATAATTTCTTCGTTTTTCATTTGATTTCACAAAACTTGCATGGCTGTATCATCATCGTATAATATTGGAATCATGACCCTGGGTGTAAAATTGACCCTTTCAAGGGCTGCATATGTGTTGCCAAAACAATTTGTATGAACTGAAACTGTTGCATTTTTCACCTTGACACCTCACACTTAAGTTTAAAGCCCAATTTACGCATGCATGCAGATGTTGATAAATAAATGCATCTCTCTTATAGAGGATGTGTGAAATGCAGTTGGATTATATCTTATATTTAAAGTTTTATAGATAAACAGCTCTGACCGCCGCCATATATATATATATATATATATATATATATATATATATATATATATATATATATATATATATATATATATATATATATATATATATATGAAAATAATTCTAAGTGTTTCGTGAATACACCTAAATGGACGCTATTACTTGTGAATCGTACTCATTTTTACCTGTAAATTAACTGCTTGTGTACTTACCAATAGCAAGCACTTGCCATGACCATGTAGACCCATGAATGAACACCACATGTGTTCAAAACATGATTATTCACATACGTAATGTGTCTCCCTAAAGAATTATCAAAAATGCAAAATTATCAAATAGAAACTGCTGTAGGACTATTTCTCTATTTTGGCAGGGTTTTCCTTAAGCTACCTATGAAGTGTGAGGTTAATTTTGGTTATGATCTGAGGGGACAAGAATATATATTCATGCAAATGAATAGATCTGTGAGAGAGCTTTTCGTTGGTCTGCAAACATATAGAGTCTCACAAGGCTCGTAGTTATTTGAGAAACTATGGTCTTATAATTGTTTCAATCTAAAAATGAAATAAGTAGATAGTATCTAGTCTTTTTTTTTGTAGGCTGGTTGGGGCCACATATTGCGTGAATTTACAACCAGAGAATCACAAATAAAAAATTTACAGGTAAAATCAAAATTTGTTGATGTTTTATTCGCATTTATTCGATTCAATTCTACTAGTCAAGATTTCACTTATGTAATGATGTTCTATTTACTGAATAATATATAAATATACATATATTTATAGGTACCATTAAGTGTGGTAATCGACAAAAATGAAATCTGGCAGCATCTACCAACAAAAGTTCAGTGTTTTCACAAGATAGAATTTCCTAGTAGCAGTTGTGATATGAACATTGAATCTGACCAAGTGAAAACGTAGTATATTATAAATACAAAAGATGAGTTTGTTATTTGAATTATGTAACAGTAATAATACTTTTTTCTCTACAAAATATTGCCATTTGTTGGGTTTATGTTAATGAATATCCATCTGAAACCACTCAGCAATTTCGTATACCATAGATTATAACAGTTGTAAGAATAAAAAGAAAAAAAAGAATCATGTGGTAGTAATACAGTCTCACGGGCAAAAAAAGGAAGTACGGTATGTATGCATCCATTTAGTTCTAAAAGTAGAGTAAGTAGCCTTGTGCGTATGACTTGTGTTAAAATTAATATAATACAACTTAATCAAGTAGAATTTTTTTTATTCAAATTTCACTTTGGCGTCACTATACTATCTGCAAGTATTTTGTTTTGAAATGCATAAACATAAAAAATAAAAACCATATATCCTGTTCTATGTTACTAATATTTGTAACACTGCAAAAAAGTGTTCTACAAAAAATCAAAACACAATTATATTCTCTCAGAAAAAAATTAAGTCAATTTTTTTCCTAATAATATAATAATTTACATTAAAATTGAAAATAGACACATGGTTCTGTGATTTTACAATGTAACCATCTAGACATTTTCCTATAAAAGTAATACTGAAAGGTTAATTGTTTGACTTTCATGGACACTGAATATGTAACATTTTAAAAGCGTGATAGGTTTGTGCTAACATCAAAATGTATTGTATTACACGCAAAATTCTTCAGTAATATCAATGTTTGAACTGCTAAGATTTTAAGATCTTCCTTCTTTCACAACCTACTGTAATAAGGCACTATTAATCCACCACAAAATAGTTAAACAAATAAAACATTAAGAATATATAAATAGCACATACATTATAAGAAGTACTGATTGAAACAAAAAATACATTGCAAAAGACTTCAAACTCTAGACATAAATACAGAGACAGTTTCACATATTTTTCACTACTAGATATCACAATTTTGTTTAAAAGGAAAAAAGTAAATACTGCATGTAACAAATAACTATCTATAATATTCACAATGAAATGCATCATTGGATAACAAAGGATACTATTCATCACCAGTTCTACTTGACAATGGATTGTACTAGAGGCCTTCCCACTACTCCAATTGAAATTAATAGAATCCCTCATTGGTCACCTTAAAAGGCTCCCTCTAATATTACCCTAGCAATGTTAATACCCCTTGTTCATCGAGTTACTGCTATTTTAAACATTCACAATTTCTGATTAAAAAGCTTGTCTTATAACAGCACATTTTCTACAACATAAACCTTTTTCAACAAAAAATCCAAGTAAATCTTTGTAGTTACAAAATCATTATTTTCTTAGCCATGGGAATGGAACGATAGATCTTCCATCTGGGTAAATGTACCGATGTTGATATTCGGACATTTTTTTCTCAAATCTGTGGACCGCCATTGGTCTTTTTGTTATAGAATAATCAGGTGTAGGATTGACAATGTGTCCATCATACATTTGTTTTGGTGGGACCCGCGGATATGCTTTCATATACACTGTATTACCAGGAAAGACTGTGTTAATTCCACAACGCTCTTGAAGGCTTCGAATATTTGCTGGATGTGTCCGTGGCCTTCTTGATTGATCATTAGCATCTGACCCTGGCATTTGTGCTGAAACAAAACAAAAACAACAACAAAACATGAAATTGGTATGTAACAAATATTTCTAGTAATCTACTTTCAAAACAGAACCACAAACTAACAAAAAATATTAACCATACTAGATACCGTTGAGGAAAACAGTCACTAAATCTGTCAATTACGTCTAACAAAGTATTACACTAAATTACCTTTAATGCCTCAAGTAAGTTTTGAAATGCTTAATTTAATTTTATTATTTATAAATTCTTACTTGGTTCTTGAAAAGTTTGATTTCCAGCGTATCCAGGTGGACAATTTCTTAAAGACATGGCTGATTTTGGCATATTTTGGGATGTGTTAACCAGATGTTTATTCTTCTGATCAAGCCAACTATAGCCAAGGCGAACTGGATCTCTGCTACCACGATTGAGATTGTGCCGATATCCAGTATATCGGTCTGTCACACCCACATGATCACAATATTGTTTTAGACGATCTATGGAGTGATGTGCAAATGGTGCCATGTTCTGAAAATGAGAAAATACAATTTTTCTTTTCCAGATATCATCCTTTCAGTTATTTTACTTTACTGCATACAAGCTACGTTTAATATTTAGACAATTTTATGAAACGTGAACAATTGCTGAATTCACTACATTTTGTTGTTGATAATTTCTTGTATCCATCATGACAAATGTGTTAGATCAGTGAATCCATGTTCCTTTTATATGACCATGATTCACAACTAGTCTATAGAATGGGAAAGGAATGGACAGATGAATCTATGTTCAAATAGATGAGATTCCTGAAGTACAAAATAGCTCACACTAAAAAGATTTGTTTGAATGATATGTAATCAAATCTAATTCAATACATGCAAATACAAATAATGCTAAGAAATCACTCTTGTCAATACAACATGCATTCATCAATATAATAAAAGAAATATACAGATGTATTAATGCTCGAGTGATCTTGAAAATGGGCTTTCATTACAAATGAAACAACTTTCTCATTTGCTGTGAAATTTGTTCAATATGGTATTTTCAGTTTGCTTTATTAAAGCTTACCCATTCAGCATCTCTAAGTTGATTTGCAGAATTAAATTCTGTATCTCGAACTTCAGTTTTAATCATAGTTTCAATACTAGAGTCTTTGATGTTATTTTTCACAAAGTTGATAACTCCTGCAGTGTCATTAAGAACTTGAGTTGCACCTGAAAAATGTGAGAAAATATGAAACTAATTCTGCAGTAGTTTTATGCACATATGATACCAGATGCAGATGCCTCTATGGGCATGATACTTGCTTCACATCCCTTGGAGGTCCGCATTGATCTGCGTCGATATACTCTACTCCACTCCACTCTGCTAGCAACTTTGTGCCAAAAATACTCCACCTTTCAGAAAAGGTGAAAGCAACTTTTTTGGTGTGTAAGAGCGAATAATAGTCTGTGTATAATGTTAATCTGGTTATCTCTAATATTAGTTATATCAAATTTTTCTTCACATACCTTCAATTTTTAGATAAACGGTATTTACTATAAAAAGTAAACAATTAAGTTTCAATTTATTTCATTTTGCAACAACATCAATGTTTATGTATTAGGCGTATAAAAATATTGAAATGTGAATGACAACAAAAGTACCCAATGGCAAGAAATAAATCCGAGCATATTGTTAACAGCAAGTAAAGGCCTGTATAGATAACCAGACAATCCTCATTAATGATTATATCATGACAGAAGATCAATGTACATGTAGTTTGCTCCATATCATAAATGGTCATACATGTATATAAAATAGCAATAGAAACCAGAATTCCCAAACATAAAAATGTTCTAAATAGCTAAATAGGATTGGTGCTGACTTCAATCAGTATATTATTTTGCAAATCTGTGGTCCATTTTTATGTTAGTTATACCATTGCCAACACATTTTACCTTGGTATATTTACAGTATAATATTCCTATTCAGAAGGTTATAAAACATTTTAGCGTATTATGGAACTAACCAAAAATCATATATATTTTTTGTTGTAAATTTTCCGGAGATTTGGTTGCCTTATATTTAGAAATATTCATATGATTATCTATAGGTAATAGGTAAACTAAAAAAAATTTCCACTTCACACTTAATTTTAAAGCCATTTCCTACTTCACACTAAAAAGGCATGACGGCACCCTCAACTATATTAGTATTTACATGTACATGTATAATGATATCAATGACAAATATGGAGATTAGGCCACAGCAATTATAATCGTAAAAGATTTAACAATATTTTCAACAATAGGCAAGTCAAAATTTACAAAATTTCGAGAGAAAAAAAGAAAAATGAAATTGGAGCAAAAATAAAGTACTGTAAAAATAGAAATGTTTGTGCACTATTTAATTTACCAATTTCATCGGTAGGTGCAAAAACTCAAACTTAAATAGTCAGCAAACATTAATAGCCTTTGTAAAGTAGGTCCAGGATGGATTAAAATCGCAAAATTGAATAGTCACAAAATAAATTATAGATGAAAATCGCAAAATTGGTTGAGGTCACCTTTTGAAAAAAACGTTTTAGTTATTTAACAGTATTTGAACTTACTTTCTGACATGTTAACTTGTTAAGTGAGTTGTGATATATTTACTAGTTGAAATCACATTGACATGTTTGCTTTATGTCCTAAATGCATTTGTAAAATTATGTCTAAATTGTAGACATATATATTCAAATGTATTGATATAATGGCACAGTTAAATTGATGTCATTGCGAAATCATGTCGCGGGGGAGTGGGGGGGTGGGGGTGGGGGGAGATGAGGGAAAGATGACGTCACTTTTCAGGATGGCGGGTTCTGCAAAGACGACGAAGGTGAGGGACGGGGGGGGGGGGGGGGGGGTAAGAAAGGCCAAAAATGAGGTGACGTCATTTGTGAACGATCCCTTGCCCATCTCCATGTAAACCACCTATCACATGACTCAACACAAACAAGCAAGGTGCACAACATTCGGCGTACTTTGTCATCAGCGTCTGAAGCAGGTGGAATGTCCACTGAAACGTTACTAGATATGACAGACAGAAGAAGCATGTTAGTAGGTTTGTGCCTTCTCATGATGAATCCAGTTGCTAAGGATTTTGACAGATTTTTGTTTAAATAGGTGTCTAAAGTAGATCCGCAGCTTTTAAACCAATCAGCGCTATCAGCGTGCCCTAAAGGTCACTCGAACGATCGAACAAATCCGAATATTTTGAGCAAAAAAGTATCTGTTCATTTCATTAATGGTAAGTGACATAGTTTCGTCCATTGAGCAGTTCCAAGAAAACCATAATTGCCGTAACTTTATTACAAAATGTTATGATTTATTACACTGATTCCTCAAATTTCGTTACAATTCTGTGTACTTCAGACACAGTAAGCGTTTTACTATATAATTTTATTCGATTTGTGCTTTTTGCTATAGCCATGAGCTATGATGTTATTGTACAATGACAGTAAATAACAAAAACACACCTTTCAATATGACATCATTTGACAGTCATTTCGAATCGATGGCGGGACCAGCTTGATATTTGGAAGATATTCCAGAGAATCCAGACAAATAAATCCATAATCCTCCTACTATGTCGTAAAAAATCTTATATATCATGCATTTTTAAATACACACGTTGATTTCTGTTTAGAAATACAAATATATATCAGTTCAAAGGAGGATGATAACCTTGTCCAGATTATTAGCCATTAGTGGAGTCTGCTAACCCATAAAATTGCATGGCAATGTGTGATAAAATAAGTAGTCAAGGCAAAATGAAATCTGAAGTTGATATCTTTTTAATAAACTCACAATATAAAAGAAAATTTGTGCTTCTTATATACTAAAAGATTATGTGTGCAAAATAAAATTGAAAGGGTTGATTTCAAGCCCATGAAAAAAATTTGTCTCCCAAATAACCTACACAAAATTACTGATTGTAAAGGTAATATTTTTTACCAAAGTTTAATGCAAAAGTACTTCTAAACCAAAAGCGGGCATGTGGGGATTTCTTCACATGGGTAAAAAAAAGGTGCATTCACAAAATACCTTGTTTATCACACGAAACCTTTCTAGGACCACATTTTTGTAACCAATCTTCTGATGAGCTGAGAATTTCATGATCCAGGCGTATGTTGTTAGTCCCATAATTTAGGTGTTTAAGCGATTTATTAATACGTTCATTGGATAAGTGATTTCCATGGTACAAAATTTTGTAAACATCACAATTGATTTTTTCACACAATCCATTAAAGTTATCTACATTAGGATTGGCCATGATCTAAAAAAAATAAAATAAAAATAAAAAATGAAAAAATAAAATAAAAATCACTAGTTTAGCGGTGTTTGTACTATGCATGTATTATGTGAATATGGATATTATTTCAATCATTATTGCATCCATGTGTATATAATTTTGTCCGAATTGTTTTCAAAGGTTTGGCAAAAATGTCCTGAACTTAACAGCTTGTCAGTTATTCTCAAAAATAAAAAATACATGCCAAACAATTTCATGGGCTCAACATCTTTGAAGAGGCTTTATATTAAAATACTAAATTTAGCCGAGCTAGCTGTAGGTATACAGTCCTATAAACCGGGCCCTCTCTTTTTTTATTTGATCTGATTAATTGCTGTCTATACTTAAAATAAGATTCCAAATCATATTACATTTACTTAAATTAAAAATATACATATAAGATCCCACACTTTAGTGAAGTCTTTACAATCGATAGGACCATGTGGAAAAAATTGATAAAATAACTATAAAGTTCATGAATTTTTCAAATACATTCTGCATTGGTTTTGTAAAGTTAAGTTGTCAAACATATATGCAGATTTAGTTATTTTACATTAGTAGATTGCAGAAAAGTGTTAGACAATCATTTTTTGACTCTTTAGTTTTAAGCCTTTTAAGATTTTTTAGAGCCATTTGATAGAGAAAAAACAAGCATTTAAAGCTATTTAAAACACACCACACAAGAAAGAAATAAGTTATCATAGCATAAACTACATTCTTAATATTTACACTTTAGGACTGAAATATATTAACTTACTAATTTCTATTTTGATAAATAATGCTTCATATAATATAAACTAAACTATAATAAACTGTCTTCCTGGTTTTACAAGTGTTTGCTAGCAACAGCTCATTTGCATATATCAATAGAGCCACGTGGGTTTTCGTGTACCGGGGCAACGTATCCTTTATGTCTTTTTTCAGTTCTCATTGTGCCACTGAAATAACCGATCTAAACAAACGTAGTTAAGGATGAAATGGCAGGGATCATCTTGTATTTCTTGTATGTTTATGTTATTACCTTACATTGTCGTGTGTGCAGTGTGTGTGTGTGTGTGTAATGTCTTCTAGTGTATTCATAACAATTTCTTAGCCGATGCTTATCAAAATAAGAAGAACGCATCCAAATAATATTGTTCTTTTTTGTATTATATACAAGTCAAACTTAAATAGTTCTCTAATAACTTGCTAGTCTATCGTCCATTTTCGGCTGTAATTTCCGGGTTGTCAAAATTTGACGGAAAAAATATATAAATTTGTTATTTCTATAGATAATAATGGACAAATTGAAAAGAGCATTAAGTGGGAGAGATGAAGAGGAAGGTGGCATCATGACAGAGGTTAGCCCATTAGTAACGGTTCGTGAACAATGTAATTATTTGTTCTTTTAATTAACGGTCATCAGCAGACTGATCCACCCACTCGGGAGAGGGGGTTCATTTATAAGGGATCGTTCACAAATGACATCACTCAGCAGGGAAGAGGAGGAGGGCTGTAGTGAAAGATGACGAAAGTTGAAGCTGGGGAGGGGGGTATTCTTACTTTCTGATATGTTAAGGGAACGATCATAAATAACGATACCGCCGTTACCGGGGGGTCGTCCATTTTTGGGGGCTCGAAGAAAAAGTTAGCTGACCCTCCCATCAACATTTTAAAAAGTTGAGTGACCTCCCCCCGACCCGTTAAAGAAAAAGTCCTCTATATAGTCATTGCAATGCTAAAAGAAAATATTTGAAAAAATATACCGTAGCGTTATAAAAAAGTTCAGCGACCCCCCCCCCCAAAAGGAATCAGAAAAGTTGGACGACCCCTCCCCCCAGTATCATTATTTATGATCGTTCCCTAAGTGAGTTGTGACAGAGCACCAATCACAAAAACCGGTCATGCAAACAATCCGTGAATTTTACGTATGATGTTAAATTTAGTGACGTCCTCATTTAATGGGGAGTTCACGTCATATGTAAAATTCACGGATTATGTGTATGGCCGAACAGTGCGATTGATGTTCTATATTTTAGTTGAAATCACATTGCCATGATTGCTCTATATGGCTTAAATACATTTGTATAATTATGTAAACATTTGCCTTGTTTTCTGTTCTATTTCTGCTACTTTATAATCAAAAACAAAATCTAATTCATGTTGGTCCAAATTTATTTATACATGTTTCAACACCTCCAGTGTCCTTTTCAATTTAAATTAAACATTTTCAAATACCAGTACCAAAACAAATAATATTACAAAACCAAACAACGATGCCTATCAAATTTTACACCATCTCTATGCCAAAATATCATATTATACCAAATTATACCAATAGGCGCCCACCACTCCTTGCTCTGAGAGACACATTTTCATCACACATACACCCATTTCCTACTCCAATCAATCATTCCTGCTTCCATTCCACACCCTATCCTTCACCTATCATCTGTTACCTTAGTATACATTCTCTACACAATGTACTCACATTTACACTACTAATTATTATTATTTTTTAAATTTCTATAACACCATTGACACAATGTACTCACATTTACACTACTAATTAAATAATTTCTATTACACCATTGAATGTATGTGCTGCAGTTCATTATTATCAATAGTCTCATGTTTTATCATATAAGTTAATTATGTAAAAAATATGGACACATATTCAGATGTATTGATACAATGGCACAGTTTTATCAATGTTGGATGTAAATTATTATACAGAATCTATATGTTGCTCCTCGTCATAGTGTCGAGCATTACGCCAAACTGTTCTGCTTCTCTGGAATCTTGTGTTGAACTCTTCGATAATGCTTGTCTTTTCATGCCCTGTTCTAGTCCAGTTGCTCGGTTGCAGATATATAGATATATATGATATGCTTCATTTATATCTGCGGCTGCTGCCCCCTACCCCCCAGATATGTATGTAAAATAGCCTTAATTGCTTTTGTCAATCCTGGTAAAAAGTGGGAAATAACCTTAAATTTCATTTTCCAAAATGATTGGTTACACTGTGGTTTGGATTCATGCCAGGAAGAATGACAACAGATGCCATCTTCATTGGCAAGAGAAGTCCTAGTGCAGAAGTTCACATTCAAGAGATGTTAATCAGCCAGGCAATTGGGCGTCATCGCTCTGGTGATTTGCGTCTTCACATAGGTCATTTTGAAATTATTAAGCCTCCCCCGTTCTAAGTCTCCCCCGTTCCGGAGGGAGACTTCTAGCTTTAGTGCTGTCCGTCTGTCCGCGTCCACATGCTTAAAAGCTTATAACTTGAACACCATGAGAACTATTGCTTTGAAAGTTAAATATGTTTAGTTTGTGGACAATCGTGTGTCTCAAAAATTTTTGTTTGTACTTTGGCCTACTTTTGACGAACTTATGACCTTAGGTACAAATATCTTGTTACCGCACTAAGTGACTTTAGGGAGAAGTATTTGGCCGATTGTCGCCAAACTTCATATTTAGCTTCAATGTACTACTCTCCAGACCTGATTAGATTTTGGTGTACTTTGGCCTAACCATGGCGTGTTTTAAAAAAAAAAATATTACGTTTATATTTACCTGCCTGTGAACACTTTATGATTTTTTTGGCATCAATATATTACCTTAGGTGGCAGATATGGGTCACATGAACCATCTGAACGAATATGATTTTTTTTAATCCTTAGGTGATGGAAAAGGAATTCCCATTGCCAAATATTGTCCCATGGGGGTTATTTTCATGAAAGTTTGCCGACTCACGGAGATTTTAGGATGCATCAAAATTAGGGGTAGGGGAAATATAAAGCTAATTTCTGTATGTTTAAAATTAGTTTCCGTATGCAAATCGGGTATCATTGGAAAGGTATAGCTGTGTAGAATGTGTTTATTCCATTATTTATGTCATCAAGTCATTATAGACATCACCAGAGGTCAAAAGGTCATGACCTAGTGGCTGAAACTAAAATCGGCCACCTTTTCTCTTAGAACTGATCTGCAACTTAATGAAAAGGCCCTCACACTTATCCTTTTTAGGAAAGGAACTATACATACAGTTTTTAAAAAAGAATGAATCATTTGGTTGCAATATTATACTAATAATCTGACATCGAAAATACTCAAATTTGGTGAGAAAACGGCCTACACAGAAGAAAATGTGGCTAACACTAAAACCGGCCCTCTTTTCTGTTGCAACTCCTTCTAGAACATTGAGTACTTATTTGAAATCAGGAAAAAATTTATATTTTTTTCATCAAGATCGCTGTCATCATCACTTTCTTTCATTTCTTCCTCATATTCATCATTGTGTTCAAGTTCCTCTGCAGTATTTTCAACTAAGTCTGTCAATGATGGTGGAAGTACAGGACTGCTACACCACACAGGCTTCAAAATGCCCCTTATCATTTTTGGCCTAACATTGTCCTGGGTCATTAGGCTTTGGGTGCCAGAATATGGGCGTATTGGCTCTTTTGTAAATTGCGACCCGGTAAGGCCCTCACACTTATCCTTTTTAGGAAAGGAACTGTACATATACATACAGTTTTAAAAAAAGAATGAATCATTTGGTTGCAATATTATACTAATAATTTGACATCGAAAATACTCAAATTTGGTGAGAAAACGGCCTACACAGAAGAAAAGAACACTAAAACCGGCCCTCTTTTCTGTTGCAACTCCTTCTAGAACATTGAGTACTTATTTGAAATCAGGAAAAAATTTAAATTTTTTCCATCACGATCGCTGTCATCATCACTTTCTTTCATTTCTTCCTCATATTCATCATTGTGTTCAAGTTCCTCTGCAGTATTTTCATCTAAGTATATATATGATTGTGGGACTGGATCTTCTTGTCAAGGTCTCAATATCGTCCAGTAAATAGAGTGATTTGGTTGGACAAAATTGTTGGCAAAGATTCAATGGTGGAAATGGAATCCTTGATATGTGCACTTTCCAGGGAAAAAAGTTTACTCAAATTTGTTTGGACGAAACTTTTCAAAATGGCTGCCAAAATGGCCACCATCATGATTTTTAACTATCAGAAAACCTTTACAGATCTTCATATAATATTCATCAATACATCATTCTTAATTATATTTAACACGCTGCGCTGAGAAAATTTATGATGTTAAATTGCTTCTTCCTGGTTCGTCATTACCTCTCAGGGTTAATTTCAATCTGACCATCAGAACAATGCCAACTTCAATTATCTCATGCGGCCCTGTCCATTGCTGTGAATGTAGAACATCTCGCCTGTGCTTCCACCATCATTGACAGACTTAGTTGAAAAACTACAGAGGAACTTGAACACAACGATGAATATGAGGAAAAAATGGAGGATAGTGATGATGACAGTGATCTTGATGAAAACTAAACACACAATTTTTCTTGAAATTGTAATGATAGACAAGTTAACCAGACATTTTCCTATGATTTTCCTGATTGCAAATAAGTACTTAATGTTCTAGAAGGAGTTGCAACAGGAAAAGAGGGCCGGTTTTAGTGTTAGCCATGTTTTTTTCTGTGTAGGCCGTTTTCTCGCCAAATTTGAGTATATTCGATGTCAGATTATTAGAATAATATTGCACCTAAATGATTCATTCTTTTTTTAAAAACTGCATGTATATGTACAGTTCCTTTTCTAAAAAGGATTATACGTGTGAGGGCCTTTTCATTAAGTTGCAGGATCGGTTGTAAGAAAAAAGGTGGCCGATTTTAGTTTCAGTCACTGGGTCATGACCTTTTGACCTCTGGTGATGTCTATGATGACTTGATGACATAAATAATGAAATAAACATATTCTACACGGCCATACCTTTCCAATGATACCCTATTTGCATACGGAAACTAATTTTAAACATACAGAAATTAGTTATTTGAGTATTACTACTTGCTTTTGTGCTAAAAATCAGCCAAACCTGGATAGCTTTCACCAATTCCATTGGCTTCATCAGTCCTAATGACTTGCCGCCAAAAGGTGATAGTGGTGTGACGTCGGCGGCGGCTGGCAGGATATTGCTGTAGATTGCCGGCAGTTCCGCGGCCCCCACATTCTTGTTGAGGTCGTGATGGTGTGGCTTTCTCTGTCCGGTTGGTGGAGGTGCAGAGATACATGTGATGACGTGCTGCTGGGGCGCCTATGTTGGTCAAACCTCGTTTTCAATGTCTTTGAAGTCTCTCCCACATAGGTGCTAGTGCATTTCTGGGTCCTGGTTCCTCCACAGTTGATCTGATAAACCACTCCACAAATCTCTTCTTTCTTGGCCGGGTCTTTAGGAGAACAGAGCAGGTGGTCCGGGGGCATTGGACTTAGTATTAGCAACGTGGGTTGACTTTGAGGTGGTCCCAGGTGAAGCACAATTATCAATTTCATGTAAGCTCTTTGTGTTAGTAGCCATCATTGGTATTAGTACCAGAAGAAACACAATTATCAATATCAGGTAAGCTCTTTGTGTCAGTAGCATCATTGGTCTTAGTATTAGGACATGGGCTGACTTGGAGGTGGGCCCAGAAGAAGCAGGTGCATCCGGTTGCCTGTCAGCATCTGTAGATCTATCTAGAAGAAAAAAAACGCCATTTCCAAAAGCCCCATCACCATACAAGAAAGCTACCACCACATTAATTGGAAGACTAATTCTAAAATCCGTTGGAACATGAATGAGAAATCAGAGGAGAATAATCATTGAATATTTTTATGCAAACCCTATCACCATAGATATACAAATAGACTTAGTCTACAAGACAGCTAATAGATCTACCACCATAATAATTGGATGATTAATGCTCAATTCTCCTTTGAGATGAATGAAAAATCAGAGAAGAATGGTCATTGAATATTGTTATAAGAGAATAAAACAATGTGATCTAATGCTACCTGTCAATTTTGGCTTTTTTGTAAAGAAATTGCTTATATACGTTATGTTTGATTGTCATTTTGACATGATGTAAAAAGTAGGGTCCGGGTACAGCACAGCCTCGATACGAAGCGTTTAAGGTACACATATATAATTGAAGCAACATAAACTAATAAAGGCTGGATTAGCCTCAAGCGCGGAGTGCATTACCACAAGTAACAATGTGACGCAGTTTGACCTAGGCTAGATCTAATCTTCAGGCCAAATGATCAGGCCATACCTGTGCCAACTAAGACGAAAGGCAAAAACTAAAGACGAAAGGCAAGACCGAAAGACAAAAGGCAATATTCAGTAAATCATCCTTTTGTCCACGAAATCAACTTCAGTTCAATTTCGTAGACGAAAGGATGATTTTACAGACGAAAGGACACTAATTCAAACACCATTTTGTTGTTCCTTTTGTCTGTAAAATCATCCTTTCGTTTATGAAATATTTGCCTTTCGTCTGCCTTTCGTCTATATACTTTGCCTTTCGTCTCACCCTTCGAGAACGTACGTCGAACATAAAAAACGCCACGTGCAAATAGATCTAGGCGCGTTCTCACATTATTATTAGATCTACAACATTTTGCGCAACACTAACAAAGTCTGTTAAATAATATGACATGTTTATCGTGTAAGCTGATAAATGAATTCCAATGATTTGATTATTGCATGATCTTGCTGTAATATATAGAAGTACTGATAAGGATATATCAAGCAGTTATAAGATTATTACACATGATTCACCACAAATATTTCGGCTCGATGTGGCAGACTGCTTGGAGGTTGGGGAGTATGCGCCACACGGTGTTACGTTATTCGTGCATCGCCATCTACCGGATTTAAAGAGAACTACGACGAAAGGCATTTTGAAACAGAGACGAAAGGCAAAATGCACAAAAATGCCTTTCGTCTTTTGCATTTTGCCTTTCGTCTGGCAAGTTTGCCTTTCGTCTCTGTTCCATAATCAATTTCGTCTTCCTACTCAGTGAAAAATATTAACTTTTTTTTTCTAGAGGCCACCTGTGCCCCTAGCTTTCAAAAGTTAGGAGCCCAGGTCAATTTTTAGGGGCCCAGGTCCAAGCGTGCAAAAAACCTTGAAAATTTATAAAACTAATGTAAAACATACTTTGAAAGTTTTGTACATAATTTTCATATAGATCGCTTAACAATTAATAAAATGAAATAAACTGACAATATTATTTTATTTCATATTCCTAACAATCTAATAATTATTTTAACACAATGTCTTCTAGATCACTATCTATTTCACTTTCGTAATCAGAATCTGATAACCAGGGCCGGTCGTTGCCCATTCATGCTTAAAAGTTTTTTGGCTCTTCGTCTTATCATATACATTGTAGTATTTACGTTTTTGTTCCTTAGTTTGTTTTTCTGCCTGTTTTGGCTTAGGTACATCCATAAAACGCCAAATTCTTGTCAATTTTCAAACTATAAAGTAATAAAAACAAATATCATTACTCCACTTTCCATTTCGAACATAAGTTCAGTGAAAGCACTGCTATCTACAAGCACAAATTACAAAATGAAAGAAACAATTCACAAGAACAAACTCACGCCGCCATACCAGTTACAATCACGTGATTTTTACGTTTGGCAAAATTTTCTCGGATGCTTCAGCTATTATGTTCGCTGCTGGCCGGGCCCGAAATATGTCGGAAAGTTCTGACTGCTAGTAAACAATATGGCGGCAAAAAGAAGACGAGCAAGAAGTCAGAAGATGAGTAGAAAATGGTGGGAATAAATGTTAGTCGCAACCTGGGCCCCTAACTTTCCAGATTTATTCGCCCAGCTGAATATTTAGTTGCCATGGGCGACTGGGCGACTGCTAATCTTTTTGGCTGACTACTTATGACAAAATTCTATTTCGTCTTTTGGTTTTGATTTTGTCTCGAGTTGATTAATTTCGTAGAAGAAAGGCATAAAAAGTGATGAAATTCAGGGTGTCCCACTTGGCGCCCTGTAACAGCAGCTGGTTGCTGTTTGCTTTGTGCCGAGACTTTTTTGTGCTTCTGGGTTACGCTGACCTTCCTTTGACTGTCTGCTGACTGTCTGCTAATCGTCCACTGCTTTTGCTCTGACTGTGTCGACTATGCGCTGAAAAAAAAATCAATTAATGCCAAAAAGGGGTTATCTGTCAGCAGATGGTCAATGCACAACTCGATTTGCCCAGAAAATCCTAGAATATCTACGTCGAGCATACGCCGAGGTTAGTGGGACATGGCCTTTAGCAGCAAAAATCAATATTTATGAACAGTGTACTGTATTGCTATTGTTTTTGTGTTGTTTGTTTCAGTAAAAGCTGTGCTTACTATAGTACTTTACTATACTCATTACTCATCTTGATCATTGAGTCATGTCTGAGGTCAAAGAATTGGGAAAACAAGTAGGCCTAACATGCCACTAATATTAGATATTATTAATAACCGTTAAACAACCGAATTACAGAATTTTGTGGGGTGTATACTCAGTACTGTATAGTATGAAATGTATTGCAATAAGATTAAAAGGCAACACTTTATTTTTATAATCAATAGGCAAATATTTGTGTTTGTGACTTTGAAACTTGTATTTTACAGTACAATTGCACCTCTTTTATCAAGGCAGTTTGGGAGGCTGGCTCTCAGTATGCATTCTTAAGATCTTGTCATCCATCTGGGGAATAGATGACCTGTCTGACAACAACTATCACCCACTTATAGACCTTGACACAAGTGATGTAAATGTGCAATTGTGAATAAGAAAATTTGCCTACCTTTGTGCACCTCTTTACTAACTGCAATATGTACCGCAACAGCTAAACCAAAAGCAAAACCAAAACCTCAGCAAGACGAATCATGAAGATACTTTTAACCTAAACTGTCAGTCCCTACGAAACAAACCTGAGTTGCTACAAAACCTAGTTAGATCTGTCAAGCCTGATATAATAATGGGTACAAAATTATGGTTGACTAAATACATCAAAGACACAGAAGGCTACAGGCAGACACTAGTAAGTAGAGACTGACAAGACCTCCCTAGATACAAGTATACCAAAGGAGGAGGTAACTTTGTGAAATTGTGAGATAACATGAGTCAAATTTGATATCATAGGATCAAAATCTGTATATGCAGCAGCCTACTGCAGGAAAAATCGCCTCCACAACGAAGTACCTTAGTCAGTAGAGTTCAGTGGCTTTTGTTAAGTTTAGCATCAGTCTGCGTTTTTGGATCTACTAGACAGCGTCTGGACCACTGGTTTTCTTTTCCAATCACTTCAATGTTTTGCAACGTGTTGGGTTCCATTATTCAAAATCATAATCAACTAAATACAGATGTTGTTGTCTCAAGAGCAGTAGGCCTGACGAAACTGTTGAAAGAGTGAAAGGTCTTGACAGACAAAATGACAGGTTCCTACATTGTATAGGTAACTATTTAGTTGATTTTGATTTAATGTTCTTGTCTGGAAATAAGTGTCCAGTCTTCCTCCTGTGGATCTGAACTGCTGAAACATATCACCAAAGCTGAAGATGATGACTGTTTAAAGAGACTGCCTAGTCCCCCACATACCGGCTATAGACCTTTGTTCACTGCTTATTGAATAACTGGTTTGGTTGTGATCTATCAGTCCTGTCTCAGTTTGCTGTTGTTTGTCCTTTCTACAAGTTCTAGTTTTTTAGTCATTTTTGCACTCCATTTTGTTATCCATGCAAAGTGCTTGTCCATCCTTAATAGAAAGTTTCTGGGCAAAAAAAAAAAAAAAAAAAAAAAAGAAGTTTCTGGGCGGATCTGTCTTAAGCTATGAATAATCATCTTATTGAATAATCCATAGTGAATTTGTTACAATAATCTGTCACTATCACCTGTACTTCCCATTTTGACCAGCTCTCTAAATGTGTCATTAGTGATACTGTATTTTCCTTATTTACAGATTAGTGATGCCTCGACACTCAGCTACTCTACTCGAATAAAAGGATTTGTTATTTGTTTTATTCTTGGTGTGTCATTGTCGATTCTGGTAAGAAAGTAATTATGATAATTTTCAATTTATTAGAAAATTAGAATTTTGTAAGCTAGAAATTAACTGGAATATAGTAGTAAATTTTGTCATACATGTTCCTTATAAACACGTTTTTATTTAGTTTGTGTCTAGAGAACATTAAACGTGTAGAATAGAAGTTCATTCATTTCACTTTCTTTTTAAGTTTCTTATAATGTTTTGTTAGGTTTCAGTGATACCAAATATTGAACTATTACTGACAATTATTGAAATATTAAAGGTTATGCTCAGTGTGCGGATAAATATGCTTAGAAGCAATATGACATGTTTTGCAGGGTATATGGGCCCCAGCATCATGGGAGGGTGTGTGTGGTAAATCTAGGTACTATTATGATTTACAAACACTATACCATACACATTACTGCTATTATCGTTCTCTCTATATAAAATAGTAGAAATATATATGGTATAGAGTTTGTATGATGCTGGGGGCTATGGCAGGATACTCATGAGTACACAGGGTAATGGACGACCGGTCGGATGTGCTGTATGAGTGAAACTTCATGTAAAGTTCACGAAAAATTACACTTATTAAATCAAAGATATCCATAGAACTTTATTTTGAATTATAGGTTCATTGCATTTCTTTAATAATACTCCATCAAAGCTCTACAAACACATAACATGTTATATATAATTAATTAAAATTCCTTTCACAGAACCATTCTTTTACCTTGCTTTGCAGATGTTTTGCTGTTGTGTCAACTGCGTCAACAGTGCCACTTGCATTCGAATCTCTGTTCGCGCAACCATGTAGGTCAAGTGATGTAAGTTGGAGAAGGTTTGCGAAGATATCCCTGCCTGTGTTGCGATTGAGGTCTGGCTTTTCCCAGTGGATATGGATGGCCTTTCTGACTCTCCTTGTCAGGTCCTTCTCCAACTTTGATCACGTGGCCTACTCGGTCGTGTGAACTGAGATTCGTTGCCAGTAGCACTGTTGACACTGTTGAGACAACAGTGAAACCTCTGCAAAGTGAGGTAAAAAAGCAGGAATTTTAATTGATTATGTAAAAACTAAAACACATGTATGCACAGGAGTCTATCCTATCTATAAATAATGCTTTGTTTCAATCCCGGGATTTCAACTTTCAATACAGCGGGAAATTGTAAAGTGTGCTTAAGACAGGTAGTATAGCTGACAGTTTTGGGAGAAAATAATGTGCATTGTCCAAATAAGACGTGTCCTTAAAAGAAAGATTCACTTTATGTATCAGTATGACGTAAGGCTTCAATAGTTACTATTCTCTTCAACAGTAGTAACTTTAAAAAGATACTAGTCATACTAGAGGGGATACTAGAGGGGACATGATAGCATAACATTTTCTCATATATTCCTTTTATTGGGCTTAAACTGAAGTCGTCGTTTATTGATATTTGTTTTTACAAAACAATATTTTTAATTACTGAGCATAATCTTTAAATGAAAAGAAACGGTAACACAATCAAATCCCACAGATATTTACTATATAGAATTCTGGTATGGAATTATTTCACGCATCTGCATGTTGAAACGATGTAGGCCAAACTTACCATGTGACCAATAGAATGTACACAAATTGAGTGATGTATGCAACACTGCATTTTATTTGTTATATGACTTAGGCTACACATTAAAAGATGTCCATTAATGGACCCATTTTTGGCCTGTAGTAATTCTCATAGAATGCTGGGTTTGTGTATATTTTAGCTGTTTCTTAATAATTTGACTCATTCTGGACACAAGATATCATCTCTGTGACATTAGTTCAGAGAGATAGTCTTGAGAAGATTGTCAGACGTAAAAAAGCACTTGCGTGAAATGAGACTACATTTGTTGAAAGCGTAAAATATATTTCCAATATTGTTCCTCTAAATTTACAGTACATAACTTTACATGTTATCTTCAAATCATTAATAGTTCCTGTGTATCTTTAGTTAAATGTTAATTAAAATAAACATTTATTACTTTATTTGATTATGTTGCAACTTCTGTGTATTTACTAGATGATTTATTTCAGGGAACATTTTTACTCTTCTTACCTAATGGTTTAATAATGTTTGCACTATTTTATACAATTGGAAATATTGTTGCATTAGCCAGGTGTGTACATTCATTTTATTTATTGCACATTATATTTTCACATAAGCTGTGTTAATTGTATTTATAAACTTAGATTATTTACTTATTATTCTGAATACAAGATTATATACTTATCATAATTCTGAGCACTATTCTTGGAGAGCGCATAACACATGTTGGTTGTGGTTGACATGATGTACATGTATAAATATTTGTAATGCAACTGTAAGTTCACTGTCCTACAAATATTTTTGATACTTTTTGCCACAACTTTTAGATGCCACAAAGACATTATTTGATGCATTTTTGCTTTCACAGACAGCATACTCAGTAAAGAGTTATTTTGAACATCTGCACTATCTCTTTAGTGTCCTCCCTCTCACTCATACATGTAACAGTGCGCTAGGAACCTCGGAAATGATGAAAATCTATTTATTAAAAGATTTCAAATCTAATTTTGCCATTACACAAATGGTGGGGTTTATCACGTATAAACAAAAAAATTAGCCGTGAGACAAGGTGTGAAAAATTAGTGTCGCGAAAGGTCTATTTGGGCTTCAACGCAAAATATTGTGATAGCTAATGTTAATAGGACTACTGAATTAGGAAAATACTACATTGTATACTGTACATGTTAAGTATATTATTGGATATACCCATAACACTATCAAATAAATCTCTCTTCCTCTTAGAATATAAATGTCTTAATTGTCACCACATATCAGAATAGGATGTAAAAAAAATAAGTAAAGTAAAGGAAACCAGCTTTGTGTAAAAAGACTTGAATTATTATATTGTTTATAAAAGAACCTTTGACGTTTGTTCAGCTTTGACATTGATAAGAATTAGTGGTTAGATATGAATATGAGCACAACATACAATAGGAGCATGATTCTAGCGCATGTTTTAGAATTTATTTTGATATATTGGTTGAATATGTTATCAATAAAGTGTATGATAAAGTACCAGGTATATTTTGTAAATCATAATTATCGATGTCATGAATCGATGAATAACTGAGTAAATTTTTAGTTTTTATGTTGCATGTATCTAGTAATTTTAATATGTCATTATATGATTGTTCTTTTTACGTTTTTACTTATTGTGTTATGTTTTAATTTTTTTACAACAGTTAGATTCAAATATTGTTGATATTTAACTTTTCTGTTTTGCTACAGTACATGCTTTCTTATGGGACCACTTAAGCAGTGTCAGCGAATGTTTGCGGAAACCCGAATCTTTGCCACAATTATCATGATTGTTATGCTCGCTCTAACATTGTGTTCAGCTTTATGGGTAAGTATTTTAAGTTTATTTTTCTTTATATTACATGTAGTACTGTTACTTCAAGTTAGTATTCTATAGTTGCTCTACACTGGTTTACAGACCATTATTTATAAGACCTAGGATTTTGAAAGGGGGTCAAGGGCCAATTACGATACGCAGTATGGGAACATCCTGAATATTTCTATTGTTTTCCATAGACGTCCATGTCCAATTTGCCCAACTATGTGCTAGTTTTTATAGGATTCCACAAGGGCCGTTCGGAATAATTAAAGGTTTTTCTCCGTGACTGAATAAGTATGCTTGTAGAGAAGCAATATGATGTGTAAATTTTATTATAGTCATTAGTCGTATTCGACTGGGCCGGACTAAGCGTGACTATAAAACGTTGGGCACATTTTCCATTCGACTGGGAAATTCATGGGTTTCAGTCGCGACATTTTTCAATGTAGATGTGACTGCCTCGCTTTTGCGTTTAGTTTTTTCAAACTAGGTCATTGTGCATCCGACTAAAAACACCAGTCAAATGCGGCTATTGATAAACATTGTAGTAGAAATTTCAAGTATTTGTTTCTAGTATATTTTTCTTATTCAATTTCAGTGGCAGATTACTGGCTTGGCAATACTGTTTTGTATGTTACAATTTCTTGCCCTCACATGGTATTCGATTTCATACATACCATTTGCAAGGTAACAACTTTATTAGACTTCAACTTTATTAAAAATTTAAAGTTTACTTGACTATGGAAAGGAATTTTTCACTCTCAGGTTATGTCAGTAAAGGTTTTTGAGGAATGCATTAGTCATTGATATCAATTCTCAATATTATCTGTTATTTCAGGGATGCTGTGAAGAAATGTTTTACATCATGCTTTGACTAGCTTTGTGTTTCTTGAAGCGTTTGCGGTTGAATTATATTGAAATGACAGGATCCTGAATTTCTGTATCTGACTGGGAAGTATGTGAACTGCTGTGTACTGTTTTAGAGAACTTCCTCAGTACCAGGAATTTTTTGATCAAATCATAGATATATTAAGACCATATAAAGTTATTCAATGGATAGTTCTCCTGCACAAGACTTTATTTTGGATTGTGACTATTTTGTTAATCAAGAAATCTGAATTGTGTGAAGTGTGAATTGAACAGTCGAATATATGCATTGGATGATTCAACCATCGGCTTGCTATTTTGATAAAGGGATGTAACCATTGACACAAAAATACATGTGCTGTGAAACTTTCATGTTTTATTAAGTTCTGCGATTTAACAAGTTTAGGTTAAATGGACCTATTATATTGAAATAAATGGCTTACTGCTGCATTAATTCTGCCAAACTATGTTGACAGATAGCTCATGATAACTCATGTTGCATAGTAAGACATTTTGGCTTTTTTTTGGTTAAAATTCATGCCTTTTACTTTTGTAAATTGTCTTGATGAGTATTATTTACCAAATTGTATTGAAATGTAATGGAAGGTAAATTGAAAATGAAATCTTGGCTAAATTGAAAATGAAATGTGGGTAATTTTTAGGCTAAGTTTGTTGTCAATAATATATATTATATTTCAGAATAGTAATAAAACTATAGTAGGTGTATCAGTTATTCTAGTTGTTAATAGTCTATCCATTTTGACTATGTTATTTAATTTTTATGTATCTTGGAATTTAATGTATGTTTACTGGTATGAGGGAGCAAGTTGTTTTATCATTAAGTCTTTGAAATTAATTATACCACAGTTCTGTTTGTACTCAGATTCGTGTCAGATAAGCGCCTTTGGTAAAATATTTTCTCAATGTGGCCACCCTGAGTCAGGTTATATCAGTTATTGTAACCTTGGTAGTTTTTTTTATAGCTGTGATAGCCGTTATTTCTATAAAATTTACATGTACTTTAAAGTAAAAATTGGTGGATTATCATTAGATTCGATAATATTTTTGAATACTTGTAGCAATTTCAATGTGTAAATGTGAATGGCAAGTGAGGTGTTTAAATATCATTTGTATTGAACTAACAAGTCTTCTTTCACTTCTTGCTTGTACATTGGTGCAGATATTCCGCTATATTTTAGCTGCATAATTATTCTTAAAATGTGAATGCAAATAAAATAACTTTCGTATATTTTGTGTATAATTAAAACGTAGTAGTCATTATCAATTGGGCAGTCAGGCTTAAAAAGGGTCAACAAATCCCATGTCATTTCTCTTGTCAGACTAGCTAAAATTGCACAAAAGCACGAATCACGCTTAAAATTGAAGTCTGTAATCCATAAGTAATCTATGCATTATATATATATTATTGTTATTTTTTTTTAAGTTTTGCAATCTTACAATTGAATATGATGAGGCTTTTGAACCTCGCACTTGGTGTCACCACTGTCTTGTATTATAGTCAACAGTGTGGTCATGCTGCAATTGAATTTTAATGATTAGAAATGTATATTGTGCGAAGTAACTGGTGACAGTCTGCCATGCACAGCACACACTCGTGGGAAATTTCTCCAAAATAGGTACTAGACACCAGGGCAGCAAGTTGAAAAACTTACAGGACCTAGTGAAATCTTACCAGCCGTGTCAATGGCACTCAATATCTAGGGGGGTCCGAGAGCATTCCACCCCGGACATTTTTTGATGTGTATTTATAAAAGGAGCCATTTGGCGAACTTTGAGATTATATTTGATATTATGACAAAAGTATGTTAAAATATGGGGTCATAAAGGTGCCAGACAACCGGGTATGCAAGTCTGAATACTTGCGGGCCCAATAGTAAACTTGCCAGCCTCGGGGCACCGGGCTGGCAGCTATTTCCCACGCTGGGAACTTGCATATAATAGTCCGAATAATAGTTGTGTGCTTAACTTGCATAGTTGTGTGTGGAAGTGTGCCAGGTTAATGTGCATTATTCCAAGTTTTGAATGATTCAAAGCTCACTTTGCCCACAATCAGGTATGAGGTAAAACAGAATATTAGTACGTATGCAGTGGTATTTAATTCATGAGTAGAAAAGTGGTCTAAGCAGACAGTACATGGGATGTACATGGACTGTCTGTGATCATTCACAGGGAGTATGTAGCATTTTTGGCAATGTATGACTTTGGACAAGCAACATGTAAATCGTTTACCAGTGTACCGATTTTGTCCAAACTTAATACAGCTATATGGTATGACGAGACACCAAAGTGATACGATTTTGGGCACTTTGCCATTTAAAGTAAACTTTCCATAAGACCATATTTGGTCCATTTTCAACATTTTTTGCAATAGCTTTGCAGCTTGTATCAAAACATTAAATCTTTGTACAATGCAATACATGCCTACTGAACATAAATTGTGTTCAATAATGGCACTATACCACTTATAGCTTACCTGCCAGACAGCCATTTTAATTATTCTTTGTTTTATTTTTCCACTATTGTGTCAATACTGCAGGTCAGGATTAGGTGAAAAATAGGACGAGCAACCCTTAATTATATACTATTCCTGCAAAAAAAGTACTCGTCCTGTTTGCACAAACTCTGTACAAGTATGCCAAATTGACCAGAATTGCTGCGTGTCAAAAGGACGAGTTGCTAAAACTTCTTACTCATCCTCCACAAGTTTTTACTAGCCAATACACCCAGACGAGTGGCTATAGTATAATCCTGACCCTGGTTATTGTTTGAAATATGAAGATCAAATTGGCATAACGACTATATTAGATTAAGTGCTCAGAGAACACAGCGTCACCAGAACAATTGAATGTCGAATGATGGGCAATATATATTTACTTTAGTCATGTTTGGAAAGTACCTGCAATCCAATGCCAAGAACATAGATGTAGGGTGAATCACACATCACTGTCAGATAAGACTTCTGTTTTAAGGCTTTGTTTGCAAAGTAAACATCTATTTAATTTCAATTGGTCATTCTATTGACTAATTTGATTTCAAAATCATACTAATATATGTTATTGTATGAAAGTTTCTAAAGCATTGAAAATCAGTGATAAAAATGTAGCATATCATTGAAGCTATATAGTTACCTGTAAATCAATCACAATCATATTGCAAACTTAGATGCTAAAAGAGATGGCCAGGAAAAACATTTTATAAAAGCATAGGTACATGTATACAGGTCAATCTGTTAAGAAACTGGTATCACGTTAAATCAAATGTTTGTTCAAAAACAAAAGAAAAAAAAAAGAAAAAAGCTGAAAGTTATTCACAATAACCTTTATTGCAAGATTTAAAGGCCACAATGAAACATTACAACACTTCACATACAGGGTATGCTTTTATATCCTCAATGGATATGGAACAGATTTTTAAGAAAATCATTCTGATATGAACATGAACATTTAAAAATCTGAAAAACAAAACAAAACAATTAAAATAATTTTATAACAGGTGATTTAAACATTCAAATTCACAATACATATTCTTACATAGCAATCAACTCCATATGCATTGTTTTTTTGGTTGCAGATTCAAGTCATGTTATGTATAAAGGTACAGTAAGATACGAGCTGCTGTATAAACTGATATGGTCAATGATTTTTCAGTAATTACATGTAAACCTATATTGATTCAATTAAACAAGAATATTCTACACAAAGAAATGTGTCATGCTCATTATTAGATTATCCACATATTCATGATATTTTTACACACCAAGTTATTAATAAATGTACACAACGTTTAGTGAATGTGTTTTGTTATACCCTTCAATTTTCATACTTTTGAAAATCTGAAGTATCCGTCAAAGCATGTGCTGAATTTTGCTACTATTATTTGTGCAACTTTCAAGTGAGTTACAACATTAACAATTAGCACACCAGTAGAAGTAGTTTAAAAATCACATACAATATAAATGTCTTGCAACTATTTCACACACAAGTGCATTATTACCCGGTAATTACTATCATGAACATAATGTACGGTTGGGATTCAAATTAATACTAATAATCTTCTATCTGGGTAGAAGAACCAAGTCTATCGTGCATTCGTACTACATTACAAAAACAACAAAAGCATAATTGGATTAAAATATCTGGCAGTGTAACTAGCAGCTGTTCTGATCTGTGCATTTGATGTGATCATATAAAAACAAAATTTCTAAATATTTTCACTAAACACGAGTGCTTTTCAAATCTGCACCATCTACAGGAATATCATAATCCTCCCCATCATCAGGTTGATCCAGATCGAGAATGTCCGCTGAAGACTGTCTGGATGTTTGTCTGGATGTTCGTCGTGATGGCCTCTGAGGAGGTTCAGGATCAGAATAGCCAAGGTCAGGGTCACGACCCATATCTGACTGCCTGCTACTCCTTCTACCCATGTCAGAATGTCTTGAAAGAACATCAGACTGCCGACTTGCAGACCTTTCCATATCTGGATGTCTTGGTACTGGTATATCTGACATTCTGCTGCTTCGTCTCTCAAGATCATGTGGGGGAATGTCTGAATGTCTGCTACCAGGTCGACTACTGCCTGGCCTCTCTGTGTCAGATCTGCGACCCAAATCCATATCAGAATGTCTACTTGTACGATCAATGTCAGAGATCCTACCATGATCCATATCAGAATGTCTGCCATGGTCAATATCAGAATGACGACTACTTCTCCCTGAGTGCCTACTGCTCCTCTCTGTATCAGAATGTCTGCTATCTGATGAACCACTGAACTCGACTGGAATGCCAACAGGCATGCCATACTCATCTCCTCTCGAAGTATCTGATGGAATGCTGCGCTGCTGTTGAAGTTGCCTGAGGAGTGGTTCTAGGGGAGGGCTGTGCCCTCTCGAGTGAGCATCTCCTCGGAGTGCAGCAGCTGATGGTGGAGATGGAGTGCGAGGTCGATGTAATGATGATGTGGAGCCCGAGAGTATATTTCCAATCCCTGGTGAGGGTGAACGTAATCGATCCCTTAGAGGAAGGGTATCACGATCACCATCATCAAAGTCAATCAGATGAATACCGTCATCCCTCATGTGTGGTGGGGGTGGAGGCATATCTAGGTTGTCAGGAATAACTCCCGGGCTACTGGTGCGGTAGGGAACACTAGGAGAACGCATATCCGATCGTGATGGACTACGACCATGAAGTGCATCTGCAATATCCTGAAGTGCAAAATCATGCGGATCAGGCTGAGAGTCTTGAGTAATATTGCCTATGAAATTTGAATCCTGAGTGTCAACAGAGTCACCAACTTGAAAGACTCCACTCTTAGATCCTCTCTGCCATCTTTTTTGCTTATAACGAGCTGGCGCCCTGCTGAATGACGGCTCTCTGTTGATGCGACCATTAGATGAATCGGGCGTATCAATAGAGTCGTGTCCTTGCAGCAGAGCATTTCGATGTTCTTCACGCCATCTAATTTGCTTTTGTCTTTCTTCCTCTCTTTTCTTTTTAGAATCCTAAAACATGAATGAAAAAGTATCAATAAATGATGCCAATTTAACCATACTATAATGCACCTGTAGAAAATATGTCATGCTCTTTTTACTTTTGAATGTATCATATCCAATATTCTCTCATGTTTCATATGCAAAACATATTTTTACCATTATATTGGCATATCAAAGCAGTATGCTTTAATTGCAATATTTTTAGAGGCCTTGGTGGGACTCGAACGCATGACCCAATGGTTACGAGACCAGAATGATAAGTAATTGGGCCTTTTTAGTTCCAACACTTTTATTGCTACCCTTTCTGTAATTCTTCATGTTTTTTCACAATTATTTGTATCTATTGTCACTAATATCAGTTTTCATTTCATTGTTTACCGGTGATCAGTATTATTCAAGTCTTTGAATATTTACTTGTCTATTTTATATTCTATTTTATTTTTAATTTGTAGTAATGTGCATTTTAACATGTTGAATTATGAATAAATAATATCAAATCAAATGATAATACGATCCTATTATATGTAGAGAGCTGTAGTCATCAGCCTACATCCTCTGTTAGCAAGTATCTCAACCATAAGGTTGCGGGTTCAAATCCCACACGAATGGAATGAAGAAGGTCTGTTTATATTTTTCATAAAATTATCACCATTTTCATGTACTGCATTAATATTTGAATGTAATAATATAATACAACTACAAATATACAAATATGTACAATTATGTTTATCTTAGAATCATATTATTTGAATCAAGATTTTTTTTAGAAATATTCAGAATTCAATTAAAAAGTTCTTTAGATTACTCATTTTGTGAACTAACTTGCATGTATATTCTTACAACTAAATTTTCTTTAGATTGCTCATTTTATGATTTAACTTACATTCTTGTTCGGTTAAATATATGTATTTATTGCAAAGAACTGAATTTTGTTAAACTAACTGAAGTAAACTATAACATGTTTTCAGGTAAAACGTCATTTATAGAAATTGGATATTATTTTTTAAAACATGAGAGAAGATTCGAAATGCATATCTAAAGCAACATATATCCTGCTATATTTTTTATTTCACATTGTGCTGAAAATATTCAGTAGAATGAAAAGAAATGAGAGCAAAAAGAAAAGTGAGAGCGATAGGAATGCGTAAATATCTACATGTCCATGTGCCATCAAAATAGGTTCTTTATTCTATATTGCTATGTTCATCATACAAGTACACATGTTCAAGTCAATATCTACATGTGCCATCAAAATAGATTCTTTATTCTATATTTCTACATTCATCATCCAAGAACACATGTTCAAGTCAATATCTACATGTGCCATCAAAATAGATTCTTTATTCTATATTTCTACTTTCACCATCCAAGAACACATGTTCAAATGCACATTGTTAGAATTATATATTTGCACAATCTTCTTGTAAACTATCATGCAATTTCATGCATTTTGCCCAGTTCATATGCCAAAGCTTCTAGCTAACATCTAAATTGTTCTTCACAGTTAACCAACCTCCTCCCGTTGCCTTTCTACCATGATCATAACATATTTAAGAAGATCATCTACTTTAGACTCTGTTGAGTCTTCGTCCAAAGCACTCAGTGCCATGGCACGATTAATAGGGAAGAATTCATTCTTGTCATGTGCAAGCTGAAAGCGAAAAGATTTCATAGGATGAAAAAACAATAAAGAAATGTGCAGAAAACATTTACCTCTTCCTTTTGTCTTTCTACAAGGAGCATTACAAACTTGAGAAGGTCATCCACTTTGGATTCTGTCGAGTCTTCATCCATCGCACTTAGTGCAAGTGCACGGTTGAGTGGGAAAAAGTCATTTCTGTCATGCTCTAACTGCAAGGTTTATCAAATCATTATATCATAATTCATCAATTGCATACATCTATGTACTATTTTTGTTGCAGCTGAAAATTTGATGTTTTCATTCATGAGGTTTGTCATTAGCTGTCAATTTGTGGGTACTTTCTGAAAGAAAGAAAAAATATCATACAGGAAAAACATAATTCCCTGGAAAAATGTGTACTGCTTTTGCTTCAATTCTAAAAATTAATTTGCAATTAGTTTTCAGTTCAAATAATTATGTAATAAAGAGACATAGCATTTAATACAAAAACTGATTGTAATATTCCAATTATGATTACAAATCATTTTGAATATACTATAAATGTAGGTGGGTTTGGCTGCTGTAAGACATGGTTGTTTCCCATTTAACATTTGTTTGACTGGAGCCCCAGCACATCAATCACTTTTATTCGGGCAATAACATTAAAACCTCAAGATTAGCTTAATTTGTGTGATTTATAAATAATGACAACAATGGACAATGGCATTGTCACCCAGGCACATCAACAACCTGTAAAAAACGGTGCATTACACTTGTCTGCATGATGAGGCTATATTGTTGACTTCCAGTTCAGTGCCATCTCTGTTTCAGATCAGTGATTAATTAATCTAGATGTGCATCCCTCATTATTTTCCAACAGGATACAAAGAATTAAAACATGTGCATCCCATGTGACCCATATCATATGATTAGCTTGTAATCATAACGGTTACAGGCTTTGATTTCTGTAGAAAATTGTGTTGCCTTTACTCTATGTCTGCAGTGTAAAAAGGTTCGAAAATGTGTATTGCCTCGTATAGTATTTCATGCCTTATGTTTCCACGTGAACTTGACAATAATTACATTGTACCATTACAGGCTGATCATGGATCGTCTTAAAAGGTTCAGGTTTCAGGATTTGCTATTAAACATTTTTATTTAGCGTATAATTGCGCCGCTTCAGCTGATGAAGCAAAGCCCTGTGTTTTGTTCATTTGTAACTAACTAACTAACTAACTAACTAACTAACTAACTAACTAACAAACTAACTACATTCTAACTAACCACATTCTAACTAACTATGTCTCCGGACAACTAGAGCATTTACCAATGAACCGATTTTGCTCAAACTTAGCACAACTAATTGGTATGATGCGACACCAAAGTGATATAATTTTGGGCACTTTGTCAATTAAAGTGTGCTATTCATAGTGCCATTTTTCGATTTTCAACATATTCTGCAATAGCTTTGCTAATGCTTGTGAGAAAGCATTCAAACTTGGTACAATGCATTGCATACAGCCCTCTCCTACTAAACATCAACTGTGTTCAATTTTGGCACTTTGCAATTAAAGTTTACCTTCCAGAGAGCCATTTTAATTATTTTTCATTCTATTTTTCTACTAGTTTCAATACTGTCAATAGTTTCAATAATTTCAAACATGATCATCAAATTGGCATAATGGTTATATTGGATTAAAAGTACTCCGACAGTACAGCACTGCCATATTAATGTCAACTTATGGGCAATAAATATTTACTTTTGCCATGTTTAGAAAGCACCTGCAATACATGGATTTAGGGTGAATTACGCATCAATTAAGACAGTTTTCAGCTTTAATGCATTGATTGCAAAGTAAACATCTTTATTACTCATGAGTCAAAGTTGTGCTAGCAACGCTGTGCTCTTTGAGCACTTTTGATCTAGTCTTATTATTGTCATTTATTTTTATTTTTTCCACTTATTTCCATTACCATAAATAAAAAAAGGCAAACAAGAAAGACATACTAATTCATTGTACATGCATTTGAAATTGCATTTGTCTTAACAAAAGATCTTAGTTTTACTTCCAAGGTATTTAATAAAAACCTGCTTTAAGAAATAAACCAGATTTAAATAAAATATTTGATAAAGAAATATTAGGAATAATAAACTTGTTCATCGACATACAGAAACTTACCAATTTACTGACATACAACTCCAAAGATGTGTAGTCACTAGCTTTGGTATCATGGAGGTGGATAAAGAAGAATATGTATGCCCAGATATGATGTTCATGGTTAATGTGATGATCAAACCCTAGCCCATGATGTTCAAAATCATAGCTGGCACGGGAGCAAATGAAACATGTATCCCTCATATCGCGTTCTGCAGTCCACTACAAATACATTGTTTTCAATTCATATTCAAATTCAAAACAATTATCTTGTATAATGTTCCTCACATCTTTCAAACACGTATTATTATGTGTAAAAGTGCTAACCTTAAGGTCACGAAGCTCAGAGAAAGTATCGACAATGATACCAAAGATGATGTTGAGACCAATTGTGGTGACGAAGATGAAGAAAGATAGATGGAAGATGACCAGGAATCCAAACCGCATGAAGGAATTTTCTGCTTGGTGACTCACCAAATTCTACAAGAATGTTAGTCAATTTGACTACACAAACATACTATTACCTTTATACCACTAATTTTACACTTACACTTTGTAAGTACATTGTACGTATGTTACAAATTTAGTATCTACAAATTTTATATTTGCATATTAGCATTAGTTTACACATGAAGCTTTTGAACAAGACAGAATAAAGCTTAAAACATCACAAAAATATAAGGAAAGATATACAAAGCTATGTATAAAATATAAATGAATGTAAAATCACTGAAATTAGATAAGTAGTCATATTACACCTGCTGAAAATACAAGTTGTTGAAAGTTTAAAAAAAAATTAGGCTGTATTTTTAATCCAACCCAATACCATATCACTGTGAGTACTGTTTTACTAACACAATGTCTAGAAACAACTTAAACTAGAATTTTTGTTCATGGTTAACATACATATATATGATCCACCGCATTATTGATGGTTTTTTTTCTAATTGATCATTAACATTGCATGATCATTTCATTTGAAAAAACAACAACATTTGAACCAACAATCAAATGTTTACATTTTTTACCCTTTTGTGAACTTGCATTTCTAAATATTCATGATTACATAATCAATAGCTTGTCCTATCAATTTGATTTATTAAACAAAATATGCAAATCTGACCAAAGTTAAGAGATAGAGTTATGACGATTTCAAGATGTTTGCAATTGTGGCTTTTGCCATAAATGGCACTTTACAGCAATGGTGTAAACCAGATCACGTATCTGCGATTTTCTGATGGACCTGTTCGTTATGGTAAACTGGTTCATTGTTTAAGTGGATTATATAACTACAAACACTAGTAAATTATCCCTAACAACAATTTCAAATAAATACACTTCAAATTACACATACATTTCACACATAATTCATGCTTATCGTCTAGTTATCGTACAAGTTATTTTCAAATACACAACATTATAAAACACAGAAAATATGGTAAAAATTATATCAAACCATCAAACTATCAAGAAGATCACATTTCAAACATAAAATAATTACTTTTGTACCCAAAGATTATCTTATGTAAGAAATATATCAACCTCTTGAATTGAAATTTAACACATAACATCGAATATTTGTAAACATAAATTTTAGTATCTAAGGACTCCTGAAATTATGAGTTCATGCAGATACATGTACATTGAATGAACATCCAACATGATAAACAGGAAAACACAAATATCAGATGTAACAAAGAGCTTTTCAACACTTCATGCATCTGCTGTTGTCCTCATAATGTCAGGTGACCAGTACTTGTAGTTAGAAGTGCAGTTAGCCCATCAGCAATAAGATTTCAGCATATGGGTGGAAAAATACAGTCTAACTAAACATTTAAAAGAAACATATATATGTAAAATGCATAAAACTAAACAACATATATATGCATTTCCACACCATACCTCAAATATATCGCCAATGAGACCGTATCGGATGACTGTTATGGTACACTGCCATAGTGATGCACAATACATCTCATTCTCAGGATTGAATGAGCTTCGAAGTAAGGCAAAACTTATGAGCGCGTAGAGGTAGAAGACAATGAAACCAAGCACAGCCACCCACAGCAGGGATTTTCCTGTAAAACAATGGAATTGATTTAAGTAGTATAGATAAAATGAGAGTTAATTAGTCGAATTTCAAAAGCAAGATTAGTTTTAATTAATATTCATGCATCTTTTTCATACAAAAGATCATATTATTACATCAAAACACCAAGAAATAGTCCATGGTTATGTGGTCAGATTATAGGGCCTAAAATTTGAGAAAAATGTGATTTTCGTTATAAATTAAGCTACATTTTCAATTTGGATTGAAATATATTCTTGAAATTTTACAAGAATAATTGCAATGGGAGTAGTGTTGTATGTGCCAAATTTCACTATCTACTTATCTTACCAACATAATTGTGACCCCACAAATATTCTCCAAAATCCGGAATTTTCAATAATTATGCTGTGTTTGGTCTTATTGGGCAACTTTGGGTTGTGCCCTACATATTTATAAAAGTACTTAGACAATGATGAAATACAGATAAAAAGCTGATTGGAAAATCTGTGTTTTCTTCTTTAAATCTAAAAGATGTTTGCTATCAAATCTAATATAAACTTTTTGCCATAATTTTTTACTATTTCTGATATAACTGCCATTCTGGTATAACGATTTTCCTCTTAATATGGAATCAAAATAAACTGTAGAAAACTATATACCTCTGGCTATTGAAAGCATAGCTTAAGAATAAACTTTAAGGGAAAAATTGGAAATATAACTCTAAATTTCCTTCTCAAAAATAATTTCATCCGAAATATCTAACGACTTCTAATATTTTTAGTAATAGATCCAAAAATTACCCTTGAAAATTAGCTCAACCCCCTGACAACATGGTATTTTTTATATCAGAATACTCCAGGAAAATCCTGGAAACTAAGTAGTTTGGAATGAACGAACCACGTGCAGATGTCTTATTTTGTTGGGAGCCATATTGGATATTACATGAATTTGAGAGGTCTATATTATAATATATAGCTTTCCACCATGTATTTTTATTCATTGACTATTAATATGTAAATCCAGTTTGTATCAGAAATAGTAAAAGATTTGTAGTAAAAGTAAAATTTATCATATTGGTTGGCGGCCATCTTGTATTTCTAAATAAGACAAAATGAATTTTACCATCAGCTTTCTTACATCCATATGTATAAACACTTGTAAAAACAGGCATGCTACAACACAAAGTTGGTCAATAATCCCAGAAATTACAATTTTATAAAATTCTTGATTTTGGATAAAATTTTAAAGGTCACAATTATGTTGGTAGTATATGTCGACAGTTGAAATTTAGCACCCACAATAGTACACATGGAAATCATATGTATGGAATTTCAAGGCAATATTGTAAATAGCCTTAAAAATACGGTCAGATTTCAAAGAAAAATTCTGTTATTCTAAAATTTTAGGACCTTCAAGGAAAAATAGCAACAATTTTTTTATTAGACATTCTGCAAAGAAACAGGACTAATATTTTCTCCTCAAAAAACACATAGCCCCCTGACTATATACAGAAGCTACTACCCTGGCTGTAGAATGTCCGCAGATTTTTTCAAAGATACGCGAAAATTTATAAGCTGAGTATTTAGACTTCAGATGCATGTCTGCACCTTTACTGCCTTGTCTACACTGCTAAGACTTCCTTTAAACGGTATCCAACGAAACGGTCTGAAGCAGTTTGATAAATAAATGTAAAGACGTTTTGTCTTTCACGGAGCCTGTCTACACAGCTAAAACTCTAGGACGATTAGTCGTGCACTATCTACGTAATATATGCAGTGTACGTAGCATCAGAGGTATCGTACAGTATCACTCTAGACCTATGAACAGAATGCTACCCTAGATTGGTTAGATTATGCCCCGACGATTCGTCTTGTCTGTAAACCTGTCTACACTAACACAACTGTATCAAGCTACTTCAAATTACATCAAACTTCATAAGACCAAGACTTAACATGCCAAATATCCACGACGACTTGAGATGAGACGGATTGTCGTGGAATCTTGGTTTTAAGCGTGTCTACACCGCAAAGATGTTGTCCGACAAAACGTCGTGCTGGATACTGTTTGAAGGAAGTCTTAGCGGTGTAGACTGGGCTTTAGAGCCCCAAACCAAGTCCACTCTTTCTGCAGTTTTAAGGGGATTTTCTGCATTAAAAATAATTTTCCAAACGTTTTTCCAAAAGCTATATGTCCGCGTAATAATCTCAGTCTTGCTCAATTTCCCGTGGACATACAGGTGAATTCTGCATGTACACATACATTTTGAAAGATTCCAATACTTTTTGAAAGATTATATATTACCCCACATTTTTACTCTTTTTCCACATATTTCTGGATATCTTTTTACTCTATTTCCGCAGAGAAGTGCGGACATTCTACAGTAGAAAATAACTAACTCCACCCGGTACCCATATTTTGATGAGCAGAAATTTAACTTTTTTTGCCAATTCTTTAGATACCTTAAAGCTTTTCAGCTCTAAAGAGTACTACCGGTTATCATAAACGTAAGTCTTATTTTTTTTAAAAATCTAAATCATAACACATTTTTCTGACTTGAAATTTTACATTTTATAACAATGAAATTTTTCAACTTTTGCGGCTATGTAAGTAATTTACGTTTGAAAATATCTACTTCGCCATGAAAAAATGATTACTTTTTCTTACTGTGAAAAGTGACATTTTCCTTCGGTGGCCAAACATTTTCTCTGATACATGTAGCTGTCTGACACAAGCTCTCTTTTCACCAAGGGGCTTACAATCTCCATCAGTATTGGCAACAGTACCATGTGGTTGCTGTGTCAGACAGCTTTTAGAGAGTGCATAAGGCACACAAAATGTCAGTTACACAAAGTTTCCCTTTTCACAGTTAGGCAACAAAATTGAAAAATAAAATAAAAAATATGTCTAACTGAATGAATTTCTTCAAGAATCAATTTTTTCTATATATTCTTAATTCATGCTTTTATAACAATGTCATACAAATTTACAAACCATACCCAGTGTATTGTTAACAGCTAATAAAATGTGACCCTTGAGTTTGATAACACTAAAAATTGCATTAAAAATTGCAGCTATTCATGATCTTAAAAATCATTCATCTAATTTTGAAAATAAACAAATAATGGGGCTTATTTCACAATGGTTTAATTTTGTTATTTTCCCTGATACAGAAACACCCTCATTTATAATTATTGGACTTGATTTAAAGTAAAATGCCACACATACCTACATGAGTGTTATGTTTCAAAGTAACTAAGAATAGTGTAAATTTTTTTGTATACATGTAGTTACAGAAATTTCAACATTTTCAAATCAAATAATTTCTTCGCGCAACATGTTTTTTCAATATGCCATGAGCACTGAAATGATAGAATCATGCTACATGTACTACTTTACAACTAGTATAAGGATGTGTGCATTAATAATTGTTTGAATGTTTATGATTCTTCAAATTATCTTTCCCAAAGGTCTTTACCAACACATGGAAAGATCGTAAAGTAGATGGGGAAAATTTAAAATTAAACATTGTGAATATTTTTTGACTGATCCATATACCAAACGCAATTTCAAAGAGTGCTTAATCAGTAGTATTATTAAAAAATAAGTATTATTGATAGATAAATTAAATTCATCATCTATTAACTAATGTAAAGATATTATACTTGATTATATATCATCTTTTAGGTGACTATTAATATTTGTCTTCGTGTTAAAAACATATCACATTTTTATTATTGAAAAATCTTAAACTTTGCAAAAATCATTCATAATGATTTTGGTTTGGCATGTGATTCATTAAAATGTTGTTATACATATTTACATGTATCTGGAAATCGTCAAAATCATACAGCATAAAGGCTGATCCTACAATTATTTTTGGAGAATGTGATTCCCATTTTACACAATGATCAATTCTTTCAATTCACAACCCAGGTTGTTGTCTGTTGTAAACTCAGAAAAAAAATCCCCAAATACAAAACAAAATCCAAGAAGAAAAAGTTTTCATAAATGTCCAAATTCTAATGTCTGATTTAAGCCATATGTTGTTAATGAATATTAGCTAATATGATAAACAAACAGGCATGACAACCCGCCCGTCTTCATGTTCATAAGATTCTTTTAATAAAATTAAAATAAAATATACCATTCTGGGTAACAGCTTGAATAACTCCTTTTAACAGTTGATTGTTGTTGACGATGTTCAGAAGGTGGAAGGCAAAGAAATAACCTTGGAATATGGTACCAGCAATGGAAAGACCAAGGTATATCTAGAGAAATATATTTTTATGATAAATATAGAAAAAGCAATTGACTAGTAATAAAAAAGATTATCTCGTAAGTGTTGTACTAAAAATTTAAACAATAGCAAATAAATCTATGCAGAAAAAAGCTGTACGGCACTTCTCCATGTATTCTTTACAAATGCACATAAACTCAAGCATCAATTCAAAATTTTATGATAACTTTCATGATAGGAATTTCCACATCATTGTCCCATCATAGCAAAGTCACATGATAACAACATATCATAATGTAACATATACTAAAGTAGAAAGTAGTTTGAACATCTAATAGTGCAAATGCATCTATTATAACCTAACTATCATTAAATGCTGATTATAAAATATTATTCAAATATAAGTTCGAATAATCATTACAAAATGAGTATGCCACAAATGCTTTATACAATAATGTGAATATTGTAGATTCATTGTGGAAGTTCTGTAGTGAGCTGGATAGTATAAAAGTTTTCACATATAAAACATTCTCAGAAGAGCCCATGCTACTGAAAAACGAATCGTCAAAAATATGTGATATAAACTATCACCTCTATTGAGAGGCCAGTGTAAATAAGAGGCCATTCATTAGATATTTAGGGGGATGGAGGGATATTTGACTTTTTAGCCTGGTGTCAAACTTATTTTCAGACAACCTGAGGCTGAGATTACTTTTTTTTCCATATTTTCATATATACATGTACTAACATCTCATTACCAAAAAAATTGTAGACAACATTTGTTTTTTTAAATAAACCAATCTCCCCCAATGAATATTGAATGACCTGCCCCTATATAAAAAGACTAACATAAAAACTTTTGTCTCAACATAGATTAATGAAGATTAAGCCTAGAATTTATGGGCTTCATCATGTTTGTTTACATGAATGTTTCTGATGTCAAGTTTAGTGTTCATTCAAATGTACAGCATTGTGAGCAAACAAAAATTGGCTAACCATTAAAATATAGATTATATTTTGCTTTTGATATCTTATAAAAAATGCATACCAATATCAAAAGTTGACAGTTGAAAAATCTACTAAAACTACATGAAAAATTGTTAATTTGGAATTTACTCTTGAAAAACTAGTTTCTAAACTAAAACTATGAATTTAATACATTATAAAGTGGAATGCATCTTTAAAGATATCAGAATCATATCAGGGTTAGATGGCCTTTTAAATCCACACTGTGATGCTACAGATAGTTACTGTTAATACTCAGATATAAGTCCCATATTTTCCAGATTTCTTTTATATATTTAATGTTTTTTCTTCAATATTAGATGATACACCAGGTTGGTACCTTCCATCAATCAGAATGGAAACTACAGCTATTTAGATTGATTAAGGCACCCATAAATGAACATCACCACCATGGAACATACATGGCAATGGTCTGAGTTATAAGCAACAATATTTAGTATTTAAACTGTTATATATTTGTCTAAAATGTATAACAAAGATTGGTACTTTGCAGCTTATCTTGTTCAACAAGTAAACATTCTACTAGATTAATATTGCTTTAAATATCAAATGGACCTGACACTTCACTTTTGAAATGGATATGAATTGATATGAATTCATTCATAACATACTAAGTTTTAGCATAGTAACCCATCGGTTCCAACCCATCCATACTATTAACTTCTGCAAACAATCATGCTATTTTAACATTTATAATAAATCACCCAACCAGGACATGGTTTTAACATTTTAAGAACTTGGAGTAAATATACCGTAATATATGCCAGAAATGTCATTCTCAGTTTCAGTAGAATATTTGATTGTGATTCTGCTACCTTAAATTTCCAGATTATTTTCTCTTGAGTTCAATCCGATAGGCAGATTTAAGTATATTGAGCTTAGATTTCTGGAATGTGGGTTTCACATAATTGCTGATGAATAATTGTGAATGTAACCAAACGATATGAGGCAGGTCAACTTGATACATATATTAATTTCTAAAAATAGAATTGGTGTATCCTCTAAATGTGAATATTTGGTATAAAAATTTGCTTATTCAAACAATCCCTTATACTTATATTCTGAGTATATGATACCATAGCCAATACTCACAAAGTAGTACACAGTGGAGAAACTAAAAAGCTTCACTTCTAACTTTGACTCATGTTCATCGTCTTTATCATCCTCTTCTGTTTCACCGTCTTTTTCCTTCTTTTTTGGCTTACATATTGATCTGTTAGCATGAAAAATGAATATTTATGATTAATAAAAATATCTAAAAAAATGAAACTGAAACATTTAGAAAAAATGAAGAATTCAATTCTGAGACAAATATTACTGAAATAATTGAATTGTATGTAATGCAAGTGGCCTGCAATCAAATACAATAGAATAAATATAATTACACCAATGTTGGACAAATCGACATTACTTCAAATCTCTAACATATACATGAGCAACTTGCATAGCATTATAAATTATGGCAATTCATTCCACATAAGACTCATATTAATGTACCCAGTAATTAAATGCTAGATGTACACCCTGAAAGTGATTTAATATCACAATAATTTTCACTTATTGTGTTAAGTATATATTATTTACATTTTTCAAAATCATGGGAAAATATTAAATCTTACTTACACTATACTTTCTTTCATTCCTGAAATACTTGGTAAACTTGGATGATTCGAAAGGAAGTAAGTTATTAGTACCAGGAAAGAAAATAAGTTGTGCGCACCACCTAATGCATATATGATGATATCATATTCTTCTAATTCTATTGTTGGCATGGGACTTGATTAAAAAAAAGAAAAGTTTTTTTATTAAAATATTTATATGCTTTTATCATAACACAATATATATTTTGCATCACTATACATGTATATACATAGACATGTATGACAATAATATTCTACTAATTCTATTCTCGTTTTAAGAATTGATTTAAAATTGAAAAGTTTTTATTAACTATTTGTTTTCATAAATTCTAGCATATTATAATATATCAAAATATCAAATCAATATTGTCTCATTTCATAAAGTTGAAGTTCAAGAAGAATATATATATATAACAAACATTTTTAACCTGTAATCAAAATTATTTATAGAAACATTATACAAATATTGAAATATTAATACATTTTAGCAATTTGAGTTGCTCAAAACAATTTCAATATGTATATAATGTTAATATTAAAAACTTGTTTGCAGAAAATCCATCTATTCTAAAAGTTGTCTACGTAAACATAAAAATATCTACACATATATTTTCTACATTAGAATGCAGCTTCATTTTCTGTTGCAAAAACAAATAGAAGCACACATGCGTGATTTACTAGTATGTGCATACATTATTATGTGGTAGAATCCCTTTTGCTAGGTTTATTGTATCAAAACTATTCTCTAAAATGCATCATAATGTAGGAAATTTGTGCTTGTATGCTTACTCATACAACTCTGGAGGAATAGCAGTGGCATTCTTTGCAATTGTCACTGTATCTAATGATGCACGTGCGTCCCATGTAACCAACATTAGGATGTTGATCGCAAAACTCAGCAGTATTGTCATGCGGTTCCAAAATAACCTATGATAAAATCCCCAAAATAACGTCATTAGATTTATTTGTGTATATGTGCCATTTTGGAGCACAAATAATATGCATACATAAATACATACAACTGTGCAACTAACAACAGCTAGTACACTGAGCTAGTTTCTACACTGTATGTGTAAAGATATCAATATCATTGAAATTGGAAGTGAGGGCTGGCATTATGGTAATTAGTATCAGACTCACTGATAATGTTTGACTTTCAGGTAAGGAACATAAAATTTCATTTCATACATAGGGCTGGCGGAGTGGGCAATATGTGAGTGTTTGGCTGTGTGGCTGTGAACATGGGCATGTTACTGAAAAGGTGAGATATTTACTGGTAGGTGAGTATGTAAATGTGAATATGTGGCTCTATGGCTTTGTTATGATGTGTATAAGGCTGACTGTACAGGTAGATATAAGCAATGTATTTAAAAAAATTTAAATGGACACATGAATACTAATGGATGCTTTTTATACAGAATATGTAGTTTCTTAATTTTGTAACAAAAATATGTGGAATCGCAAGTATCCCTGTTACTATAAAATCAATCGTCAAATTTAGAAGCATTAATACTTGCAAGACCAGACGTATTGTATTGTATTGATGTGAGTCATTCATTTAAGCATACAATCACATGTGCAATACACGTTACGCATATCACTGTTACTTGCTGCATACGATAGCTCCCTGAGTGAAAAAATCACTTCATTGCCTATTGCTGTCAGCGTGTATCCCATGGCATTTGCTTTACATCGTAACAGTGACTGCCCCATTTAAAATAAGTCTCTTTATAAGATAGACTTGCGTATACACAGCAGGTAACATACATGTGAAAGCTGGCTCACTGTACAAGAAAATGATTGTAGAATTTCAATTGAGCCGATATCATCAGCAATTCAAACATAGAACTAACTATACATTGTTATGCATTTTTGGAGTGAATATATTTTCCTGAGTATTGCCACAAGACTACAAAGCATTGAAATTTTTGTACCACTAAACAGTCATGAACTATATTGATAGAGATTGTCACAAAACTCAGAAAAATGATGCACTGTCAAACATTGTTTCACTGGCTAAACAATAAAAGCTGGCATCTTTTTTGGGGTCATACTTTCTTATATCTTTAGGTACTGCTGTTGGTGTTGGGGAAAGGTTTGGATAATCCCCTAAAGTGGCCATTGCATCCCAGGTACACAGCATTAGGACATTTAATGCAATGCTGACAAGCATGACTATATTATTCCATGTAAGCCTTCAGAATACAAAGTTCTCATTTAAATGATATTCATTATTTTGGAAAACAATATGGTTTATTCCAACGTAAATTGATTGCAAGTATGTAAAAGTATGTAGTTTGCTTCATTATATTTTGATCTTATATGCATACAGCCAGTTCATTATTAAATTGAATAGTATCATTATAAAAACAAGTTTTCTATCTAAAATTTTGGATATTCATTATTTCATAATAAATATTTTATTATCAAATTAATACATACCAATTTTTTGTAAAAAATGTTGCAACTGGATTAGATAAAATTTTGCGTTGGTAGTAAATGTCTTTCAAAATATCTTTATTCCACTTCATTAGATCTCTAATCTTGTTACTAGGTGAAGATCTATCTACACTCCAAATCATTTTTTCTTTCACTTCCTCTCTTAAAACATTCTGAAATGTAGTATCAAAATCATAAAGAAATCCCACAGTGTTTACCCAATGACTGAGCCTAACAATATCTCCACATTTATCAATCCCACTACCCGTCACACCATTATTGTGCTGACACCAATTTTATTCCACTACTTTTAGGCTTGTAATAAAATTTTCCCTTTAGACATTTATTCTCTAACCTATTGGAAATGATTTGCACTAAATTGCCACACCTAACGAAAATACTTGTAAAAATGCGGGGAAGTACAGATAATTTCAACAATCTTAGACTTACACTTTGTAAAATAGTCATTTTGGTAAGAGGCATTTGCAATGATTGGAACAGCTGTGTTTATGTGCTTTTAGAAACATTAAATAATACCTATATTAGGTCCAATCACTGTAAGATCATCAATGGCTTGTATAACCTCCTATGCTTTTGGATATTATTGGTCAATTAAAAGAATACGTTCCTTCCCTGATTTAAGTCAGTGACATTCCCAACTATGCAAATTGCTCTTATATTTTAGTTTTGCTTTACCTAATCAAAGTGAGCATATTTGCAAATTTCAAGTTTGAAAATGCTGAAATTTCTGTAAGTGTGTATATTTTTCTAGTTTACTTAGAAGCATAAAACTTTTTGTGTTGGTGTGGCATTTTACTTTACATCAATTCTAATGATTCTTAAATAAATAAATGCCTTGGGGAATTTTTTTTTATCGGCTCAAAGGTAGTGGCACAAAATTTTTGCCAACACAAGAGTTAGTGTTCAAATTTGATTTGAATCATTTGCATGATAAAATTTGTATCATAAAAGCAGTCATAAATTTCTTTCAAAACTCTAATATGAATATAACATCTGTTTACCTTGTTTTTCACTCTAAAATTAACTTTTTGAAGATGATCATCTTTCAGCAATTCTATGGACATTGTATTTTTTTTGTAGTAATTGAATGCCTCTTGTTGTATTGGTGTAACATGGATATCTGAAAACGTAATACCAGTAATAATTATTGAAGAAATAATATTTTGAATATTAGGTCAGATATGTGCACTAATATTCTCGAGCACAATGTGAAACAAATGAACTTATAATAAACCCTACATGTACAAATAGTATTCTATGAATGTATATGTATAGCATGGAGGCTTGATTACTCCTCAAAATTTACATTTATAGTTTCTCATGCAAGTTAAGAATATGGGAAAAGATGCAAGTAAAATATAATTGAGATACAAGAAATTAATATGTGTATAACTATGTGGTCAGATTGGAAGAGCACCGTTTCAAAACTAACAGACACCTTCAGTTACATTGGAATCTGCTGATATATTGCTTTTATATATTGTATAGATCACATAGTTCATATATATGTGGCTAGATATTTTTTTTATAAGAATAGGACAATAGCACCTGCTACATATATGATATATAGAGATTAAATAATAGGACCTAAATAATACGTACCTTCTGACTTTGCCAGCTTAGGGTCAATATCTATCAATCTTGCCAAGATGAGGAAATATGTGAACCCGACTTCATCCAATTTCTCTTTCATTTCTGGTGTTTTAGTTTCATCATCCTAACGAATTTGTCATTAAAAAAACTGACAACATATTTTAAACAACAGCTTTCACTAACATAATGCTTTGATATTTGAATGACAAAATATAGGCAACTACTGATAAGTTATAACATGATGTAATTTCATTTCATCTAATCTGAATGAAAAGCACGTGGCTTTTTTATATCATACTGTATAAGCAAAGCTTACATTTACACATATTTCATCTGATATAGATATAATTTAAAGATGAAATATCAATAAGGAGTACAAACTGTGTATAAAAATGTAAATAAAATTCGTGGTAATATTAATTTAGTGATTTGATGCTGAGTGTTCTACAATGAAATTTGTTTTAAAAATTTGTCAAAGTCCAAAACAAAAACAATGATTTGATGTTGTGATTAAAGATGTAATGAACTATGTGAAGAAATATTTTACGATGTTTGCAATCTAAATTTAGAGAAAACATTTGCAAGGATCACTAAAATTTTATATTCAATTTTCAAATGTGATAAACATTTCAAATTTCTACTCATTTGTGAAACTCTATTTCATGCAAACCTACATGTATAAAGTTGTATGCACTACTTATGTTTTACCTCCTTTGCCTTTGCTCCCTTTTTTGGTGGCTTTAAATTACAATAGATTTTAAATTGAACATTTCATGAAAATTATTTTCAAAAATGCATACCACTTTTGTAAGTGCTGGTGTATTGAGCATCCGACTCCCCAATTTTGCTAAGTTTTTAGCAGATGCAAGTTTTCCACCTATTAAACTGCCAGGTTTCAATGGTCTTCCATCATGACCTAAAACTACTTGGGGAGCTTCAAACTTGTGACCTTCAGGCTGTGAATAATAGTCATTAACTCTTAAATGTGCCAAACTAATTACATACATTCATACGCATTGATTCCACTTCCAATTTCTTTTCACATTAAAGTAAGTGTGCACAAAGCTATGTCAATTTTATCAAATTTTTCATAATGTTCATAAAGATTGAAAGTGGAATTAATAGATCAAAATCTTAAAGATTTTCACATAAAACATTATTGAAATACATTTTGCAATTTTCATTCTTGGTTTACAATTCATATAGTTGATAAAGGGACAAAGATTTCTAATATCTTTATTTCTCATATTTTAATACACTAACATTTTAATAGGAGCACAGAAACTGTATATTTACGTTTGCTACATTTCAAGGGCACACGCCCCCTTCGACTGACTTCTTTTTGCACAGGATTTTGTGCGCATCATGATGGCTGTTTTTATAAAAGTGTTTCATTAGTCTGGTACCTAAGGTATGACCAATCTCACCCACATATTCTTCATGGCAGCTAGAAAAAGCAATCTTGTATACTACCCCACATTTCTTCTTTGGGTCTGACTCTTGTCTTTCGGTTGCACTAGAGCTGCACGTAGCAAACATAAATACACAGTTTCTCTTGTCCTAACAAAATGTTAGTGTATTAATATGTTGAATCCAGAAACTATTAAACATCATCTGAATGATATCTTTATTACTGATATGTTTATTTCTATTTTGTTCACCAAAATATTGTAAACGTAAAGAATAAAAACTTCAATCATTCATTTTTCATGTATCAGGTATGTAGTCATGTCCACATCCTAATTTTCAAAATCACTATTTTTAATTATTGTAAAAATATCTAACATACATTCTGTGATGGTATTATATGCATAATAATACTAGAAGTACACCATACATGTACATAGAGATGGAATATCATTTCATATTTATTGTATATGTATTGAGTATTCAATGTACTTATAATGCAATTACGAGAAGCACTTTATTTTATCTTGGTGGCTCAAGAATATTATAAATTCAAATTTGTGACTTTGAACTTAGCTATTTTATAACAAATCATAATTTACACTTTTGCTAAATAGTGGATTGCAGTTTAATTTAGAAAGAATTTTGGTTCTCAACACATATACCTTTGGAACGAAATATATTCAATGACTTTCTTGTAGTTACTAGTAAGTCATTTTGTATAATTTGTCACAATATTTATATGTTATTGAAAAATATACATACTTATCTTTCATAATTGTTTCTTTGTATTAACTGTTTATAAGCTAGAACTTCAAATGACAAATTTTACAAAATGGAAATAAACTTTGCATATTGCATTTTACAGTTCATAAACTTACAAATATAAAGGAAAGTGTTATTTGAATACAAAGAGAGCACAATCTACACAATAAAAGGTGTATACTGAAGCAGTGGGGACCCGCCTTATGTTCAGAAGGCCCACAAGTCAGAAGGCCCACAAGTCAGAATTTCTTATAATATAGCGTAGCATAGTATGGTTCAGTATAGTACTATAGTATAGTAAATTCACCAATTAAGGCCCAAGGCCGTTTACCCATCACTACAAATAAACATTTTAAAAAGATGTAAGTTCACAGAACAAATATGCACTTTGAAATACATTAACATTATTTTGTACATATAACATTAAGACTAAAGGTATTAAGACAACCTCTGACATGGTATTTTGCATGTAAACTTTGTTCTTCCCATTCCGATTTTGACAGTTAACATATCATTTTAAAGCTAAGAGTCTTGTGCATATGACTATCTAATCAGTATTTGAATATTTTAAATGTGGGACTATTACTAACTGAGCATGAATGTTATTTGAATTACAAATAGGCTTTCTACACAATCAGGGCCTTCTGACTTGTGGGCCTTCTGAACATAAGGGTGGTCCCGAAGCAGTGATGCCAAGCAATGCTTTTGTGGTAGTATTAGTACTATTTGGAAGTCAAAAAAGTAAAATACTTTCATTTAAACAAATTAATAATATTGACATTGATCCAACAAAATTTTAACATTGGATACTTAAATTCCGTTTGTTGATGTTTAAAATGCAAATCACTCTTCCCTTTACCCTTTAAGTAAAAGTATCTGTAAATTTATCTTGAATTTATCCACAAAGCCCTGGCAAGCATGTGTTAAAAAATCAGTAAAATGTTCAAATGAAATGATTTTGTTAGTTTAATGTGACGACGCCTTAAAAAATAAGGTCTACAATGATGAATATTCTTTATGGGCAATGCTAGTACATATTAGAGTTCATACAGGTTGGCATCTCTGCTGAAGCAGACTTCAGATCTTACAGCATAGATTACCACATATTGGCCATCTTTGTATTCAAAGTTAAATGAAAAAGTCAAGGAAATTTTTTATTTGAATTACCAGAGACATTTCATAACAGCTTCCCATACATCTGTAAATGGCTTCTTTGTCCAGTGTGTCCTTGATTTCCTGAAAAATTGAAAAGTTAATGTAACATATGCCTTGGCACCTTGTGTTCAGATATTTTGCACACTATACTTATGATTGTTCCCATGACAATGAAAGCTTTATTACGAGTAATATCCTAATCTGTATAGTGAATATATTGACACACATGCTTTTCAAATATTCTATCATAGTACATCTAACTCAGCATCTGTCAGTTAAGCTCATGGTTGATATATTCTAAGACTCTAATTACTTATAATAGCTAAAGTCTAAATCCTACACACTGCTTTACAAAATCAAACATAAATATAACACTTAGCATTATTCTAGAGATACATGTATCATGACACGAGGAATTTAACATGAAGACATTTTAATATAAATCTCCATTCAGTGTATGGTTTTAAAATAGCATATTTGTACCATGATGTTATGTCAGTGTGAGAACATCTTTTCCTTTCTGATTAAGAACATCCACTACTAAATTTCTATCAAGAAAATGAGAAATGGTTCCTGTGAAAACTATATTGGTGTTCTAAAATTGGTGTAAAAAATTTCATCAACTGTCAAATATAAATTACAGACATGTTTTCTCTATAATACATGCATTGAAAATATATTTATTACTATAAATATTAGTGTTTGAATTAGCCCTGACACACCAAATTTCTTCAAGCAAAAGGTCTAATACTATATCTACATATTGTATGAATGTGAATATAAATGTAAATTTAGTGATTTGAACAAGGAATACTATGTTACCTTCACTAAATTCATCTGTTAGAAATAGAAAAACAAATATGAAACACGAATAGAAAACACAAAAATGTAAGAAAATCTAAACAAATGTTGACATTATGTCTTAATCGAAAAAACGTTAACATTAATGTTACATACATCAAATATGATTATTGCATGTCCCATCATTTCAATCTAACACAGATGTATTACATCACATTTAAATCTAATAATGTACTTAACAAGATAATGACTGGGCTAGCATATTTACAACGGTTAAAGCTGAATCATGCATAAAACTCAATAAATTATGGGAACATCAGTACAGGTATGCAGGTTAAAAAAAAGAGAACACTTGTTTAATCCACGGATTATCCTCTATGGCGGTCATCTATTACAATAATAATTTACCTTCCCAATTTGTAAACTTTCAGGACTGTTTTCTTCTATCATTGTTATTAAGATATTGCCAATGCTATGCTTCAGATCAAGAACCTACATGTAGAATACACACGGCATTGAAATGTCATAATAAAATGGTTAATTTCCTTACTGTTAGTTCTGTTTATTTGACACAGAATATACAAATTAACTGGTTATCATGGAAATGTTAATAAATTGTTAGAGATCTTGTGACAACCAATTAATTTGTTTATTCGTTAGATGGGTCTTCTGTTTACCTTTGCTACCTCAAAACTCTGAGGTGAATTTTCTTCACTCAGCGCAACAACCAAGTTTCCTATAGCACTTTTCAAATCTAAAATCTAAAATCTTAAATCTAAAATATTCTTATTAAAATGTGATGTCTGATTAAATTAAACCAAACACATTTCAATAAAATGCAAAAGTTAAAAGCGACAAAAGTTAAAAATCCATAATAAATGTATACATGTACATAAGGTAGCTTTTTATTTTCATATAATTGCTAAAAGATTTATATTTAAGTAATCAATTTCGTAATGTAAAACACTATAGCTAAACAATGCCATTAAAAGATTAAGAGGTAAAATATTATTAAAGTATCCAAAAGATCATATAACACAAAATTTTAGATGTATATAGATGTGTAAAAAAAGTGTAAAAAATGTAGGTATTAGAAAAATTCATGTCATCAACGACAATGTGATTTGTCATATATCAAAATCAATCAATAAAGGACCAATCACACATAGCAGACAAACTGAAACTAGCAAATTATGAGTATTTTTCAATAACATAACTAATATTATGCATATCAGCTTAGAAGTTAATTTCAACAATAAAAAACGGTAAATATCTTTTCACATCGATAATTAGTTTGTGGTCTGTTATAAGATTTGAATGCTACATGTATCTTTATACAAGGTGAATGAGTATGACAATGGGCGGGCTGGTCTTGGGTTGGGAAGGTTTTGAACTACATCTTGAACAGTTGTTGCGGGTCTTGAAGCTGAGCCTTTGCTTGCATGGGGCTTTGCTCTGGAGCTCAGCTTAAGCACCTGCTTTTTGGTCTAATCAGGTTTGACTTGGCACCAAGTGGCATCATAGGGGGCAAAATCTTATTGGCACAACTTGATGTACGGTATTACAATGTACGTTCCATTAGATTCCAATAGGCAGATCATTTGCGCCATATGTGTAGGATGGTATGTTCACCGGCAATTCTTTTTAACATTGCTACAAATTTTTATGATGTTCCGAGCCAGTTAGGAGGATATTTGAACTACTACATTCCACTTAACACCTGAAGGTTTACTGGCAAAAATAAACATCATATCAAATTGCATTTATAACTGACGCTGGCCCAGTGGACTGCTAGCATTAGACTCCATCTCACATACATGTACATGTTTATACAGTTACAATAGTCACTGAGTTGGCTGAAAGTCTCATAGATGTCAGTAAGTATCAATAGATAGCAATATTACTACTTTGCAGATAGTTGTCATAAAGACTATTTACAAATTACTCTTGCACACTGTATGGTTAACAGCAAAGAATTGTCTGCCACTCTATTGTCATATACCGGTACATGTACATGTAAGTGCAATAATCCCATTGTAATTCCAATCATTGTTTGGTACACGGTAAATATATCATAAAGTAATGATTTCTTAGTGTCTGGATTTATCACATAGAGAAGGAATAAACCTACTCATATGCTTCTATCCATCATATTCAGGACCTTCCACCTGTTTCAGGTTTCAATGGAAGGTCCACTGAAATGTAACTGAATATGACAGACAGAAGCATTAAAATAGGTTTGTTCCTTCCCTATAAAATGTTTAAACGTTTCAAAGATTTTCCAAAATGATGTACAATCATTTTGTAAATTATTATTTAACACATTTGAACCATCTATTAGAATATTACAGAATATAAAATAATTGATTGACATAGTACAGTTTAACCAGTTTAACTCGAAATTGAAGGGAATGAAAATCATAACTATCAGGATTTTTGAGTTATGAGGGATTTGTAATTTTTGAGTTTGAGATAAACATGTCCACTGTAATAGACTAGTAATATTACAACTTAATGTATGCATTATTTTATACTTATCAAACCCAATAGATTTAGTATTATGTATGTAAAGTATTAAAATCCACAAAATAAGATAGAAATTTTAGCAATACCTTTTCTGTTGGGCATCCCTTAAATTCACCAGCTCTTAGGATGAAATTTATATAGTCCACAACTTTGCTATTCAACATGACAGACCGATTATGTTGGTTTCCCTGTATTAAGAAATAAAGAATGCTGTCATTTGTTTGCATCATAAATGTAAAATAGACTATAGTGTGTACCTAATAATGCAATTAAACTCTAAGAATGTCAGCACAACTATAATAAAATTGGTTGTCAATTTCATTCATCATGATCATTATCGAAACAAATAAAAATTCATCTAGATCATTGCTGAAAAATCATTACATTTATGATAGCCAAAATCATAATTTCAAATATCAGCAAAACTAGACATGACATTGTGTTAAATGTAATCCTAAGGCCTTCAAACTGAAAAATACATAAATACATTAAGTCACATCTTATATACTGTTTCGTCTGTGCTCAAAGCATAAATATGGTAGAAAATTTATACAATACAATACAATATAATTTATATAGCGTAAATTCCACTAAATGTTCATGTACGCTTGTAGGCCTCCTTAAAAAAATGGTGCTTTAGTTGGGATTTAAAGGATACAAGAGTTTTGGATTGTCGAATGGACAGTGGAAGTTTAGTCCATAATTTAGGTGCTGCTGTTTTAAAAGCTCTATCACCATAAGACTTGGTTCTTGATCTAAATTCTTTAAGCAATCTGTTATTTGATGACTGCATTAATCTAGGTGGTAAGTCTGTCCAATACGACAAAGATGCCAATTGCAAGATTTAACAAGGGCAGACACATGAGGTTGAAGTGTCATGTTTTGGTCAAAAGTAGCTCCTAAATTACGAGCAGTGGATGTGGGTGTGATATTACTGTTCCCAATTCTAACAGACTCAATGTCAACTGTATCCTTATGTCAGGAGTGGGTTATAGCTACTAATTCAGTCTTTGCTTCATTCAGTTGAAGTTTGTTTTCACGCCTCCATGCTCTTATATCAGCTATGCAAGCCTCCATCTTGTTTCTGGCTTCATGAGCTGAATGAGGTGAGAGGTCAAACTCAGTATAGATCTCAGTGTCATCAGCATACATATGTATACTGCGAACATGTTTGATACGAATTTAAAAGGACCTAGTACAGAGCCTTGTGGGACGCCGAAAAGCAAAGCAGTGCTTTTTGATGACATGCCATTGAGGAAGATGGCTTGTGAACGGTTTGTAAGGTAAGATGGAAACCATTTAAGAGCTGTATCAGTAACACCTATTCTGGACTGAAATTTATAAATAAACCTGAGCGTCCGCCTTCTTGGAAGATCGTAATGCGCATTACGAGCATCAGTGTCGGCACTGTGAGATTGAAAGTGAATAGTGGTTGCCAAGATACTTACCACTGTAAATTCATTTAGAGTTTCATACAGCTGAACAACAAGTTCTATATTCTGTGGATTGACATTGGAGTATACAAGATTGAGAAATCCAGCAGTTTCCGCAACAATATTAAATGATTTCATGTTATCTGGCTGTTCACGAAGATAGTCCTTAAAATATAACAAGTATGATTTGTAAGGAAGTTAAAAGTTACAAATAAAGAGAATCTTTTGCATATTTGATAGAATGAGCATGGTAATAATTCATTCACTATGTATCATACTTATCAATAAACAACAAACATTCAAAAACATTCATTTTGGTTAATATTTGACGCTCTTACAGTTGTGTGTTTGATAGGCTTTCTATGTCAGTTATACATGATGAAAAACAGAAATACAGTCCAATTGTACTCGAGTTTGGGTGTAAATACATTCATTCATTATTCAAAATATGCCTTCATAAAACACACATTATGTACTTTTCTCATTTTAGATTTTCTTTCCTAATTATATTCTTTCCAACCTCATAATATATAAACATTTAATACAACAGATTCATTTTATTGTATTGAAATAGGTTCAAATGCCTTTATGTGGTCATTGTGATCAAAAGGAAAAAATCACTTGTTTTATATTTGGTCAGCACCTGTCTTTCCCCACTAGAATTCTGTATTCAAATGTATATAGTAGCTCACAATGTGCTTTCCGTATTGGTATAAAATTCCGAGTGGGGCAAGGGTGCAATAACAAGTATAATTCAAAATAATTAGCTGGTACATGAAAATATGGAAGTTATTCTTCCCCTGCTTGATTGGCACCAATTGGCATCATATGAGGCAAAATCAAATAAATTACTATATACACCAAAATTAATCAGAAGATAATTGGTTATTTTTAAGATATTTGGAATGATCATTAAAGTTCATTCTGTATAATGACAAAAGCAAGTGTGTGCAAAATAAAAGGCTGCAATACAAAAAAGATGTTAACCTGTAATCCTCTATGCTGACCATCACACATTCTTGCTAATACTCTTAAGACAAGTTCAATGTATCCATCATCTCTTTGATCAAATTCATCCATGTCTTCTTCACCTTCAGCTGCTCTGTTTTGCTGATTTTCTTCCCCTTCAGGCAAGTGCTACATCAAATGTTTCAATATACATGTAAAGTAAAATTGCTATTACATTTTAGTATTTCTTGTACTTTCCTACTTGTACAAATACATCTAAAATTCAAGGGCTACTTATTACATCTTTAATATAAACTATTTTATACATAATGATAACTAAAATATTGCATTTTTTTATTTTACTTTTCTTTTCAGATATGTAGCACTCTTGCACACATTAATTATAAAGATGATTATTCATGTATTTCTTTTACTTTCCCTTATTTGTAACCTAATATTGAAAGTAAAAAGTATATAAAAATATAAGAAAAATAATACCTCTATTATTTCCAATGGTTCCATTTCTATATGATCACTTTGAACAAGTGTTTGCTTATCTGACAGTTTGTTGCTTGTGTAGCCATTTACTTTAGCTTCAATTGGTTTCTTTTTCACTGGCTTCTTTGCAACAACACTTTTTGTATCTTCTCTTCGTTTGGCTGCTCGGCTTTGTAGTGTAGAAAGACTTACTTTTCTCTGTAAGTGTTTTAAAATTGTCTGTTATTTCCAAATGTTAGCAATACAAATGACATTTAGCAATAAATATTGCATTTCATTGCTTCTATAAAATAACCTTATATTATGAATATTTTGATGTCAAATAAGTTATATATATGTACGTGTACATTAAGATTGGAAAGGGATTTTGAATTATGACAATATTCAAATTAATAATATAATTCTCCATTATTCTATATTGAAATCTAAAAAAAAAAAAAGATAATACATGGATTCCTGTCAGCAACATACAAAAACTATGTTTAAAAATAATGAAACAATAAAAGCAATATAACTAGATCGAACCAGCAAAGAGAGCTGAGATAGAAGGTCACGTTTATCTGCTGCAAAAGAAGAATGCATGCTTGAACTGAAATAAGTACACTACATGTAGATGTTGATCTGTTAGATTTGTGGTGCTATTGTTAACGACAGTGTCAGCTCTTCCTCTCTATATTATCAGGCTTGGGATACCTGATTTTGATTTACACAAAAGCATAGACCCAGAAAATGTTTGAAAAGTACCATCAATGAAGATTGATACATCAAGATAAAGATAGCAGAAGGTAGATATTATAAACAAAGTGGAGATTGCAGGCACAAGATATTTCTTGAAATATTGGATAAAGTTGACATTAACACCATAAATGATAATTAATAAAACATTCAATTTGCACAACTAGTCTTTGCCTTGAAAAAGGATGGCTAAATTATAGAATTCAATACCAAAAGAAGTCGGGAAATATTACATGTCAATACTGAGGTTGTGAGGTTAACTTTGACTTTCCTCACAGATTCAGCTCAATGTGAGAGATTCATCACAAAACTAACATACATGCTTCAACATGTCACGTATTACCATTAGGGACTTTTCACATATGTTACTCCACCTATACCATATTGTACTCTAGCTCATGTCAGTATTTTCACAACTCGTAACTCCAATCTTGTATCTACCTTAATTGTTGATACAACTAACTAGAATACATGCATGCCACACTTCTCACTTAATCTGATGCTGCACAGCTAATTAGTCTAATTAGACTCCTATCTGGCATCCATGGGTCAGTCTGCCTATTAACCTCTTAATACCTATGTAATATGTTAAAGGTTAGAATCTTATAATACCATGACCTGTTTTACCACATCTTCTGCTTGAAATTGGATTCATGCAATTTGAAAACATATTACATATATGTGAACTTTTGCTTCGTTTCATGTATATATATTACATTTATGTTGCATGGTTTGTTATCTGATTCTTTGACCGCACAGCAATTTAATTTTACATGTCATAATCTGTATTATATTCTATTGTCACTTCGTTTGCTAACTGCAGAGAGGTACAAGTAGACTTAGATATTCTATCCCTTTAATGAGAACAATCAAATCTAACTATACAAAAACTGTAATATGTTTTCAAATTGCATGAATCCAATTTCAAGCAGGAGATATAGTAGAACTGTCATATTGTATTATAAGATTCTAATATATATATTATGTAATATATATATTATGTAACAGTAAAAGCGAAGTCACATATACTGATATTTAATGTTCTATCATAAAACATATAATTTTAAACATATGTAGAGATTGCCATAGTTATAATAGTAATTCCAAGAGATTTGTATAAGTACCATTAGTTACATATTAAATATAAAGGAATTTGACAGTGTGCCGTTTCTGACACGAGTAAAATTTGTTTTGCTCCCTAAATTTAGATTATATTCACACCCAAATTACAATCCAAAATTTAGCATTACTTATTATTAATGTCAACATATCAAAATATGGACAGAATTCCCAACAGTACATCAAACGCATTCATTTTTATTCAACATATTAAAATATAGCCCAAGTTAAGACATTTCTGGATGTCTGTGGCTGACAACCCTAAAAATTAGCCACAAGTCATCACCAATATGGTATCGCTTTAACATAATGAGTTAAAGAGATGTTTAATTGAGCCAATATATATATATATATATCTTTATCATATACCTATTATTAGGAACTATAAAAATATACATTCATATTATTGTACATTCATTTAGCTAAATATAAGTCTAAAGTCGATAAAACACATTCCACACAGTTGTTTTATTCGCCAGTTGGAGGTACTCCTCATGTCTTCAATTGTCTTTTTCCACCTGTCTCAAATTTACTTTATATTTCTTAATGTAAACTTTTTTTTAGAATTTTTAGAATTTATTTTCAAATATTTTCACCATTTATTTTACATGGCCTCGTCAGGAATCAATCTAAACTTAACCTTACAAAATTATTATTGTACTGAATACATGTAGTTAGTTTTAACTTGAACTTTCAATTGAAGGTTTCCAGTTTTTATCATCAGCGTCACTTACCTTGGATTAGCATACATTCCACACAGTTGTTTTATTCGCTGGTAGGTGGTACTTCTCAAGTCTCCAATTGGCTTTTTCCACCTTTCTCAAATTTACATTATATTTATTTAATGTAGACTTTATTTTGGATATTTTAGAATTTATTTTCAAATACTTTCACCATTTAGTTTAAATGGCCTCATCAGGCATAAATCTAAACTTAAACTTACAAAATTGTTTTTTACTGAATATTTAGTTTTTACTTGAATTTTATGGTGAAGGTTTCCAGTTTATATCATCGGCGTAGCTAATCTTGGATTAGCATACATTCCACACAGTTGTTTTATTCGCAGGTAGGTGGTACTTTTCATGTCTCCAATTGTCTTTTTCCAGTTTTCTCAAATTTACTTTATATTCATTTAATGTAGACTTTAATTTAGAATTTTTAGAATTTATTTTCAAATATTTTCACCATTTATTTTACATGGCCTCATCAGCAATCCATGTAAACTTAAACTTACAAAATTATTATTGTGCTGAATAGTTAGTTTTTACTTGAACTTTCAGGTTAAGGTTTCCAGCTTTTATCATCAGCGTCGCTAACCTCGGATTAGCATATATTCTACACAGTTGTTTTATTCGCCAGTAGGTGGTACTTCACATGTCTTCAATTGTCTTTTTCCACCAATCTCAAATTTACTTGATATCTATTTAAGGTAGACTTTACTTTAGAAGTGTTAGAATTTATTTTCAAATATTTTTACTATTAATTTTATATGGCTTTATCAGGAATTAATCTAAAATTAAACTTACTAAATTATTAATCAGTGAAAATATTTAAAAATAAATTCTAAAATTTCTAAATTAAAGTCTACAATTTCAAGAATTTATTTTAAAATATTTCAGCATTTATTTTTACATGGCCTCACCAGAAATTAATCTAAACTTAAACTTACAAAATTATTATTGCACTGAATAGTTCGATTTTACTTGAAATTTCAGTTGAAGATTTCAAGTTTTTATCATCAGCGTTGCTAGCCGTGGATTAGCACACATTCCACACAGTTGTTTTATTCGCAGTAGGTGGTACTCTTCACGTCTCCAATTGTCTTTTTCCACCTTTCTCAAAATTTACATTATATTTATTTATTGTAGACTTTAACTTACAAATTTTAAAATTTATTTTCAAATATTTTCACCATTTATTTTACATGGCCTCATCAGGAATGAATCTACACTTAAAGTTACAAAAAAGCTATTATTGTACTGAATAGTTAATGTTTACTTGAACTTTTAGGGTGAAAATTTCCAGTTTTTATCATCAAAGTAACCTTGGATTAGCATACATTCTACACAGTTGTTTTATCCGCCAGTAGGTGGTACTCCTCATGTCTCCAATTGCCTTTTCCGTTTCTCAAATTTACTTTTATATCTATTTAACGTAGACTTTAATTTAGAATTTTACAATCGATTTTCAAATATTTTCACTTTTTATTTTAGATGGCCCCACCAGGAATTAATCTAAACTTAAACTTAAGGAATTATAATTGTACTGAATAGTTAGTTTTTTACTTGAACTTTCAGTAGAAGGTTTTATAAGTTTTATCATCACTGTTGCTAACCTTGGATTAGCATACATTCTACACAGTTGTTTTATTCGCCAGTAGGTGGTACTTCTCAAATCTTCAATTGTCTTTTTCCACCTTTCTCAAAAATATTTACTATCTATTTATAGATTTTACTTTAGAAGTGTTAGAATTTATTTTCAAATTTTTCACTATTTAATTTACTTGGCCTTATCAAATTAGTCTAAAATTAAACTTTCACAATTATTAAACAGTGAAAATATTTGAAAATAAATTCTAAAAAATTATAAAAGTTTATGTAATTGCGTTTTTTTCAAATATTTCACCATTTATTTTACATGGCCTCATCAGCAATTAATCTAAACTTAAACTTACAAAATTATTATTGTTCTGAATTGTTAGTTTTTAATTGAAATTTCAGTTGAAGGTTTCAGTTTATATCATCAGCGTCGCTAACCTTGGATTAGCATTCAATTCCACACAGTTGGTTTATTCGCCAGTAGGTGGTACTTAATGTCTCCAATTGTTTTTTTCCCTTTCTCAAAATTTACTTTATATTTATTTAATGTAAACTTTTAATTTAGAATTTTTTAGACTTTATTTTCAAATATTTTCACCATTTATCTCAGATGGCCTCATCAGGAATCAATCTACACTTAAACTTGCAAAGTTATTATGGGGTAGTGAATAATTTAGTTTTTGTTTCAAGTAAAATGTTTCCAAACTTTTATCAACAGCGCTGCTATACCTTGGATTAGCATATATTCTGCACAGTTGTTTTATTCATAAAGTAGGTGGTAATTGTCATGTCTCCAATGTCTTTTTCACCTTTTTTTAAATTTACTTTATATTAAAAATATTTTACTTTTTTTGAAATTTTTTGAATTTATTTTCAAATATGTGTTGCAGATTGCGTCAAAATAATACATAATAAACAATTATCTAAATCAGCGTAAAAAAACGTAATCTTGGAAGAATTTTAGTATGTGGTTGGCTATCACAGTTTTCTTGAACTGCTCAATCACTGAAATTAACTTGCAGAACTTTTATGATTATTTTAATAAACAGAAAAACGTAATAATCAGAACATTTTCTCATAAATCCTGTCAATGTGGAACCCATATTTCGCTTAAAAAATCGGTTTGTTCGCCGTTCTCGTTTATTCTCGCCACAAAGTGAAACCGATGCAGCCGGCGTACAGACATGATCAATGAAATGAAAATATGTCAAAAATTTTCCCATTTTGAACTTTTAGAAGAATTCTTTTTTTTACGGAAGCTCCGTAAAAAAAGCTGTATATATAAATGGAACAATCGAAAATAAAACTAACTTCAGGCGATATTTGCATGAGAAATGCCGTAATTTGCGGAAGCTACAGAACGTTTTTCGTTTCAAAATAGAACGTGTTTTAAGAAGAAATAGGAAAAAAATCGTAAGGAATAATAATCCTCATCACTCTTCTGTATCCTTCTGGCGCGCAATCTGTACTGTATTTCACCATTTATTTTACATGGCCTCATCAGAAATTAATCTAAACTTAAACTTACAATATTATTTTTTGTACTGAATGTTTAGTTTTTTACTTGAATTTTATGGTGAAGATTTAAAGTTTTTTTACCATCACCGTTGCTAGCCGTGGATTAGCATACATTCCAATACAGTTGTTTTTATTCGCTTTATTGGTACTTCTCATGTCTCCAATTGTCTTTTTCCAGTTTTCTCAAATTTACTTTTTATTCATTTAATGTAGACTTTAATTTAGAATTTTTAGAATTTATTTTCAAATATTTTCACCACTTATTTTACATGGCCTCATCAACAATTAATGTAAACTTAAACTTACAAAATTATTATTTTACTGAATAGTTAGTTTTTACTTGAACTTTCAGGTGAAGGTTTCCAGTTTATATCATCAGCGTCGCTAACCTTGGATTAGCATATATTCTACACAGTTGTTTTATTCGTCAGTAGGTGGTACTCCTCATGTCTCCAATTGTCTTTTTCCACCTTTCTCAAATTTACTTTATATTTATTTAATGTAGACTTTAATTTATAATTTTTTAAATTTATGTTCAAATATTTTCACCATTTATTTTACATGGCCTCATCAGGAATCAATCTACACCTAATATTACAAAATTATTATTGTACTGAATAGTTAGTTTTTACTTGAACTTTCAGGTGAAGGTTTCCAGTTTATATCATCAGCGTCGCTAACCTTGGATTAGCATATATTCTACACAGTTGTTTTATTCGTCAGTAGGTGGTACTCCTCATGTCTCCAATTGTCTTTTTCCACCTTTCTCTAATTTACTTTATATTTATTTAATATAGACTTTAATTTAGAATTTTTAGATTTTATTTTCAAATATTTTCACCATTTAGTTTACAAGGAGTCATCAGGAATTAATCTAAACTTAAACTTATAAAATTGTTAAATGATGGAAATATTTGAAAATAAGTTCTAAAAGTTCTAAATTAAAGTCTACATTAAATAAATATAAAGTAAATTTGAGAAAGGTGGAAAAAGACAATTGGAGACACGATCAAACACAATTCACTAAACATATGACTTAATTAAGTCAATTTGAATTTACATCGAGCACTGAGTCACTTATAGACACATTTCCTTTAAATTGTTGCAGAGGTCTTGTGGGATAATGTGTTATGTAACTTTTCGCTTATTTAGTTATTGTAGAATAAAGTATCATTGCTTGCACAAATATATATATATATATAATTTATTTTTTGACAATTACTATTTCATTTCTCTACACGGTGTTTCATGCTTGTTACCACGTTGTCAAAAAATAAATTAAATACAAAAGCTCCAAGCATGTTGAGCACTATTTGAGTGGTAATTTTGAGGAACCAAAAAGTGATATATATATATATATATATATATATATAAATATAATATATAAATGCAATCAGATTTGATATAGTACTGTTAAAACCTCCATAGTATAAACCAACTAATGCAAAGGCAACAATATAACTAAACATAAGATGTATTTATGTTAGAGCTTATATAACCATTTGGCTGATGAGTGCAATAAGCATGAAACATTGATGTACCAAATAAACAAATCAAAATGGACTAGATCTTGTTCAATTAATTAATTAATTAATTATATATATATGTATATATATAGATTATAACAGTTGGAGAGGAGAGGAGATTCTGAGTGGGCAGTTCTAGTGTTGCATACTAAAATTGAATTAGTTTTCCAGCACCACATAGTTCATTACAGTATATCTTGTTATTCATTAATCCATATCATTATTTTCTAGTTTCAGCTTTTGCTGATAAGAATAATCTTAAGGCCGTGTCCCATTCAGAAAGCATACTAGCTTACATGTTCTAGAGAATTCCAGGCATTTGGACCTGTATGCTTTTCATCTGCTCAAATAATCTGACCTTTTTGCACTACCAAAAAAAGCGTAAACAAACAGCAGAAAAAAAGGAGAAAACCGGATAAAAGCGGATAAAAGCAGACGCTCAGCTTACACTTGCAGATGTTCAACCGACAAAAAAGCACCTGCTGGGGCTGACATTTGCTTCAACTGCATACTATAGCAGACAGTATTTAAGCGCCCATACGCGCACTGCTGTCATTTCTGTTGCTTTTGTCGCATAACAGTCGAAGTTTATGCTATTAATAAAAATTTGGGAGACAGATATTTTAACTATGCCTGCTGAGCCACGGAGAGTTTCACGTCATTAACTTCAGCAGGGTTCATTTTTGTTCAATTTTTTCTTGTTTTATTCTTCATTGGACCACTTGCATTGATGGTGCCTCTTTGATGGGTACCGGCAGACTGACAGAGAATGGAACTACAGGTGCTTTTATATACCCCTCGCCGTGTATGCCACCTGTAATCTCATAAGCATTTCATAAGCAATTCATATTTTTTGTAGGCAGATCAGACGTTTTCATGCGCTTTTATACTTTAAATGTGTATGCTAACTGTACAAAGCAAACATTTCTGCTTTCCATCTGCTCTTATTGCTCTTATCTTGAATGGAGATGAAAAACGGATAGTTTGCGCGCCGGGTGTGTTCGTGCAGTGTTGCATACTCCAAAATCCGAATTTTTTTTCGCCGTTGGTATTTGCACCAAATACAACGTTCATTAATCAATAATATTCCTAGAAATATTTTTTGAGCAGGCGCGCAATCCATAAAACTTACAAATATTTTCTATTTTCACGAGCTTTTTGGCGTGAATGTCGGACGAGACCTTTTAGGGACATTTTGTTAACCATCTGCTTTCCATAAGCAATCCCAAAGTGGGACCGGCTCTTAGTTGCACAATGAATAAATTGAATGTATAATCCTCAGCAAGCTGCATTATGTAATTATCCAGGTGTTAGTCATTAGGTCCGCTGATCAAATAAGTTACTGCATCATTTAGATCTGGGCATTGTCTATTGTCAATTTCACAATTACTTGAAATCTATATATGTATGAATTAAATACACATTACATATCCTATGAATAATGCATTAGGTTCATAATTAATGAAGAGTATATTTATAATAGAACAGCAGTTGATTATAAACAATGTCCCATTTCATTGCGGGCACAAATCTCATGTCTAATGAATCTTGTAAGATTTAGTCCTGATGATAGCTTATTATTAGCTTGCCAATACCTATACCAGATGATGGTACTATCATTTTTCATGGCTATTACATAGTCTATTGCATAATCACTGCCAGGTTGGGTGCTCATATTAGTGCCCTGCCTAACTTGTAACTGAATCACACTCTAATTGAACTTCATGACTTAGCTGTATGAATATATTTGGTAGTGAATTCTATAATTGTTTCAAAACAATTGACATTGTTTATGGTTCTATTTACATCTACTATCAGTTATTTCCCCCACACATTTCTTCTTGTTATGAAGGATGCATGTAACAATAGAAAGTTAAAGTACTCCTTATCCTATGATTTTGCTCACATTACAAGCTACAAGCGATAGATAACAACCATGAATTATAGCTACATGCAACATTGGTGTTCACATTTCCTAGTCAATTTTACCCTTGAAGAAATTAAGTATAATTAGTAAACTAGATCCCCCTAGCCAGTAGGATAAGTTATTTTCATAATAAATCAAAAATCGCAGGCGATTGGCAATTTTTCTAAGCAGAAAACCACCTTTGCTGGCCACTGTAGCTTGTCGCATGCAGTAGTCACTTTAAATGTGATCATCCTCATTGAAATACATGTCACTACGTGTATAATGTTGCCTGTAGTATAAAGAGCGTAGGGTGTGGCTTTAGTGTAAATGTGAACACAGGCTAAGTTCACAGAGATTGGACACTGTGATATATTTTTTTTGTTTCCTTCAGACAGTTGTTGAATCCGGTTAAATTAGACTTGAGTTTAGATTATTGCAATTTACATGGTTAGAAACAACAACAACAAAAGCATACATATGGAGTATAGCAAGTTAATCATACATTAAGAAAAAGTGCTTCTCTTGCATATTTAGGAGAAATGTGAGAAAAATTACTTGAAACACTATTTTCTATGACATGTACGTATTATTTGTATGAGCAATATTTTGATGGATACTAAGAAATGTTTTTTTGTTTAACTTTAAAGTTACTCTTGAAAAATGAGCTATAGGCACAGACTACCATACATGATTATTTTGGAAGCTGAGAAATTGATTCATAGATATAGATAAACAGGTAAATCTTTTGTAACATGCAAAGCTGAGATCATCTAAAAAGCAGGAACATTATCTTTAAAATGTCTTAATACTTGCCCCTTGCCCATATTTAGCTTTCTTCATTGCATTATCCATTGACTGTATCTCCTGTTTACATTATACATCATTCATTATAACAGTGAAATTATGTGAAGTATTAGTGAATTTCTTGTAAAAATAGTGAACCATAATGTGTATTCTATTGTGATTACAACATTTTTGCATTCATGAACATAAAGGTACAATGTATTTCTTTGGCAATATTAGGAATAATGATTGGATTCACCACAAAATAAGAATGTGTTACATTGAAATACTTACAATCTCACTAAACTATAACTGAAGAATAATCATAGTAAACATTCTGTTAGAATTCAAGATTTGAGACGAAAAAGAAAACTGATATATTTACCTGCAGGGCCTTTCTCCCAGCAGCCATTGTACTGTGCATGCTTTTTGATTGCGCCGTCACTTCTTTCTGTCGAGATCTCTGTTGTGCTGCTAGAGATCGTCTACATGAGGAAATTCAAATGATTCTGATCATAATGAATATTACAATTATGCATAGCACATAGTACATCTACTAAGTGTATTATGACTTACCTTCATGTATTCTAAAATCTATTATATCTATAAGAGCTGACATATGCCATTATGATATATGTATGTACAACCACAGGTGTACACTAATGTGCTATTACATGTATATGGTTATTGATTGAATATATATTTATCTTAGCATGTTAAGTAATATAGGTATCAGTCAACTTTTAATGAAAACTCTTCAATTTATATAAAGATTACAAGTCAATAATGTTAAGCAAACATAAAGACAATGGTTTAAGATAATAAAAAAAGTAAAAATAAAAGAAGGCTCAATGATAAATATGGATAACATCATGAATATATGAAGTGTTATATCAACTGTATAATACCACAATTTGAATGAAACAATTAAATATACATGCTAAAATATAATGTAACAATATAATTAACATTTAAAAAAGCATCCTGTCATTTATAGTACAAAGCTTATGATAAGATATGTGACTTAGAATTCCAGATATTCACCCTATCCACTCAAATACGCACAAAGAAAGTTGAACAAACTATCAAATTCTCCATGTTCAGAAAACCATAAAGTGATTTACATTATATAGTAAAGTAAATTATAAAATTTCAAATAAAGAATTAAATACTGTTTAAACCTTTGCTGATTGAAATTTAAAATCACTTGTCAGAATTACTCAATGGTTAAATTTCTTTATTTATATATTTTGTAAAAGGGTGAGCTTATGGTACATAAAATCATAAAACAGGATACTGACATTGATAAATATGAAGTGTAATGATTATCAAAAATGCTATGTCAAATAGAGAGTACATTCGGTCCACATGAAGCCAAGCTTTTCAAAGTGAGGCAATCATGTAAAACAATTGAATGCTATACGCAACATAAAATATAGTGTGCGAACATACCTCTCTTTGATAGCAAGTGCAGATAAATGCATTCTGTTTCTAATAGCAGCAAAGAAACTCTCCTCCCGAGTGTGAAGGAAGTACATAAGTAAGGAAGACTGCAAAAATGAAGATAAACTATTTTGAAAGAAAATATGCAACTAATCTAGATCTAAAACCATACCTCTCTTTAAGTGCAACAGCAGATTGAAACATTCTATTTCGAATGTCTGAAAAGAAACTCTCTTCTCGACTGCCAATGAAATAGTACAGAAGTGACCACTGCAAATATAGCGTGCAAATTAGACAATCAGCTAGACATACATTCATTTAGCATTTTACAACAAACACCAAGACAACTATTTAACCTATGCACATGTAGTTCTTGGTTACCTCTCTTTAATTGAGAGTGCAGAAAGATGGATTCTAGCCCTAATTGCTGCAAAAAAACTTTCTTCCCTTGTTGCAAGGAAATAGTGTAGCAAACTTGTCTGAAAAAATTCTCCAGAAGTTTAAGAAGGTAGGTGATAATCGACAATAAATGTCCTATGTATATTTATGAAAAAACAAAACAAAAAAAACCCACATGGTTCTTTGTAATATTTCTGTAAAGGGTATTCATCTGACATTTCACTAGCTACTTCTACAAAATTAATAAAAACTATAAACCTATTGCTAAAAAGAATCATTTTAAATAACATTACTAGAGCATGTTCCAATGATTATACACCAGGTATTTGGTATCTTTGTCACTATGTTTCTTTTTCACTTGCTCATGCAGCATGTTCAGCACACTGTGCTCTTCATTCCCAAGCTTTATCTCAACCTTCTGACCTGTATCTATTTAACATGTAGGTCCTATATACTGTTTTATCAACACAAGCTACTGTACCCAACCCAGCATGGAAATTATGACCTTCTTATTAGATGTCCAACTTACACCCATGCCATTGTGATCACATTTACACAGCAACAAACAAGTTTTAACTTTTTCAAATACTGTTTAGTTATGAAATCTTCTGTATGTGCTATGATTGATTCGGCAGTACTTTCTTCAAATTATGACATTTTTCAATATTCTCTAACAAATAAACAAATATTGATATAACTTCAGTCTTACTTGTAGAGAATTTAATATTGTAAAACTATAATGATTAATAACTGTATATTTCCTTTAAAATATAAAGATTTGCAGAACCTGATACATAGTTTTAGAAGAATAACAATATGATATGACACATTATCACTGCGTTGAAATATGAAAAGAAATGTCATTTTTAATTTTCATACTACCTTGGTATTTTCAATTAAAAGATTTTACTACAATCTACATCATCATGATTATTCTGCAAAAAATCTATGTAACTAAACAAAGATCAACTTATTCAGGAAATGTTCAGACTATCTGCGATGAGATGGAGGATGCACAAAATATTCTAAAATATCAATAACAAAATTGATGAAATTGTAGCAAAATGAACAATGATTTCATCAATATCGTTATCAATCTACAGTCATACCTGTACATCAGCATTTGCATTAAACAGCATAAGACAAACAAATGCTAGCACTTCTTTTGCAATACGATCACTTGGGCGTGCAAGATGTGGAAGACATTTGATAACAGCACCCATTTCATTTAATTCAATTTGAAGCTCACGAATTAATGCAATTTGTCTGAAAAGGGAAATTATTTCAACCATTACCAATGAGACCATCCTTGTAATATTAGTTTACTTCTAAATAAACTAATATGGTGCTTCTTCTTTTTAAAAAAAATGATTTGAAAATCTCTTGTAAGTGTACCATAATCTCAAATTAATTCCTTACTTTCTGAAGTCTTGTGGATTTTCTTCCCAATCTTCAGGTAACTTTCGCTCTTCATTATGTATTGTTGCACGAAGCAATTGCAAACATCTTATGTCAAGTTCTTCTTGTTCCATTCTTAGGGTTTCACCAGATAACTTTCGATATATTGATGATGATATGCTATAAATTATAATTGAACAAAGTTTGAGAGTATTGCTCATCAGAACTTGATTCATATTTGTAAGTTATAAAGCAGCCCCAAAAGTAATATGAAATTTTATTAAGAGGCTCAATATTTATATGATTTTAAACATACGTACGCTAACTGGGCAACTAATTTTTTAACAAGTTCTATTCGCTTCACTACTTTCTTTTCATGTGGTTTTAAGAATCGCTTTAAATGCTCTTGAAACTCTTCACCTAATGGCAACTCTTCATCACCACCAATTTCAGTGTATGCTTTGGTTATGAAATAAGGGAGATTACAAATATATCATTATTAAAAGTTTCACAATAATCAATTTAAAACAGGTAAATCTTTCAATAAAAATCTGTTCCAAGTTCTAATTAAAGAAAATCAAAAATGATGCCATGCTCTTCAGCTAATCAAATAATTTCAAAAAGCATAAGAGCTATACCTCGTTTTGATTTAACTTTTAACTGAGCTTGTACAGTATTATGACCTCCATATAATAAACTACAATTGACTGCAAATGTTCGTAATTTTGCATTTAATTCAAGTTCTCCTTGGTAATATTCTTTGTGACCTTTGGTCATTTGTTGGCGACTTTCACGCATTTTATTTGATGTTCTCAACTGTTCTATCAATCCTTCCATCACCTACAGTGTAAGAAATTTAAATGTCAAACTAAAAGACTGATAATAGAAAACCAGGTTAGGTAACACACAATTAATTAATTATTTAACAAAAGTCAAAATTCAAACACTTCTTTTTACCTGCTGTTTCAATGAAGCCTTCCAAAATTATTCATTTACAACACAAACATGAGCAATAATTTAAGTAAATAAATGTAAAATATCTATATTCGACATATCATCTGTTTGGTGATCTATATTAGGGCTAAGCACTGAACAGCACAGCCAATTGTACATAGTCAATTGACACTAAAATTATCAAATCTCCATAAGAATAAACTAAATGAGCCTAGGATTTATGGTCATTATATTGTATCTATATTCAAAGTTCAACTTGCAGTATTTGGTACAGTTGAGGATGGAATAATAGCGGTAATAGTTGATATGATGATCTTGAGATGTGCAGGACTAGATACTAAGGGAATAACTGCCTCACAGAACCCCTGAAAAATAAAGACAAATTGTAATAAACTTCCTTTTTAATTACCAACTCGTCAAATGGTGGAAAAATACAGAATTTCTATACATTTTGATGATAACGAATTCGGATTGAAAAGGTATTTCAAATGAACCTATATTTCACCCCCCAACCCACCTCAACCCCAATGGCTACCTTGTCTTGACCAAGTTGTAAAATGGAAACTTCATAATGATCCAGACTTGATATAGAAGGAAAATGCAAAAATGCACTTATTCCAATTAAACTTACAATGTGGTCGAGATCAGGTAAATAAATGGTATCACTTGAAAGCAGCAGATATGGTCCAGAGAAGACCCCGACAAGGTTAATTGAGACCAAAAGGACTACGTTAAAACAAGATCCAAACTTGGACGAGGACGTTCACTTCAACTAAATATGTGCCTGCTTTCCTTGATTTTTTATGCGATTAGCACAGGACTACTTTGTAGCTCCCAACACAATAGACTAGAAGAATAGGTGAGCACTGGTTCTGTGTTTGCATAGTCATAACCAAGGCATCACCAGGTTATAAGAGTATAATGGATGGTAATGGGTGGGAGTAGTGGAGGATGAACTTACCATGTAACATACATGTATTCATATAAAGACATTTCATTTACTGTACATAATGTACCTATGTATGAAATATTAAAAATTGCTTTAATAAACTATGTCCTGTATTGCTTGATGTGACATGATTAACATTCAATGGAATAAGTTTTTTAATTCAATATAATTTGGAATTGAATACATGTAGTTTTATTTGGAATAACAATATTATCAATGCTTACTGTCAGGGCACGAGCAAGCTTATCCGTGTTTTCAACCTCCTGTGGATAAGCTTCTTTCTCTGGAATGTAGAACTTCGAATAGAATGCTTGAATGATAGGCATCACAGCATCAAAGAAATAATGCAAGTGAATGTGAACTACAGCTTCGATGTTACTGCCACCTGCAGTATCACTGAAAATAGAATAAAATAGTCTATTAATTATAGCAGCAGGATGTAATAACCTCCAATAGTTGTAACATCAAAATCTCCAGGCTTCTGGGCAATTCACTTGAATGGATGTTCCCAGGTGTAAATCATGATATTTCCTAGTTGGACTGGAGTAAAGAGGTTGGGGAAACTCCAGGAGTCATCCCAACAAGATGGAAGCATAGTCCATCGATTCAAATGTTTTTCTGTTGATAATTTGAATTTGTAGAACTAAGATTCATGGTTTAATATATATGTATCAACACTACACATGTATAATTAGATTACACACATTGAACACACAGGAGTTACCCAGAACATGACAAAATTAAAACCTTTATATGAACTCATTGAACTTTGACGTGTGTTCAACATGTGCAACTTAATTATAAACACCTTTTATTGACACACACCGGTACCTATTAAATGATGAATTCTAATTGCAGAAATTTAAATAATCAACAGAAAAACATTTGAATCGATGGATTAATTTATTTCCATCTTGTTGGGGTAACTCCCAGAGTCACTCCAACTACTTTACCCCAGTGAGTCGGAAGCTCGGTCAACTAAAAAAGATTCTACTAAAAAGATCCAAGTTTATGACTCGTAAATACAACTGGGAGTGCCCATGCTAGTGAATTTACCATGGGAAGCTCATATTTTCAAGTTGGAAAAAAACACGCAAATGCATCATCAAAATATAATGTCCCAAGATAAAAACTACTTGCGTTTTGTCTGGTGGCTTTTTCAGAAGATTAGTTGTAGTTTCCTGATTTCTTGATATGTACTCTGTCAACTCATAGGCATCTTTAGCAACATGTTGTAAGAACTTCCATAATTGCCTAAAATGAGGAAATTATTACTTAGAATGAAATTTCTTTCTGTTGATAGAAAGACTTTGAATTGGTTTAAAATACTTTTGCTCAACCTATTTGCAAAAGGTTTTAGATCGTGATAGCGCATGTAGTGACCAGTGTTCACCACTACATTGTATGTGATGACCATAACTCAAGCACCCACTGCTCTTGAACCCCTTTACCTCCAGACACATGTACTGAGTCGTAATGAGTGTTTAGAACCTGGAACCTTGACATGTTAAAATCTACCCTTTAAATATAAAACCACAATAGACGCCACACTAATGATGAAATGCTCAGATTTACAGTTGAAATTAGGCATTCACGATCAGTAAGGTACTCATGCATGGTGCAAAACTTTGCAGCCAAGGCTGGATAACATCTGATTTGTCTTTTCACATTACTGTGGCTTCTATGGTGTGTTGATATTTCTAAAGTAGGTGATGAGACTAGATGAACAGCTGTGGGCACGTTTGGCACCTTTAAGGTATAAGGAATGTAATAGAGAGTGTTCAGTAGTTTTATCAATAATAAAGCTAGATGCAATTTTGCCTGCCTTTATTCTTTATTCACTATCCTCCTTCATTTATTTTCTTGCTATTTTTGCTCATATACAATCCAAAAATTAAATACTAACAACTTTATTTCTGACATGTTTCTGGTCTAAAAAAACCATACACCTTTTCAAATTCCAGATGTTGGTGTTACATATTACCATGTATTAAACTACACTATATATATTAAAAAGTTTTTTTTGGTTCACTTACCCATCATGTGGTAAATCACCGGCTCCACTTTCCACTGCACTTCCTGCAGTTTTCATGTACACCCATAAGAAATATCTAGAAACATAAGATATATTGGCTCTCAGGGACTACAAGTTATTTTTACAATGGATATTTAAATTTAATAATAACATTCTAATTGTGCTTACCTAAGGAATGCTTTCTTGAGATTATTATCCACCTCATGGTGATTGATGATCCACATTAGCTCATCAACTGTCATGATGGTTTGACACATGGATTCAATGAATCGATTTTCCCCCTACAAAATCAACGTCCATTTTAGATTTCTGTAACGCTGCTGCTGATCATTAGTCTATATAAACAGTGGCTTAATGTGAGCCATCTGAGTTATTTCAGATTAACAATATTAGATATTCTTACCTCTGCACACGTGGCTAATAGATCAATTAAATTGATCAAATATTTCAGATGCTCTTTTCCTGATTTAAGGGTAAGGATTTTTTCTCTAAATTCACGAGGCTGGTCAAGTACATACGCCAACTTATTGTAATCCTGCATAATATACTTCATCACATAAGCTTGATTGCGTTTCAGTGTAAGATCCAAACCTTGAACCTGTTGAAAAAGCAAAGAAATAAAATAAACTCACTTAAATTGTGGAGGTAATTATAATTGGTACTTTGCAAACACAAATTTCAAATGTATTGTATGTTTCCACGAAAACCACCCACCTTAACTATGACATTTAGAAGATCTAAAAATTCTGGGGCTTTTTCTTGATGTGCTGCAGCAAGGTCTACAATGTTTTGAATTTGTCCTGGTAGAATCTTCAAACAAGTCACCTGGTTACCAATAAACGTCTGCAAGCAAATCAAAGGGTTAACTTTGTAAGCATGCTGTACATAAATGATAGTATACCATGCATGATGCATATCGGTCTTCCAAATTTCATTTAAACTTACCTCTTTTAATGCAATTGCAAGATCTGATTCAACAACTTTAATTTTTAGCAATACGTCTAAACGTTCAAACATTCTCATCTGCACCACATCATTTCCTTTTGCTAGAGCCTGAAGTAGCTTTAAGCTTTTCTTCAGAATTTCTTCAATACCTCGATATTGCTCCTACAGTTTTTTCATGAAGCACAATATTAATAAAAAAAAATAAGAATGACATTTCCAGATCATTATCAATTTATGTAATATTGAATAGAACTTACCATTAGTTTTGCATCTATTTCTTGTGACAATATGTCAAAAACAAGACTTAAAACCTCTGAAAAAATATATTTTCAACATTCACTTTAGTTAACAAGTAAGACATTTATGCACAATATTATGTGCATTAAGTAACTTAAAGTTCCTAGAGAATCCAAAAGCATATTTCTACATTTACCTCACAAAGTGTCTGATTTTGAAAACTTAAAAAAACAGGCACTTTAGGTGATAAAACTTGAATTAAGTCCTTTCAACTTTGCTTTTGGCTCTAGAAAAAGTTACATACTGTACAATCGAAAGATACAGCATGCAAAGTGATCATTTTAATTGTGAATGCACATATGCTTTGTGGGTAATTAGATATTGTATGGCAATTACTCCTCAATAAGGTGTATGATAACTACACTAAGGTACATGTATAATTACAAGAGTATAAAATCTGACTTTTGTTAAGTAAGCGCGACGTGGTTAAAAAAGTAAGCGCGGTGTAGTTTCATAAATTCCTGTCCACACTTTTATGTTGCATTACTAAAGTACTAAATAGTTAAAATTAATACATTTTAATCAATCCAACTAACCAATTAACTGGACAGCATACATGTACATGTAAGTAGTTCCAAACATATATCTTATGATCAATCGCCATGCTTACAAGCCCCTAAATGAACAGTGTGCTTTGCTTACTTTGTTTTTACTTGGTAGCTTATTTCTAGCAATGATTGGTTTGAGCGAACAATTGCCAAACAATGATATACATGCAAAATGATGATGAAAGGATAATAATTGAGATCATAAATGAACTACTACGAACCATGGTTAATCAAGATATTTTGGTTCATAGGATGACGATCATCTTCTTTTGCCAAAGTACAAAACCTATAATATAAAAATGTGGAGAAAATCACAAATCATTCTACATGAAAACAAGACTGCTAATCTATTATACAGGTATGTTCTAAACATATAGTAAAAAGTAAGTGTGACTACAAAATGTCAAATGAAATTCTCTAAGATCATTCTGCAGTACATACAAACTGCAGTATGTAGTAATACATACTCAGTGTATCTCTCCAGAACTGATCCCATAGTTTTCACTTGGTCATCATTTAGTTTTGCTTGAGAATATCGGCGAAGAATAGGCATAGTTCTAGCAATTTCACGATGCACATGACATGAGTCTGTTGTGATTAGCACCATGGCTTGAACAGCCATTTTGAAGAGTTTAGTCTTTGATGAGTAAAACTTGTTCAGAAGGGCTAAGGACTTGTTAACCATCTTGTCATACTTATAATTGGACAAATCCTGAAAAGCAAAAATACCAGAAATATATTTTATGTCTCTTCTTCATAAGTTCTAATATATATATTAAAGGTTTACTAAAAGATTTTTAATGTCACCATTAATATGGAGTTTATGTGCTCGGAATTGAAGTATGCTGTCATGTCAAACATCATTTTCAAATCTTTTAATGCTTTTTTTTGTGAAACAGCTGCCTTTCTACAAAAACAAAATTATATACATGTATTCTAATGATATATATAAAAAAAAATAAAAGTTCAACTAATATATGTGCAAATATAAAATCGAAATGTTGTCTTACATTGTACATAAAAATAACATACTTATTTTGATCAAAAGGATCGAAATCTTCATAGAGAAGAGGAGACAAAACATGTCTCTGATTCAATTTCTTATGACCTGCAGTTGTTTCTGCAGTCTTGAATCTTGCAATGAAGCTTTCCAGACGTGTATTGAATTGAAATGTAAGAAGAAGATCCATTACTTCCATCGCTCTAAAATGAAAGTAGAGTAAGACAATTTTTATGGTTTAACATTAGACTGTCTAAAAGATTTCAATGTGTATCTTCAAACAAAAACAAATATTCAAATAAATGACTGATTAAAAACTTAAAACTTGGTATTTGTTTGAAAATACTAGTAAGTAGGATGTGATCTTTTGTGAAAAATAAAATAAATAGGTAAAATTAAATAGATTTTTCTTACTGATATTTTGCATTGACAATAGCTGCTGTTTCAATGCTAGGTTCATATCGATCTTTTGATCTGAAGTTCTGTACAAATTTTTGAGAATCTTTTGTAAAACCTGTAAAACAGATATACATTTACGAATTCAACAGAGTTATAGTCACAATAATAAAATACTAATTCAACCAAACCATGATATATACATCTGAAAAGTTAGGAAATCTAAATTTATACAAAAGTGTTTAATGATTTAGTTGAATATTCTTCAACAACATTACCAAACTATTTCTCTCAGAAGGTACATGTACATCTAAAATAATCAACATGTTGTACAATATTTTTATCTTATGCTATTCTTGTACCATATGCCGACTGGTAACCAGTCAATGTCATGCTCATCCATGTCATTTGGAGAAGGAATGAATACGTAACTAATGCGACATGGTTTAAAACAATTAATTATATGCATCATAATAAACTACATAGCTCTGGATTACATAGAGTTAAAGTTAATTGATCTCATGAAAATAGCAACAATAACCATTATATATACTAGTTGATAGACATTCTATGAAAATAAGAAAAAAATGAAAAATACACATAAAAAGACAAGCCATGTTTCAAATGTTTTAGAGACCTTTTAATCAGGTTTCGCACAGTGGTAAAAATGCCAGTGCTAAAAGACTTAAATTTAAACATATATTTTATAAAACCATGAAATACATTATATTTGATCTACTTGTGTTCTCTATTATAGTGATCAAATTAGGTGATATATTATCATAAGCTTATAGTGCATTTATAATACATTAGCTAAATACAAAAGAGCGTTAATAATTCAAATTTTATGAAATAGAGTCTGTGGTATTAAAATGGCTAAATGAATTATAAATGAATTACTGTACCATTGTGATGATCTTAACGAGAGATATGCATATATATAGTAATTATAACATTGCACATTAATAATAAAATCAATATACTGTCATAAATCTCTTTTTACCACAAATGAATACATTAAACAATGAAATAATGACCATGCTAAATGCACATGTAGTTGACATTTAAACTGTATACAATACAACATTCATCACAGCGTCATTAACGACACCACATTTTATAAGAATTACATACACAAGAGAACAAATACAAAAAGCTTACGTAGACACATTCCACATGAAATGTTTTTATAAAACATGTAACTGTACCTCCTTTGTCACTGTCCGGTGGAAAGGGTTTATCATTGAATCCATTCAGTAGATTCATCAAAGGTTTCAGTAGTCCACGAATGTCATCACTACTGTAGTATCCAAATTTGACTAAGAAATGAAATAGCCTGAGTACCTACAAAATAATGAATTAAGATACCAGTACATGAGCATCTGGCAAATTCATCACTTAAGATATCCTGACATACATTTATTTCATTGTATATTTATGATGAAGCAATTCCATAATGGACGGTATTATATACAAAATGCACAAATGCACAGATAAATGTACACACCGAAAATATCATTCATGACAATATTCTAAAAAAAAAACTTCTCTCTTTTGGTATGGGTCCATGGTGTGTACCATTGACCAGGATTCAATTAAAATGTTTGTGTCTTCAAATTTAGGAAATCAATGTACCGGTATAACAGAGGGTATATAATACACAAGGGTATATATACTATAGTGCATTAGTGCAGATAGATATAAAATACTTATTACATTACATGATAGGCTTCACTATATCTATGTCTATCAGAAGTAGTATACTTTTTTAAATTAAATTCAACAGTAATTCTATCTAAACCAGGCACTTTTTTAATTTGAAATGATGTTTCACATACATGTATAAAAGGTAAATAAAGCATTCTCACAGAAAAAAAAACTTGTCAAAAGATTTGGATGATTATCGACTCAACATTATGAACCTTTGATTTCTAGTCCACCACAAACCATCAGTATGTGGATCTGATAGGGGACTGTGTCTTCCACAAAAGACGCTTGAAAAGCCAAGGCTTTTGGACATGATTGACTGGGAAGTGTGACTAAGACTTTGATGTTCAACCTAGAAACCTAGCATTTTTAAGACATCAACCAATAATTAGCTAATGTTTTATGGGACATTGAGTGGGAAATGTAAGGCAAAAAATATTTTACCTGTTCAATGAGCATATTCTGGCCTACAAGTGATGCAGTCATATCTTTGTTTTCCTCAAGGAATTCAGCAATCCAGTCTCGAATTACAGGGAACAAAGTAACCAAATCTTTGATGATCTGAAATAATATTCATGAAATAGTCTTATTTTTCACCATCAATAAATGCGCATTTAAAATATATAAAGAATTGTTTTGTCTACTATATTTGGATTTGCGTCAAATCTATGATTATATGTTTTGATGCACAAACAATTCTTTCTAACTAATCAAACATGAATATATTTAACCAGTATTTTTATTCCGACATGATGACAAGATATCTTATTTATGAAGAGATGTAGAGAAGTAGAAATACATTAATTAGTCAAAATATATCAGAGTCAACTGAAGAAAACAGTGATTTCACATTTAGTGATACGCATTAGTAAGCCCTAATGCCTCCACATCATGAGGTATTAGTGTCACATTAAGAATAAATTCATAACTAAATCTCATTCTAAAAGAACGTAGACCAATAGGATAGAAAGCCACCAAATCAATTAATGAAAATATCACAACTAATTCACATGAAACTGCCACCAAGTTTGTTGCCATTTTAAAATTTTGATCATTCCAATTAAAATTGATATTGAAATCTTTAAGAGTGAAAATTGATACATTTAAAGCATTCTTTAAATACAAACCCCTGATCCTGTAGGATCATAACCCTGAAATATTGGTAAATATTTTTTTACATTTTTATGAAATCTGTTTCCTTTTTTTTGATAAAATACCATTTTATTGTACATCTTAATTTCCCAAATGAGATCAAATTTTATAACAAAGATAAATACATTTTCTCAAAGTGTAACTTATATTGTGATTTTAGGAGTCATTTTATATATGATATAAGTGACTAAATTAATGATTACTCTAGAATAGATAAGCAAGTCCAGCTGTAGAATTTAGACAAAATTTTATAAATTTCTTACATGGAAATAAAGCACTTTTGAAAATACAAATTATCTTTAAGCAATTTCTTATTAAATAGTTTGAGCTGCTTTTAACGTACAATTATGGCGTTTCTTATTTTCTATAGAGTATATATAGAGAGTATATGAAGTGCATAGCATCTGTAAACATGATTTTCAATTTCACGACCTATTGCTATAAACTTTTTGCATGCAATTTACACTTGTGTATATCAATATTATGCTACACTGAATGAGTGAACATGCATTTGGTATAAGAGAGTAGGTAAGAAAATTATGAATATTAAAACTTTCGATTGAATTGGTTGATAATGATTACCCATACCAATTTTAATTCACTACCTTCCGGCCAATGAAACTTATTGTGATATTCTGAAAATTATTGGAATTAGGAGAAAGTAAAATGATGCACATACACAAAATGTATTGTTGCTAAGTAACTAATAACCCAGTCTCATATAAACGGCAAACTTACAATTTTGTAGAAATAAAATTAAGTTTGTGTACTTGTGCAATTTTTCTGCACGATAGTCACATTTATTACTCTCTGCACTCACATTTATTAGCTTCAAAGCTGTGCTGCGCAAGAGAATAAATTATTTTGACTCTAAGCATTAGGTATGCCGCATTATGTGCCCACCAAAAGTCCATGATATAATAGTCATATTGTGCTGCAACAATATAGTATGGGGATAGTGTGGTGCGATTATAGTGATATCCTGTAGGCTATACAAGGTACATATAAATATCTCTTATTCGTTTCCCTCTCCCCCCTCCCACCCCACCCCCGACAAGCTGGGATGCCTGATATATCCCGAAAATAATGTAACTCTGTTGGCAACCACAACTTGTTCAAAATGACGGCCATTGACTTGTTGCCACCATACAAATTGCACTGAAGCTGCAAAAATTATTTGAAAAATCAAATGCATCTACATTTTACATATTCATTCAGTGTCTGCATCCACATCTTTCATACACCGTAGACTGTACATTTTTGTGACTGGAGTCTCGGGGTGCAAGGGAGGTCTTGGTATGCGTGTGCCACAAAAGGTATGAAATAAATACCTAGAAATATAGTGCCACCGCCAAAGATATCACACCCAAAAATATAAGCTCTGAACTAGTACCCAAATATACAGTTTATAATGTCATAAGCAACATATAATTTCTTTGATAATGCTCAGCCATATGTTACAAAAAGATGACGTGAATTAAAGCAAAGAAAAATTTATTACCTAATAATACAATGGTTTGTCAATATTTGCATAAAAATGTTAAATATGTAATCCAAAAATATACAGAATTTTGAAAAATTATGACCCCAAAATATAATGGATGGGAAATTATGACCAAAAGGTGTAATGAATGGTGCAAAATGGTACTGTGTTTGAGGGCACAGCTGTACCCATCCAATTTATTGAAGTCATCCCCCGCCCACTTACCCTCAGAGTGGAGTATTAAGATGTGTACGCTTATAGCAATTGCAACATTTTATATGCAAGTTGTTTTGTCCAAATTATGCAACATTTCAAGTTTAACATTTATTGAAAAAAAGACATAGCATAGCACTGTTTGTATATGAAGACATCTGTTGAAGCTACTTAGAAACATTAACTTCCACTGCCAATAATTTTTAGAATAATGGTCTCAGGAATACAAAGTTGCAATTGGCCAAATTTGATATCTTGACATTGATAAACAATTTGAAAATTACAGCAAAAGGTATAAGGCAAATATTTCTAACTATTTATTTGCATGTATATGAAAACGAATCTACAAGTTATACTTTATTTCAGTTGTACTGACAATTTTGAAATAATTGGCCTTATTAATAGGTAGCAAACGTAGTCAAATGTGGATTCAATATCAATTATAATACTAATAGGGTATTGCATGTGTTGGAGTGGGAGATAGAAAAATATGGAGATGTCACAGCTTCAGTTGATATGACAATTTTTTAAATGAAATAAGTAAAATCTTATTGTTGTGCCTGTTTGTTTTCCAAGCGTATGCACCATTGGATTAAGATAGACATCAGGATGAGAATGCGTTTTGCGTATGCTTTCCAACGCAGCGTGGCTTCAATTGCGCTCTGGATTCTATGAAACGTAGTAAATTTATGCTATTTTCCCACGCCAACAGTGGAAGATAAGAAAATCAACCGTCGGAGATAAGAAAATCTCCCACTGCTGGTTTATTCATAAATTTGCATGAAAGTGGGAGAAACTGTTGATATGTATCCTTCTCTATCTAGTCTCCTGTATTTCAGGGATTATTTCAAAACAAAAATCAACTTTCAAAACAATTTAGAATTTTCTGAGATCCTAGCAAGGTAGTTTATAAATTGATATTTTTTTGTTCTATGTAGGTGTGTTTAGGTACAAATCTAGCAGTGTGCTGTAAGTAGGGAAGTGAATTAACAAGATGCTCATGACACTTGTGTTACATGGAACTTACAGCTCTGGCATATCCTACACAACATGTTTAAAACTTGGTCAGACAATCATGGTTAACTGAACAAGTTGCAATGGAAAGATGGAGTGCATGATAAAAATGACCAAACAACCTACCCCCTCTGGTGCTAACCAGTTATCCACGGCAGGTATAGATGCTTTGACCTTAGCAATGGTTAGTAGAAAGCATATTAATTAACAAAAGGTGCATGCAAATATTAACATATACAATATTCTAATATATTACAAATATGTACATGTATAGAAGATAAACAGAAGTGACGAAAATTGAACCCACTGAAATGCAAAACACCTGAAAATATTTTACTACTACTTTGTAGCTGAAGAGGTAAAAAAAAATATTAAAACATTTGGAGGCTGTCATATATCTTACCCCACCATCTGTCATCCAGTTATCCAATTTTGGGATAACCCTTTTAACCTATAGTCACAGGGGAATGTGATTGGTTAAAGTGAAGCAAGGCTGATAAAAAGAAGCATGATTAATATAATGAACCTCAAGCAATATAGCCAGTGAGAAAGAAAAGAAGTCGTGCTGAAATAGTTATTTTATTAACACAAGGTACTGGGAACAGAATCATATTGGTGAGATTATGAGAATAGTGAAGAAACAGTAGTAGCGTAGATGAATTAGTGAAGTTGCAAAGAGCCGGTGTCCAGTATTTTCTGGCATCTTACCCCATCTTGAGTAATCCAATTATCCATTCGAGGAAGTTTCTTGATCTATTTTAAGATAATATTAATGTAAAATGTTTGAGATAGAGATGCAAGATATTTATATCATCTATAACACTACATAATAAGCACTGACTAATATTACTATTCTGAGTATTAACAATTACATTGTACAGTATGACTATGATGATCAATACAACTAGAATTAATGTAACTATCAATGGTATATTTATTTATTTCTAAATCATTACAAAACTTATGAAGCTGTTATAAAACAGATATTCTAACCTGAAATTCAACTAACTTTTTTATTTCATTACATACAACAATATATTGTAGCAACATTCATGCATTATTTCTATATTTCTACATTTATAGTACATTATTTACACTCATGACTACTTTTTATATCATAAAGCTGTACATTAAAAGGTATAGGCTTGTTTCTTTTTTATATAGAATTATACAAGGAGACATGATGTTTAAAACTAAATATACTTACAAATTCTCCATCAGCATTTGGGCCTGGAGCTAACACGTCTTCATACACAAAGGAAAGATTTGTGTGATCAAGTACAGAATAATTTGTACCGACGTCAATGAACAACCCTAAATACAAGGAAGAAATATTACAAACTACCAAAAGTAAGAAGATTGATTTAATTTAAAACACCTTAGGAAATTACATGAGCAGAAATATAAAATATGAAACAAAAATTAACTTAATATCTATGACTCAATAATGAATAAGGTTGGTGTGAGTTCAACAACCAAACCCTTTCATTTGTTAACTAAAATGTTAAAACTTTATAACCCCAAATTAATTTTTCACATATCAGCTGCTAATTTCCGCGTTGTCATTTAAATTGTTTACTTTACATTGTGAAATATGGTTACGCCATGTGTGTAATACTAACAATTCAAGAAAATGTAGTGAATTTTCATTCTTATATCAAAAAACAAAAATGATAAACTAAAATTTCTATGAAAATAAGCAAAACTCAGTCTTTGATAAAGCACTTCAAAAGAGAGAAAATTTCATACATTTCTACCATTCCTACCAAATCCGTTTCTTACCGAGAAAATACAGAGTAAAAATTGTCAAATTACATTGATACAAGGTATCTAAAAATTATATTATCTCATTTAGAAACAAATTCTTGTACCAATAATAAGTTCACAATATTTGGCTCGTAAGGCATCTGGGAGAAGTGTTGACCGTAAAGAGAGGAATGCTTCATCCCAAGTTAGGATTCCAAGCTCTCTCGTGATCACAAATATTGCAAAGTCGTTTCGACCCTAAAAATATAAAATTGCTGAAACTGACATCATATAAAATATTTTTCTAATCATGTCTTACATTGTTTCAATCAGTAAATAATCTTCATTTTATATTTCATACCAAAGTGGTAACAAAAGATAATTCAATCATATTACATACGTATGCGACTTTCTTATACAGATCTAGTTGATGTTCAAAAAACATTACATCATCTTCAGAATATGCCAAATTTTCTTTCTGCAAAGTCAACATTAAAATTACATTATGGAAAAAAGAGTAAATATATTGATCTATTATTTTTTTTGGTTTTGATAATCATCCATCTAAATTATTTGCTATTTTCAGTTGTTAATAGCTAAATTAAATATTTATATGAATACTAAATAATTATATATCTAACCTATTAATTTTCAATACCAAGAAAATATTTCAGTAAAGATAATTTGAGTGTATTACATACATCAACAAATTCGTGTAGTGGAATCCACGTTGCACCATTATCTGTAGATACATAGATGATGTTTGGCTGCCCATTCACATTCTGTCCTCTCTCAGTAAGAAATCGAGCTGTGTTTTCCTTCAAAAATTTTCTCATTAAATAATTCAACAATCGACCATATATTGTCTTACTGGTGCTTTGTAAACATTTGAAGGTCTTCAAATTCTATACAGATAATCTCACTGTTTCAATCATTACAACATGGAAATGCTAATGGTTCTGGTACTTAATTAAGATTTATGAATATATTGATATGTAAAATGTATCCTAACCTTATCTCTTCTAAGCCAATGTTCAGTGATATATGTTTGATTATCCTGAATTGCTACAGCATCACAAACACATAGCACATTTAAGAGGTCCAGGTAGCGATAGTTCTATGAACAAAATAAATATCATGATAAATTGTAAGTGACCCATTACTGTTTCAATATTGATGCATTCAATTTATTCCTACATTGTTTTATTTAAAATATTTACTTTATTTTGCCTGAGAAGACCAACAAACATTTCAATTTGTTCCTGAGTAATTCTATCAACAATTTTTCGATTATCACGGATAAGTTCCACAATCATCTGTGCAACATTCAAACCGATGTCGCCCTGAAAAATACATTATCATAGAGTGCTGAGCAAATAAGCGACTAAATACATGTACATGTACAAATGTAGATGCAGCTTAATAATCAAAATAATCATCAATCGCCATTTGCTACAAGCAATGAAAACATCTTTATGAAAATCAAAATATATTATTTAAATTTTTAAAAAATACTCATAAAGAAAAAAAACACTTACTAGTTTAACTGTAATTTGGGTTTGGAAAAAATCTATGTATTTAGCAAAGTACAAGGAATTTTTCCGACTGTTTCCACACATGTATGTATAGAGTACATCATAGGCAGCCTTAAAAACCTTTGTTAGGTGTGTTTGATCAATGGCACCTTGAAGAGTAACCTGAAGTAGCCTCACAAGAAGATCAATTAATCTTAGATTTCTCATCAACTTTTGCTTCCATTTCACAGGATGATTACTTTCAATCATAAAATGCTTTATTTCATCCAATGCTGTACAGATTTTGTGGCCTTTCTTTGCATTGAGAATTTTTCCTTCTTTCCGCTAAAATGGGAAAATTTGACGATCAAATTATATATTTAATCGAGTCAAGTGAAATAATAATTTATTATACTATTATACCATTAAATTTCAATTATATTTGAATACATAAGTGAAATCAAACTGCAAAGCAGCATAATATCAAATAGCATTTGATTGATAGCATACGTACGTCCATAATCAAATTCAGCATAAAAGGTACCATTCCACATACAAAGTTAAAATTGATAAGGTTTTGTGCTTCAACCTGTTGTAACGTGTAGGCATCATGGTACATCTTTTCACCACTTGCAGAGATCTTTTAAAAATAAGAACGCATATATATTACATATATTCTATTTAGCTCCATTAAACAAATTTTCTAATAAATGTATGAAATTCAAGTGATTCACAGCACAGAATTATAAATGTCACTTTAGATGAGAATATTATGGTGAATTGATGTCACTTAGTCAATGTTTTTTGTAAACATTTTGTCATGACCATACACTCAATAGTGCTGAAAAGTCCCGGAGAAAAGTCTGTTATAACAGCAAGAATTACCTTCCGAAGATCTGCACCATCCCATCTCAATGATTTCATTGAGTTTCCACTTTCTTCTTGTGACTCTCTCAACTGACGGCGCACATATTCTTCATCTAAATAGCAAAAACAAAGACACACACAAGATGCATAAGATAATAATTGATTGTAGGTTAATTTCAGAAGGTATATTTACAGATGTTTTGCCAGATTCATCAGAATACGATACATTCTCAAAACCAGAATAAAGCATAGATCAGTAGGGGTTAGGCTTGAGTGTTTGTGAAGAAAAATATTGAATTGAAGTATCACCCCAAAGGAAACAGAGTACTATAACAAGATTCTGCCACCAATAACTACATCAATAACAGTCTCGCCAGTTTGCGCTATATGTATACAGCCCTTTATCCCATGGTTCTACATATAGCCACATTCTCATCAAAGACAAAGTGAGCATCGTTAATTGCTGGGCAGAACATTCTCATTCAGTGTTAAATTGTATGTCATTATTTCAGACCAAGTTGTTGACGAACTTCCCCAAAGACCTTTCCATGAAAATCTAGAATGACCTCCCACTGTACCATCAAAAATATGTTTATCAACTCTCATCAAGAAAGCAACTGGAACAGATGGGTTACCAGCTGAATTATCAAGCATTGTGGGGATCATTTAGCATAATAGTACATACAAAGCTAATCAAATATTTCCACCAATGTTGCCCCAGAAAAATATGTAAAATAACAAGGAAGGGACAGAGTGCTACACAGATGTGTTAGAATATTGTGGAATGACTATTGTTGAAGTAATGCTGCATTTGGCTGGAAATGGTCTCCTAAAGAATTACTAAGCCAGTTACGTTTGGAGAGCTGTCTTCAAGAAAAAGATCACAAAGTGTACAGTGCAAGAGATACAAAGATGTTCTACCCAGATCTACATGTATGCAACACTGTACCATCGACCTTCAATCCTTTGAGACAATGGTCATAGAGCACACAATATGGGGCAGCAGATACACTGAAGGAAGCTAATTTTTTGAAGGAGAGAACTGCAAGGATAATTGAAAGGCGCAAACTACATGTACAACACACTGCTGCTGCTACCACTTCATTGCACAACAATGAGCCAATCCATCAATTTAGGGTTTATCTAACGATATCGAAGATTGTATACTAGGGGTACTAAGGATAAAAAACAGGAATCACATTTGTGGAAGTTTGAAAGTTCACCAGAAAGGCCACATAAGACTAATGTGCTTGGTGCAAATACTGAAGCCTGATTGAGACTGAACCATTTTTTTTCAGTATATAACTTTCTTGGTAAAAATGAAAGTAATTAATTTTTCTTCAAGTCTGTTTGCAGTTCCACATCTAATTGCCTGTGTAGACACTTCTTTGAAGAGTAATATACTTATCTATATTATACCAGGTATATATTTCCATTAATGGTTTATTTATGACTAATTATTAATCTAGACATATATCCTGAGTCCAGGACTCGTTATGTTTCAGTAGGATGCAAAGAATTAACTAGATCAAAAGTGCTCAGACAGCACAGCGTCACTAGAAAAACGTTGACTTATGGGCAATAAAGACATTTACTAAAATGTTTACTAAACGTCTTGATAAAAGTACACAATTACAAAAATGTATGTAATCAGGCACAAGTAATCTGTGTGTCACTGTCTAATAACATTGGCTCCGTCATGGTAAATATTGATCTTGCAGTAACTCATAGCAAACACCACAAAGTAGATGTTTGCTGCTGCTGTAATATTAATTATTCATTGTGCATCTAATACTAGTGAGAATGCCAAAAATGAACCATAAATGGCCTTGTGGAAAAAAGCACACTTTAATTGATACAGTGCCCAAAATCGAATCAGTATCCCATGAGACCTACAAAATATATTTAGTTTGTAATCATAGCAGCCACAGGCTTTGCTTTATATTCAAAATAGTTTTTTTTTCTTTATACGGAACATTACGTCTGCAGTGTAAAAATGTTTGAAAATAGATACTAGTAGTAGTAAAGTGTTGTGTAAATCTATTTTTATTAATTTAAATCAGTAAAACATTACTTTCTGTTGGATGTTAAGACCCATTGTATTGGCCCTAGGACCCATTGTTTCAAAATAAATGAGTCCTAGGACTCATTCTCGCCAATTTCTAGATTAATAATTGTAAGCTGTTACTTTTCTTTGTTTTATTATAACTAGCAAGCATATAAATAAAATGTTCAGCACTTATTTCATTAATTAATTGTACCTCTTAAAGCATGGAGCCAGTATCCCGTAATAACATGTTCTATACGGGCATAACTTTCAAACTGGATTTCATCTCCTTCCTAAACAGAACAAAATAAACTGTTGAGATTATGAGTTTCTTAAACAAAATCCTCATTGAATAGTTTGTTTATACACCATAAAACAAGTTATACCTACACACTTACAGACAATATTCATTAAAATAATAATCATTACACACTGAAATGTTATAGAATAAAATTGTCAAATGTGCAAGACAAATATAAAAAGAATCACTACACTAATTGATTTTCTATATACAAATGTGTCTTACAAAATTGTATATAGTATACTGGTTTACATGTATATCAAACAAATTATTGTCGGCAAAAAAGTGTGATCAGTTACCACTTAGAATATATGAATAATATAACCAATCACAATGGGGTAAAAGTGCAGCAACTTAGAAACTAAGTTATACGAGAAAATAAATGAACAAAATAATGGACATTTAGCTGGCATGTGGATATGTGCAAAATATTATGAACTGAGTCACACCCAATGTTGAAGTCAATAGTTTTGTAGTAAATAATTACATGTCACTTTTAAGTTAAATTTAATTTCATATACAGATTTCATAAAATAAATATATTATACAGCAAGATAAAGACTTAGACGAGAAAGAGAAGTAAAGGTTAAGAAATACAATGATTAAACATTAAGACCAAACTCTTTTTCTTCTATATAGTAGAAGTACTGAGTTAGCTCTTTACCAAAATGTGTACAAACTTCTTAACAAGCAGCAAACGAGCAAAGTTATATGCCATGTGCCATACAGGTTTAGCAAAAAAGTTTAACATTGGACAGAAAAAAATATAAAGAACAAATGATGGGGATGAAACATATGCACATTAAAATCAAAGATGCTTTATATATTTTTGTAGATTTTAGGTGCACATGTCTTAATTCTAGCTACCACAATCTATTCTTACACTGCCATTTTCGTCAGGCTGAAATGTTAAATTGTACAGGTTGACAGTTAGGCAAACATATACTATACCCAGTATGTAACAAATAATAAGTGTTGGGCAAGAAACTAAAATTGGGTGAGAACTTCTAAAATTATAAAGCAAAGATGGGCATGTTTATCATACAGTAGCTAATTGAAACATTTAAGCCATAAAAACAAAATTGAATATTTCTTAAAGTTTTTATCATGGTTAATATCTGCTATTGAGATAGCGCAAAAATCAAGCCATTCGAAGGGTTTGTTAGAAATCTATAGTGAAATGTCATGCACATACTAATAAAACTGCAAATAAGACCAACACAAGAATAAATCTAAAGTGCCTGTAGGTACAGTTTTTTGTATCATGAAGTTGAATGTATCAAATGCAAAATAGTACATACATGTAGCTGATATTCAAGATAATTCAACTGTCCATATCATAACTTATTACTTGCTGTAGCTTCAAAAAAGAAGTTCAGACAGCATACAGAGGAAAAGGTACTATGGACTTATTCTGATAGTGATCATTTGTCTTGTGTAGACAATTTTCTTATTCTCTCGCTCCCTAAATTATCTATTGTGTAATTGTGGGTTGAAGATGTACCATTTTATGAATAATATTTTCACCTATTGAATATGACCACGTAAGACAGGTTTTACTTTATTGCATATCCCAAAGTAACAAAGGGGTCAGACAGGTGATGATTAGTCTCCAATGTACAATGTAGGTGCCATTGCATCACAATCATTAGGATCAATGGTTATCATGTTCCACACTTGTACATCTTTGTTTACTGCTTCATATTGTTATAAACTAAAAGTGTAAGTATAGTAGCTTGGAATCTAGAGGATTAGACTGCAAGTCTCTGCTGACGATGTCACAGAGTTTGTAAGATGGTTAATGTCAACGGTATCACACCTGGCTATGTATATGACCAGCCTGTTGTGTAGTGTATCGGGAGATTGTGTTTAAGAGTCCATGGCCATCCAAAGCTTTATAAGATTCATTGAAAATTTCATAATTGGTGGATGCAAAGGATCCAAGTCCCTCTGTAATCCCAAAGAATATTCAAGATTGTTTATCCAAAATTGACAGGAATTGGCTACCGCCCACGTATCGAACTTGAAAATAGGTGATATGGACAGAATGAAGTCCCTTTAAAAATTTATGTAAAGAAATCTTAATGCACATTGGTCTTATTCTTAGTTTAATGTGAAAAGTAATTTACAAAGCAAATACTCCTGCAGTAAAACAAATCTTAAACACCAGGCTGTTGGTGATTCTAGTCAAACTAATCCTAAATCTTATAATTCAATTTAACACTACTATATGGTTCACAAAGGTGTTTGCTTAAAATCTGCATTGAAGATATATTAGTCTTGTATTTTATTATGATACATGTAGTTGTGTAATATAACAAAACAGAAAAAAAATGTGAAGCTACTAGCAAAAGTCAAGACAATGATTATAGTGTTCATAAACAAACATTCAACTTATTCATTGATGTGCATTATTATTGTGACTTTGTATAAATAATTGCTACTGCAAAAGTACCTTCAACTAATAATATTTCAACACAATCCAATTTCAATACAATCCTTGTGTTTAGAAACACAAACTTCAACTGGGTATTCAGATAAATTATCTATAATATTGACATCAATAATAAAGATTTATTCGAAAAAGATTTGAATTATTTACAAATACCAAAGCTATTGTTACCCGTTATAGTCCTGCACATAATACACTTAATGATAAAATGAATTAATATTTCAGAGCAACACATGGGTATGATCAAGTATAAGATTTTGTTAAGAAGCTTTTGAAATTGCGGTATCAAAAATAATATATAGAAAATTTTTCGTGCAAGAAGAAGCAATAACATCAGCTGTGGTACTACCAGTGACTGTCTTCATAAAACAGGCCACGCTTCAGTGGTCCATACATCTTTATTCATATGCTATTCAATATTTGATTTCTCAGTGTTTAACCAGAAAAACAATATAAATTATTATCAAATGAGTTTATTGGATGCTTTCTATATCAGGGTTATGATGGGACTAAAAGACAAACCTAAGTAAGGGGTCGTTCATAAATAGACAAAAAAGCATGCAACAATCACCTTTATCACTGGATGGAGACGAAACACATTCCTGGGATCTTTGGCATCTGGGGTCAATGTCACTCTACGATCCGCAGTGATACATAAATATTGCCTAGTGCACATGTGTCTGAATCGTATTTGCTGCTCCCAACGAATCATTTCACCTTGTAACAGGAAGCAAATAATTAAAATAAAAACATCTGCTACATGGCAAACTATATCAAATACATATTTTCAAAATATGATTTATGTAATTACTAAAACTTCAAAGCAGCTAAGTTCATACTTTATGCTTACCATTAAGAATACTAGACTCTGCTTCAATTTGCCAATAAGTGTTTGCTGAAGTTGAGGGATATAAAGACCGGGGCACAAGTTGATCGACTTCACGGATGCGAAGATGTACTACAAAGAGAAATGCACAAAAATATACAATACAATATACAATATGCATTTGGTATAGCGACAAGCAGAATGAACAACTATTATCGCAGGCGCTTTACAACATAAAAACTAAAATTGATAAATAAATGTGTTTTAAGGTTTCTTCTAAATACATCTAATGAACTGATAGATCTAAATTTAAGTGGTAGTTGGTTCCATTCCTTAGGGGCTTGTACAGAGAACGATCTTTCGGCTAGTGTTAATTTCATAATAAATGGTACATGTAACTTAAGTTCACAATCAATGTTAGACCTGAGTGATCTTACTGACATAGACCTAAATAGCAATAGTTCCTTTAAATAGCCTGGAGCTTCACCATTTATGTGTCAAAATAAGACTCTTGTGGACTCTTGTATCTTATCCTTAATCTGATAGGTAACCAATGTAACTGCTTTAAGCAAGGAGTCGCACTATCCATTTTACTGTTATTTAACACAGTCTTTGCCGCGAAATTTTGTACACGCTGCAGTTTCATAATCTCTTGTTTTGGCAAGCCAATGAAAAGTGCATTACAATAATCTAAGTGTGAAATGACTAATCCAAGAATTACTTGAACACAAGCACCTTGTGATAGATATTGCCTAATGTTTCTAATTTTCATTAAATTAGCCAAAAATATGGCAATGTGTTGAAATAAAAACAAAAATGTAGCTACTGTTTTGCTTATTATCTGTTTAGAATTTTTGTTTTACACTAACATCAATTTACAAATAATTTTCTAATATCAACCATGCACTTTTATGATTCTAAAACAGGTTTTTGTTAAAATCTGGTTAAGCGTTGATTTAAAACTGAGTGTATATCCGTGTACACGTAATTGAGGTAACACTTTAAGAATCATGTATAATATTTAATAATCTATTGAAATGTGACAATCCTAAATGCCAGAAATCTTTGCAATATCCAAATATTGTATCAATTATGAAAGAAAAGCCATCTGTTGACCTTAGCTATTGTCTGCTTCACAAGAACAAAATATATGTACAGGGAATTCAGCCTTACCATCTTCAGTTATTTCATCATCAAATAGACCTTCAGCGACCAGATATGCTTCGAGTTCTTTGTGAAAAAGTCGCACAGCACTTCCACCCTAATAATTACAAGTATTGTATGAATTGATGTACGATACAAATTTTACAACATTACATAACAAATGCATAAGTGCATAAGTTATTCTGCAGATAAACATTCTCATTAACATAGTATGATACACAGGTATCAAAGACAGACAATTCCATCACCCATACGTAAAATCGGATCTTCATATAGCAGGAGTGCTAGTGTACACTTTAGTTAAGTGTAAAGTTTGTGGACAAAATGTCACAATAGCTTCAAATTTGGTGGTAGCAGTGTCTGATTTCTACGAGGCATATAAGGTCCTCTTCTGATATCACTTATATAGAAAATGATGAAGAATCCTACATTTTCATTAAGAATGTTGTGAGAAACATTTCATGATAACATATGTCAATGATATAAGAAGGTAACTGATTTAGGGGCATGTTATTTTGTTTTCAATTGAATGATTAGGACTAGAACAGTAGGATTGACACATATTGTTTGGGTTCTCTACTTATTTACGAAGCGTTCATTATTTGAGCAGCTTTATAATAATTGAAAGTTCAAAGTCTTTTAATTACTTCAACATAATCAAAATATGTATTAGAAGTGCTTCTGATCAGTAAAGAGGACATTAGGACCAATGTTATACAAATCAGACAAATCAGATTCATGAGGCAGGTCAGTCATGTTCATTGCTGAGAGAACAATCCATGTAACATGATGTGGCCGGGGCATAGCATATGTGTGAAGAAGTTTTGTCACATTTAGAAACGATAAAGCCAAACTATATGACATTTTGTCCCAAGGAAAAGTTTAAGAACAGTATAAAAAGTAGCCCAAAAGAACACTTCTGTGCTAGCATTCACAAGAATGTATAAATCCAGCTCTAAAGAACAGGAAGTTTATACTTGTAAGTTACTCATAAATATCTTGTTGTGTGTATTTCAAAGAGATTTATTCGTTCTATCCTTGCGTTAACAAAATTGCCCTCCTATTTCCATACAATCACTGTTTTATTAAAGAAAAAATCATTACATTTAGCAGGTTGCTGAAATTATGATGTACCAAAATAATACCCAAATTCATCTACATACAAAATAAACATTTACCCATAAGTCAACCAACAAATTATGATAGGTATTTTGTCAGTTACTGTAATATGCAGATTAACATGGGAATTTTGAAAATCTTGCTTAATGAAAAGTTCAATATATAAAAGCTATTTTTTTAGTGAAATAAAATTTATATTGGGTGGTAAAAAAAGTCATATTCTAATGATAAATGAAGTGACGCAATAATGAAAACATTCTTGATTGATTAATCACACATGGGATAAAATCAAGATTAAGGTATAAATGAGAACTTTGTTTTCACCATCTTCAATTTTATAATGTGGTAAACTTCGTACATGCAAAAACATTGCTTTGAGTGTTATTAATGAAAATAGTTAGCTAAAGTCATTAAAATTTCAAACAGAATTAGGCATCTACTTCATGCAATATGTCAAATGGAAATATAAAATATATTGATAAGTTAGGTTGATACAAAATTAGATATTCAAAGTTATTGAACATGATATAAGCAAATTGTATGTTGACTCCTACAAAGTTTTTTCATAATGCAAATATATTAGCTTGCATTGGCATTATCTTATATGATGTGATATGCATAATCTTATAAGACAATTAAATTATCCTACTCATTGAATCTATAAGTTTTTCAAAGCATAGTTGTGATACCTTACAGGATAAAAGTATCATAAATACTTGTGCCGTACTACACTACTTGTATATAATAATCAAAATATATTTACGTAAACTTTTACGCTCTGCATTGAAGATACAACGATGGAACCATGATTAGAATACATTACATTACAATAGCTATTCTGAAATCTAACAAAACATCAAGGAAGGAGATCACAAGATAAAACGAGAATACACACCGATCAAACTAGCATTCTTTCTTACCCTTGGACTGGGTTGTTCAGGATGAATTACTTCTTCAGTAGCAACACTCTATTGGGAATGGTGAGTTTGTCTAAATTACTAAGTGTATTTACAGTGATAACATGTGTATTACTACTATGACTATATTTGGGATGATGGAGTCAACACTTAGAAAAATTGAAACAATGACATGTCTGCTAGGATGAAGGAGCCATCATTTCATCGGCCTGCAGATCTCAACATCACAGTTGCAGGTGCATTGTAAAAACACAAGTGGTAGAAGTTTTGTACATGTACACACAGGGAACACAACAAAATATAGAATGTGTTAACTATCTAAATATAAAAGGGATTCAAGGCAGTGTGTTGATTTAGCGTTGATTACATGGTCCTCATTTGATGCTTTCTCCTTACATCATAAAACATTACCGTATACCTTTCATGAATACTGTAGATTGCTTAGGATAGTTAAAAATAGCATATGTGTGTTATGTTAGATTGTTATTTCATTTAAAACTTTTTTGAAAATGAAGGTAAACTGTAGATCATTGTGTATGAATGTCATCACTTGACAACCTTTCAACATAAGAAATGTCAGTGTTAGTAAGTCTGCCTGCAATCCTGCATTTCTATTCTTCTTAATTCAGCCCGATTATTTTGTCATTGGATTTAGTTTATGATACTGCAATACCCTCATTGAAGATAAGAAACCACAAAGAAGATATACCATTAAGGGTACATATAGGCGAATAATTTGCAGTTATCATTGCTGAGATTATCCTGCTAGACATCCTAGGATGCTTTACAGATCTTTAATACATTTGATACATTTGTTTTGTACCTACAAATACAGCAGGAGTAAACAGCATCATAATCATATCCGCATGATTTTCTATTGTTATGAAAACAATTTACCATATTTAGGTATCTTAATATTTCACTACATAAAAAAGGACCAAGTGAGCAAAGCTAGAAAACAAATGAAGTTGAACAAAAGGAATCAAAAGCGTTGTGTTGGACTGTCAAAACATACGTAAACTGTTGGTGGTGGTGGCGCTTCTAGGTGTTTCACATTAAGAGAAGCTCCTGCCTGTTCATAGAAATTAATACATAAAATTAAACAAGCAGTGCACACATTAATATTCTTCTTTATGCCCACATCTAAATACACTGCTTAATTAAAAGTGAGATATATATGTAGAGTTAAGAATAATATATAAATAATAGTGCATAATCAAAACTAATGATAGATATGAATTACACTATTATGAAACTGCTTGCTTCAAAGAGTTATATGATATAGTGACTCCTAAGTAAAGACTGACAACTGAAAACAAAGTCATGCATATTTTGGATAAATTTCTGAAATGGATAGATAAATATAAGTTTGCATACATTTTGTTAGCAACATTTCAATATAGTTGTTACACAGACTTCCTTTCTCCTTCTTTGAATCTTGTCTTGAAAATGAGAAAATACACCAAAATCATTTGTTTAAACATAATTTAGAACTATATTGAATAATGTTGGCTAAAAAAGAAAAGCCACACTGTGCATACACAATCATATTCTACACTTCATATTCATCATACAAAAGTCATAAATATAAAACACATAATTGCAAATATTTTTTCATGTAAATAACCAGCATGAATAATTTCTCACAATTTTGTCCCAAACAAGCACAAAATAATGATGTCTCAAGGAAGTGATGACAGTTGTTTACAAACATTTCATGCACATGAACTAACAAAGTTTTTCGTATCATCATACATGGTGATTCCTTTCAAAATGAGCCTAAAGTAGGAAGAAATTGTTTAATAAAAACTATATTATATGAATTTTATGAGCATTTTATTACCTACAGCATTGAAATATGTCAATAATTGTTATTGATATCAATCTTTCTCAAAACAATAATTATCATATTTCATTAAATCTATCATAGATCTACATGCGCAGTCAATGAATCTCTGTATAATTCATGACACTTCGTGGGGGACCCAGCCAATGCAAAATATAACTTAATCGTTCACTTCAATGAAGAGTTTACGAAACTTGGCATGATTGGTGGCTGGTAAGAGGGTTCTGAATTTCAACCTACTTATTTGACCTAGAAGGAAAGGTCATCACTTAAATAGAATGTGATATTCATAATCTACATATCCAAGTTCCTGGACAAGATCAATACAAGTTTTGTCCCTAAATTCAATATCAAAGGATACGGATGCATTATTTTTCTTTTTCGACCCTTTTACCCTTGATTTGACCCCTACAAAGGTCAAAATTCAGGTGTCTTCCAACCTTAATTTTCAAACCTCACAACCTCCAATCATGCCACGTATTGTTAACTCTTCATTAAAGTGAACGATTGACCAATCAAGGAAGTCTGAAACCCTACTAATTTTACATATTTGGCTAATTTATTTGGATTCAGTGAAAAGCTATGCCTCATACATCCAGCTAATTCTAAACCTTATCATAGCTTTTCATTGTCAAATTGTAGTCTAATCCTGTCAAATATTAAATGTTTAAATTCTTACCTTGACAATTACTTTTTGCTCCATAACAGGTCTGTGATTTTTGACAACAGTGAAACCTGCAGGCTGTATTCCAAGATTCAATTCTGACCTACATGATAAATATTCAAAAACTATATGCATCATCTCAAAATCCATGATGGATAAAAATGTCACACCATAAATAGATATATAAGGAAATTGAAATGTTTTACTCAGCTTTATTACACTTTTAAAATAAACTTACTACTTCATGATGACTACGTTAGTGTAAAACGTAATTTCAATTATTCAATTCTTAAATAAAGAGATGCGATTAAAGGGTGCATTGTGAAGTGATTTATATACATATAGTTGTACAACTGAACTTTCTTTTTGTGAATTGCAGCAATATATATAACAACATATAATTTAAATATATGTTTAGAGTTTTTAATTAATGAGACAATATAAAGTAATTAGGAAGACTTTGATTAATTCAGTCAAATGTTTACATACCCTATTGAAAAGTGATCAATTTTCCAAGCTGCACTCGCATGAAAGAATTGACCTGGTGATTTCACACTCTCAAAAATAATTTGATCAAATATTTGAACCTACAAAATGATAATAAAATTATAGACAAATATTAGCTGAAATTATTATGATATCCAAATGAACTCAATTAATAGGAAATGATTATATTTGTATAATATTCTAGATGAATGATTATGATTAATTAAAGAGGTATATACATGTAACTACATGCAATTATTCGACCGAAAAATCAAACTTACGAACTCTCCTTCTGATTTCACTTTATATCTTGGTAGAATCTTGAACTGTGCATGCTTTGCATTATATGATTGTAAATACACCTAAAATATGTCAAAAGTATAGTTGGTGTAGCATAGTAAATGTCAACAAAAATGAATATTCAAAATTATCTAATGTTGTAATTTTATATCATGATGTCAAACTGAAATATCTGGGAAACTACTGGCTGTGAAGATGTTAAGTCCATCAGGTATTGCCTATGATGGGTAATAATCATCAGGAGGTAAAAGTCATTGCATGCTTTTCAGTAATCATGTGGTATACACGGGACTACTTTTGTATTTCTAGTTTCTCTCCATGTTTGACCCACAAGAAAAAACAACAAAGTTGCAGTTTTGAGATTCTTAGCTTATCATGCAAGAGTGAAAAAACAAATGTTTCATTGTATCATTCAGTCATAAAAGGAGTCTACTGTGCGGCACCAGTTCCCACCAACATTTATGTGATTTGCCTATGGTGGCTCGTGCTATGGCCATAGTATTACCTAGCTGGACCAACAACAGTAGATCATCAATTAGAGGCTTGCTCTTAAATGTTACATCAGCCTGTGTTGGTTTGCTTCAATTTATACCATTACATGGTCACTAGATTTCAAGTTTAACCTTGTTTTCACGATGTTCATCCCAGTCTCGCCAATTAGACAGGTATCTTGTGCCTTTTGGTGTCACTTGATACACACTTGGTGCTGATTTTGGTGTGATGGAAATTTTTAACATTTCAAAATTTTCTTAGTGCCAAATTTGCACCACTGCAAGTCAGGAAGGAAGTTAGAATCACACATCACCTTATTGACGACACTAGACGACACATTAAATTGTATTAGCAATAAAAACAATGAGTGAGGTAAGTCTAGGCAGTTAGGGTCAATGTGTCATAGTTCTATACCAAACATAATTGAAATATATTCTCTACTAATCCGTCAAGAGGCTAACTAATAATAGCAAAGTGCTCTCGTGCTTACCAGGGCTTGACATAAGAATTGCTAATGCAGTGGAGAGCATATGTGCAGACAGTCATGGCCACTAAGTTTGAAAATAAGGTGTACTAAGTCAAAATTAGCTGGCCAGACAGGCCGACAGTTAATCTTTTACATTATCAAAAATATTCTAAACCGATATTAGGTTAATAAAAGAAAGGACAAGAAATGTAAAGATGTAAGGTAAGTTTGTATAGACCACATCTGCTATTTGTCAGTAAATAGAAAGACTGTGAAAATATAATTACTTAGCTTTTGGCTGAGTGATGTAGACAAGTTACCGGATAAAATGTTGACCAGAGCACAAATAAATATAGATTCTTACCAACATATTGTTCTTGTCTCTCCTGCTTGTCTGTGTAGTGCTGACATGGATGAATTTCCGACTGAATACATGCAACAACTGAAATATATAAAATATACATTGAAGAAGTGTGCGGTGGACCATTAATCCAGGTATGAAGACTAACATATTTTGATACATGTAGGTACAAATGTAGATAATTGTTCAAATGAAACAGTACAAGATGTCGATAAAGATACAATTAATAAATATGATACTTTAAGGTCTTCATAATACAAAATATTTTGATTCCTATAAAAACTGATTGTGACCATCCTAACTATTAACATTTATGCATATGGCATAGACAGATCGAGGTCGTAGCGTGGGGGAAAGCGCATTTTCCCACCAAAATACCTTATTTTCATAGGGTTTTTGGCATGTTCTCTATCGTCCGCGCATCGAATCCCTCCAGATGATGATCCCTTAAGTTGCCACCCCCCCTTTTTTAAAGTCTGTATCTGCCAGTGTATGGTGTACAGACTAGTTCAGCCAGCTAATATTCATTTGTTTATAAGTGGTGCTTCATAGCTCCCTTCTAACTAGACCCTGGGGTCTGCGCCATAATCATTTCTGTAATTTTTTCATAAAATCATCTCTATGGAATTAAAAAATAATTGAATACATATGCACATTGTAACATCAAGTATTACCTGTATGACCTCTCCGTATCTAACCCTTTTGCCATGTTGCCGCCTTTGCTCTGCAATGTTATCTTCATTTTCAGCCTCTGCTGCAAGCTAAACGCAAGTACAAACTTTTAATAAATATATAACGTATCACGAATATTTATTAATAGAGCTTAATAATTATACACACGTTTCTGAGGATTGTAAGAAGAAACAAATGGCATGTATCTACGTAAAACGCAGGGAACGCAAAAGAAAGAACTTGTCCTGTCAACGAATTTCATTTTTTATGAGTCAAGTCAAGTGCGTTATGACACAAATACATTCTTTTATGAAAATTGTTAGCTCTTTTACACAATTAAAAATTTAACATACAACATGGATTATATTAACGTTCATTAATCCAAATTAAACATCAAAGTGAGTCGTGCATTTGGATAACAACTTCACTAACTTCAGAGTTTAA